>CANUEZ040000007.1:2500-602500 GCA_948099385.1 Fasciola hepatica | reverse complement strand
AACAGTCCCTGTTCCCACTACACGCAAACGATTTTCGGACACATCGATGTTTCTCCGAGCGTCCTTCCAGGAACCACCCTACGCCGAAATGTTAGCATTGAACCTTTCCATAATGAAGAAATGTAATGTAATCTAATGTAACCCTATGTAATTGAACGACACAATGCATTCACGTAAAAGTCCAGATAGGTTACAAACCATTCCAAACATGATAAATCGCTGCGGAAAAATATTCGATATATGTCCTACGTCTTCACAATGCAAGATTGCTTTACTGGACTATGTTAGTACAAACCCCTCCAAATCAAGGGTAATAATAAATCAATTAGATGTGTTCTGTCATCCAAGTAGCTGCGTTTCATCTAAAGATTAGATTTCACGTACACAAGTCGCGTTTGGCTTTTGTCATCTTCAGTCGTGTTTCACGTCGGCGTGTCGTCTGTTTGTTTATCAAGGGTCAAGTGTAAGCGGTAGCCGTTAGACTTATAAGTCCCGATGCTGCGGTTGTCAGATACAGAAACTGTCATTACTTGAATACCGATATCTTCAAAGGATTGCTGAAATATGATAAGCTCTAGGAATAACAAAGTTAGACCAGCGTCCTCGGTACACAAGACACTCAAGTTCACTATGCTGCGATGGTTAGAACATGTGTTACACGTGTCTTCCGATAGAATTACTCGATGTGCACTGTTTGCTAAGGTGGGTGGTGTTTGGAAAAGGAGTGAAGGAGTTCGGTTCATGACGTGAAAAAAAATATAAAAAAGTCATTAGCTAATTTAGCCCCAAGGAACGTTTTATGCTTCCTGGATGCGGTCCGAGAGATCCCCCTGTCAATGAATGAATATGTTTGGTAACAACCTGAACGGACACATCCACTACATGGTAAAGGATTCTTTTCAAGGAAGTGAAGCGCTGAGGTTCCATTTTCAGTCCTATCGACCGCTAGTGTTGTGAAAGTTTTTATTCCCCCCTGCGAGAATCTTTTGCGTGGTTTTTAAATTCGTTATTTAATGCATTACGCCACACCGCATTCTATACTAGGTATTGGTGGCTAAATATGATTATACTGTAGTCTCGCACCTCAGTGGTCTGAACCATCATGACGAGACTGCACCTTGGCGTGGAGTGACAACTTGCGTGCCTCCGTGACCCAAAGAGCCATACATGGTGGCTTCCTTAAGCCGGAGGTATAATCATGCATGAAGGTCCAGTCTCAAAACCAGTGGATGGACAACATCTGGTTCTAACCACCATGCCCGTGGAGATGACACTCAAGCGAATAAACAGGGAAAGAACCAGTTTACCGGTCAAAAACCTCCACTAGATAGATTTAGGAGTGGAGTACCTGGGGTTTCTCTCGACGATGGGAGAAGTCATCGCACTTCATTGGGCAGCTATCGCCTGCCTAAACTGGACAGCCCCAGCCCAAAGGATTCTACCCCATCCACTTTCCGCTTGCTCTATTGGGTGCATGGGGCTAAGGACTGAATCCGAAAGGTGGATCGATAAGAAAGCACCAGCGAAGGCAAAACAAAACGCATGCAATAATCAGGGTTTCACTTGACAGACCAGAAGAAGTTCCTTCATGGGTTCTTCGGTCAGGTTCCCGTGCTGGGTTAACTACCCAGTGCCTTGTGGGTGAGACTTTTGAGTCAAAGGCTCCGGTTAGGGTTCCCAAAGAAAAACCCCTTCTGAGGTGTGGGCATCTGCGAAGTATGACTCGCCCAGAAGCCTCGTGCATCCTTCCTGTAAAGGGCCTTACCAATTTTCGCTCTTTTAATTTAAGGTCGATGTAAAACGCCACGTGTAATTGAGGCTGTGATGAAAGTGGTGGTGCAATAGTTGCGTGTAAATCGAATGCACTTCTTGGGCCTAAATGTTCACTTCACTTGGCTGTCTTTAACGTTCACACACTATGTCAGATAGGACAACAGTCTGCCCTCGCTAAAGCACTTGACACCTTTAAAATAGATGTATGCTGTGTCTCCAAAACATGCATACAAGATCCCACTTCCGTGATAACTCTCCGCACCCTGGATACAACCTCAGTCTCTCACTTCACTCTTCGCGTGTCAGGTGATTCGGTGTCTGGAGCTCATGGTCAGACTGGCTTTGGGATTGCTTTGAACATGAAAGCTGAGTGTGCACTGCTAGACTGGATTCCAGTCAGCAGTCGTTTGTGTGCAGTTCGGTTGTACGGTTCTATTCCTGTCAACAACAACAAACTAAAGCGTCGATTCTTGTTCGTCATGTATGTGTATGCGCTGATTGACTACAGTTCCTCTGAGGCCAAGGACGAATTCAGCTGCTTCGATGAGCACGTTCAACGGACGTTGTGGTTAGTGCTGGGGATTTGAACGCCCAAGTTGGGCGTTTGGGAGATTTCGAAAGGCATATCGGAGGCCCATTTGGTATCCCAGCCGATCGTACCAATAACGGCGATCGTCTCATTCAGCTGTTTTCTAACCACGGATTGTTTTTGGCAAGTACGAACTTGTGCCATAAGAAGCAACATAGACTCACATGGCATCCTGTTCGTCTTCACCACGTTGGACTCAGATTGTCCATATTGTGAACGGTCACCGCGGGCGTGGATCAATTGAAGATTGTCGTTTATTTTGGTGTACGTCTGTGGACTCAAATCACGCCTTGGTACGTGCTCGTTTCCGTTTACGTCTCGTCCGTGGTCGCACGAAAGTGAATGTCACTTGTCCCGCGTAGTTGCTTTTAGACGATAACCAGCGACACAGTTTGCAGGCGGAGTTGTCTACGCAGTTATCGATGCAGTCAGATGTTCAGGACCCAAATGAACGCTTTGAATGCCACCGAGAACTCTGGTTTCAGCCTGTCTCACAAACGATAAATATCTTCGATATCAGTTGCTCTGCTGGATGTTCGCAGACCCTTCCATCCGAATGCCACGTTCAATGAAGTGCGCATATCCCTGAGACGCCAACTGACTATGAGTCTGAGGAATGACCGTGAGCTGTGGTAGATTGCGGATGGAGGCGAATCTTTGGTTTTGTAGTTAACAGAACTCCTGTATAATTTAGGATAGTCAGCAGGTTCCGAGGGAATGGTGTGAATCGGTGATTGTGCCGATTTACAAGAAAGGTGAGAAGTCCTTTTATGAAAACCACGGATAAATTATCTTGGTAGGTATCGCTCCTAAACTGCTCACCGGTCTTATTCTCTACCGATTATCCAGTGCCCGCGGAATGTGTACGCGTGAGAATCAAGCCGGTTTCAGACGCGGTCGTTGTTGTATCGACCACATTTTTACTCTTTGGCAAACCCTGGAACACAGACACACCTTCAGTAGACCCACGATCGGAGTCTTTCTTGATCTGAAAGCGGCGTTCGACTCAGTCTCTGACACTGCCTCTCATTGAAGAGCGTGCCAGCAAAGTTTATTTCTCTTTTCCAATGCTTGTATGCGAACAGCCGAAGCCGAGTTCGTGCTTACGTGGATCTTTCACCCGAGTTCACCACGAAAAGTGGTGTTTGTCAGGGTTGCTCTCTTTCACCCTTCCTCTTCAATTTTGTAGTTGAATTGATCCCTCGTATGAGAATAGCGGTGTCGATCTTTGTTCAGACAGTAAACTCTCTGACTTGGAATATGCGGACGCGTTTGTTCTTCTGAGCGAAGATCCAGGTAAGTTGGAAGCTCTTTTAGATAGCCCTAACAATAGTGTAGCAATGTTTGTGATGCGTTTTGCACCTTCAAAGTGTAAAATGCTGTTGCAGGACCGGGTTGGCTGGACACCAAAGCTTGTGTTGGCCGGGGAAACTCTAGATGAAGTGGATAAATTTTGTTACCAGGTGGACAGATAACGGATGAAGTGTCATCACGTATACAGAAGGCACGTTTGGCTTTTTCCAACCTGCGTCATCTGTGGCGTCGGCGTGACATCCGATTGTCTATTAAGGTTCGAGTGTACAGTGCAGCGGTTGGGTCCGTTGTTCCATACGATTCAGAAAGATGGCCGTTGAGGGTGGAAGATAGGCGAAGACTGTCGGTGTTCGAGCACCGATGTCTCCTTGGCATTGTCCGAGTATGGTGGGAACACCGTATCAGCAATGCTGAGGTTCGGCGTGAGGTTTTGGGAATCAGAGGTCAGTCTCTGGATCAAGTACTGAATCTAAACAGAATAAGGTGGTTGGGCCACGTGTTACGCATGCCCACGGATGGACTTCTTCAGTGTACACTGTTCTCTGAGGCAAGTGGTGATTGGAAGGTGGGTTGAGGTGGTCAGTCCAAGACATGGCACAAAGTTATGAAGGTCTTGACCAAGTAGGGCGTGTTAGACTTCTAGGGTAGGGTTCACGTGGTCCGCCTACTAGATTGTTGGAGACATTAAGTGATATGACTGGATGTCGCGGTCAGTGACGTGGTTGATTTCCGCTTGATTCTTGGACTTTTTTGAATCGTGATTACTATGCTGCTATTGTTTTTGCCCTTAACTGGACGATGCTGGAGGGTAGTAACCGAAACCAGAGCACAGAAGTGCGAGGTTGATGGTTGAATAAACTGAAACTGAATGGGTAGAGGCCAGGCGAAGTCCACTCTTCTGGTTCTCCAGGTGGGGTCGATTTTAGCTGGCAACTCAGTCGGCTAAAACAGGAAAAATAATCGGTCCAAGCAAACAGGCTTTTACTCAGCCACCCCTCTGCCTTGTGGACTGGTTCTTACTACAATTAAAGACTTCTGTTGAGAATCCTAATTGTTCGCCCGCTTTGCGACTGGACACCTTAGCAGTACCCACCCAATATCACCCATGAACTGCGCAAATATAAAGAATTCCATACTGCATCGGTAGTCAGGCTGGATAATCAGGACCGCGCTGCCCATTGCATCGAGCTGGGTGGGTAGTGATAAGTGGGCTACTGCTCAGAGTTCCCTCTCTTTTATCCAACCTTCGTCTTCTGTCCCTAACCACCCCTCTTTGTCCCATCTATCCACCCATAATGCTCCCACTGATAACATGCCAGATACTCGTAACGGTTCCTTGTTAAATAGTGTCGTGATTAATTCTCTATCTTGTAACTCATTTTCAGGCTTCGAAAGCTTCTGAATCCCAGCTCCTTTAACGCGCGTACTCTCATGCAGGCTGGTCAGCAGGCGTGCCTAGCCCTCACAAAATACTCTCTGAAGATTGATGTTTGCTGCTTAAGCGAAACGCGTATCCACGATTCGAGCAATGTAATTCAGCTAACTGCTCCTGGTATCTCATCGAGGTATTTCCTGAGCACCTCAGGAGACGAAGCAGCTAGAGCTGTGGGTCAACGTGGTGTAGGAATTGTTTTGACTGACAAGGCTGAGGCTGCCCTTTTAGACTGGATTCCTGTTAACAGTCGTTTATGTGCTGTGAGACTCCACAGGTCAGTCGGCGTTCGAAAGGATAGTTGTGTTAAACGCAATTTGTTTGTGGTCTCGGCGTACGCCCCAACAGACTGCAGCTCAGACTTGCAGAAAGATGAGTTCTATGATGCACTCGCCACCATCGTTCGCATTAGTGGAGGTTCTGACATTGTAGTGCTAGCTGGTGACTTCAGTGCACAACTTGGCAGACTTAGTGTGTCAGAAGCCTGTTTAGGTGGGCGTTGTGCTTTACCTGCTGAACGTACAGATAACGGGGATAGGCTTCCCCAGTTTTGTGCAGACAATCGATTGTTCTTGTCTGGCACCAATTTCCGACACAGGTCGCGTCGCAAAGCGACATGGTGCTCTAACTCTATAGAAACTTTGAGTCAAATTGATCATATTGCCGTAAGCTACTGGTGGCGCAGTTCTGTTCAGAACTGTAGATCTTACTGGTCCACGTATGTAGAGTCGGACCACGCGTTAGTTTTAATGCGATTATCTCTCCAGCTCCATGGTTGTCGACGCAAACTGCAAACCGGATTAGCCGTGCAATGTTTGTGTGATCCAGAAGTACGCACCCGTTACGGGCAAAAGTTAGCACACGAGCTAGGATCTACGACGAACAGTGATGTAGATGAGCATTGGGCCCATAACCAGCAGACGATGCACGTTGCAGCAGGTTTTGCCTGTGGTCCCAGATCCGATGTCCATCAAAGACACTGGATCTCGCAAGAGTCGCTGAGTGTAATGGAGCAAAAGCGTCAGCTTTCGAACCGTAAGGAGATGAATAAGATGCGGAGAAAGCTGCAAAGGCAAGTCACGAAAAGCCTTGAGAAGGACCGAGAAAATTGGTGGGTCAAGGTAGCCGAAGAAATGGAGATAGCAGCTGCTTCAGGTAACAGTCATAGACTGTTCAAACTTATTCGTGACACTGGTGGACGGCAAACCCCGGTCAGTGAAACGATTTGAGATAGGAATGGAGAACCCAACTCAATCGTTGGGCCGAATACTTCAAGGATCAGTTTAGCTGGCCGCACGCTGGTGTAGTTACTCCCGTGTCAACAACTGTGACTCCTTGGGTGGTATCACTTGAGCCCCCATCGGAAGTAGAAGTAGAGTCGTGCATTTGACCACTAAAGCGAGGGAAAGCTAACGAACTTCCTCCAGTTCTTTTCAAACTGGGTGGGAATGTTTTGATAAAATCACTTACCGCTTTGCTCCGTGACATTTGGAACGCGGAGCGTATTCCGTTAATATGGAGTGAGTCTTTGATTGTTCCCATCTTCAAGAAGGGAATACGCAATGACTGTAGTAACCATCGTGGGATTAGCTTGATTCCTATAGTCACCAAAGTATAGCCTCGATTATGCTGCACCGTCTTACACCGGCTCGCGAGAAGAATGTCCGCGAACAGCAGGCTGGATTCCGCCCAGGTCGAGGATGCATCGACCAGATTTTTACTCTTCGCCGACTAATTGAAACGCGTCACACGCACCGCCGACCGACGATAATGATTTTTATATAATATGATTCATCATGCAGCTTGAACGCTCAACTCACCATTGAAAACCATGGAAGCACTGTACAGCTGTTTCATCCTTGTTGGGAATCATCAGCAGTGCACATCCACCGAGCCCCCACGGGGACTCGAACCCGGGGTGAACGATTGTGAATCGAACACCTTAACCACAAGGCTATCGGGGCTGGCTCTCAACGGTTTGTTGAACATCTACACTACATGATATAGCACCCTTCCGTCACTGGCTTCGAACGGTAACAACCCGCCTCCCACACAGCGATCGACTCCTATGATGGATGACTTCTCTGTAGGGGCCTAAGTACAACGAAGGCATTCCGTTATGAACAACCTACAGAGCTTAGTTAATCTCCTACTACTCAGTTGCAGATAATGATTTTCTTAGACTTGAAAGGTGCTTTCGATTCAGTTGATCGAACATCGCTTTTCAGTGTTCTTCATCGAAAAGGTATACCCCAGAAGTTCGTGAACCTACTGAGATCATTGTATTCTCATAATTCTGGCTGCGTTAGAGTGTACGGTGAACTATCCGGTCAGTTCAAAACGACCAGTGGTGTTCGACAGGGATGTCTTTTGTCTCCATTCCTGTTCAACTTCGTCATGGACGAAATAATGGAGAGTGCTTTGCAAAATCTTCAGGATGTAGGCGTCGAACTAGGAGATAGTGAAAAGCTATGTGACCTAGATTACGCAGACGACGTTGTCTGCTTGTTCGAATGCACGGAACATGCTCAACGTGCACTAGATGGACTCTCAAGAGCTGCAGCTCCATTCGGCATGCGCTTTGCACCTTCAAAGTGCAAGGTGATGTTACAAGACTGGACGTCAACAATTCCGATCTTGATGCTCGATGGGGAGGTGCTGTCAGTTGTCGACCACTTCACCTACCTCGGTAGCTTCGTGACGACGGATGGGAGCACAGTAGTAGAGGTGAGCACGCGTATATCCAAGGTTCGAGCGGCGTACGCTGGACTGAAGCACTTGTGGCGCCGACCTGATATTTCACTGAAGTTGAAAGGTCGTGTTTACTGTGCCGCAGCACGTTCAGTTTTATTGTATGGTTGCGAAACTTGGAGTCTGCGTGCTGAAGATATTCGTCGTTTTGAGGTTTTCGACCACTAATGTTTACGTAGTATCACTAAGATCGGGTGGAGTAGCCGAGTAGGCAATGCTGAGGTCAGAAATCGAGTATTGGGTACTAGTTCGGAGAACGTTTTGTCACAGCGTATCCCACTTAGTAGACTTCGTTGGTTGGGGCATGTGTTACGTATGTCAAACACACGTCTACCGTACCGTGTCCTATTCGCCGTTCCTCCTAGGGAGTGGGAGAGACCACGTGTAGGTCAACAGATGACGTGGCAGCGAGGAATGAGGAAATGTACAGCAGACTTAGGAAAAGTAGATGCTTCACGTCTTCGTGGTTGGGGTCCAGAAGATCCGTCTACCAGTTGGCTGGAGACACTGAAGGATATGGCTGCGAACCGTGAACAGTGGCGATCGTGTTGTCACCTTTGATCGAATCAGAATGACTGATCGATGTACGTTTGTACAGTTAGAGTGTGTATTCCGTGTGTTGGCTACTAGGGCGTTCTTTCCTTTTCCCACCTGTGTAGGTCCAGTCCCTGTCCATCTTGTATATTCATACTTTCCTGATCAGCGTGCAACATGGTGAGAAAGGCAGTGGTCAGTGGGGCTTGCCCCTCTGTTTAACGCTGTACGATGATGATGATAATGATGATGGGTGAGTCGTTGGTTGTACTCACCTTCATGAAGAGAACGCGCAATAATTGTATTAATCATCGTGGATTTAGTTTTATTCCGATGATCACCAAGGTATTAGCCTTGATTTTGTTGCGCCGTCTTATACCGGCTCGGGAAATGAACGCCCGCGAGCAACAGGCAGGATTCCGCCCAGGTCGAAGGTGCCTCGACCAGATTTTTACTGTTCGTCAATAACTGGAGGCGCGTCACATACACCGTCCACCGACAATAGTAGTTTTCCTCGGCTTGAAAGGCACCTTCGATTCAGTTGGTTCAACGGCGCTATTCAGTGCTCTTCACCGAAAGGGTATGTCCCGGAAGTTTGTAAATCTATTGAGATCATTATATTCTCATACTTCTTGTTCCGTAAGGTTTTACGGTGAACTATCTAGTCCATTCGAAACGACCAGTAGTGTTCGACAAGGATATTCGATTTCGTCATTCCTATTAAACTTCGACATCGACGACGTGATGAAAAGTGCCTTGCGAAATCTTCAGGATGCGGCCGTCAAACTAGGAAATAGTGAGGAGCTGTGTGGTCTATATTAAGCGGACGACCTTGTCTGCTCGCCCAAATGCATGGAACATGCGCAACATGCACTAGATAAACTAGCAAGAGCTATTGTTCCATTTGGCATGTGCTTTGCACCTCCAGAGTGTAAAGTGATATTGCGAAACTGGACGTCAACGATTTCGAGCTTGATGCTTGATGAGAAGGTGGTGGCAACTGTCGACCGCTTTACTTGCCTCGGCAGCAGCTTGACAACGGATGAGAGCACGGTAGCAGAGGTGATTATACGTATATCCAAGGCTCGAGCGGCGTACGCTGGACTGAAGCACTTGTTGCGCGGACCTGATATTTCGACCATCGATGTTTGCGTATTATCGCTAAGATTGGATGAAATAAACGAGTAAGCAGTACTGAGGTCAGAAATCGAGTATTGGGTACTAATTCATAGAATGTTCTATCCCAGCGTACCCATTTTGGTAGACTTCGTTGGTTGGGGTATGTGTTACGTATGGCAAACACGTCTACCGTACCGTGCCCTGTTTTCCGTTCCTCCTAGGGAGTGGAAGAAGCCACGTGGTGGTCAACAGATAACTTGGCAGCGGGGAATGAGAAAATGTACAGCGAACTTAGGAAAAGTATGTGCCTCGCGTTTTCGTGGTTGAGGTGCAAACGATCCTCCAACCAGTTGGCTAGAGACATTGAAGGATATGGCAGCGAACCGTGAAAAGTGGCGATCGTGTTGTCATTTTCTGTCGAGTCGGAAAGATTGACCAATATGCATTTGTAAAGTTAGACTGTGCATTCCGTGTGTTAGCTATTAGGGCGTTCTTTCCTTTTCCTAGTCCTGTAGGTTCACTCTTTGTCCATCTTGTACATTTATTCTTTATATTTCTGTGTGCAACGTGGTGAGAAAGACAGTTTAGTGGGACTTGCCCTGCTGTGTAGCGCTGTATGAAGTTGAAGACGATGAATGGTCTGATCTTGAATGCTGTGTCGCATTGGCACTGACCCTGAGACAATAAATTAAACCACAAAGAAGTCAACGTTGAAAAAAGTTGTGGGGAGAAATCATTTGGATTGAAAATTAGTTCAAGTGAAAGTAAGTGGTATACCGTGGCACTTGACGGTGTCGCTTAGTTTCTCCAGTCGCTCATTATGCGAGTCTTGTGAACTACAAAGTTGAGGCCTAACACGTCCTAGATGGGCAAGCCCACTACTCAGGGTTGTCACAGCTTTCTGATACATCTTGCTCTGGTCTCGTCAGCGTGTCAACGGCCACCTGGCTCGGCGAATTGCGCTTGCGGGGGAAATTTACACAAGGGTCATGTGTAACACATTCACCAAATAACAGAATCAGCCAAAGTAAATGGATTAGCCGAGAATTCGGTATCTGGTCCCCGGTAGTCTACGTCTTACAGCACCGTTGGCGGTCCGGCTTTCTCACTAAGTTGGGTCTGATTTATGTGGTTACCGTTAATCAAATCGGAGTAATCTCTCTACACCTCCCACCTAGTCCGTCATCCTGTTACCAAGTACAGTTTAAGCAATACTCCATGTCAACGATGTTCGTCTCTCACTTCTAGCTTGTGTAAACTGTTACCAATGAGGGAATTGTACACCGTTCTCTTTTACTCCATGCTGTGCCATAACGAACGTCGGTTATTGTTATTGCGTTCTTAGCTCATTGCTGGATTCCAATTTCGTACGGATCTGTGACGTAGAATCAAGCAGTCGTATTTGCTTTAGTGTTTTCAGAAGAACCTCTTCACTCAAGTTTCTTCAGCAGTCATCATTTTCCTCCTAGTTTATTTTTCCATTTAGGCCCTCTTCATTCCACAAATCCGTGCTCTTCTCAGTGTCTCTGTAGTCCCATCCGTCTCCTTACCTTTCGGTTGTCCTAACATGTTCCACTGTACGAACATCAAATTCATCCTACGCTTGAATATTTCAGTCACGTTTAGCGAAGCTTCTCTGTCCCTCTTGGATTGGACGCAACTCAAGGCCATCCGCCTCATCAGTAGCTCCTCTATTAATTCCAACGTACATTCTCGGGCCCGACACCGAGCAGTTGCTTCGTTACCCTTTTATTTAGTTCATATTTTATTTTCGTTCTTCCCAGCGTTCGTTGATGGTTCGAATTCTTCAAACCTTTTGTCACTGCTCCAGAACACCGGCGACTAATTACCCGTATGTTAATATGCTCCTAATTGATGAGCTTGGCATTTAGGTCGCAAACGTTTCATCACCAGCCGAAGTGACACCTATGCGCAGGTTGATGATGTCACCTCGGCTGTTGAGGGGACGTTTGCAACCGAAAGACCTAGCTCAACGATCCGGATTTTATAAAAGCCACCAACATGAGCTACGAACAACAGTTTTCCAAAACCAGTGAGCTACTTGTATGTCTCTACCACGCTTTCGATTTTCCTCGCCCGGTAAACTTGAACTGTTGTCGGTCGGTTGACACGGTCCCTTTATTTGACCCCCTAATCTGTAGCTGTTGAGGTTGGCGCAATTTTTGTTTGTCGCGCTGGTGTTTACGATAAAGGCACCGCATTTTGTTCCGAATCTATCTTCAGCTTTGATTTGCTTCGCTTTAGTCTCGTGCATAACTCAACGAGCTTCAGACGGAAGCTATTATGAGAACACATCTTGCTTGAATTCGTACTCAGTCGCATTTTGGTACACCAAAATCGTTATGGCCTCAATGCTGAGAAAACAAGAAGCTTGTGCCTTCACCTCGTCCAAATTTATGAAAAAGCACTTAAGCGACTAGCAGGATTTCATAAAAAAACCTGAGCACACTGGATGATTTCTGTCAGTTTTTTGGTGTTCACACCACACGCTGTTTTCTCATGTATGCACCAAGTTCTAGTTGTTACGCGGTTTCTCCTGATGCACTTTTTCCGTTTAAAACAGACGAAAAAATATGCTGATGTTATCCTACCTCGGGCTCCAGACAACAGTGTCGGTGTGGATCTGATTACGGAACATTTAATTCAGTTGATCAACGAGATACCGATTTCCTCCACTTCTGCCATCCCGAGAGTCCGTAACCAATCCGAATCCTGCCTAGGATCTATCCGTCCTCACTGACCAAATATTGCACGATACGAGTACTCGGGACTGGATAATTCCGACTCACCGTTATCTTCGTCCCATTCAGTATATGAATCAATATTATCATCATCATCATTACCATCATTTGTTACAAAAGCATTTGTATATCCTCACGAGTTCTTTCACGCGCGTTGTCTAACCTATTCTTGTTTTATTTTATCTTGCTCGAGGCACCTTACTATCACCACTAGTAGTCTATCAATTTTCTTTTTCGAGAAACAACAGAGTTGCACTTAATTGTGAAATTTTGACGTCGTTCATCTTCGTTCCAAACACCAAAACTTGGGTTTCGATGTGTTATGGATTGGATAAGGCAATAACAGTTGTATTCTGTTCGGGGTCATACAACATGTGGGCGAAATTTTCAGCAAATTTGGTCGTGAACAAGTTTCTCTTTCCACATTTTAGGATAGGCTAGTAGGAAACCAAAGCTCAGTAGGGGAGAAAACAGCAAAACCGCAACGAGAAGTACTCAGAAAGAATTCGGAAGAAATAGCATGTTTGCTTTTGGCACCTGACCTAATGTCTCTAATCACTAAGCAGACAGAACTCGAACATTGGATGGTCACTGTTATCCACATGCTAATTTCTTCTTGATTCAGCGAATTGTACATTGAGCAGGTCACTAAACTGATCTGCAAACCGCAATCGCATTATTGAATAAAACCCACACAAAGTCTGTCTGCGGACTTGTGCACCCTACTTTCCAGCCAGCGTCACCTGTTTAGAATTAGGGTTTCGTCTAACCAATACTCATAAGTGTACGGATATCTGCGTCTGACGTTGAAATTACTCGTTTGATGTACCGCCACCACGCCTAAGTGTGAGTGCAATAGACGAATGCATCCACAACCACAGGGATTCAACGCATCACCAGGCAGAACCGGCAACCGTGAGCTTGAGTAACAGAGTGGCGAACCACATAAGGGGCCCCAGTAGATCGGGACAGCAAAGTTTTCTTGCTTCATACTTGCTCATGGGTGCAGTGGAGGGGTCAAATTTATAGTCTTAAAATCCCACTTCACTATAGGGTGGTTACCGGCAACCTGAGTCTGGGAGCGGAGACCCACATAACGTCCTCACAGGTCAGGTGTGGCATCGGGATGGATTGCTGTCTGCCACCGAAGTGACCGGTGCTGGCGAGGTTCGGGCCTCTTACCTCCGAGGGGATAAAAAACGCTTATACCAATTGATCATCACCGGTATACCACACAGTTCAGTTCATTCAACCATTAATCCCACCATTCTGTGCTCTGGTTTTGGTTGCAACCTCGTGGTGCCGTCAAGTTGAGGGCAGAATTAATAGAGGCATTAAGTGAAAATGACCCTGAGTGCAGTTACGCTACTGGCCGCGACAGCTACACGCCACAGGTCTCCAGCCATCTGATAAACGGGTTTGGTGGACCCCAACCCGAAGATCAGATGCGTTTTCAGACAACATGCGACGACCGGGTCCCGCAACAGCACAAAGGGCTATATTATTTGCTTCATACCACATTTAATCTTGTAAGGGAAGTGGAAACATTGTGCTGCTCGGAGCTTTCTTTTGCACTCCCAGTACCGGGGTACCCTTTACACACAAACTGAGTTGTGTTTAAAATGTCAGGCATTTTTGTGCTCGTTGGAATCCGCGTCTAGGAGAGAAAATAATTCTGTAGTTGGATTAACTCTTAAGGAATCGCGACCCAATTGGACGAACGCTTTTATTTAGAAAGCCTACCGTGTGCAAGTGGAAAAAGAGTGGACTCAACAACAATAAGGCGCAAGTAAATTCCACGCCATTCTGAAAACCTCACGGGTAACAAGAATTCCTCGTAGGAAAGACCTCATTGGACGCTACACGTGTGCTTGCTTTCAGTTTTTCGCCTTTTGGTCAGCCGCTTGCATTTTCTGGACACCTTTGTCCTTAATAAATAGATCAGGATCTTTACGTCTGTCTACATGTGAACAGAACTTGATGAAAATCGATTGCTGGCTATACCGACCGGTTGGTGATGTGCATTGGATGGCTGCGTGTAATCAATCTAAACTAGCTGCTTCAAACCAAGGAAATATCTCCAACTGAATCTGGGGTACCATACCCTTGGGCTGTTTTCAGGTCCGTTCAAATTCTGTACCAGATGCGTCAGCTTCAGTGTGGAAGCATGTTTGTCACCCCGTCAACGATGCAGTTATTGTGGAGCGATTGAGAAGCATATCACTTTCCTGTTGTACTTTTATCCACAGTCTTCTTCCGTTCATTCTGCCTCTGTTGTGAGCGTCACACTGACAATACAACCGAACTCGCAACGCTTATCTGTGAAACTGGGTTAGAATCTCCGGAAATTACTTGGTCTTCAGTGATCCGAATTCTTGGTACCTGAGGAGCAAAATTCTGGTTCGGCGTAACACCATTAGGAAGTCTTCAAAAAAATCATTCCATAAGTCACGTAAATATCATTATTTGCGGGCACTTTTGAATGATACATATGTATATATTTCACATCTGTCTGGTTTCAGACTGTGACAACACAAAACAAGGTACAATCGGGGGGTGGAAGGGGTAGATAGTCCGAGTCCATGGTTTCTTTGTGGGCGTGATAATTCCAGGTTGCCCAAGCCAAAGCAGGTGGCATTCTTAGGGATCCACAATCGGAGCCTTTACCTATCCAAAGCATAACCCGCAAGGCAGCGGGACGAAATGTGGGGTCCGTAACTCACTGGGGGCCGGTGACTGATTGATCGGGTCATTTGCCCTGCAGATGAGACCAGACATCCCGGGTGCCCAGTGCACCTCTCCGTCACAGATGCCAGTGAGTGCACCGTCGTACGCCTCATACGTTACCCGTGGTTGGTTTGGAATCAGGGCTTAACCATCCCCCTTAGACTGATTATTAGTCAGTCAACTCGATGGAGAGCGCTGGGCATTCGCTTTAGTGGGAACACCGCCGGGAGAACGCAGTGAGTGGGAATTCCTCAGCAGAGGTTGTGTTATACCTACAGTCACTTGGGAGCACTTCGAGAGGCGTTCAGGATGAGTATCCATCTCGGAGCCAGAGACACCCACCCTCGACCATACGGAGGCATTTTGAGGTATGAAACAGTTCATAGGGCGGGAGCAGGGCCGTAGCCCAAGTTTCCTCTTTAAGCCTAGCACTACCAATCACGGCAGTGCAACCCGTTCTCCTGGCTTGGACAAGCGTCACGAGAGACGCAAGCATACCATCAGAGTATCATGCAGGTAGGCACCCATATGAAGTGTGATGTTGCATTGGGGCCTACCGATCGAGATTTCAATCAGAGCAGAGGTACCAACACAACGAGGAAATGGTGACCACAGAACTTGCTAAGTTGTTACAGACACGTGACTAAAACGGAACCGAAATACAGACAGCCTGGACATCGATGTTGCTGCAGTGAGCGCGTGAAAAAAACGTTTAAATGGTTGCACATTCCATTTTCATTTGTCTGGATGGTCAAATACAAGTTTTGCATTCTCACCACAGGATGTTGAGCTGTTAGCACAATGAAAACCCAGTTGGTTCTCTATTCCAATTCTCAGTGTCATGGTTGCCGGTCTTTCCTGATAGCGCAGTGGGTCCCTGTGGTAGTGAGTGTAACTCCTGCAATGCACTTATAGATAAGGATGGAGAAAGTATGTATCATGATCCAATCACTTACGTTTATGAGTACAATTCGAGGCGGTAGTCGTTCATTGGGCTCCAGTGTCTATCATTTGTGAGCTCTTGTGCAAACTGGATACAGCCATCGATTTTGAATTGTAGAGGCAATAGTAGCCAGGTGGGTTGTTTTCCGTATGTTTTTGTTCAGTCGTATCTCTAAGTGGTAAATCTCCATGAAATGCGTACCAACTTGTACTGAACTCATTCTGAAAGATGAGACGAAATAACTCCTTAACTGAGACTACATACTGAAAACAAATTGTTGTTAATCCAATGTACGTAAATCCACTACTTCCGATCTATAGAGGTACCCATGTCCTGATTGCTACAGATTTCGTGAGTGAAGGAATGTTGCTAATGTGTGTGTGTGTCTGTGCGTAATTGGTCTCCTGTGTGGAATGTTTTCCACGTGAACTTTGATATGTAACTACGGTGGCAACGTCTCGTTCACGGTGGACAGTGCAATGTAGATCAGACGGGTTTGTTTGAAAATCGGTTCTTTGCTCTCTTGTGTTCCAGTACACGGCATGCTGTTCTTAGCGGGTGACTTGTGTGGTTATCGCAACCATTGCCTGGGAATTTTCAGTATTCCACCTTAATCGATTATTTACGAGGTCAAGTTTAGTTCGTGATCTATGGTGGGTATTTATTTATGACTCCGTATTCTCGTTTGAATTCAGCTCCGAGAGGATTGTCTCACGAATAGGAATGAATAGCATCTTAAAGTTTGGCAGTGGTAAAACGGTTGTCACTGCTGGACTGTGGAGTTCCGGGTTTGAATCTCGCCGTCGATCAACTCCCCCCTTCTCCCGTCAACCTCCGATTTTCTTCTTCCTCTTTCCTGAAATATTGTATCGTATAATGAACATGGGGAACAAAACAATAGACTGTCTGAGGTCACTTATCCAGAGCGGTAAGATGTTATATAGCGGGAGTGTTCGGGATTTATCCGCACAACTGAATCGTAAAAATTCGTGAATACACTCCTCTAAACACTTGAACCGACTGAAGGTCACAACGTTGAGTACGTGATAACCTTCATCTAGTCTTCAATTAAGTGTAAACCGCAGTGGATGTGAATACCAATTGCCTCGACATACCTTCTTTTACTGTATCTTAAATGTGGCCAGCTATGACATGGCCTATTGGCATGACCAGGAATCGTTGAAAACAAGCTTGTTCGCCTATCCTTGTTTGTTGGATGTGCTCTTTGAAACTTTTAAGACTGCTGGGTCAGGTTGCAAATGCGCTTGGTTCCCTGTTCACTGCGAATTCACGTTGCGTGGTGTGACCAGTGATCAATGGAGTATTCACACTACCTAATTGGTGAACTAAATGCAGGTGTCGGGTGATAAGAGGTCATTGGGTTTGGCAAACGCTTTCCTGGTAATTGGTCCGATGTGAAGTAAAGTTTGGTCGGGTTTGTTGTAGCGGACAGCCTTAGCTTGATTATCCCACTCAAAAGAACGGGTCACTGGACCAGGTCAGAAGTGTGCTGTACCATGTAGTGTATAAATTCAATAAAGCCGTAGGAGTCAGCTCGGATAGCCTTGGGGTTAAGGTATTCGAGTTGCAGTTGTCCGTCCCGGGTTCGAGACCCAGTTGATGCTCGGTGGACGTGCACTGCTGATGGTTCCTGTTAAGTTAGATGGAATAGCTGCGTGGCGCTCCCGTTGTCTGTCAGTGGTTTGAACGTTCACATTGCAGGGTAAATCACGTTATGCTTCTGAGATCTATTTCGGAATCGTTTTACAAGGCAAATACGATAGGAGTGCAAAACAATAAAACGTTGGGTTGGGTGGTGTTCGGGAACAACAGAAAAGTTAATCATTCACGTTAGCAAACATCAGCTACGGCGTGAAGCGGATTGCTCTGTGGTCTCACTACAAGGCTCATGAAAAACGTCGGTTGAGGATGTACGTTTCTATTAGTCCCAGGTGGGTGTCCATTTATTGGTATCATTGGCTCGTGTGTCAGGATGTCTCGTTTCATGCGTAAGGCAGAATGGATGCATTTGCCTGTCTTCGAATCCCATAACCGTTTGGTTAGGAACGCTGATGCACAATAGTGGGTTAGTTATGCACTCATGTATGCGTTTGGAAGCAAAGCTAACCGGTAAGTATGACCACGCCAATGTACTGTTCTGTTGGCAGTCGTAGAGCTTCATCGTAGGTTGATAACAAATACGGAAAGTTCATTTCTTCAGTGTTGGAAATATACCTGTTTTCGGTTTTTCGTCTGCTGGAAAAATGTAGCCTGGTATCAGAAATTCTTTGGTGGGATTGATCAGAAACTTTATCCGTCGCAGACTTGTTGAATAATACGACAAATCTGAGGCAATCATTGTGCGCTTAATTGTGAACAGAACGTCAGAACTTTACATTTCGTGAGAATATCTTGTGAGTTCAGTGTAATGGCGGCTTTTCATGCGGATCCTCATCAGATATTTACCGACGTCTATAGGTAATCTCCAATATTTTTCGATTGCACTCTTCAAATATCCACACTGCACAGTGATTCCACGACTTTCAATACATTACCTGCGCATTAGTATTGTTTCAATTACTCATCAGGTTTTTTGCTCAAGAACAGACTACCACTCACCCACAAATCTCATACCATTGCTGATGCTTGCCATCTGCCATCTTTGAATTGACGAGGCAAATCAAAAAAATAAATCGGTCCTTGAGTTGATCCTTGTAAAGCGCTCCGCGTTGTCCTGCTTCATCGGATTCCAGGACTGTAATGATTCATTTGCGAATCCCCAGTTTTGCGGATACAGATGGAATGGTTACACAGCTTCTTTTGCTACGGTGAATGCCAGGTACCCGCAAACTCCTCTCCATATTCTGTTGCATGCTTTGAACAGATTTTCGTCTGAGGCAAGCGTCAGACGTGGAAAGCACTTTCAAAGGGTACAAGTACCAACGGTATTTTGTGCCATGAACGTCAACCAGGTCGTATACTAATAGTTTTACTGTTTCAAAGTCGTGAAGGTAAGCTCTCCGACTGATCGATTAGATAAAGAATATGAGAGTAATCTAGGAGCCGGATACTATGATAAACTTGTCTGAGCGTAACCCGCAGCTGCATATGGGTCGTGAGGTTTTGATGTGTGGTAGATAACAAGTCAGAATATGTGAGCAAGCACATCTGACAGTTAGGAAGACTGCCATGACAACGGAAGAATACAATATTGGACGCTCGATTCGTTCAAGACTGATGTATCGATCATTATTCGTTCTCTACTAGGCTATCCGCACGTTGTAAACCCCATGACCTTGGAACTCAATGGTTGTCACGCCTTAAGTCGACTATACCACCTTTGCCTTTGTTTCTTATTGGCTTTCACCTGTCCGTACCTATCTCAGTCAGATATGCACAGAACACAGGTTGACGCTTACAAGACAGTCGTTCTATTTGTTGCTTGCTTGTACATGCGATCAAGAATGCACCACGGGGCTACGGAATCGATCGCATCAACCACCCGAGAGCCGTGTGCAGAAAAATGGGATGCGAATGTTTCCAGCGTAGAAAGTTGCAGGCAAAACGAATCCTACTGAGGATCATGCGGATCGCCGAAGATATTATGCAAACGATAAAATGGAGTGGACTAAGATTAAGACACCCGTGGGGCCAACAAGGCAAGACTAGTGCACAGAAGAACCAGCTCAAGGCCCGCAGTCGCATGGCTAAGTAGGAACCGGAAAGTGTGCGTACCGTGTGAACCGACTTCCGTGGACGGTTGTGTTGTCCAAACGAGAAAGTCCCTCCCTTAGATTCACACAGACATTCATTCACAAGGACTAACATAGCTGGTACAGAAAGCACCAGCGAATTCGGGTCCTGTATTCATACAGTACAGCCGGCCTCACACTGCGACACAAAGACAACACAGGGAACTAAATTTGATAGATAGTCCCACGGCTAGCCTATCACAACGAGACTGCCTCTTGGCGTGGTGTGACGACTTGCGTGCCTCCGTGACCCAAAGAGCTATGAAGAGCGGCTTCCTTAAGCCGAAGATGCAATCATGCATGAAAAGTCAATGGGTAGAGACCGGACGAAGTCCACCCTCGGAATCAGTTAATGGACAACATCTGGTTCTAACCACCATGCCCGTGGAGATGACACTCAAGCGAATAAACAGGGAAAGAACCAGTTTACCGGTCAAAAACCTCCACTAGATAGATTTAGGAGTGGAGTACCTGGGGTTTCTCTCGACGATGGGAGAAGTCATCGCACTTCATTGGGCAGCTATCGCCTGCCTAAACTGGACAGCCCCAGCCCAAAGGATTCTACCCCATCCACTTTCCGCTTGCTCTATTGGGTGCATGGGGCTAAGGACTGAATCCGAAAGGTGGATCGATAAGAAAGCACCAGCGAAGGCAAAACAAAACGCATGCAATAATCAGGGTTTCACTTGACAGACCAGAAGAAGTTCCTTCATGGGTTCTTCGGTCAGGTTCCCGTGCTGGGTTAACTACCCAGTGCCTTGTGGGTGAGACTTTTGAGTCAAAGGCTCCGGTTAGGGTTCCCAAAGAAAAACCCCTTCTGAGGTGTGGGCATCTGCGAAGTATGACTCGCCCAGAAGCCTCGTGCATCCTTCCTGTAAAGGGCCTTACCAATTTTCGCTCTTTTAATTTAAGGTCGATGTAAAACGCCACGTGTAATTGAGGCTGTGATGAAAGTGGTGGTGCAATAGTTGCGTGTAAATCGAATGCACTTCTTGGGCCTAAATGTTCACTTCACTTGGCTGTCTTTAACGTTCACACACTATGTCAGATAGGACAACAGTCTGCCCTCGCTAAAGCACTTGACACCTTTAAAATAGATGTATGCTGTGTCTCCCAAACATGCATACAAGACCCCACTTCGTGATAACTCTCCGCACCCTGGATACAACCTCAGTCTCTCACTTCACTCTTCGCGTGTCAGGTGATTCGGTGTCTAGAGCTCATGGTCAGACTGGCTTTGGGATTGCTTTGAACATGAAAGCTGAGCGTGCACTGCTAGACCGGATTCCAGTCAGCAGTCGTTTGTGTGCAGTTCGGTTGTACGGTTCTATTCCTGTCAACAACAACAAACTAAAGCGTCGATTCTTGTTCGTCATGTATGTGTATGCGCTGATTAATTACAGTTCCTCTGAGGCCAAGGACGAATTCAGCTGCTTCGATGAGCACGTTCAACGGACGTTGTGGTTAGTGCTGGGGATTTGAACGCCCAAGTTGGGCGTTTGGGAGATTTCGAAAGGCATATCGGAGGCCCATTTGGTATCCCAGCCGATCGTACCAATAACGGCGATCGTCTCATTCAGCTGTTTTCTAACCACGGATTGTTTTTGGCAAGTACGAACTTGTGCCATAAGAAGCAACATAGACTCACATGGCATCCTGTTCGTCTTCACCACGTTGGACTCAGATTGTCCATATTGTGAACGGTCACCGCGGGCGTGGATCAATTGAAGATTGTCGTTTATTTTGGTGTACGTCTGTGGACTCAAATCACGCCTTGGTACGTGCTCGTTTCCGTTTACGTCTCGTCCGTGGTCGCACGAAAGTGAATGTCACTTGTCCCGCGTAGTTGCTTTTAGACGATAACCAGCGACACAGTTTGCAGGCGGAGTTGTCTACGCAGTTATCGATGCAGTCAGATGTTCAGGACCCAAATGAACGCTGGCAACAGATCAAGGAAGATTTGTATGCCACTTCGAATGCCACCGAGAGCTCTAATTTTAGTCAATCTCAAACGATAAATATCTTCGACATCAGTTGCTCTGCTGGATGTTCGCAGATCCTTCCATCCGGATGCCACATTCAATGAAGTGCGCAAATCCCCGAGACGCCAACTGACTATGAGTCTGAGGTATGACCGTGAGCTGTGGTAGATTGCGGATGGAGGCGAATCTTTGGTTTTGGAGTTGACAGAACTCCTATATAATTTAGGATAGTCAGCAGGTTCCGAGGGAATGTTGTGAATCGGTGATTGTGCCGATTTACAAGAAAGGTGAGAAGTCCTCTTATGAAAACCACAGAGAAATTATCTTGGTAAGTATCGCTCCTAAACTGCTCACCGGTCTTATTCTCTACCGATTATCCAGTGCCCGCGGAATGTGTACGCGTGAGAATCAAGCCGGTTTCAGACGCGGTCGTTGTTGTATCGACCACATTTTTACTCTTTGGCAAACCCTAGAGCACAGACGCATCTTCAGTAGACCCACGATCGGAGTCTTTCTTGATCTGAAAGCGGCGTACGACTCAGTCTCTGACACTGCCTCTCATTGAAGAGCGTGCCAGCAAAGTTTATTTCTCTTTTCCAATGCTTGTATGCGAACAGCCGAAGCCGAGTTCGTGCTTACGTGGATCTTTCACCCGAGTTCACCACGAAAAGTGGTGTTTGTCAGGGTTGCTCTCTTTCACCCTTCCTCTTCAATTTTGTAGTTGAATTGATCCCTCGTATGAGAATAGCGGTGTCGATCTTTGTTCAGACAGTAAACTCTCTGACTTGGAATATGCGGACGCGTTTGTTCTTCTGAGCGAAGATCCAGGTAAGTTGGAAGCTCTTTTAGATAGCCCTAACAATAGTGTAGCAATATTTGTGATGCATTTTGCACCTTCAAAGTGTAAAATGCTGTTGCAGGACCGGGTTGGCTGGACACCGAAGCTTGTGTTGGCCGGGGAAACTCTAGCTGAAGCGGATAAATTTTGTTACCAGGTGGACAGATAACGGATGAAGTGTCATCACGTATACAGAAGACACGTTTGGCTTTTTCCAACCTGCGTCATCTGTGGCGTCGGCGTGACATCCGATTGTCTATTAAGGTTCGAGTGTACAGTGCAGCGGTTGGGTCCGTTGTTCCATACGATTCAGAAAGATGGCCGTTGAGGGTGGAAGATAGGCGAAGACTGTCGGTGTTCGAGCACCGATGTCTCCTTGGCATTGTCCGAGTATGGTGGGAACACTGTATCAGCAATGCTGAGGTTCGGCGTGAGGT
This sequence comes from Fasciola hepatica, assembly GCA_948099385.1. NCBI lineage: Eukaryota > Metazoa > Platyhelminthes > Trematoda > Plagiorchiida > Fasciolidae > Fasciola > Fasciola hepatica. Next base: position 579,547 of record CANUEZ040000007.1, on the reverse strand, counting down.
TTTGGGAATCAGAGGTCAGTCTCTGGATCAAGTACTGAATCTAAACAGAATAAGGTGGTTGGGCCATGTGTTACGCATGCCCACGGATGGACTTCCTCAGTGTACACTGTTCTCTGAGGCAAGTGGTGATTGGAAGGTGGGTTGAGGTGGTCAGTCCAAGACATGGCACAAAGTTATGAAGGTCTTGACCAGTGGACTTGACCGAGTAGTGTGTGTTAGACTTCTAGGGTAGGGTTCACGTGATCCGCCTACTAGATTGTTGGAGACATTAAGTGATATGACTGGATGTCGCGGTCAGTGACGTGGTTGATTTCCGCTTGATTCTTGGACTTTTTTGAATCGTGATTACTATGCTGCTATTGTTTTTGCCCTTAACTGGACGATGCTGGAGGGTGGTAACGAAAACCAGAGCACAGAAGTGCGAGGTTGATGGTTAAATAAATTGAGACCGAAACCCATGACTAGTTGGAGAACGAAGATCAGGTTCAACTCACAAAAAGCATGTGATAGCGAAACAAGGGACGTGTTAAATGCAAAGGAATGCTCCACCGTTTTTACAGTGTTTTTATTGGTGTGTTACCGTTGGCAAGATAATTGATACAAAATAGGAGAATCAGCAGAGCGCATCAATCAGGAGCTATCATGGGTGCCCAGGTGATTTCCGTTGCCAGGAGAAAAAAACAAATTGTTAGAGATCAAAACGAATGACTACCTTGAAAGTTCAGCACTTTGAAGGAAAATTATTTTTACTGAGATCCACTACTCATGTTTGGGTAATGTGATGAGTTTCTCCAACTGAGATGACTTGACTTCTCGTTATATAACTGTTTTGGCTGGCTGAGTCAAATTTTTCGATTTCTGATGTTCTCTTCCATTTCCTCGTCTGGTTCTATTTTCACATTCCTCTCATTCATCACAGTATACTGGTGCTCCATATTATTCTAATTGTCAGTCTACTCTTTTCTTAAAGATATTCAAATTATTCCTCAGTGGTCCTAATCCTTCTTGTTCCATTTATGCATGGCCCCAGTGTATCGTATGTCGCCTCTTGGTTCTGTCAGATTCGACCATCTGGTCATGAATTTTAAATTTGCCTGATAAAATTGCTGGCGTTACTATGCACTTAAACTTTCTCTTAAATTAGTGTGTCCACATCTATCTGCGTGTTCTCTGATACTACCATCACTTGTATAATTTGATCATACATCTAGCATGCTTGAAGCTTCCCCGAAATAAACTTATTATTATTAGTATTATCGCCAGTGAAAATTAGTTTTACTCACAGCATATTGGTTTTATCGCTTGTTAACAAAAATCCAGTGATTCAAAGGTTCACCGAGATGACTCATACTTGTAGGGCTTAGGAAGAGCAATGGATCCAAACAATCTAGCACAATTAGGCCGGTTGAGACTTGGGTGAATAAATTAACTGCACGCAGTCAAAGCTAACACTATTTTGACCGATCAGGGGATATCTATCTCTGGAAAGTACAAAGACAATAGCGCCTACAGTAAAGCGTCCTGGCCGAATCGCTCTAGTCACTCTGACGTCAGGGTCGGGCCATACCCGTTCGCTGATCCGGCATCTTCTGGGTGGCCCTGATTGGTATGAGCTGTTCGCATGAACCGCTAATGCTTTCAGTAGACTCAATAGCACGCGTTTCTTTACTTTTATCATAAGCATTACACTAGTACTATGTTTGCTCATACGATGGATATAATTAAGGCCAAAAAGTGTTCCACTACGTCCAGCAAATATAGTGGATTGAGAATTTGATCTGCCAATTTCTACACCTTTCCCCACCAAGATTTAGCCAGAACCCGCAATTTTTTAGCCACGACTCATCATTCTTTAGCCTTGAAGAACAATCCCTTAGCCATGCCACTGCAAGCCAGTCAGGTCAACAGTATCGGAATATAATGACATCAAGAGATATTGGGACAATTTATTATTATTATTTTTTTTACAAAGATTGGTGTTGTAATGCTAACGAAACAAATGAGGAAGTGCGATGATCATATGCTGTGCAGTTGACCGTGGTTTTAGTATCAAATGCTGCCCCGCAGGTTGATTGGAGAAGGTTTAAAAATGTTCCCGTATTGTCGAACCATGTGGCGCGGCCCTTATTACTGATGGAATTTCGGTGATAGTAAAGGTGTCAAAAGTTGCAGCATAAACAAATTGATCACACTATTGGGGGTGTACTGACGATAACTATGTTTACTGCTCTCTGAATTTTAGTGTATCCACTTATCTAGAAGTTTAAGGAACCAAACCTTTATTTTGTTCCATCATATACAGTTCTGATATTTGTCTGTGACTTTAATTGCAAAGCAGAGTACATTTTGTTACTTTACAGAATCCACTTACAGGACTGCTCGATTGTAACATTTTACCCTTGCATGGGGAGACTCGTTGTCGATTGGTTGATATTTCGTTCGGAGGCAGTCAGGCGATATAGTCACACCTCGGCCGTTTATGATAGTATTCGCCGTACTTAACCTGGCACCGTAAGCATCCCCACTTGACAACATGGAGAGAATTAATATGGGCGAGAAGAGAAGGTCTTACCGTTTCTCCAGCGCTGAAGATCGATGGAGTATAATCGAATGCACGCAAAGAGATGATTCAAAGGACATTGCGAAACACCTCAACATCATGATCACAACCTGCCGTGCTATTGGAGCTACACATCGGGGAACTGAATTCACAACTGGGTCCTACAAGGCAAAATCCAACGACCAGTTTGTCAAGCATTTGTGTGTAGTGGTGGAAGAAAACCCCACAAACATATTGAGGCAGTTGAAGGAGACAATGGAGAAGGATTTCCCAAGCACAACATTCAGCAAGTCAGCCATTAATCGATTGCTGGATGGGCATCACTATTCACGTAAGAAGCTGACTATTCAACCAGTGGAAAGAAACTCAGATGCTGTCAAATCTAAACGAGCAGAATGTGCCCATTGGCTGCAACGATCAGGTACTGCAACTTTGAGGTTGTATATTGATGAGACCAACTACAACCTATGGTGTTGTCGTAGCCATGGACGCTCAAAAGTAGGAAGTAAAGCAATCCGAATTCTACCGTCAAGTAAAGGACCTACCTTGAACATATTAGCTTGTTCATCTATTGCCGGTATTTTGGAAGTACGAATGCCATACAAAGATAACATGGCATATTTTTAATGAGTTTCCCTCATGCTGCTCAGCATCTGTTGCTTCTGAGCAACCTGATGTTGCAGTAGTATTTATCTTCGACAATGGGCCCGTTCATCGGAGGGCTGTGGACGCACAATTACACACCAAGCACCAACTATGTTTTCTCCCGCAGTATAGTCCACTTTTCAATGAGCTGGAGGAGGCTCTCAGTGAATTCTAACAGGTAAAATGCTTGCCACTTTATTTTACTTGCATTTCTTAGTATATTAGGAACGGGTTTACTGAAAATACGACAGTAATAAGGGCCGTGCCACATGGTTCGACAATACGGGAACATTTTTTAAACCTTCTCCAATCAACCTGCGGGGCAGCATTTGATACTAAAACCACGGTCAACTGCACAGCATATGATCATCGCACTTCCTCATTTGTTTCGTTAGCATTACAACACCAATCTTTGTAAAAAATAATAATAATAAATTGTCCCAATATCTCTTGATGTCATTTTATTCCGATACTGTTGACCTGACTGGCTTGCAGTGGCATGGCTAAAAGATTGTTCGTCAAGGCTAAAGAATGATGAGTCGTGGCTAAAAAATTGCGGGTTCTGGCTAAATCTTGGTGGGAAAAGGTGTAGAAGGGCACTTCCAAGATGAAACTGATGCGGTTGACACCACAAATCCTTGAGATCTAGTCGTTCACGCGCGCACTATTCACTGTGGACATTCTAATTACCGCATATGGTTCTGTTTCTAGCGGTCGAATGTGACCGTAGGTCTCTGAGACCATCTCAGCTACACAGAGGGCAGAAACATACGCACACACACACACACACACACAAACACAAACATAAACACAAACACATACACGTACACTTGGAATTTACTGATCAACTGATATTCGCAAAATAATCCTCCTAGCAAACGTCTGACAAGAATAAATTAGTCTTCATCTTGGGCAATATATGGATAAGCACTGTTATGCCACCAAGCTCCTTTGAAACTAACTCGACTTTTTGTCTTTCCGTGTTAACCTCAATGACTGTAATATTTTCTACCTGAGTAAGTCATTATTATATTTCATCATGAACACATTTGTTTATTTCTTCGACATCGTCGACTGTGCTCTACAATCCCTTGAATATATCCAAGTTTTGTGCAAGATTCTGGCCTGCCAACGGACTGATCTTGATACGGTCCATCATGCAGAATTTTGGGTCAAACTCGGGTCACAAAATCATTTCCGGCGGTTGACGCCAGTTCAACAACAAACGAACACATTTTAATCGATCCTCTTTCAGTTCGTTGATGTGCGAGGCTCGTTTGGAATTCACGGTATGGGAAAACCCTGCCGTCACACAGCACACCGGAAGTGAGATTGTTGCGCAGCCGTAGCGTCATAGTCCAAAGTTGTGCCCGATGGAGGTCACAAAAATTAATCATTTGAAAAAACCATGATTATGTTCATAGCAGCGGTCTAATCCACTTGAGAACAGTCATTATCCACAAGAAGGATGCCGTCTAATGGCTCGCATGTTTTCCTTTACCTTACTGCATTTAGTTCCTCTGAAGTATTGGCGTTCGTTATCGACCCGCAACTGCTCATAACTGCGTTCTAAGAAATCACCTGCTTACTTATTCAGTAGGTAGAATGTGCTCTCCACCACAGTAGGACAACGTAGCATGTCTATCTGCCTGCGTGTCTGTTTATTTTTCTGTCTTTCCTCTTCCGGCTTCTTACGAGATATGAGTTTCTGTGGGAAGACGGTTAATCCTGTCGTATCATTTGTTTTTATAAACTTTAGAAGTGCTTGATCCAGTGTGAGAACTTCGTTATGGTATTTAGTATAAAGTCGACCTCCCGAATTCCCTGAGTTACTTTCCTTGAATCCTGGCAAATTTAGGGTTTTGTCTAGATGTAGCAGCACTGCCTCTCTTTCCGTCTTTCGACTTTTTTCTCGTTCTTTTTTCTGTTCTCCGGTTACACTTTGTTGGTATGATGACGAAGGATTTCAAAATTATTCGTTGAGGTTCGTCTATTATCTGTTGAGTACGTTCCATACCACGGGATCAATTTTCTGCTAATTTGTGGGAAATAAATCAGGCGGCAAGAAGTAATTTCGCTGGCGATATCCTTTTAGGTCACTCTTTCTTTATGCAACCATCTGTTCGCATGGAAATCTAGCCTCAGCACCTTATGCTTAGCGATCCGTACCCTCCCGTACTGGTATCTATAGAAACTCCACTGTTCCTTATCTGTCCGGGATCCCCACCTACCGGGAGCGAGTGTCAGCCTAAATTCCTGGTAATTCTTGAAACTAATCGTTCTTCTTTCACTCACTCAATTAGATGAGGTGCTAAGCGTAGATCTTTTTTGACTGAAAAGCGTACATCTGTCTACGCAAAAATTTGGCCAGGTACAAATACCAACGTTACGGGGATTCAGGTTAACCCCCAGTTAACTATAACTACTTCTTTCCACGTCCCACTTGTGACAATATTGATCGACCAAAAGGAATCAAAAGTCGCTTGGAACGAGACAAATGCAACGGCGTTAGCCAGAGAATCAGTTTACCGTAAGAAGTGTGTTGAACATCGTGTTTCATTCTGTGCAATGCAGTAGGATTTTTCAGTGACGTTTAGATTTTATCAGATAAGTGGAAGTTTTTATGGCCACTTCAAGAATTTATAACGATACTTTTATTTTAAAGTATGATAATGAATCTTTCATGTGTGAAGCCGTGAAAATCAAGATAAAATACAAGGTGCATTTCGATGTCGTTCTTTGAATCACGGATGTCTTTCAATAAAATATGGAGAAAGGGATGCCACATATTTTATTCTGCTCTTTAGCCTACTCATGAGTGGTACGTTTGTGTCTCGCTAAGCTGAGTGGGTGAGCCGCTCCGTTCAAGCTGATGACCTCTTCAGTTTCGTTCTAACAGACATCAGAGTAGCACTTACTTAGCGAAGGATCTGGACCTAGACTGTTCCTCACTCGAACCAATGGGATTTCATCAACCGAGTATTTAGGGAAATTGGGTTGGGCATATCTAACACTTTCAGGCTCGATCCAACTTTTGCATCTTTGGACTGTTTGTGTATCCGAAAAACAAAAAACGTGACACGTGTTGATCATGTCCACGGAAAGAGTATTACGCATGCGTTTTGCCACTTGGAGAAGAGTACTAAGGGAAGCCTAAATAGCAAGATGGTTTGGGAATCTTGGCCAATATAACGCACGTCAAATCAATCCTTTTCCGTGTGCATAAAGCTTACACAGTGAAGATTTTATTGGAGGTCGAAGGATACATGTTTGAGTTCATAATTGCTGGTATTATTGCTTCAAAAGTCCCCTCCTTTTTCTGGTCTCTATTTCACTTTGATTGAGGGACCACAAATTATCCAGACGGCTTTTGAATTTGTTCATTTATGACTGCAAGATTCTATGACCAAGTCTTTGCAGTATAATTTATAGCTCAGAAGTAGAACAAAATGATGTGTTGTAAGTGGATTTCTATTTTACTTGATTCCATGAAAGCCTTCAGCGGCCAACTATTAGACGAGCTGAAATAGAATGGCGGTATAAGTGAATTAGTTTTCCACTACGATTTTGCGCTAGACAAATTCGATTACCTCTGCAGTCACAGTATGTGCACTGGGCACACATCTTTTGTGAACGTCAGTCTAAATTTGTTTTCTTAGCAGAAGAGATGCACGATAGATACGCAGTCTACACCTGGATTTCAAGAGAGTAGTGCGTGTTAAAGGAGCCAATACAATTTGATATTCATAAGTTACGTGGTAGGTTGCTTAACGGAATGCTTTCGTTGTACTTAGGCCCCTACACAGATGCTGTCCAGCATCGGAGACGCTCATTGTGCGAGAAAATTCGAGGCCACTGTCGAAAAGCCGCTAAAATGTGTATTGTACAAGTCCAATAAATCAACATGATCCAACCCGGACGGTCTTGTGGTTAAAGTACTCGACTCACTATCACTAATCCCGAGTTCGAGTGTTCGTTGGTGCTCGGTGGATGTGCACTGCAGATGATTCCTAGCAAGCCGGATGAAACAACAGAATAGTGGTTTTCAATGGCGAGTTGAGCTATTACACTCCATAATGAAACATTCAATCTCCCACTACTGGCACCCGTTTTATCCGCTTTTGCGTGAGTTCGTGCTTTTGGTTGTCTCAGTCCCTCTGACTTTTCAGTCTTTCACACTTCAGTCTTGTCACATTGTTTCTCAGCTAGGTGAAACTATTCTCAGCCAATGAGCACCATCCGTGGTTTTGAGCGGTTCGAACGTTCACACTGCATGATGAGTCATATTATGCAGAGGTTTGATCTCTTACTATCAACTCATACGGTAAAGTCGATCCCCTCACTGAGAAAACCCTGGATTCACATCAGGTCAAAACCTTATTCTGGTTCATCTCTACGCCTGACCAAGCCAAATGGAGATCGTCAGTGAGCTTTTGGCCTTCCACACAGGGCTGGTTATCGCATCCCAGGCTAATTACCTGGCCTGGCTCACTTTATCTCATCCATGGTTTTCGTCTTTTCAGTGAAGCAAAGGTCTTATATCTAACACAACTCATCTGGAAACTCATTGATGGTTCTCAGGTGACTTCGGCCTTCTCTCGATGACTCCATCAGTTTGAAAACTGTGAATGACTCCGGCGAAAACAGATGGAATAACCACTGTAGGCTCATGCCCAAATGGGTTAATTTCAGCGGTAGAAGATTTAGTTTTCTACGAAATTATTCACTATAAAGTATCAAAGTATAACCCTCCATTCGATACAGTAGTATCTATTTAATGTGGATTGTCCAGACTCATTATCAGGACAAATCCGCCGAACTTCGAGTGGGACTAGAGCCTATATGAATTAATCATCCTGTCAGGGGTAAACTATCATTTTGTATTTGGTACTGAATGCTGTGAACAGGTTAGGTTCTCAGCTGATCAGGTGTGTTAATTAGCCAATAAATTAGGAGACCCTTCCTCTGGGTGGAGGTGGGATTTCTACTCATATGCCGAAATCTTCAGTTACCGCTAAGCAGTGAAGCTTAATTGTGCGTAAGAAAATACAAAGGGATTCCGACTTATGATTCTAGCTTTTTCAATTTGTTTCGTTCGACACCTTTAACGAGAGCGGTTTTCTTTGTCAAAATCTTTTATATTCACTGTCATCAGTGACAGCTGTTTGGATTTTTATCGTTGCATCTGTCATTTTAGACACGCTAGAGAATGGCATTTGCCTCTCTTAGTCGTCTATCAGAGAGGTGGTACGACTGTCCATGTCTGAAGTGCTAATTTGTTTCCATTGTTTGTTTCACAGACTGCAGATCACTTGACTAAATGTAGAAATGCCCTTATGGGATCCAATACCTCTACCAAAAACATGCAGTGGCGTACGTAGGGTGGAACAACGTACAAACGAGGGTAGAAACAGCGTGATACTTATTCATACCTCAACTGGGAGTCGCGAGCAAAACGAAATTACCGATGAAGGAAGCTTTATTACTGCACGAATAATAAATTTATAGCCTCAGATTTGCGCAAAACACCCATATTCCGACAGTTTACCGTTTGCTTCGAAGAAATATTCGGAATTGCAATAAATCGGACCAGAAGAGGGCTCAGTCCATGAAAAAAAACAAGTGAAGAATATTTACGCGCAATCATAGCGAGAAAGTTTTAATGACGAGTTTCACCAGAGACTAGGGAGGATGTGAAACTCTACGGCAATTTTAGTTTTTGTTCGAAGTATCCTTGTGTGAGATTCTTCTACGGTAAACTTTCACCTGGAGGCATCATTATTTGGCTGACCCTTAGCTTCAGGAATCCATTAGACGAAGGGTAGACTGAATACGTAAAGTCTGTTTGGTCGAGTGCTACAAAACTTTCATTAGAGGAGAGCTGTCAAGCATCTAGTATTATGACATTTAAGTTCTGAAATTTTGCCAATATCCCCTTTGTCTTTCTAGTCCTACGAATCTAGACAACATTGTAATGTCTAGTGTATGTCAGCGAAAAATTCATGTGACACAGGCGGCACAGAATCTACAACATTTTTCGGCAGTCTATTGGATTCCTACGAGATAGCATTACGTTTGTTTCATTCATTGTTTTATGATCGTTTTCTGGAACCACTACCCAGGTTTCCTTCATCGACGGATCTCGAAACTTTCCCAGAGTAAATCCGACACAACAACATCATCCTATGGAAAAACTGACAACATTCCATCCTCAAGGAATCAAATGATCGGAGTCCGCTTAAAAGAAGATAACTTACGAGTTGCTCAAAGCATGTGTTGAACGGCACCAGTAAGTTGAGAGTTCCTATCCATTTTTACTGGATTTCGTTCGGTTTTCTTCCAAATTGTTGATGGAACTACTTCCAATCCTACAGAGCTATTTTTTCATTTGCATTCCAACAGGCTACACATTTTTCCACCAGGCTTGAGCCCAAATCCGCAAGTGTTTAACCACGACCCACAATTTCTCAGCCATGGTCTACAGTCTTGTAGCCTTGACGCACAATCCTTTAACCATACCGCCGCAAGCCAGTCAGATTAAAAGTATCGGAATATTATGAAGTCACGAAATGTTTGAAAAATTTGTTGTTTTTAACAAAGTCTGGTGTTTTGAAGCTGGCTGAACGAATGAGGAAGTGTGACGACCATATGCTGCGCAGTTGACCGTGGTTTTGGTATCAAATGCTGCCCCGCAAATTGATTGGAGACGGTTTAAGCGATGTGCCGTATTGTCGAACCACGTGGCCTAACCCGTACAAATGTTGTATCTTCAGTGAAGATAATGGTATCAGTTGTTGAAACACAAACAAACGGATAACACTGATGCGGGTTTACTTATGTCACTGTATCTATTATCCTCGAACTGTCAATATACCCACTTACCTAAACAGATGAGGTACCAATCCTTTGTTTTTTTCACTATATCGAGTCTTGATCTTTGCCAGCGACCGTAAGTACAAAACAAAGTAAGGTTGGTTACATGACGGATTTTTATTTCAGGACTGCTAGTTAGTGACACTGTGCCCTTGCATGGGCAGACTCTTTTTCAGTTAGTCGATATTTATTTCAGATGTAGTCATGCGATACAAACACACTGCGACCTTTCGCGTTAATGTTCATCGTACTTTGCCTGGCCCTGTGTGCATCATCTACTGACAATATCGTCATGCGCCACTGATGAGCTCTAACAAGAGTGAAACTCCGGTCTGGTGCTTCCGAGTCCAAGGTTGATCGGATGACCTGAGGTTTACGCGAGGAAGGTCGGGTCCAAAGGATAGTAAGCCAGATATGGAGAAAGTTCATAAGGGTTCAAAGAAATGGTCGTATCGTCTGACCAGCGGGGAAGGCCGGCGGAGGATAACCGAGTTTGTGGTACTAGGCGAGGAATTGAAGGAATTGGCCAGATGGCTTAGCAATGAGGTAAAACACAATTTTGAGTGAAAAATTTTGCCACCAGTGGAGCCTTCACAATGATTCAGTAGGTTTCCATAACGGGTTAGAGGGCAAGCTGGTTTTCTGTGATCCATACTCATACCATTAAATCACGATGTTTGACTCTGCTCATGAAAAATTTCAGCTCATAATAAAAGCAGAGTCAAACAACGAAATAAGCCTTTCGGACTTTCGGATGAGTCATCCTGAACATGATTCACTCGGTCATTCAGTACATAGGAAGGTGAAATATAACTGGCAATACGTCCACTTCCGTGCCTCCTAAGGTAAAAAGTAACCTAATCAGATGCCTCACAAACAGAGCAAGAAAAATATGTTCGGTGAACACAATTTGAAGAAGAGTTCTAAACAGTGAGAAAGGATTTTAGCTACCTAGATTGTCCAGTTCACAGAATGATACAGATAGAGGGGAAAACTCCAGGAAAGTCGGTGGTGGAGAGAAAGCCAATACGCATAACTTTGCCATTCAAAGGCAACTCGTTAGCAGAAATTGCTCAGAGAAGATTGTCAGGTGTCGTCAGCAAAACATTTTAAGCAGCTAATCTCCGGATGTTGTTTCAGTCCAGGCTGGCAATGATTTTATGGATGAAAAACAAAATACTCGATTCAGTAGCCCCATTTTGCATGTACTCATTCACTTGTTCCTGTGGAACAATGTATATCGGTCTTAAGAAGGTACTTTTCTGAAAGCATCCCCGATCACCACCTGCATGGTTGAACACCGGAGCAATCAAACGCTCACTAACGCGGTCATTTCATACCTAGCTCAATCCAATCACACAGTAAAAGTATCCGAGGCTTTTCGCGCCCTGTATAAGGTTTAGTGTCAGCAATCGGGACCAGCAAAATGTCACATCCTGGCCACGGCTGAGGGTGTCGGCTTTTGCCTCCACAACTTACCTCTGTGTGCTCAAAGACAATTACTGTTTGCTCTTAAGCTACCCTGGCCCACCCTCCACCCTACAACAAGCCGTAGGCCAGATGAAAACTGACATAATACGTGAGAAAAAATCCATATCCGGTCTTGATTCAAGCCTGGTTTACAAATGTTCTCTTTTCTTTTTTGTCACCAATAATCTCTACCAATCCTTAACTTGTCGCGATATATTGTGATGTAATGACACAAGTATGAATCATTGAAAACGAGCTTCTTCGACAGTCTGTTCTGAAAATTTGCTCAGTGAGAATAATCGGGCGATTCAGTATATAATAACAGAAAAGTCATACAACGGTGCTCCATCTTCGCTTGGAATCAGTAGTTAGAGCACATACCGAGTAGAAGCATCATCGATGAAGAGACTAGTACCTATGCAAGTCATATCCTAATGCGTTTGCAATTCACTTGTGAGGGCTAAATCACCTAGATTTGCAGGACGGGGAAATAGTGACTGATTTGGATGTCTGAGCTTACGCCAGCCTGGCTTTGAGGAGCAAGGACTAAGGGATGCAAAATGAGTGCATAATCGAACGAATACCGGTTGCTCAGATCATCCATTACCCAACACCTGTGTGAAACAAAGCACAGGGTCAACTCTAGCCCGGTATTTCTTTCTATTCACCCCACGGTCACGACAAGGTCTTACAGATACTTTGAGGTTACAGCCATCATCACCCACAATGGTGCAAACCACACGAATGGCGGTAACAACATGTCCTAGATTGAAAGTGTTCCTTCTCGTGTGTCAACTATTACTTAGTGAACCATGTCATTTTGGTTTTGGTCCTGGTAAATGCACACACTGATGATGTCATCTCGGCTGATGGGGAAACTTTTGCGACCTGAACGCAAAGCTCAACGACAGTGAACCCATAGAAAATCTTCATCTCCAGGTGTGAAACTGATCGCTTAATACAGCAGTCAGACCAGTGCTTCTTTACGGTTCAAGTATATGGCCACTGTGGGTAGAGGGTATAAAAATATTGTCGGTAATTGGACACCAATGTAACTGAAGCATAGCTGGAACGTGGTGGTAATACCGTATCAATAATGTAGTGGTTAAGCGCAGAGTATGGAACTGAACTGCACTACACCAAGCGGTCGCTCAGTATAGATTATTACTTAGTGCGCTTTGTGTCAATCAGTTGATTACTACCCTATAAACGCCTCATGCAGTCAAGAAGGCTGCATCCATGTGTTTTGAATGTTCTCAAGCAGTTGGCTGTCGGACCAAGGAATTCCTATGTGACGAGTGTGACCTTTGGGTCCGCCTAGACTGTTGCAATGTTGACACCAGCGTATATGAGGCCCTACAGAAGTTTCCACCTCGTTGCTCAAAGTGCAGTGTGTAAAATGCACTGAACTACCCACTCCTCATGGCCAGCGAAAAGGACAGTGAACCAAAGCTCCATGCCCTCATCAAAGGATACATCTATCTGTGATTCCACGGTGTTGCCGCAGTTTGCTACTAGGATTCCGGTATCTAATTCGACCTGTGTCAAATATGCGGAGGTGGCATCGACATGTCAATGAGCCAAATGGAACAAAACGCTGCCCACGCAAGAAACAACTGCCAAAGTCTGCCCACCATAATACGGAACCAACTGACACTGATACAAACGCTGTAGAAAAAGAGTACAAGACAGTAATATAGGTACAATACTAAGCCAACGGGGCACCACCATGGATGAAAGCAAACGGGACTAGATATCAACAGTGGATCGATCACGAAGAGCGCCGCCATCAAGGAAGCAGTGCTTTCTGATAGTGAACTTGTCTGAGACAAAAGAGACTGCGGCACAGGCACGTCTGGATAATGATCTCGTGAGTCTCCGAACTGTTATAAAGAAATTTTTTGTTCCCGTTGTTGAGACTGAAGATACAGGTAAAATCAGTTTTGCAATTGAGTAGTAGAAGATTAGATTTGTATGTAATATGATTCATCACACAGCTTGAACGCTCAACTGACCATTGAAAACCATGGAAGCATTGCACAGCTGTTTCATCCTTGTTGAGAATCATCAGCAGTGTACATCTACCGAGCCCCCACGGGGGCTCGAACCCGGGGTGTACGATTATGAATCGAACAACTTAACTACAAGGCTATCCGGACCGAGTTTTAATGATTTGTTGAACATCTACACTACATGATATAACACCCTTCCGTCACTGGCTTTGAACGGTAAAAACCCGCTTCCCACACAGCGATCGACTCCAATGATCATGTAGTGTAGATGTTCAACAAGTCGTTGAGGTCCAGTCCGGATTGCCTTGCGGTTAAGGTGTTCGATTCACAATCGTTCACCCCAGGTTCGAGTCCCCATGGGGGCTCGGTAGATGTGCACTGCTGATGATTCCCAACAGAATCAGTTTTCCCAATTGGCAACGTCAGTGATGTTGAACGTCCCCGTCTGCTGAAAGTAGTGCTGGGCTCTGAGAAGGCCGCGGTACAAATGTCCTACAGACTCAGGACAGAAAAAGTGTGGTTGCACCACGATATGGATCCTGCGGATCGTGAACAATTTAAAAATACACTGATAGTACGGCGAGAACGTTAAGAACAAGAAGAAACCGACTTGGCCATTCGAGATTTTCGGGTGCAGAAACGGCACCCTCACTTTCGGTGGAGGCTGCTAACGTTCGTGCCCCTATCAGTCCCTTTCAAGTTAGGACATTGTGAGCAAACAGAGGTGGTAGCAAACCGAGTCAACTCAATAATCCTGTTGTCTGAATTTCCTGGTCTGTTTAACATGAGAGATGACTTCGAAAACTTTCTTCAGCTCAACTCACTTACTATAGTGGCACTGACGGAGCCCTAGATTCAGCAGTGTCCCGTCCTGACTTCACTCCATTTTGAGCTGACAGGAACTCTGTTTGGTCACATGCAGGAGTGTCATTGTTCGTATGATGGGACATTCCAGGAGTGCAGTTAGACGCGTATACTGACCCACAATGATTTGGTGAAGCCATTTGGTGTGGCGTCAAGCTAACAGTTGGAGACTTTAAGATGGTTGGGATTGTTCAACGGACACATAAGCCGCCCCTCCAGATATATTGCAGTCATTGAGGAGGTGGCCATGCGATGGCCACTGTCTCATCCTGGGTGACATAAAAGCCCCGTATGTTGACTGGACATCAGGCAGGACGGTGGTCGGGGCAGATCCCTTCTCTCAGGATTTACCGACAACGACCCAAGAACTGGCATGGTATCAACATGCTGAGGAGTCAACCAAGAGGCTGTCTAATTAAGGCTACATCCCGGATCTGGTGATCTCTCCTAGGAGCTTTGCTGTTGATAAGATTGAACATCCTCCCCTTGGGAGCAGCGATCACATGGCGCTAGAATTTTATTGGCGTAGTGATCCTTGTCCAGCTCTTGGACCGCACATCGGACGTGGCGTTTGAAGCACACCACATGAGGGTGTCCGAAGAGCAGCCTCAGACGTTACTTGGTTTCCAATAACTCAGTTGACGGTAAAGACTTGGACGTGGTCTGGTAGGTCATTCGTGATGGTATCTTATACCTGACGAATACTTACTCTCCACCAAGCAGATACCGATCCTGTATGAAGGCCCACTGTGGTTTGACTTGGAGCTCAGACAGTTGCTGAAACGACGGAATCATGTATGCCAGTTGTTTTGATCCACATGTGAGTTTTATGATCTCTATTGAAGGATTCGTAACCATCGTACGGAAGTGAAACAGACAAAACGGATGGCGTTTGAGACATCATTTGCGGTAGATTCAGTACAAGCACCTAAACGCCTACTTTCATATCTCAAACGACTTGCAAGGGCGAAATTCGATATACCAGCGTTGGTAAACGGAGACGAACTGAAGATAACTGATGACTGGAAGGCTGAAAGGCTGGCCAAGCACTACAAATCAGTCTACACCCTGGAATTGGTCTCATCAACACAGAGTGCGAACAGTGCTCTGTCGATCTTTTACGAGGACTTTCCGGAATTAAGGGTGGAAACTGTTCTCCCATAAGTAAACGGTCATAAGTCGCCGGGGCCGGACGGCACTCACTCACTAATATTGAAGGACTTGGAGACACAGCTCACTCCGTCGCTGACCAGATTATTCAACTCGTCGGTGATAACTGGCAGCTTGCTACTAGATTGGGAAAACGTGATGGTCTCACAGCTGTGCAAAGATGGAACGAAATCTTCGGCTGCCAATTATCGCCCGATCAGCCTCGCGTCTGTAGCTGAAAAGGTTATGGAGCAGCTTGTCGTTTCTCCTCTCAATAGATATTTTGAACAATATCAGCTCATGTGCACGCACCAACATCGTTTTTGAAGGAACATGTCGTGCCTGACGAACATTCTGATCACATGTGAACACTAGTCCAATGACAAGGCCAAAAACCAGGACACGGACGTCATCTATGTGGACCTCCGTAAGGCTTTCGATAAGGCACCTCATGAGCAACTTCTGTCGAAACTGCGGACTCACTATCATTGGGTCCATGCTTCACTGGCCTGAGGACTTCTTAAATGGGATAACCTTCTCCGGGAGAGTTGTGCAGTCTCTGTCCCAGCGGTATCCTGTCACTAGTGGTGTCCCGCGAGGTTCTGTCTTGAGACCATTGTTGTTTCTTGCTTTTGTGAATGATCTTCCTCAGACAATGCAGTCCCGATGCCTCATTTATGCCGATGATGTGAAGATCTGGTGCATCATTCGGTCAGAAGAGGACCGTGAATTGATGCGGCTGTATGTACATGAAATGGTAAGATGGTCCAACCATTGGGGCCTACCGATGAATCCCCGGAAATGCGTTCACATGAGAATCGGTAGAGAGAACCTGGTAGTTTATCATCATCTTAGAAACACTCTTCTTTGGAGAACGGCTGAGGGAAGAGACCTTGGTGTTGTTATCAACGGTAATCTGAAGACTCCGGCCCACACCAGCAAAGCCCGTGTTTCTGCGTGGAGAATGTGTGGTGCGATTTTCCGTTTATTTGGACGCCTTCCCATGAAAGCTTTTCAACTGCTATACGCTTCTTATGTACGTACTCGATTGGAATGTATTCCCGTTGTCTATCGATATACGGTTGCTGAAGTAGTCAAAGTGGAGAGAATTCAACTGGCCGATACACGTCACATTGCTGGACGAAGCGGCATCAGTTATGAGGGAAGATTGGAAGCTACTCGGTTGTTCTGTGCTGCCTATAGGTGGATTAGCGGTGACTTGATCTAAGCAAGACGCAATATTCGAGGTGATACGAGTGCCGAATTACTATTAGAACTACTGCGTCGGAATAGCAACCACATCCGAGGCCGTTTGCTCACTCTGCAAAAGCTAAGTTCCACCGGTCTGTTGTTGGTATATTGTATATCCAGGAGCACTACCAACCTCTGGAACTCTCCCGGTTAATGTGGTAGAAAAGGTCAACTGCAGTACCTTCAGGCTAAAACTAGACACATTACCGAAAAAGAGTTGGTAAAGCCCCTGCATCTAGTCGAGTCAATGGAGTTTAATGTGATGGGGCTCATACAGGAGGTTCCCACAGCCTTCTAAAATAAGACAGAAGACGAAAAAACCAATAGGTGAGATGCTAAAGATCACAAGATTAAGGTGGTCAGGACAAGTGTTGCGATTGATCCCGGATGGGATTCCTCGGTGAGCAACGTTCGTCGAGGCGGGTGTTGTTTGGAAGATGAGTAAGACGAGTCGGTCTATGACATGGGGAACAAGGTATGAAAAGGATGACCAGTGGACTTCGCTAAGTAGTGTGTGTTAGACGTTTTGTATGGGGTCCCAGAAATCCCCTTACTCAGTTACTGGATACCTTGGATGACATGGCGCGGTGAAGTGACCAGTGGCGCTCTTGTATTCACTAATTTTTTGTTGTTGACTTGTTACTATTTTTAGGTCCCACCCCACTGAGGTTACTGCCAGAGATAGCAACCAAATCCGCCGCAACTAGCGAACGGCTAATGATTTTGAACAGAATTAAGCCGATCAACTTGACTGGTACGCCTTAGATTGAATGCAAAACAATGCACGAGAATATATCGCGCAAATGAATGTTTACTTAGGGATTGTGACGGTATTGACGTCTTGTGCATGTTCCGGGTCGGATACTTTCTCCCATAAGCAAACATGCGAGGCGATGTTCTTAAAAGCGACTGCACTCATCTGTACAATTTCGATCATATAATTTAAGAAGAGTTAAAACTAGTAGCCCCCGTAAAGGACTCAGCTGGATAAGAAGTAAGCTGTATAAAAGTAAATGGAGCATGGAGCTTTAGAAGGTGTACTCGGTCATGCGATCTGTTGGAGGGCAGATATATGGTTGACAAGGTCTTAACCGGCTTGATTCTTACATGGACGTCGCTCAGGGAGCTGAATAATCAGTGAAGAAATTAAGTTAGATTTGTTACTAACCACTGTCTACACGTTTTTTACATTTCTAGGAAACTAGCACAAGTGTATAGCTAATTTTCACGTTTTGTAAAATGGCTCAATGTGCAGGGATGCTGTCCATTCAATGGGTTGCAAGATAACTTTCCGATGTACCATGATTCCCGTGTTCCGATGGATGGTGATACGCGCATGAAAGCAGGAAGCATATTGTGTAAGTTTTTCAATGCATTTATTATAAGTCACATTTGGTCCTTTCTACAAGAACCAAATGAACGATGGCAGCTTACCCACTGTCTCAAGCCTTGATCTCGATATTGGACAGGCTCTGCTTGCGGATCCCGTGACTCAATGTGATGGCTTTGGTCTGTAAGGAAAGACGGGTTGCATTTTGACCATGCATCAACCACTGTCCTCACATTTCCAATTTTTATTGTTCTCCACAAGTAGGACCATTATTCCAAGAGTCAGTTAAATACAGTTTCGTTTTAGAATCTCTCCATTTGTTCACATCCTGACACTTCAGTACGTGATTTATTTCCTTGAGTATATCAGGGAATTTAAAACATTCGTGTTCCATTGCGTATTGCGTAGTTCCTTCATTCGGTAATGTGGGAAACGGTTGACAGGAAAGTCAAAAGAGTAGATCTATCAAATTTCAATTATCCCAACTATGATAATGTCATTCTGATGGAATATCTCCCGATTCTCGTTGGTTCCCTTGCACCGCCTTTGGGGTTTATGTAATTCGAGGATGATTACAGACTGTGAGTTCACTTCTGTGTGAATTTCTCGTTGCTCTTCCTAACATTTGTTGATTACGGCATGCACTTCGCAGCTGTACCACAGATAATCACAGCGGATCAGTTGTTCCGAGAACCACACAATTTTTCCTCCACGCGTAGTGACCAAACTGTGTTTTAGTATGGCTTGGCGGCTTTGAGGGTTTAGGAGTACCCGTATGACAGGGCTATTCAACGACGGGCAAACCGGCAGACTTCCGACAGAACCATTCCCCAATGTTCGAGTGACTTCGTCAGATGTCAGTGAATACACCGTGATGAAAAATATTTCCAAGACAAGGAGTGCTACTGGTTAGAGATTACCAAGGTGGAGCGGGAGTTGAGGGCAGCCATAGCGGCCAGGTCCGAGCACATATCTTCACGATCTTCAGACAGTGAGCGAGTCAAGTCAGATGGAACAAATGCTCTGCGCTATCATATGACAACAGAACTTAAAAGGTTAAGGCAGCATGAATTTTAAGTCGAAAATAAACTGATCAGATCTGTTAAGGTATCTCGCCCTACTGGATGCCACTGAACGTTTGCCTGCTCTCGTGCAAGCAGATCGTTTGACCACCACCACTGAATCAATGATTTAAATGATTACCAAGTGAACCAGATCTTGTGAATTAGGCTCCCTTAGTTCCATATACTGGCTTCAACCATTAGCTGCTCACCAGATACGAGGTGCTTTCAAAAATCATGCGACCTTGTTTCTTTTTTAATCAAGTTCGATCTAACAAGCGCGTCCCCGTAAGTCTCTCTTCACCCAATCCAGACGACGACCGAAATAATTCTATTTTGGGTAGGCACAACCAGTCAACACAGGATCACCTAGTATTACTTCCTGTTACTTTCTGTCACAATGTAGACGAATCGCTTGGAGGTTTATAAACAAAGCGAAACTGTGTCGCGTGCACATGTGCTTCGTCACACTCCGCACCGACAACACACGTGCTGAAACGTTTGTGTGCAAACGGCTTTACTTAAGTTACCGGAACTATCCAATTACTTTGTTTCCTGGTATTCCCTACTCACTGTGACTTCTGTACGCGTATATAAATTCATCTTCACGCATGTGATATGCCATACAGTGATTCTAGTTATCGAACTGGTAGCTCACCCTATTGTCAGCTATATGCACCTATACGGACCGTTTTCGATCTTCACTGCCATTCTCCTGGCAATGGTACCCATGAGAGGGGAGTCATTTGGTGAGTGACAAAGCATTAGTTCACCTTTGTTTTATGCGCATTCAATTTGAGGGACACAGCCTGAATCTTGTTACTCGACGGAATTAGCACTAATGCAAAATTCTTCTCCTAATTTAGAACAGTGAAAGTTGTTTTACAAGACCGCAATTACAGTTCACATTTCAACCTTAGTTCATTTAGAGATAAAATATCTAGTACTCACTAATTTTTATATCACGACACTCATACTTCCCATATCTGGTCTTCTTTATTGACTAGACAGTCAAGACAGGGTTAATGAAGTTATTTTGCTCTTTGAGTGGCACGTGGCTGCGTACGTCGGTATTCATGGTCCATCTTAAGCATTTCAGAAAGAATCTGTTGTCAAATTTACTGAGCAAAAAATGATTTGTAGCAGCTAACTGTTTGTTAAGCAACACGAAGTAAGCAATACGGCTCTCCTACTCATTGCCTCTGTAAAAATAGACTCGTTTACTTTTATTTTTAGCATCTTTTTAGGTTTAAAATCATAAGGAAGAGTGCCATACATCAAATTTCTTGAAAGAATTTTCGGTACTTATGGTGAAAATATGGTAGATAAATGACATTTTGAAAAACCTACAAATAATGTGCTACATTTTATGCATCTGGCTTGAAGTTCTTTTTCCCTGGTATCAAAAATGATTCGCGCAAACAAATTGCTGCAGCTTCTCAGGACTTGGCGAAATCTAGAAACAAGTATTCCTTCGTAATATACCTCATTAGGTGATCTGTCAGGTGCTACAGTTTACATGAATGCGATGTGAGCAGTGCAAACTTATTTTCATCATTTGGGCTGATCGATCGCCTGTCCACGTTTCCGTGATGGTACCGATGCAACTGAAAGTTCGAGTTCGAAGGACAGTCAGCCAACAAAGTAACATAAGTCTCACACACTACTCGCAAGTAATTGAGATATACATAAACCAAGTGTTATTGAACACTGCATCAGATCCTTTTGAAGAAACCTGAACTTCCTGGAAAGTGTCCTTGACCAGGACGTACTGCTGAACATTTCAATGCTGTCCAAAACCGTATTAGTTGGGCGCTCCAGGTATGGACGGGAATCCCACCGTTGCACCGGTAGCAGGGAAGGCTAAGATGACATTTGGCTCATAACCACATCTGGCTCATTGAGCCTTGCTTGCGGTCATTTGCACTAAGCCTGAGGTCCACAGTGAAACAACCCATATGTCAGGTCTTGTAAATAGATCACAAAAATCAATCAACAGTAACAAAGATGCTTATTTGCATGCTGGCGGTCCAGTCAGCTTGAAGACAAATGTAATCCGATCAGAAGACGCAATGATGTGGTTTAGATGCCTTTCTTCATCTTCTTTTATTCGGTCCGTGTGAAGCAGTCGCTTTGATTGTCAATCCACAATTGGTCATAATTATGTTTTGAGCAATCAACTGCTTACTTACTCGGTGAGTATTATGCATTCTCCACCAAAATGGTACCAGTTAGCATTGATAATGAATGTATTGGGTCTTCAAGGCTGCGTGCATGTTCCTACCAAGGTACTTATGAACAGACAGAAAGGTGCACCGATAGACCATGTGAACTTATTTTGAATAACAAAAGCGGATGGACAGCTATCATCCATTAAAAGCTGCTTAATCTCTGGTTAGTCCTTTTTCGCACTTTGAACGTTCCATTTGTCTCACTGGATTCACGAGGCCGTACAAATGCTAAGCTTTAGGTAGCAAATTAGAAATCTCTCAGTTGTGGTCCGATTACAAACTACGGCTATTTCGGCGCTTCTCACCCTCACTGCCGCAGGTCAGAATTAATCAAATGCAGTCGGTGTGATCCATTTACGAAAAGTTCCCATCGCCTGTCCCGAAGCCCAGTCGGTATAGCACCAGCAGTACTAAAGCACGGGCAATGTCCAAGTGTGGTTTCCAGAACGGCAATTTTGGGTCAATTCAGTAGTAGCAATCCACTAAGGATTGCGCAAAAGTTCCTCAATTTAAGGGAGCTGACCTTCTTCACTGTGACTTGCATGAGGTGACGTAATGGTAGGCAGAAACTTCCCACTATCCTTGGAAACAATGGAAAAGGCGTATATGAAATGAGATGAATCGGCTGGAGTCAATTTCATTCACCGATTTTGATGGAACAGCTTAGAAAACTTTAAAAAATAACAGATGACTGTAGAAATTAAAAGTTTGCACACAATGGTAAACAAGCAGCGAGACTTTTCTCGGATGATATGAGTTGAAAAGCTCACTCGGGTCCATTTTAGAGACTGGTAGCTGATATTCTCATTGCGTTCGTTGTTTGCAAGGATAGTCTAGTTCATCGGATTGTACCGATGGGAATAGTCGTGTCTGCTTACGGTTTGCCCGATGGTATTCGACTTGTATAAGTGTACTGAATAAGCTTTACCAACACCCCAGTTCTTCCTATTTTATTGATGGGGAAGCCCTCGGCCGACAGACGAGAAAAGGTATCAAGATAAAATTGACCTACACAGCTCAATGACTCAGTCTTTGTGATCGGTATTGTATTTAGATTGATTAACGAACGATTTATCATGGAATAGCAAAGCTAATCACCTCATAATAGTATGATGAATCATTTGATGATCAATTCAAATTGTGTGCAGATCATAAACATAAACACGATGTAAATAACCCGGCTTTATCTGATGTGGTTAAATATGAGTTGTTCGTAGGACAGCCGGTCATCGAGTGTGAGGTTGTTTCAGAGTGGGTATGTGTTTCTCCTGGTGGCTCACCACTCAAGATATTAATCATAAATTTAAGATTAGGGGCTCCTTTCAATGGTAAGATGGGTGCTTGTTACTATAAGATCTCTCGCTTTATATGTACTCATTATATTTTTCGAAGCTTAGTAAGTAAGCAATGATTCACAGATGAAAAACAGTTGAGGAATATTGACTCTCGCTTGTTTCTCCCGTTTTCTCCCGTCCGTACAGATATCTGCCAACTTCGGATCGATAGCGGACCGTGTTTGGCTATCAGACCCAGTTGGGCATGGGATAATCGACGTAAGAGATGTGTTCAGTTCAGATACGGTGGTTGTGGAGGAAATCCAAACCGTTTTCCTACTAAACTGGCATGCGAACTGGCTTGCCTATACCGCGTTCCAGCTTATGAGGTCTGAAGTGTTCCGCTTCATTGACTTCTCAAAATAACGAGACAGTAAATTCATCAATAGCAAATTATTCTTCTTACTTCAATTTCGTCATTTGCGTCGGTCTACCGGGGCTTTTTGTGAGCTACAAGACATTCCCATGGGCCAAAAGTGCATCCAATGACTAAGGTAGGAAAGAGACCATGGGAGACAGGGAAACGGGTGGATTCACGACGAAGTCACTTTTAAGAGCAAGCTTTCCCTAATCAGTTCCCAGTCGAAATACTGTTGGGCCTTTGTCTTTCTTGTGCAGACAAAGGAATGTTGGTCACATAGACGAGGTTCTATTCAAGATCACTATTGAACAACTCAGCTGGTAGAGGAGCGCGTGTTTAGTTTGAGGATTTAGAGTTAAAGGACTTATTTTGGAATTCGTATTTACCACTCTAAAAGCGGTTGTTGACCACTTCGGAGGTCAGAGGTTTGAATTACACCACCGTCGGTCACTCTGGTGGTAGACAGTCATTAGCTGTCATCCCACCCGTTTCCACACCTGACCTATCGGGACCTTATATGTGCCTTCACTTCAAGTCTCAGGGTCTCGTAGCCCGCTATACCTTAAAGTACAGTGGGTTTTTAAGGCTACAGGGTATACCTCTTCCATTGGTGCTCTTACGTACCATTTTATTTATTATACAACAATTCATAAAAATTCAGAAGTGGAGCAGCGGTCAATGAAAGGCTGCCAAATGGGGAACTGAGCAACGGTAGCGCGAATCGAACTAGTCATTACTGTCCACGGTCCACGATGATAACCGTCTGACCACTGCCGGTCAACAGTGTAATACTAATGTTAAAATAATCATCACAGCATGTACTGACTAGAATCTCTCTTCCATCAGTTATCTCCACCTGCTATCCCTTTCTCCCAGAAGGATTGTGCAATTGTTCCATGATGAAGGAACGGAACAGTAAATAACACCACTATTCTTCGATGGAATCTGCTCGTGAGAAATGAAGGACACCATCAAAAGTTAATAAATAAAGAGATGTCGGGGATCTTGCAAAGAAACATTCTGAGTGGTGTGAATATTTTAGTAAAAAGGAAGGGAAGACTTTTTATTGAGTGGGTGTGGATCATGAAGAAAGCCAATGTTTCCAGACCATTCTCACACTTTCAGAGTAGTATCGGGTGGCTTATTAAGACAAATATAGGAAAACGCTTCATGAAATACGAACCCAAGTGGAACCGGTAGTAATGTACTTTGACGAATTTGGTGAATGAATATAGAAATAAAACGGGCTATGTAAATGTAACCGAACTACCAAGATCAATCAGGAATGGACCTGAGAGTTATTTCGACAAAATTCTAAGAAATCTTTTAATGGAACTTACCAAACTTTGAATTTATGTGAGTGTGACAATTCGATGAGCGTCACCCACATTTCAGTACCAACATTAGTAAACCAGCTGAGTTACGCGATCACGTAGAGGACTTTGGGAATTTTGAAGAAGAATTATAACATTTACAAATTCAAATTATATCAGTACACGAAATCCACTACGGTGAAAGTTGCAGTCCGATTGCTGTCTAGGAATTTCCCTATCAGTTACTTGGATATTCGGTACTGGCATACGGTACACTAGTCACGAAATCTAAGTATAATCTAGGATCAGGCTCAAAGCTGGAAATGACCATTTTAAAGGAGGATCCAAAATTCGGACACGTGAAAAAAGATGCAAGCCCAGTGAACGTACCTCAAGAAGAAATTTTGTAACGATGGGATGAAGAATGTTTGAGCAAGCTGTGGAGAAGAAAGCCGGAGAGATGAGCGCTATAGAACTCCATTATAACGAAATGAAATATAACGAAAACCATGGTTTAAATACCATCTAGGCAACTTTCCTATGTATACCAACAAACGAAATAGACTGGTAGTGGCCCCTAAATATCGGTCTTATGACAGTGGGTTCGAACACGCTCAATATTGATCAGCTTTGACAGAAGAAGGTACCACTTTGTCATCCAAACCTTTTAGAAATCTGACCTACTTGAATGATTTATTGTTCTGCCATCAGAGCCACAGAACTCAGGCTGCTGGTTTTTCTCGATGGTATAGTGGGTCGTTGTGGGTTTGAACAGATCCCGTTGAAGAAGAAAGTGATGACCTTGATTCACATGTGAAGCATTCTCTGTTTTTGTTAACCTCTTTGAAATTTGCTAGTGCTGCATTTATGAAATAATGGAATTCGAGTGGGACGTGTAGCACTGAGCTCAGCTGTGGTCTATCACACATCAGTCAGCAGTCAAAGCGAAGTTGACTTGACACAAACTGTTCTATTACTATGAACTTCTGATACAGGTTTCTCATGTGCCCTAGGGTAAAACAGTCAATTAGAACGCATATCAAGTAAATGTGCCAACTTCGCCAACGTGGACGAACTGTTATTGACTTGTAGTCCGATATAAAACGTTCATAGTTCGAAGCTTTGTCTGGAAGTGAAATCAATAAGGTTTCGAAAGCAGATCAGGGCATGGAATGTCACAGAACCGAGTAAATAAAACTCAAAGTGCCAACTCATGAAATCTCATTATCGACTAACTGAAAGTGAAAATTGCCATAGATATGATGCTGTTGGGAATAAATGACCGAAAAATATGCGTCGGTTAGTCCAATAACCTAGACCATGCTTGCCCGGTAAGGGTTTCATGATAATTCAGCCCAATTTGCACCATTCTAAAAACTAAAAGATTTGTGTCAAAGGGAGGTTATCAAAAAGGAGAAAAGTCGAATTCTTATTAGGCGGTTTGCAAATCCAGTTGCACAAATTTATATCAAATGAGAGTTAGGAGTGGAGTCATAGGACTGATTTGTACACACAAATCGTTTTGCACTCCCCTTCCGTATGATATCCGTTACCATTCTTGTTCTGTTTGTGGTAAATGAGAGCTTCATGTCGATTTGTCCTATCATTCCATCCGAAGCGGGGCACTCTCATAAAACAACAGCTGACTTAGATAGGTTGTTTGTTGTGACATGATGGGAAGAGATTGGGTTGGATAAATGCGACTTCTAAGTTACTCGAAGGCTTTTTCTGCTGAAAACAGCTTCCAAGGGAAATTGGTGAATTTCAAAACAAATTAGGGAGAAAAAATCATTCCCTCCCCATCTGGAGGTCAGTATCTTGATTCGGCACGAAACCTGGCACCCGGTAAACCGAAGTCACTTACATGTACGAAGATTTAACTGGCAAAATTTGAGCAAAGTTCACTGTCGCAAGTGCATTTAGTTGGTACTGACGAACAAATCACCTTGGAGAGAACATTACCGAACAAAAGTAAACGGAAATGATTCATCAATGCAAACTTGCTCAACCATTGCAGACGTGTTGTACATCCAGTTTCTGTCTTTTTTTGGAGAGTTCGGTATTTAAGCCAAAATCGGTGAAATGCGGGTAGACTATCGTGTCCAAAAAGTTGCCCCTTTACCTGGCGGTGGACCTCTCTGGGTGCCAAATCCCGACAGGGCCATGAGTACCTAAGAAAGCACCAACCATGCACCACTTATCCAGTGACAGACCCAAGGCACCTCCGTAACGTGCTCTGTTAACGTTCCTTTCAGGCTACACAGTTCAGATTTTTATTCCAGAGTCTGGAAAAGAAATATTTATTTACTGAATTGTCCGGAATACGCTCAAACTTTCATCGGAAAGATTTTGGGATTTTATCGTACGAAATGCGGCATCCTATTAGATGGCAAATGCGAACGGGGAATCACTCAAGAATTATCCGGGTTACAGGCTTTATGATTGGTTAACACTCGTGTGCCAAATGTTGTTCCGTGATGTACAGGCGAATTGTTCATTGGTGCGTGACGACGCACTCGTAACTCATTAGAAAAATAGCTGGGCTATATAGGCGAGGTCTTAGTTTCTCATGTTATAGAGTGACATCATTTAGTAGTAACAAATCACAGACCCCGTTTTTTCACTGTCTACGGGGATTCTTATGTTAGGCACGATCGGAGAAATGGGCGCAACCTTGACTGTCAAGGTAAAACTGTACGCGCACAACAGCAGTGAGTTTCAGGTATATTCAGTTATGTTATCATGTCATGACAGCCGGAAAGTAATCGATGTTTAGCCAAAATGCAACCACCATTGGAAGATAAACAATCTAAGCTAGTTACCAGCCTAATCGACCAGTTCAATTCGGTAGCTGCATTGTCCTGTGGGTGAATACGTGAAGCCTGACCACTGAAATCGAAATTAAAGATGATCTCCGGAAGACTTTAAAACAGAACCATTGTCTTCATGGAAATATAACCTCACTTGCTAATTTTAGTAACTTAATGTGCAGCAAAACACGCAATTTAAAAGACTGACATTACGAGAGGGATTCTTTTCGTATAATCTAATCGGTCTCTTATGTATGAAATCAAGTGGAAATAAATGAAATATGAAACGTGAAAGTCGATTCGTCCAGAAAATTTCGGGAAACTCGGAATACTTTGTGCAAAGTTATGATTGGACAGGTGACTAATACAGCCCGTTATTTTTGAGAACTGTAATGCCATAAAAGCTAAAGATCAGTTAGAACTCCCTCTGATTACCGTTCGGAAGTATCCTGTTTTGGTTATGCCTAGTACTATATGTTCGATTCGAATTTAACACAATAATGTGGAACCAAATATCAAATAATGTCGAAACACGGGGGTAGACGTTCGCCGGAGGTGGTCAAACAGTCATAGTGGTGGGCTTTATTCCCACTGCTCTGGGTTTGAGGCCAGCTTCCGCTGCCGATTACATTCGCCAAAAGGCAGCTTCTGTTTAGCCGCAACACTCTTCCTTAAATATCGTAATATTTTTGCATAATGAATGAAATAAGTAACAAGACTAAATAAAAATAAAAGGTGATGATTCGGAATACTGGCGGCTTTGGTAGCTCAAGTAAATTTCTTTCTCTTTAAAAACTCTCAACAACCAGAACGATGCGTAGATGAGCCCTTTGATTGGCCGAGCTATATTTCTCCCACAGTCACTTAGGAATTTATATTTAATCATATTGAAGTAATCGTGGTCACTCGTCGTTCCTGTGTCTGTTTTGTGCGAATGTTTTGTGCCCCGAAGAATACGAAACCTAGGCCCGGGAGAACATCCGAGTGAACGTGGGAAAGTAGTTCTGCACTAGGACTGGAAACGGATGTGGCATGACGTGATTCTCTCTTTAACCCTATGATGCAATCCAGAGATCGACGCTATACCGATGAGCAACTATCAGTGGTAGTATGCGTGACATAAACCCAGTATTTCTGCCTATCATAGATCGGAGTATATATACACATATAAATAGTACCTAAACGTGTGGACTAAACCTCCCGGGGAGCACACGACTGGTTTCGCGGGCGTTGCCACTCATCAAGTATGCACACCCATTTATCCTCTGCTCACTCATCTTCACACTTGTACGCTCCAATAACATATCTTCACAAGTAACTTATTTGAATCGTCCACAGTTTGAATGGATACTCTTCGACGAAGAATCCACAAATTAATCACAACTGCGATTTATCCTAATCATTCGCGTCTGTAACACTACCAACACAACGAACAACGAAGCTGTATGTGAAGGCCCTCATATTGATAGGAAGTGGTATGTAAACGTGTGGACAACCAATATATATATATATATATATAGTATCAATTATCCCAATTTGATAGAGGGAAAAATCAGCGGCAACACAAGGATGAGCAGACCACAATACCCACGGAGCGCCTGTCATGAATACAATACAGTATTTTCCGTAGTCTAAGAGCCAAACTCGACAGTTTAGGAGCCTCTCGCAAATGATTAAGAATCATCGATTACAATTCAGTGAATTCTTTGTAGAAATATAAATTACATCATTTTTTCACATAAGAAACAAAACTCCAAATCTAAGGGTTCTTTTTCAGATGATTGTATGAACGTGAGTTTACGCCGATCGTAGGAAGCACATGCAGTTCTTGTGATATCGTGAGTGGATTAATGACAAATATTTTGTTATAAAAGAAAACCATACATCCTGGCAGACTGTCCTTCTTGCATTCTCATGGGCTCTTCTCTGTTCTCAACCAATAAATCTTATACCACACTTTTAAAACAATAAGTTCCTCCCGAATGGGGTTGAAAAATGGACTATACAAAGGAAAAAACGGAAAGAATGTATAATGGCCGAATTAGCTTCAGATGCCCGTCGACGTATGGGACCATTGTCAACAATAAACTGTACCTCAGTATTGGGCTGTTCAGTATTCACTTCGAAGGAGCATGTTTACAAAAATCTACTAAAATCTTATTGTTTGTTTTTGCATGACATTCATAAAGCAGCATCCCAAAAGTCAAAATGCATGCAATGATATTCAAGTTCACCCCTTTATTTGACGTCAAGTGTTCTATACATAGCTTTCATTCAACAAATCGTTCGATCGATCCAGAGCACCAAATGTTGTGATTGGTTTCGTCAATGTGAATTTGTAACATAGAGCTTCCTTGAGCTGGTAAGCATTCTCCGTATTGGGCACGCTTTGTCTTGACATCAGTTCAGTTGCGCTCAATAGATTGAGTCGTACGAATTTCGTGCTGTAACCATGGATATCAAGAAGTCGATCAATAGAGATCGCATTATTGGTCAACCGAGAACTTCCAGACACATACATTGCTTAAATCCCTGGAAGAGATATTGGAGGATTCTTGTTTATAATGTGTAAGTGTAACGAGCTGTTTGCAATGACCTGAAATGCATCACGTTTCTCATTAGCAAAGCATCCAACAGTTGTGTGATCAAAAGCCTTAATGTGTTTTTATAGTTATAGCTCTCATAGTTCATTGGAAGTGAAACTGAAAAGCGACCGATGACCGAGTGCATATTTACAACATGTGCACAATCATTTTCCAATTGCTCGTATGTCTGAAGACAATCTCAGTGTTTGAAAATTGTTCCTCGTGCCTTGGCAACCACCTCTCATACTTTGGTATTTCTGTTCCAGTATCATCAGTGAGTTACACTGCCAAATGGTTTAGTATCCAACGGTTAAAACATTCAGCTGAGATGATGAAATCAGTGAACAATAATAAACCAACAATAAGGAAATAGGTCTCATCAAGCAGATGTACGTCAAATGTTAAACACGATATCATATTCATACTTTATAAGCAGAGTCCTGTTAACCAGACATAGACAATGCTTATGTGGAAGAGAGTGGTACCTTGAAGAACATCTGTCGTTGGAAGCAGATGGATGGATTTTGACCAGGACAACGTGTCATTTATTGACCATTGGTAGAGGGGTCAGATAGCGGAGCTCCGGTAAGTACCGGGATACAAGCCACGGTTTGAAAGTGTAGCACCTTTTTGTACCATATCAGAATTCCATCATACTGACGTAGCGGTAAATTTGGTCATAAACATATTTCCTTGTAACGACGTGCCATGAACAACTGTGAGTGTAAAGCAAATCATTATCACAATTCATTCATGGATCTAGAACCATGCTGAATTCCACTTCGTACGATCGCGTTCAACGTATGAAATACACAATAACCGTGCCGAAAGAATGGTTCAGTAAATGAAAGCTTTGTCAGGCGGTTCATGTAATTAGTTTTACATTCTAGGTGAAGTCTCCGTCATGAAACAAAAATAAGCGGTAAAACCGACTTCATTTCAACACATGAAGAGAACTGAATAAGCCGATTCAGTGTAACAAACAAGTGATTCATGTGCTTCACGGAAACCAACCGTGGATGAGAAATCCGTGATGATTAGGACGGAAACAAATGCAGTATTGAGCGGATACATACTGATCTGATAAATGGATAGATGGGAGCCGAGTATCATTTTGTCCCTCCAGCTGACTTGTCCTGTGTTTATATACAGTTTGGATGTGGTACAAACGTGCTGCTCGATCAGGAACGCATACAAATATTGTAGTACGACGGAAACACACAGCTCATCACCGACACCCTGTTCAATCACACAGTGAGCATACAAAATGTGAGAATGGTTCTGCGGCATAGGACTTTAAGATACGTCTAGGCACCTGTTTATCCGTTCCCACTCAGATCAGTCCAGACGGGTCATCCTGTGAAGACAAAATTCTTCAGTTCGATACCACTGTCCGGAGTGGGTAGGTGGTCGAAACTGCTGTTATAATTATGTTTCACTGCATATACGTATCCATTTCGAAATTCCTGATAAATATAGATATCAGAACTAAGTAAGGAATTGGATGAAACACGTTTACATGTGTGGTGATGGTTGGTTGCTGTAGATGAACGGCTGAAGATCTGAGGTTCCAACTAAGGAAACGGTAAAATACTGTTAAAGCTTGAAAAATGACAATAATCGCAAGCCTTTTCCGTCATTGTTGAGCATCAGTTGATCGTGGCATATATGTGCACATGAGTAGCCGGAGATTATATTTGTATAATATGATTCGTCACCATTGAAAAATCATGAAAGCACTGCAGTGCTGTTTCATCCTCGTTAGGAATCATCAGCATTGCACATCCACCGAGCCCCAAGGGAACTCGAACTCGGGGTGAACGATTGTGAGTCGAACTCTCCAAACACAAGGCTATCCGGGCTGGCTGTCAACGGTTTATTGAATATCTACAATACATGATGTAGCATCTTTCAATCACTAGCATTAAACGGCAACAAATCCTCTTTCCCGCACAGAGATCGACCGATGTGATGGATGACTTCTTTGTAAAGCCCAAGTACATTGAAGGCGTTTCCTTATAAACAAACCGCAGCATTCAGCTGCTACGTATCATATATCACTCATCGTCCATACTGATGAAGTGTGTGCATTCACAAAATAAGTGAGATGTATTTCAGTACGACTGATGTGTGCCTATTAAGATCACATTAAGACGAACATGCCATCTGCTGTTCAGTGCTGTTTCAAGTTCGTGTCCTTCAAAAAGGATCCCATGAACGTACAGCTTCAGGTAACCCATATGGATTTTGCAATCCTAAAATCGATTGTCTTCAGATCCAGAAAGCACCACCAACTCATAGACGCAGAGCAAAATGGCAATCTCAAAGGTGAACGGCTAGAAGATGCCGAGGAAGTCCATTATTAGAGCACAATGTGAGTCGGGGTCGGAGTAGGCTGAAATAAATACTACAGTTGACAGTAAAGAGTGATTGCCGTAATAGTCTCACATCCATCTGGAGAAGATGCGTCCCCACATATCCTTTCGTAGTCAGTTATTGCGAAACAAGTAGGAGTAACATCAGATTTGTGAGTGAATACGCGATATAAGCAACTTTCAGTTCAATTGTAAAGTCATAAGGTGACTCTCCGAAAGTTATTCCCTCAGTTAGGCAAAGCTTACCTTCAGAACGAGGATACATGGTTCCACGTTTCGATTTTTGATGTAAGTAATATGTTACTGTCCTGGGCACAAGTATTTGGGGATTTAACTCCGTGCATATGGTACGAAATATACTCTGATAGTTCCAAATGTAAAGGTGAAGATGTGACTGGAATTTGCGTGCATAAGACATCTGAAGCCGTCTCCTATCAAGTATGATCCAGTAAACCATTGTTTATCACCAATTCAAATCATTTGATTATTCAGATATATAAATGAAACAATGTGGTCTTCAATCCAATAGTAAGCAAAAATTTCCCTACATTTCAGAAGGCAACGGCTTCTATTTGAGTTTGTCCGGTAAAACCAGTTGTTTTCATTTCGCCCAGCTTGTCAAATGGCTGATATGAAATGAATTCACAGAATGTATTGTTGGCACCAGGAGCCTGTATTTTATACAATGGAGATCCAGTTTCACTTTTCGCACCTGAAAGTACAACTCTACGAGCTGGAGTCGAATGGGCGACCTACCGGTTACTGAGCCGATGCTCCATCAGCAGAGCTACCGCGGTACAGCCGATTGCGTTCGAATAACGGAAGTGAATATTCAGCGATACGAAAACCTCTATTTCAAGGGTACACAGCCACTGTCCTGGTTTTCACTCTCTGGACCGACAATTCCAACAGTGTACTTTATGAATGGATTTCAAAGCTCACTGGATCACATTCAGCCGTGTGCTGTTCGTTCTACTGGGTGGGGGCCGATGAGGCTAGTCCAACGCAGTTGCCGTATATCATTTTGAAATATAGGTTTATGCATTATAATGATGTCAGGAAATGATTCACCATGAAACACCAAAACGCAACCTGTTATTGTGAACCTCGGGAAAAATTCACTGCAATCAAATACGGTATTCAGTGAAATAAAACGATCTTTGAACAGGCAAATCATCGCTGGCCGAAAATAATAAGAAACGAAAGAGAGGCGAGCAGTCACATGATCTTCTGAGAGGAGTTGACGAACGGTTTTCTCTGTTACTGTGTGCTCTCATGTGAATCATTAAAAGTGTGCATAGACGAAGAGTCCAGTTTTAGAATCAGAAGAAAATTATTTCTTCGGTTGCTTGCATTAAAAATTGGAACTTGGAAACACGTATCCTCTTTTTGAAGGTAAGTTTCTACTAACCGAGGAAATAACTTTCGAAGAATCACCTTGAGATTCCAAAACTTGACACTTCGTCCATGCACGCTGCTACTGTAGAATGCCCAAGTGAAGAGGTGGTTGAGCAGGAGAGTACCGGGTTCGCATACCTGATGAACGGCCACTTCCGCGAAGTCGGTCTTCTAATTCCGAGAAAATTTCGTCCAGTCATCCAGATAATAAAGCACCACTGATATCGGCACTGAGTGCTAGAAATAAAAAGACTCGTACTGTACGTGAAGAAAAATTTCGATCATGCAACAAATCGATCGGATGTTTGATTCCCTTCGTCGACGAATGGGTGGAACACGATTTGATTACCCGTCTGAATAAATTACCTAGGTTTTCAGGTTCCAGGGTGACTTGATCACAGAACCTAGAACGATCGATGATTTGGACTGGGTTATTGCACTGCAAAAGACTTTATCCGCATACTGTCGAATGCACACTCCTAGTAGTAGGAAGTACGTGAGACTTATACCGAAATTTTTTCGAATAGACCAGGGTTTCTATTCAAGGACTGTCTACCGTCATGTATTATGAAATACTGGTTTCCTTGTGACCATGAAAACATTAAACAGAAATATTGTGACGCTTGAGACCGTGAGCGGGATAGAACATTGGAATTTCTCTGGAGGGGGAATAGTGCACACTGGATCACTAGCTGTTGAGGAGAATAAATTATGAAAGCTAAGGCCAAATGAATCAATAAACGACGCCGAAGTACAGCCAAATCATTAACCGGTGTTCAAACGTATTGTCTGAACAGATTCCAGAAGTACACAGACACGTACGCACTAGCAGCTACTTCTCACGGTAACAAACCGCATGCCTACACACAGCTGCGTAGTAATAGCTGGGAGTTGCTACTAATCATACTGGCTCAGAATGGGCGACAATTTACGTGCATATCGCTAACTTCGTGTCACAGAAAATTCCATTGTATCAAACAAGTAACCCCATTGACATTACAGCTCATACAACCAATCTAATCTCTCTGTGGCAACCGGATTCATGAACCACCTTGAGGCTGGAGTCCAACCGAATCCAAATTATCAGCAGGTCTGACGAGTTCAAAAAACCAGTAATTTGTATCTCGTGTACTGAGTGTTCATGATAACTTCTTGTTCTTCCGAGGCAACAGTCATCTTATTTATCCGACTCCGAGGCACTTGTTTGCAAGGTACAGATCAGAACCAAGTGATGCAAATGGAGGTTACCTTTATCTAAATTATTTTTTCAAGGAGAAACACATTTATAGGACAAAACAAAGAAGAAGTAAGCGGCTTTGGGAGCGAAGCATTTTCACATAATTCTTTTGACTAAAATATGATGAAAACCAAGCTTGAGCTGGTGGGTCTGCCTATTTCTGACTTTCTACATAGTGATTGTGATAGAAAATCAAACCTAAGCCAATACCGCTTATTTCCTTATCTGCAGTTCGCATTCTGTCAGTCTCGTTGGTTGATTGTCTAATATCAAGTGTATTCGTCTTTAAAAGGGAAGATTAGTAATGCTTTTGAACTAATTCCAACATGCAGATGTAATTTTGTTGGTCTATGACTGCACAACCACTGAGAATTCAGTGTATCCCTCGACATCTCGCTTCAGGAGCCAATCTAGAATGTCTTTGTGCGAACTAGCCACGAAGAACTGACAACTATGAAATTTTATTCGCTCGTCTAGGCATGCAGTTTGACCTGTGGAGACTTAATCAGTTTTCAAAGCACATTCGAGATTTCATCTGACTGACAAATGACATACGTAATGGAAAACCCACTTGTTTTTTTCCATCGAAAAGTTGGACGCCGAGATTGAGTGTTTCATGAATTGTATCTCTTTTGGGGTTATAGCTGTACAACGAATATTGTCGATCTTGGCAAAACATTGATCACCCAAGTGGAGCACAG
The DNA here is from genome assembly GCA_948099385.1 of Fasciola hepatica. Taxonomy (NCBI): domain Eukaryota; kingdom Metazoa; phylum Platyhelminthes; class Trematoda; order Plagiorchiida; family Fasciolidae; genus Fasciola; species Fasciola hepatica. Next base: position 543,987 of record CANUEZ040000007.1, on the reverse strand, counting down.
ACAATTCATTCGTGAATACTAGCACAGTCAACGATGGTCTCACTGAGTGACCAGGGAAGGGGGGTGGGAGGAAGCCAATTCATTTTGGTAAACAGTAGCGAAAGGGGGAGTCAAACAAGAAAATGGAAGTCATCACAACCGTGAATACACAAATCTAGGCTCTCCGTCCAAGGAACATTACGCTAAACAGATGAGATCGGCAACAATTTGCAGGACAGAAAAGCATTTGACGATGGGCAATAAATGATTCACACATCATCAAACATCCATTTGATGCTCAAGGCAGATTGCTTTATGTATATAGCAATTGATAAATCATAATATGATTATTGCGTTATCAAATGAGTACATGTTTTTATCTCTGTGCATGACAAAGTCAGGTAACTGAAATTCCGTACAGTGTACACTTGAAGGCCTAATATTTTCCTGGCTCGCCAATCTGATTTAGGTGCGTGGTAAAGTGCACACCGACACCCGTTTGAATTAAGCTGCTGAATGTTCATGTAAATCTATGGCTTAAACTGACAGGGAGTCATGGACACCTCTCCGCAGCAAAGTTACTAGTCGGTTTGAGCGTGTCAAGCCGGACCCATCAGCCAATATTCAATAAGCTGCCAGACCACTTCAGGCTGAACTTCTCAGCTGAAAGAACACTTGTGAGCAGGCCGATGGGATTGGATCAAGGGTCGATCTATTAGGCTAGCAAGAATCTTGAAAACCTAATCGGCAAGACAAAAAGAAACAAATCTATCTGTAAGCCCGAGTTTCGATTATGTTCTAACTTTGCTTTAACTATCATGTTGAATCTCCATGTGAATGACACTATTCCCGCTCATGCTGTGCTGTCGCTTTCTCTTTCATGTAGGTGGGCTGGTGTGACAGGAGCTGCAACAAAGATCAGTTATTTAGACCCTCTGTAGATACACCGCGGAATGGACTGTGGAGATCTACAGCAAGAACACCTAGGCTGATCTAATCAGCGTTATTGTTTTTTCTGGCCACGTGCATCCAACTGGAATGTGATTTTCTCTCTCTATCTATCTATCTATTTATCTCAATTTCAAGGCAGCCATTACATTCCAGAATTGTGATTGAGTTCATAAATGCATTGAATGAATTTTGATAATAACATTTGATCTGTGTAATATCATGCACATGAGTTTTACTAGTGATCAGCTAGCAACCGGTGATGGCGGGGTACGAACTTCTGACCTCCGAGGTGGTATTTAAGGTTTTGTAAATCAGTCAACCACCACCGGTCTCTGTCGACAATGACTAACCTAACAGTTGTGAATATTTCGTCGGAATCACTAGCTCGATGTGTTTCAATCGATCATCTGATCTGAATTCATGCCCACTGTCAAAACGTAATTCGACAGGCTAGAAAGCTGGTTTGTTTGATATCTGATGTATTTGACTGGCTCATGTAAATTTGTAGTTGTTAGTACGTTACTGCTGTATCTCACTCACTCAAATTCATTCTTACATCATTTTTCCTGTGAATCTCCTGGGTTAACTGTTTGTCAACTCACATGCAGAATCAATTAGACACCACACTAGTCATATTCTGCTTCGGAATGGATGACCTATTCTGAATCAAATTGTCTCTCGGTTACTCTACACATACATGAACTGATGGGAGATCAGATAACCACAAAAGGATGTCAGACTTTCAAGAATATTTATGTCTCCCGGATTAAACGTGTGTCGTTCTTGGTCCTCCTGGACGGATAATAATGAGAATGGATCGTATCTCCTTGTAACCAATTTGTGCTCGTGCGTTCTTGTGGTAAAATTCCTCCCGACGTGGTCACAGTAACACTTGTCGCAGTCCGTGGATTTCTCCTTGTATATCACGTTTTTCCTCTTTCTATGATTCTCAGTTGCTTGTTCGGTATTGATATGATTCTTTTCAGGACCTTGGTCTGTTTACGAGCAATTGTGATGCTTTGTGTTCGGAGGAGTCTTGTGGTCACTTCGGATGTGTTTTGATTGGTGGTTGTACTATCCTTCGGTTCGACAGCGTTCCCTCAGTTGGTTCGTTTCTCATTCTGTTTATGGAGAGTCGAATCAGGTGTCTTGGATACTGATTCCTTTAAAACATATTAGAAAGATATTTCACTTCTTGTATTGTAAGTTCCATTGTATTGCAGTGAGTTTCGACTCTTTTGAACAAAGTTATTTATGGCTGTTTGGATGATAACTAGTGGAGCTCAGTATTTGGTTCGTATGTGTTGGTTCCCGATATACGGTTCACGGTTTCTACTGACCATCACTTTGTTTTCCATCTCTTTCTTGTGAGTTTTGGTGTCACTAAAGACGTAGTTATTGTTGTTGATCTTCAATGATATCAAGTTCACAATGGAGATGCAAAAGAACGTAGAATTACCATTCCTGGAAGTAGTAGTCGGAAAAAAGGGGAATGACACAATACGGACTTCTGTATCCAACGAATACGACCAAAATACACATCGAATTTGATCGTGTTTACAATCTCGTGGTACAAAAGAAGTTCGTGAGACACTTCGCTACAAAAAATGAGGTTTCTTTAGGCCTTTTGAATTTTGCCGGGACCATTTGCGAACTAAGTATCTACTGGCCTTACTTGATCAAGTGGTAGATCAAGTAAACATTGAAACGATACAGAGAAGATTGCCGTGGTCGCTGAGCTTACCGATGACACAAGTCCACTAAACATGTCATAATTCTATCTGGTTCTCGCATTCACTTCCGGAACCTCAGACACAAAATAAAAACGTGACAGCCTTCAATCCATAACCCAGGTCCAATTTGTTACCACGGTCGAGCCGTCGATAAGAAGGTCAGTTGGGCATGTCACCGGGATCTGTTCACTTGAGTTTTATTTGACAACTTGCTTAGCTATCTCCCTATCCTCCGTTTGCAATGGTTAATGAATTCTTCGTCTGGTTTAGAGCTCTTGGCAAAACCGAAATTAACCCCAATTAACATCTATGTCCCCGTTTCTGAACAACTGCGTCCAAGTCAAGCCAGCTTTAAATACGAGTGCTTCACACTTCCACCACAACTCACCTAATTCTCACTTTCTCAGATATTTTCAAAGAGATGCTCTGTTTACTCAACAAGCAGACTGGCTAGTGTCCGCTGACAAAGAATCGTTCCTTTTCGAAATATCCATACACCGATGGGGAAAATGTGCAACGAAGATGGGCACATCCCAAGGAACTCCAGGTGCTCTGATTACCAATGTATACCGGCCGTTGAAGTCATTAGTGTCATGTTCCAAATGAAATGCGAATGATCAACACCACTTTATACTTCGAAATTAGGATGTCGTGGACGACATTTGCCACAATATTTCAGTTATGTATTTGCAGCTAGTATCATCATGACAACTGTCTGATAATGACAGTTGGTTGATCAATGTTAGGCTAACTCTTCTTGCTTCTTATCCAACAACTGTGAAATGGCTTCCCTGTGTGGTGGATGGTTTAATCATTTTGGCTATTTCAACCAATCGAGAGGAAAAGCTGACCAAAAGCACACATCCAGCGAATATTCAATCGGGATGAATGGGTGGTGCACCCGAAGTGGTGCATTCACAATCACAGTCACAGAAAATCGAGATCCCGGGTTATCAGTTTAGCTTATTAGGCGTCGCAGTTCCCACACTGTTTGTGGCACTCGGAGACAAATCAGAGTGCTCAGGATGACCTCCTAATGGTTATCGGTTTTTACTCACTAGTGGTTTTCTTGCACGTGTGTCGACCAAGTTTGTAAACTGACAGTGAAGTTTTGCCCGCATATGACGCTATTAACCTATTGTACGCAAATCGTCCATTTTCTTACCAAGGCCCTGCATGACAAGCATGTCGAAAAAACGGTTGTTTTGATCCACCCAATAGTTCTAGTAGGAAGATATCTCTGTTTCCAAACCAGTCTCATTTTATTATAGTAAAATAAGCAGTTTATAATTGATATCAGGTTAAAGAAGTCGAAATCAACAAAACCCATTGGTCCAGTACGCTTTCCATAACCGGGTCTTTAGAATGGCTCTTTTAGTTACATATCCGATTGGATGATTTCGTTCATTTAGGTTGAAATAACTCTTGGCTGCTGATTGGTTGACTCTGTTCATTCCATTGAGAGTGACTGCTGGAGGCTGCTTTAGGGATTTTGTTCCGTTGCGTCACGAACTGATTGGGTTATCGATCCATTTCGCTGGCCTCAGATTTTCCACCTATTTTATGCAGACGATGACGTGCTATCTGCTAACGGACCTAGGCCGTCTATCGATGTGTCAGCCAAAATCCTCACAATGATAGTTTCTTAACTAGATCCAAAATCTCTGCGAGCGGTGCTATAGCAATTATATGTGGGATATTCCACCACACCTCGTTATTCCCAATCAGAATGAAACAGTACTGTGATCACTGTCAACATCTCATTCAATGGTTTCTTCTGGCTGAAAGCGTTAACAAATAAAGACTGCAGACGAAGAGATATTTTACCACGGTCAGGAAATGCTTTGTACGCCAAGGCTTCAACTTCTTTGTACTGCACTTGAGCATAGCCGCAGACAAGTCTAGAGAATACGCTTAGAGATCACATTTATAACAATAATCGGATTCCCTACGATCGGATTCTTCTTGCATTGGAAGTTTCGCACGAGTGGTAGAAAGTAAAGTCTTCTTCCGTCGAGCTGCCTCGGCACAAACCAGCAGGTAGTATTTGTACGCACGCTTCGGTATAGTACACGCCGTCGACTCTCGAACGGTTTTATCGGGTAAATTAATTGGCGGTCAGTATCAGTTTATGCGGACAAAGTGTGCTTTCTGTTATTGATGGTAGCGTTTCGTTTATGGCCTGTTAGAATTGATTATAGAAGCGAAGTTTAGTAACTTCGAACATGTGCTGTTCACTGAATCTTTCTGATTTGTTTTGCTGGTTACCTTTACGGTGACCACGGTACTATAGATTAACTTGTTGTACTTAAGTGTCCAGGTTTTTCTCGATGAAAATGTTTCTATTTTGCTGATTAACTCAACTTGAAACGCGGTTTACCTTACTGAAATCAAAATTACATTCAGATCCAGTATATGAAGAAACGGAACGGACATGTATACCATGGAATCGAAAACCTATTGCTGCCAAAGCGGTACCAAACTTGGCTGAGCTGCGTATTCTTCGTGACAAAGGAGTTGACTCTCCTATTGTGAACAATCACCATGACCATTTTCCCAATCGCACACAGTTTAGTTCTTGTAGTAATCGACTCTCATCTTCTCTTCGAGTTAACCCTGCTGCTTTTAGGGGTGCCAATCTATCCGCAGCTCTAATTTCGCTTCTTGTTTCCAAGCTCCCCATTTCATCTCATCTCATTGACTGCAAATACCTCGATGACGTTTTACTTAAAGCGGAAACAAAATCCTGAATTTTCTTCAAAGCAACCTGAATGAACTTTGTTACCGGTCAATTTCCGGTTTTCTTTCGCTTAACATCTTAAAATGCGTTGACGTTCCCTTTAATCTTCAAAACGGATTATGCTACCTAACTTCTTCAAACTACATCCCTTATCGTTCCACTAAAAACCGACATCTCTCATATTCTTCTCACTTCCAATACTCAGGACTTGGTCCCACACACAAATTGTGTTGAACTAGCAGCTGTGAAACAGTGTTTATTAAAGTCAGAAAGCTTTCATTTTCTCATTCAGACTAAGAAAAGTTTGAGTACCTTGGAATGCTGTACTTCAGTTTTTAATCTCAAGCTTTCGGTCTCAGTGGCTTTACTACTACCTTGTAATTTTTTCTGGTTTAAAAGAAAGATATTTTTATCTTTTCACCAAATCCCTCAAATTTCTTTTCCCATCTGGCAACAATAATAGAGGTTTACACAATAGCTACATCAATAGCAAGCAACTCGATACGGGCCTCAAATGTACAAATAGTTCATTATCGAACACTAATCGTTGTTCGTGATCCATACTCTCCAAAGCCATTTCTTTATCGTCCACTAGCTGAAAACTGAAAATGCTTCATTCACGCACATCCACGTGTAGAAATAGCCTCTTCCCTTATCCTGTCCGCCTGGTAGCAGACCTATAAGGACTAATCAATAAGCTCAGAGTTCACCTTCTTCGCTAACGAAAATGTCCTAACGGTCTCATTGCGTTTCTGGGCATTTATCTCCTCATACCAATTACTGCGTATGCTATTTTCTACGGGATTCCGATGGAATTCAAAAATATGCCGGAAATTCACCCTATATCCAGCAGCGTAAATGCATTTATTAACTTGAATTGGAAAGTTTCCTTAGAAATAACATACATACTGATGGTGGAGAAATACAGTCACATCCTCATTCATAATCGCGTATATAGATGGACCAAATCAACAATGAATCCGCTGTGATTGTGGCTGTGCTTCTGTTGTTATTGGGTTCTGTTGTTGTGGTTGTTGTTTTGGCTGTTGATTCTGCTATGGGCACTGTCGTCCGGACAGCAAACTTTGTAGGGATCACACACCATTTCCAATCACCCGTCTATTTCTGACCGCACTTTGCCCGACATCGTTCTTTCGTGAAAAATCGATTCGTGTTTCCACCACATCCTCTATAAAAGAATAATTCACATTTCTGTGTCTCATCATTCCAACCGTAACTGATCAGTCTCGCACGACATTCGCCGACTAAAATGGGTTGTTTGCAATGACCTGAAAAATAGAATCACAGATGTAGGATATGAGCACGATGAATGATTGTTCCGGTGTGATTGTTATCTATTCGTTTCACAATCTATCATATGTGAAAGTGATAAGTGATTGATGATCAAGTGAAAATGTGCAACATGCAAGCAGTCATTTCTTGATTGCTCACATTTTTGATGACACTCTTTCATTGTTTTGAAATTATTCTTTGTTCCTTGACAGCCACCATAATCAAACACTTTACATTGTTTCTCAGTTTGATTCCAGTAGAAACGAGGCATTAGAGCTTCACAAGGTCCAGAATCACGTAGTTCATAACAGTCCGCTGAAATGATGAAACAAAAATATATTATCAACTCAATTCTAAGAAATCGAAAGTTCCGTCAAACAGGTTGAGATACCACTGGGCCCACGCATTTATCCCACTATTTTCAAATCGTAGAATCTTAAAAAATTAAAAGTCCTATCATAGAGATAAACGTGTCAAAAGAATCGCTGTTATCGGACTATTTTATAAGCAAAGAATCCTGGGGAACAGACATGAACTATATATATGGGAAATAGGAGCAGTGGGATAAAGTGGTACTATGTAAAACGTCTGTCACTGAAAACAGTTACAAAGATTTGTATCCAGGACAGCTGGTCAGTTATTGGTTATGGGTAAAGGAGTCAGCTAAAGGAGCTGCGATAGATGACGTGCTAAAATTCACGACTAAAATAAGTGGCAATTTGTTTTCCGCATTTTCACGATTGGTCTCGACACATTGACAGCTTCACGCTTTTAATCAATAGGAAATGCGCAGCACATTTTGCCAGTGATAAGTCGAAAAGCAGTGGTTATTTTAGGTGATAGTTCGACAGCTTACCGAGGTTATAATTTCTTACCATAGAGGACATTCCATACAGCAATGGTATTTAACACAGAGACTCAGAACTTAAGGTTGCACGATGCATTCCTGGGACATGCTACGTTATTTTTACTAATGCAGACGGCACTTATTCATTATATATATATATGTGTATATATGTATATTCAGTACAAGTAACGTACACCGTATGCATTCGCATCCGGATATCTCTTACGATAGCATCGGTATGCTGGATGTTACTCCCGAATAATCGAGATTTTTACGAAAAGTTCAGGTAGCTTCCGCGTTCGTAGTCAGTCAAGACCAGTAATCTTTTATTACCAATCTTTGGTTAGTCTCATATTTACTTCAAAGAAATTATTTTTAGTGCAGAGGGGAAGATCATATTCGTGGTGGCATATCGGTTGAGTCCACTAATTCCCATCGCTTTCCTGGAACTGACACAGCCAAGTTCATTGGCGTCCAATGTGCGAGAATATGCCTCACGGTGTTACGCGATTCATGCTTTACGCAATATTTTTCCTCCTAACAAGATTTGATTTTTCCATCGTACACATAGTTCTCGGTAATAACGCAGCATAAATATCAGGAAGTGTAGGACAAATTATTATCACGATTCACCTGATAAATCATAAATATTCCATACAAAATAAATACAAAATTCGTGGAAATAGGACCTCAGTTTCATTGTTCAAATTACCAGCTTCTGATTAGATATCACAAGTATACCGAAAAACCTTATTCAGTCAACTCGACCATTCGATTTCAACGAAACATGAATGAACTGATGAATCACAAAACTGACTCACGCGATTGACCCACAACAGCCGTGGATGAGAACAAAGTGGTAACTGAGAATGCGATGATTGCAATATCAAGTGCATACATGTTGAACTGAGAATTGGACATATATCAGATCAGTGTGATTTTGTTTCTCACTGAATTCTTGTGCTCTTATATACAACTTGACTGAAGCTCAAAGAGAACATGTGAGCATAAATACACGTGATATGATGGAACGATGAATGTACACAGATCTTCCAGGGTGGCTGATTGCTCATCAGGCGTACATCACGAAAGAGAATTTCAGTGGTGTAAAATGTAAATGACTTCTCTATTAAAATGCTAATCTGCTTGCAATTTCATTTAGATTGCATGAATGGTACATTATTTTAGGAGTGTGGTCACGGTCAACTAGGGGACACGGAATGGGAAATTGGGAGACTGCGGAAGTCTTTGAGCACAGTCCAAAAGGATTTAGGGTTACTCTTGATGATTTTGTGAAACCTGCCAAACGGAACACAAAATGCGATTCACCATGACAGATGACGCTATATCATGGTATGTAAATGTTCAAAATGCCGTTGATAGCCAGTCCGGATAACCAGATGGTTGGGTTTCCAATTCGCAATCGTTCATCCCGAGTTCCATACCTAGCGGCTGCCCCGGTAGATGTGTTCTTCTGATCACCGCTAAAAATGCAGATGAGACAACTATGAGTTGAACGTTCGTACAACATGATAAATCATCAGTCAATTCACATTGATAAACAGGAACAGACTGACAATCCAAACATAAAGAACAAGCCTGTCACATCCATGCGTATAAATTCACGGGTTTCAATCACGAAACATCTTCCTACATATATCAAATATACAACGATTTGCTGGGGATAAACGAATTTAGCATTAGTCTTTAAATAAATCACAAATCAGAAACCATCAACCTGGAGCACATTGTCGACTAAGTTATACACAGCTGTCTAGGTACTGGTGATGTCATCTCCACTGGTCATCGTACCTTTCCGATCCAAACACCAAGCTCAGTGATCGGAACATCGCGGAAACCAACAAATTTGAACTACAATCAACATAGACTTCCAAGACCACTGATGGGCACGTAAATGTCCCGTTTTCTGGACTTCTGGAAATTGGATGACACTCTGCCTAGTTCGTGGGACTCAATGAAGATGCGTAGGTCAGAGTAGGATGTTAAAGGTGGGTGAAAGTGTTCTCTATTCTTGTTGCAGATACTGTTGACAGTGTGATCTCAGCGCGGATGCGGAAGAAAAATTGCCTCCAAGTGAGTCATGTTTAGATAAAAAGCAATCAACGTTTAGCATGTTCGTAACGGTAAAATACAAATAGATCAGACAGCTTCATGGAAACAATATGAAACGATTCAAGCATCTGATTGGATGTGGGAAATCTGATTGAGTGAATACATTCATAAGCACTGGAAGAACTGTTCACGAGAAATTAACACCAAAGTCCGCAGTGTCTGAAAGAGTATCAAGATCAGCTTGACGGGTCACAACAAATCCTTTCTAAACACAAGAGCCATCGAAATTTGTTTGCTACTTACGCGAGTCAAGTATTCCATCATGTTTATGAACTTCTCATTGTGTTTGTGCATAGTGAAAACAAATATTTGACATTCCATACACAGTACACTTCGTAAATGAAGATTATTCTTGATATGTTATTTGACTGTAGCGCGTCGCAAGTAGAAATCCGACATCGGCTGATGAATATTTCGACCACATGCATCTCATCGAAATGTGTTTCTGTCGTTCTATCTTTCTTATTATTCATTCCATCATAATGATTCGAATAATGATGATGATGATGTTGATGATGATTCGCATGATGATACTGAGTAAGCCATGGCAATAAATTGGGGGACAATCATAGGTATAGAGCCTCTGCAGTGGCCAGGATACGATGAACTAGATGGAACAGATGGCATCAAGCTGCCTGTCCGGTGTTTCCGTAGCGGCCGAGTGTGTGTGAGTGTTCGCGTGTGGAATTCATTCGCTTTAGAAAAGGCGTTGACACTCCAGTGTGACAATACCTCTGTCAACAATCAGCCAAGAAATAACTGACTTCTGCAGAATACCCTTGGGGGGCGGGGGAAGGGGGTAAACTGAGGAATTAATATAAACGTAGTTTTGTAAAAAAACGGTTCACTTCATGTACTCACGGTAATCGCGGATGAGGTATAGTGTTGTTGTATGGTTCCTTAGTTGACTTCGATGACCAATGCAGTTTGCACCGAATTCGATGAGGATGATCAACAGAGCACGAATATCGCAGGCCATCATGACGCAATCGGCTTCGTATCCATCAATGTATTCTATCTAGCTCAACATAGGTGTTACTAAAATTTAGATGGAAAATATTTTTTCCATTATTAGGAGCTTTTCTAATTCTTTTATTGTACACCAACCGAAAGTTGTAAATATTATTTTCTGTTTTACTTACTATGGTTTACGTTATTTCTGTAATATCTTTTGGGAATCGGGTAAATCAATGAATTCGTCTGAAGCATTAAAAACCGAATAAAGCTGATGGTCAAATACGGAAAATAGTGGAAACTATTATTGTCCAATTCACGACCTGTTGTCTCGGTCACAGACGATTAAATGCCGTTTTCTTAGAAGCAGTTACTTTTTACTGAGGTGTCGACTAAACTTAAACTTAGAACTTTTAGACAGTGCTGTACTATTTCCCGCTCAAGGGCAAGTTCGCGGTTGACGTCAGGCTCTCGAGATGAATGTTTGTGGGTTTATTTCGAATGCATGACCTTGAAACCAATATTGCGCAAGCGTTGTTTGTTAAAAGTTCAGTTTTGATTCTAGGAGAAATGTACAATGAAGGGCGGAGCATTTCATTGCTTTGGTAAATATGAGAGCAACAAATGTTTGGAAATGCATTTAAGCACCTGCTTCTGCTATGCACATCTCTTAGTACTCCTCCGTGAATGATTAAACTTTTCTCGACATTATTCAGGTAAAATATGGTAGCAAATCTAGACAATGCGGACAAAGGTTTAGCACATTTGACTTGGATAATATTTCTCCCAGAATTTTGACAACGAGAATATTGCTCGAAGGGCAATAAGTAGTTCCAGAGAGCTTTCTCAATGAGGATCAAGCACAGTAAGCTTCCGCTTCATCGTTCGGTCGATCTGAAGCCAGCATCGTGGCCCAGTACCAATCATCACCTAAATTAGCCGTGAATGTAGCAAAATTTCAAATTTGCGAAACATTGTTTTCCCTTGATTCAATAAAAAGGAGAAAGAAGAGCAATGCTGCCAGAATTGATATTGGCCATCAGCTGCGCATGCCCTCAACCAGTCGATAACTCACATCATACACGAATACACAACATGGAGACAACAGAGCGTGGTAACCGAATTAGTATTTGGCTGAGGGAAAATGGACACAGACAAACGAACAACGAAAGTCATTCAAACCAAAACATGCAAACCAAATATGATCAAGTACATGTAGTGAGGAATAAAGCATAATGTGATCACAAGTCACCACCACAGCGTCACAAGTTTCCCACTGAATGTCTTCCGCACACAAAGTTCAAGCTTCATCCGGTGAATGAATATTGCCTCAGTGAACTTTACCAAGTTTCAACCTCTCAACCTGGTGATGATCCTGAATGCACTAGCCGACTTAACTACGTGACCTGAATCCGACAAGTGACGCACCACTACACTACATGGTGACTCTCAGCCACAAAGACTCAGGATTCTCGTAATGTGCTCACACATCCTGGTGGAGAGTGATGGTGTTCCGTCCTTCTGACATATAATACCAGAGGTATATATTTAAAATGGTCAGTACAGTTGCAGTTGTCATGGCCGTCGGGCTTATCCAAATGAGTACGACTGGAAGAAAGACACGTTCCACGTATTGTCTTCATATTAGCTGTATGGGAAAAGCTCTCAGTTGCTTTAACTAAAAATAGTCAAACCAACTTCAAAAGATGCGGAGACTTGGTTCAAAGCAAAGTTTGTTGACTTGGAACGACTACCAGATGACATCGTCCAGACATAAGTCACTCCTCACACCTGAGCACATATCCGCCATTAAAGAGCTACCGTTGCAACCTGATTTGTTAATTTTACGCCCTAACAAGGGGTCCGGAGCAGTGCTGATGGATCGGAATGATTATGAGAAGAAAATGGAAAGTGTTCTTGACGATCCCAGCAAGTCTGTACTCGAAGATAACTGTGATGACCCCAAAGAACTAGAACAACGGATATCGACAGAAGTACAGTTCCTACTAGAAGGACATTTCATCAATGAAAGCACAGCTCACCATCTGAATCCAAAAGGAACTCAAACTCCACAACTGTATGGTTTACCGAAACTACACAAACCCGTAGTGCCAATTCGACCAATACTATCTATGACAAATTCACCACAACACGAAGTGGCGAAATGGCTGGTGAAACTGCTTGAGCCAGTTCATAAATCAATGGTCAGACACGCTATCAAAGACGGTTTCGAAATAGTAAAGCTTTTGGACCAGATTAATGTGAAAGGGAAACACATGGCTTCATTTGATGTCCAATCACTGTTTACGAATGTTCCCGTTCAGGAGGCCATACGTATCATCTGTGACCATGTCGAGCAAAACCAACTCAAAATCGGTATGCCAGTATCAGTTCTGGAACGACAATTACTACTGTGCACAACAAACGTATCGTTTTCCTTCCTTGGTCGGGCTTACAGACAAATCGACGGTGTCGCAATTGGAAGTCCATTGGGTCCCATTCTGGCAGATATATTTATGGCTCATCTTGAGGAAAAGGCGAACAAAATCTTGTAAAGTTCAGAACTTTACAAACGATACGTTGATGACGCTCTAATCATCACCAGAAGTCTAGAAGAGACAACATGGATTATGGATGAACTCAATCATCTGCATCCGAATATACGATTTACGATGGAGGCAGAAATAGAAGACACACTGCACTTTCTCGACATTAATATGACTAGAAGGAATGATGGAACACTCGCCAGATCTGTTTACCGAAAAGAAACTTGGACAGGCCAATACTTGCACTTTGACGGCTTTGTGCCTGTGAAATATAAACGTGGCCTGGTCCGAACATTATTTGAAAGAGCACGACGTATCTGTACAGAAAACATGAATGACAACGAAATACGACGGCTGAAAGAATCCTTGGCGGAAAACTCTTATCCCGATGAGTTTATCGAAAGGCACAGCAAGCCTAAAGTCATCAGACAAACGAAATGTTCAGTAGAAAAATTACTACTTGTCTTCCATTCAACGGTGATGACGTCCATTGCTTGCTCAAACGTCGACTTGGATCAGAGCTTGCCCAAACATATTATGCAACTGACCTCAGAATTGTTCATCAAACGATTAAGATCCCCACACCCTCGGTGAAACAACGTCCATCTCTGTACACCAAATCGAATCTGATTTACCAATTTCAGTGTAGTTGCGGAGCAACCTACGTGGGTCGAACAGAGTGGCAGTTACGTGACCGAGCGATTGAACACATTCCAAATTGGGTACAACGTTTTGTGATGCAATCAGGGTCAGATCGAAGGCATAATGACAACGTTCGAAACCATAAGATCCCGTCGTCGGCCGTAGCTCGTCATCTTCTGATGAAGCAACATCCAGCTGACCGAAGCACTGCATTTCGGGTCATTTAAGTGGCAAGGAATACCAGGCGTTTGAGGTTTGCTGAAGCTATTGCCATACATCGATGGAAACCTATACTGTGTCAACAGAAACAGCTCTTTGTTAATGTGTCTTTAGCATGGTGACGTAACTTGACTATTGTAATTTTCCCTATATTTGTCGAACATAAGGGTTTTACATGAACTTATGTAAACAGTATCGTTCTGCAGTATGCACCATGTTGAGATGCAGCGAAATCGTCCCGGACATAAATCGTGCTATATTACAACTCTGGCTTTTCTTTTCATGACTCAGTTTAGTCGATATATAATCAGCTTTAGAAGGTAGATGGATGAACACTCACTTCTCGTTAACGGTCATTCTGATTTGGGATTCTGAGGGTAATCATACTTTTGGATAAACGCCAGTGGATTGGCGTTATTCTGTGGTGTATTTATTCGACAGTCCTTGATTTCACTGACACCATTTCAGAGCCACACAGCTGACGTAGTCAGTGAACTAATGCTCACGTCGGACTACTTTATAACCTATGGGAGGGAAACTTCGAAAATGTAAGTATAGTCCTTTCCGAGTATGTATGTGATGTGTGGAAGTGTACCGTTCACCACCTGGTCACCGTTTGATAAGTGATTCCAGGGACGGTAATTTAGCATTGGTTTTGCATTCTGGCGTGAATTTCATATTGGAGTGCAATGAACAAAACTATCCTAATGATTTATTGGCATCTACATAGTTCGTCAGAATTACCAAGGTATCGTCAGCTTACCCGTGATTCAGTAGAATAGAATTCAGCTCGGTCTGTTATCTATTCTCCAACGTTCTCATGGATACATCTGCATGCATCAGTCTAAGTGGGCTCCACATTGCTACACCGTTCACTTGTCAGTGCGAATTTCAGTTGAACGAGAATTGGACATCACGGACGCATAAATTCAACAAAGTCCGGTGTTTCACCCATGAGAAAACCCTCCACCGTCGTCATCCACGCACACTTGTCTCACGGCTACCTTGGTCCGATTGTCCTATCTCAAATGAATTGTTTTGTTTGAGTTCTTTAAATGTATTTAAGTAGTTTAGTATCATCACTGTATGCTAAGAACAGTTGTGTACTCGAGACTGTTGAGCAATATCTACCAGTCTGAA
This sequence comes from Fasciola hepatica, assembly GCA_948099385.1. Taxonomy (NCBI): domain Eukaryota; kingdom Metazoa; phylum Platyhelminthes; class Trematoda; order Plagiorchiida; family Fasciolidae; genus Fasciola; species Fasciola hepatica. Next base: position 528,810 of record CANUEZ040000007.1, on the reverse strand, counting down.
TTTCGAATCAACTTTCAGTCTCGAGCGTGCACGGAGTCATATCATTAGGTTGGTGGGCCACAATTTCAAATTTGATATCTACTCGAAATTATTCGCCTTCCTGTTCGGTACATAAAACTGAAGGCCGAAAGATAGTGCTTCCAATTGTAACCGATTCACAGGTAACCTTGACAAGTTCTGTAGATGCTTTCGTGGTTCCTTTGAGAGTCCTCTTGCGTAAACATCCTCCGTCAACGATTTGTATGAGTCTCTGATCGGAACAGATCGGCATGGAATTTGAAATTCATAGCTGAGTTTTAAAGCGGGATGCAAGACACCGGATGAACGTACATTCAAAATGTGACTTTACAAGTTGTACTCAAATTTTCCGTTCAGTTTCAACTTGATTTGCGAAGTAACTTCAGCTTGGACTTTTGATGCAAATAGTATGGTACTGTATCCGGAGGACAGGAAAAGATTTCCCCGAAGTGCTCCACCGATTTCTTGGTTCATGCCACCCATCTGCTAAATCAACCTTATGCATGAAAACTCCACAACTCGGTTATGGTTGTAATCTCATTTGAGTTGGTCAACATGGCTAGCCTTCATAAGGGAGACCAAATTACTTTGGAAGAACTACATTGTGATTCTGTCAGTGGAGACTTCGTCCATGGACACTTCTTACGATTCGAATGAGTTTACAACCATACCTTCAGCTTGCTTCGTCTCCCAATCCTCCTCCACTTCGGTGTTGATTGGGTTATCTGTTTTCTTGTGGATGAAATCTGCCGTTCTTTCGTCTGCGCCGAACATGATTAACATAACTGAGGGTGAGTTATCTGCAATTCTTTGGACAATGCAAAATTTCACGGGCTCAAGAAGCATTTTCCCGACTTTATCACATTACAATTTCTTGAACGATATCATTGTTACTGGCTAATGTTCTAGGTTGTATCTCACATGAGGATGTTCATCCTGTTTACGTGTGCATATCTGTTCACTTTTCATATGCATCCATAGTGACAAAATCATGGACACTGAAGATTCTTTTTCAATAGGGAAATAAGTTGATATAATTTTCACTTTCGGACTACGGAGACGAAAATGTTTCAAATAAAGGGAAACGGAATAGCTGAAGGTATCGCAGCTTGGTCAAAACTCTGTGCCAAAAAAGTTGAGAAACCAATGGAGAAAAGTGACCAGTCAACATACTATTATCCGGATGACAATGAGTACCTCAAAAATTATGGTAGACGTTTTCAGTACCCTCAATTTCCCACTTGTCGTTCAAATTCTCGCGCATTTCTTGACCGCTGCCACAAATGAGAAGTGGCAAATTCGTTCAGTTTGTCGTAAAACGTTCACGGTCGAGATACAATGTAGCTGGAAATGAATTTGCATTGATTAGTGAAGATATTGCATAAAAATTTGCGTTAGAGTGCGAGATTTTATTTGGGGGATAGATTACCTCTACAAAGTACAGTTTGACTAGAATTTCGACAGAAGCTCCAGTTGGTGGTATTCAGTGTTTCTTCGATCCCCGCCGATGGACCGCTTTCTAAAATGGTGAATAGAACCAATGGGTCATGCACGGATTTTCCCCATCTCCTATCGTTGAACAAAAAGCACTTATTGTACAGTCTGTCCAATAAATTCGATGATATCTGGATTCGATGGAATTCCAGTTTTCACTACTGAAACATTCGTTAGTAGCCGAAATTTAGGCGCTCTCCATAGATGTGTGCGCACTATTGTTTACGAACTTTGAATTTTAAGGAAGTCTTCCAGACAGCTAAAAATGTGTACTCAGATACCCATTCTATATTTAGGCCTACGGTTTTATGAGTCTGTCTGCAAATTTAATTCAATTGTTTGCAAATTGCATTGAACACGTGAACCAACTGACTTGTCATGTGTGAACTTAGTATCTCCTGTCCGACCAAGTAAGTTCAGCCTTCGCCGGTTGCTTTATCAAACACTGTCGTTTTCTTCCTCGTCCAGTGGCCTCTGAATATGTTTGGTAGCAATAAATAATATTATTTGCCTTATTCATCGAGTCCAAAAATGCAAGTCATAATTTTAAAATTTTACTGAAAATATTATTTTACCGTTTTGTGTGAACGGTTCCTCCGAAGGTGTTTATTATTGCACCCGGGATATCGTTAGTAAGAGATGTATTATTTAGGCTTCGACGAAGTTATTTCAACATGAAAATGTTTGAGTGAGAATACAGACATGCAACCCACCAAAGTATCTGTAAATTAGTGCGCTTTATGTATTCTCTGAGTTCATCCCAAAACCATGGTTATTACGAAAGCTTCATCTCTTCGGTTGCTCACCTGGTTTGTTGGCATGACTTGCCGACTATTTTGAGAGACGTATCCGACACAATAGATGTGCCCCCAATTCTCCCAGATTCCTCATTATTAGCTCTCTCGTCCTTCAAAGTGCTGCGATTTCACTCTCTTTCCCACATCCAGGTTATCAACTTCCAGTCTGGCTCATTTGCAAAAACCGTTAGGTATGTTGATGCAGCCATTATTTATCATACTGTATCATAGAGGAATTTACTAACCTTTCTGAAAGCCTTGAAAACATTGTGAGTTGTTGTGAACAGAACGATGTTTCCAGTAGTGTTCTCAATGTATCATAACCTTCATTCGTTCAACTTTCCCGAACGGTCAGTATACACCACGCGCAATTCAACTGAATAGAGATGAATGTACTAAGTAACTCAGAGTGAAGTTGAACGCTGATCTCATACTGTCAATTGTTTGCGATATTTGCGTTACCTTACTGAGTAAATCCTGTCCAAACGAGGTTCACGATTAGAACAAACTTCCAACGGGATATCATACATGCCTCAACTGTGAGAGATTTCAAGATGTGTCTGTACACCCTTCAGACTAAGTCACTTTGAATGGAGGTCCCTCGTCTTCCGTTTTGACTGCCAACTGTTGCAGCACCCAGAGATTCACGGGATACACGGTTACGTTTCCTAAATTTGACTGTCTTTATGTGTATAGTTCAACCGAGCAACCTATCTATCCCACATTCCACAAACTCTAAATTTCGTTCAAACGAGGATCCACGAACATCGATCCACAACAGGAACACGATGAACAAAAATTTAGTTTCAACTCACGTGTTACATGACATCTGAAATTGTACAATAACGTATCATATCGAGCGTGGTTTCCCGTAAACAGGCCGTAAGCGTAGACGGTCGGGATTAATTTTATAGCCTAATCGAGAATAATCAAACGGGGAAGCCAAATTATTTTCAAAAGGGGTTATACTACTTAGTACTGGTAACAGTCGATTGGACAAAAGATGACCGAGAACAAGAACACCATTCCTGGACCTACTTTCGGGAGATAGTGGAAATTATAGTGAATTATGATCTACGGTGGGTCAGCCCCTGTGACACTACCCTTCCGTAAGCTTCCCTGGTCTTCTATCCATCATCTGATATCATGCATGCACATATGCAAACATTATAGATAAAAATTCTTTGAAAGCAGGTTGTACAGGTTTTCAATAAGTAGCAGACAATGTGATAAAATTGCATAAACGACACGCAGGTGCCTAAGGATAAATGAAATTGTTCGCATTCACATTGTACAACATTGTATTTCGCAAACCGATCTGCACGGAATCAGGTTTGATAGTATATTATTTCAGAACATTCGAGGCTCCTTTTCCCGTTTAGTCTGTTGCGACCACACTGAAATGCCAATATTTAAAAGCAAAACCAGAAACCGATGCGTACTGCCTGGTCAGCCGGTCAATTTGCTTCAAGTGGTCGAATCTCCGAAGGTGATCTCTCTGTTTGTGCCTATTCACAACGAGGTGATGTGCAACACTTTATCACTTTGTGACATTGAGGTGCCGTTTGGTCATTCTCATAATAGGTGGAATGGACTCGAGTCTTTTGTGTACACCTTTGCTAGGAAATATTCAACTGACGGGTTGTTTTCTTGAGTAGACAGCACGATGGTTTGGCTATCATCCAGCACGTATTCGCTTGGTCATAATCCACGACACGTTTGAAGCAAACGTATTGAACCGAAAAACCAATCAGATGCCAACTGTTGGGTGAACCGAAAGAACAAACCGGGTTTGTTCCCAGACTAAACACTCAGAATAGCTGGCTGAGAATAACATGTGAAACATTGAGTGTTTGAGCCAAGGTGTCGTTATGACCATCATTCATCTTAACTAAACTGTCGTTTTTGTACTAATTAATTGAGAGGATTCGCAGAGAGCAGCGAATTATCATTAGAGTTAGTGTGATGGTACAAATATGCAAATGCAACACTTTCGGAGATCCAATAGTAGTTTGGGGCAAAGCGAGAACAAAAAAATTCACACATTTTCATCACGAGGTACATTATCTGACGTCCAGGGTTTGAGCAAGTGAGGATGATCAACACTGCTTTGGACTTCGAATCAAGCACATGGTGGACGGGATGTGACTGCATATTCCAAATAACGATCATACTCATGAATGTCGCCTGTTGTGAATAGTAGTGCTTTCATCGTTATGCTCTCGCTTATTGTTTATTATCTGAGGGCTGTGCAACGGCTTCCCGATTAGCTCGATCATATAATCCTTTTGGTTATTTCAATCACTCGAGGGCAAAAGCTGACCAATAGCCCACATTCAACGAATATTCAATCGGGATGAATGAATAGTGCACCCGAAGAAGTATGTTCACAATTACTGTCACACATATTTGAGACATGTTCAAAAAGACGAAAATTAGCTCCGCGTTGTGTAGTGTTACAGAAAACCAAAGTCGCAGGTTATCAGTTTAGTTTATTCAGAATCACAATATTCAAACCAGAATTGGGTATTGTCTGCGTCACTCCGAGAGGAAACTGAGTGATCACAGTGACTCGTTGATCAGCGTTATCGGCCGTTACTCACTTGGGATTGTCTGGCATACGCGAGGATCAAATTCGTAAAATGACAGTGTGACTTCATTCAGGACACGGAACTAATAACCCATTGTACACCATTCATCCACTATGAAAAACCAGACCTCACTAGCCGCACTTTGTATTAAATGATTTTTGGCAGCACATTGGTTGGTTTCATTTCATCCATACTGTACCATGAGAAAGTGTTTTCCAGATCGGGAATCCCCATTATTGATTCTTCAATGACTATATTCGGGAGGTTTATACAGTCCTCCTCATTTTCAATGGAATTAGAACAGTGATGTGATCAGTGTCACCGTCTCCTTCCGTGGCTAGTTCCACATTGAAAAAGTTCACGGACTACGGCTAAAGAGAAATAGATATTTTACCGTTGCTGGATGATATCATGTGCATCAAGAGGTAAAAGATCTCGTACCATGCCAAATTCTAATGCGTACATAAATCTAAAGGATACGATTAGACATCTTATTCGTCATGATAATCCAATTGTTCCTCGTCTGCCCCATTCACCTCCTATGAGATTGCAAAACACGGAAAAATTCAAACTCTTCTTCCGTCGTAGTGTTTCGGCACAGATCAGCTTGTGGAATCCATACGTACGCTTCCTTACAGTTCACGCTGTCAACTCTAAAACAATTTATCCGGGAGATTTATTGTCAATCTTCGTCAATGTATGTTGAGGTACTGTGCTCTCTGTAACTAGTGAACACGTTTCGTCAGATGTGATTGCAAACACACAAGATCGGTGGTTTTGAATTTTGTGTGTTGTTCATTGAATTCTCGGTTTTTTTATACAGCTGGTTATTATTCCAATGTCAACTGCATCATGGATCGATGTGCTGCAATTAGTGATCAGGCTTTTACCCGAACATAGTGTTTCAACCTTGTCGTTTGATTCAAGGACAATGGCAATTTATTTTACTAGAAGCTCAACCTACATTCAGATTCAGTGTGAGGAAACGGAATGCGCATGCATTCAATGAAATGTGAATTCTATAATCTCGAAAACTGCAACAGACAATGCGTAGTTCAAAGTTTTCGCTAAAACTGAAGCAACCAAATGGCGTCGAGGAACGCAGTCATATCTGTATTGAAAACCAGGTATACGGGTAGAACTTGAGGACAGGAAATCTGCTGCGAGTGAGGTTGTGTGTCTGTTGTTACTTGTTGTTGGCTGTTGTGGTTGTTATTGCCGGTATAGATTTCGCTTCTGTTGCTGTTAGAATTCTTGCTATTGCTAGAACCACTAGTAATTCTGCAGAGTTGGTTTGTTATACTGTTCATTATATTTTGTTATTGTTCCGGTTATTTGTCCTTTCGTTGTTGCCATTGCCACTGCCGTTGTCGTGCGGAAGTCAAACGTTGTAGAGATCACAAATCAATTCCAATCACCCATCTATTTCTGACTGCACTTTGCCTGGCATTGTTCTTCCGTATAGTATCGGTTCGTGTTCCCGTTACATCCTCTATAAAAGAATGATTCACATTTCTGTGTCTCATCATTCCAACCGTAACTGATCAGTCTCGCGTGACATTCACCGATTAAGATGGGTTGTTTGCAATGACCTGAAAAATAACAATACAGATATAAGAAATGAGTATTATGAACTATTCTGATATAGTTGTTATCTATTTGTTTCACAATCAGTCAAATATGAAAGTGGTAAGTGATTGATGATCAATTGAAGATGTGCAACATGCAAGCATTCATTTCTCGATTGCTCACATTTCTGAAGACACTCTTTCATTGTTTTGAAATTATTCTTTGTTCCTTGACAGCCACCATAATTGAACACCTCGCATCCTTTAGTAATCTGATTCCAGTAGAAACGAGGCATTACAGCTTTACAAGATCCCGGATCACGTAATTCATAACATTCGACTGAAATGTTGAAATTCGTGAGAGTAATCAATCCCATTACAAGAAATCGAAAGATTTATCATACAGATAAACCTGTCAAACAAAACACTGGTATCCGAGTATTTCATAAGCAAAGAATCCTAGGGAACATATGGTAAAGAGAAACAATGTGATATAATGGTATTTTGGAAAACATCTGTCACTGAAAGCAGCTCCACAGATTTGTGACCAAGAAAACGTGTCAATTGTTGGTCATTAGTAGTGGAAACAGATAACGAAGCTCTGATAAATGATTTGGCAAAACTCGCGATTATAGGAATCAGCAATGATTTTCGTGCTGCGAAGTTGGTGTCGAAAAATACTGACAGCCTCACATCTTCCGTGAAAGAAAAAATACGAAATTCCTTTTGTGGGCAATACAAGGCGATCCAGGGATTCATTTAAGGGATAATTTTCAGTTTCATGGAGATCATAATTCTTTTGCTCGAAGGATGGTATATTCCCTATCATTTTGGTGCATTTTGATGAGTCTATATTGCAGCTAAGTTGATATGTTTCGGAGTTCGTCGGACATATCTTCAACTCAGATACTGCACTTCATATGCATTGCTTTTCGGACATTACTTTGTTGGCACTAGTGTGATGGATGCTTCCCTAGCCTAATGCCAAATATTTTTACGGAACATAACTGGTATTAATGAACACGTTAACCCCGGAGATGAAATGAGAGCAAATTCAGTCAATATTGTTGGTGGTTACTGTTCGGGACAAGTTATTTCATCGCATTTAACTTCAACTGTCCTTTCACATACTCTATGCGGTCTCCGAATAACGTTAGTACAAAGCGCAGAAAGCTTAGTCTCGGCGATATACGGTTGGATTCCGCTAATTCCTTCAAATATCCCAAAAATGACACAACCAAGTTCACGGGCATCCAGTGCGCGAGAATGTCTCACGTTGTTCTTCATTTTGGCCTTACATTGAATTTTAACCCCTAACACGCATTTAACTATCAAGTAGTGAAATTCAACCAACCCAAGTATGTTCAAAGCATTATCTATCCTACACGCAACTCACAGTTACAATGTAGCACAGATATCTGGAAGTGTAAGACAAATTATTATCACGATTCATCTGATAAATTATAAATATTCCATACAAAATAAATACAAAACTCGTGGAAATAGGACCTCAGTTTCATTGTTCAAATTACCAGCTTCTGAGTAGATATCACAAGTATACCGAAAAACCTTATTCAATCACTTTGACTATTCGATTTCAACGAAACATGAATGAACTGATGAATCACAAAACTGACTCACGCGATTGACCCACAACAGCCGTGGATGAGAACAAAGTGGTAACTGAGAATGCGATGATTGCAATATCAAGTGCATACATGTTGAACTGAGAATTGGACATATATCAGATCAGTGTGATTTTGTTTCTCACTGAATTCTTGTGCTCTTATATACAACTTGACTGAAGCTCAAAGAGAACATGTGAGCATAAATACACGTGATATGATGGAACGATGAATGTACGCAGATCTTCCAGGGTGGCTGATTGCTCATCAGGCGTACATCACGAAAGAGAAATTCAGTGGTGTAAAATGTAAATGACTTCTCTATTAAAATGCTTCTCTACTTGCGATTTCATTTAGATTGCATAAATGGTACATTATTTTAGGAGTGTGGTCACGGTCATTTAGGGGACACGGAATGGGAAATTGAGAAACCGTGGAAGTCTTCGAGCTCAGAAGGAGATTTTAGGTTCATCATGATAGGTTTCAAACTGCCCTGAGGAATCCACCCCTTATCCGATGCAATGTGGCTACAATCGTTAACTTTCCGTAAGCTATTCAGGAATTGAACCTACTGGTAACGCGACGGATGAACTCATTTCTCACTCATTTTGCACAAAATGTCACCAGGGGTTTGAATACACTTTCTTGATATCGTGTTTCTCACGTATACTGAATTAGGATCAGTTAGGATCTATCGTCATGGTCCCGTTTCTAAACAAGCAAATTCCGTGGATTAATGAAACTGTCATCAGTAAGAATGGTACTAATAGCGTGGCGACACAACAGTTTCCTTGCAAATATGTTTTCTCTCAACGCAAGTAGTGAAAGTATTAAATCGTTTACAATTCGTTAACTTTCACTTTCATTGTGGCTTGATTTGCGAACTACAGCTTTCAGTGGACTTGTATGGAGTTGAACTGATCGAAATAAAGAGGTTCCGCGTAGAAAAATGTATTTATATTTGAGGGGGGGGGATGGCTTGGAAGCACACAACCGGCATTGATGATATTACAACTCATCAGAAATGTATGCGTACTCATGTTAGGTTACCAATATCCTCCAAAGGACTCTGAGCGAATCAGAGTTGGGATTCCCTAGTGAACTGCTCTAAGAGGAGCGTTCTCCTATATTCCTGATTCAAAATTGGGATTATTTTTGATCTAGGAAGATATCAGCAACTCACAGGTGGTAGTACAATCCAAAATTGGGATCTGCGGCACCCTAACTACCGCATTTATGAACAAAAGTTCGTATTTATAATAGAGATTGCTTCTCCCCAGTGAGTGTTGTGCCTATGAAACAGAAGGCGAATCCCTGATCGCATAATACGGATTGTTATTTCGCCTTGTTGATGAATGCAACTGAAGTAATGGGCTGTACAAAGCTCATAAAGTGATATCCCATTAGAAAGAATTCCTAAAGTATTCCCTGTCACAGATCGTATGACGCCTGTTCCCTAGTAATATTCTATCGAAATTTAAAACTCAAACAATGGTTTCCATATAGATTAACAGTTATATTGTAATACTCTTCGTTTTGTCTTTTTCAGGACCAGGAAGCCCTGATTATTTCGAAGAAACCGTGTAAATAAATTGTTTATGCACCTCGTCGGAATAAATTTCTCCGATATACAATGGGATAATTGCGAATGACTTTTTGAAGCGACTGTCAGCAGTGGTTTCAAGTACTGAATGTAAACAGGCTAAGGTGGTTGGGACATGTGCTACGCATGCCCACGAGTAGACTTCCTCAGCGTACGCTGTTCTCTGAGGCAGGTGGTGATTGGAAGGTAAGTCGGGGTGGTCAACTCATGACATGGCAAAAAAGTATGAAAACCTTGACCAGTGGACCTGGCCAAGTAGGACGTGTTAGACTTACAGGTTGGGGTCCGCGTGATCCGCCTACCAAATTGTTGGAGACATTAAGTGATATGGCTAGGAGCGGCATCTAGTGCGTAGGTGCATTTGGACTCTTTCCTTGTCCTCTTGATCCCGCTTTTCGGATCTTTATAACTACGCTTCTATTCTTTTCGTCCTTTACTGTACGATACCTGAAGGCAGCAACCGAACCTAGAGCACTGAAGTGCGACGTTGATGGTTGAATAAACTGAACTGAAACTGTGGTTCCAGATATATGTGGGGGTTTGCAAGTAAGCAATGACATTCTGTCAGATTCCACATATATGACCAGTCTGTTCACTGAGATATCATATTACGTAGTTTTCTGAAGATTTGTTCGTCGGATATTGGAGTCATTCAAAATAATATTGAATATTGTCCTACAAGGGCTCCCTTTTAAAGCCGTTATGTTATCTCCCAAAACGCCATTGTCAAAGAATTCGGATACAAAGTACAAAACAAATTCAAGTGAATCATGAAAATGCGGAATGGGACAAGGAAAAAGCATCGTGTTAGTTGCCAAGTAGGTCTAAGACGATGTCCGGCTGGAAAATCTCAGATTTCTGTGATATTACCTAGAGTTGTACTCGATGAGGAAAAAAGGTAATTTCATATAAATCACAAAAAAGAGTATCAGAACGCTGAATTTATCATGTTGCAAGAAAATTAACTGCACACATAAATGCCTTTCATACTTTGCCTCCTGATTGTCCCACGAGGTGGTGGAGTTCACACCTGCGTGAAAACAGGATGAAGTAAGACAACCAGTTTGGTTTACAAATACTCGACCGAAAAGACAATTTGTCAGGTTATCGAATACAAGTCACTTTTTCTAAGCAAGTTTCGATGCACGCTCAGGACTAGCGTTTTATTAATCTCAGATCCAACAGAAAGTGAGCTCACAGAATTTTCTGACCCCTTATCGATTCCAGTTATCTGGAACTTAGATGACCGTCTGTGTACGTTCGGTCTCGACTTCAGTACATTTGACACTGTTCAACAAATTGAGTACAACTTGAAACATTGGGTCCCCAATATCCAATGCATTAGAACAGAGAGAAGACATAGGTCGCGAGATGCAAGTATTTCGTTTACTCTTGTCAACCGCGGACGTAAAACGTGTCAGTATATATACATGGTACAATAGGGGGATAAATGCAACAGTGAAGTAGGCATGATCGAAAGTTCTGACAGTACATACGTTGGGAGAGTGAAATCTGTCGTGTTAACGCCAAGGTAAACAAACATATAATATTGTTTAGCAAATTAGCGAGTTCAAATGAGTCCTGTAGACAAAAACGTGTTACGTGTTTCCGAACGGGGATAAGAATCTCGACGTGCCACTGGGAAAATTTGTGGTAAGACAAGTTTCGCATGCATAATATCGGCCTCAAAGGGATTCCAGGTTTGTGTACTTTGGGTGATCCTCTCAAGTATAGCAGTGAGTTCAGATAGAATGTATTCCGTCGATGTTGAATCACTTTTTACATGGGTACCTCTTCGTGAAGCAGTGGATTATCTATGTGGTTTTATTTCCTCGCACAACCTTCATTTGCCCATTCCTCTTGAATACTTTGAAGAACTCATCCTTCTATGCACAGAAAACATTCGGTTCAATTTTCAATGTAAAGCTTACAAACAAACGGATGGTGTGACCATGGAAAGCCCTCTGGGTCCAGCAATGGCAGATGTATTTTGGGGTATGATCGAAAAACAGCTCTGTGATAGTATTTCCCAATTTTTATTGTACAGATGAAACGTGGATGTTATTTTAATTTGTTACAACTAAAGAACGTTTTATTCCTTTCCATAACGTTCTTAACTCTATTCATCTAAACCTCAGTGTATCTCACGAGGAAGAATGCGATAACAGTTTGCCCTTTCTAGATAGGAATCAGGATGGGACTCTACAACGCAGAATCCACCGAAAAGCACCGTGGAGTGGACGTTATTTATAATTCTTCAGCTTCGCTCCAGTGGCTTACAAATGTGCATTGGTCAGAACTCTCTTCAACAGAGCCCACAAAATCTGTGCAGGAGATCAAATACAAAATAAAGAGGAGTTCATAAGAAGAACGCTGATGGCAAACGGTTATCAGGAAAAGTTTATCAGACAAGATCAGAAACCGAGACTTGTGCACGAGAAAACAATGAACGTCGAGAAGAAGCAAGTTTTATCACTTTGCCTTTTAAAGGAGACCATTCATATAATCAAATAAATTGTAATCTCAAGTCAGCTCTGAAGCACACATGCACAGCGGCGCAGTTGCGTTTGCTGCAGATGACCAAAAGGTTATGTTTTCAAAATCACTCAAACAGTCTTGTTGATCCCAATGTCTCACATATTGTCTATCAGTTCACTTGCAGTTGCTGTGACGTATACATTGGCTGGACGGATCGTTGCTTGACTCAACGAGTGCCCGAACACATACCCAAATGGCTGTCAAACTTGATGACGCAACCTGCTGGGGCAATACACAACGACGGGAAACCACCAGCTTCTTTGATTGCAAGACACTTGATTGCATCAGGTCACAAAGTTAACCTGACCCAGTGTTTCAAAGCATCGTTGCACAATCCATCGCCGAAAATATTAGCGTTCACTGAATCTATTCTAATCATGATGCATCAGCCGGCACTCTGTGCACAAAAACGATTGACCCAAAATGATTGTTTACCTTGGCGTTAACACGACAGATTTCACTCTCCCCAACGTACGTACTGTCAGAACTTTCGATCATGCCTACTTCACTGTTGCATTTATCCCCCTATTGTACCATGTATATATATTGACACGTTTTACGTCCGCGGTTGACAAGAGTAAACGAAATACTTGCATCTCGCGAGTTATGTTTCTTCTCTTTTCTAATAAGTACATTTTCTCGCCAAAAATAGGGCTTGCCTAGAATTTGTTTGTACAAAAATGCCAGGTTATTTGTGCCCCAACAGCAAGAACTACTGAGCAGTTTTGTTCACTGCTTTCTGAAATGCTGCCCAACAGTCTACGATAAGAAGAACCCATGTATATTTTTAAGAGGAACATGCAGAACTGTCAAGCAGAACGTGAAACCGCTCTTCTGAACACTTAGCACATTTACGAACGGTTGCGAACTCTTCCGATTCTACCGTGTTTTGCAATCCAAACCGCTCAATGTTTTGTGACGATTTTATTGGCTATCTTAATTTGTTTTCAAAATTGCTTTCTTTTTGAAACCAAATCGTATAAACCGATAGCTTTTCCTCCCTTAGCATAACTAACTGTTTGGGAAAAATAAAAGGTTCATAAAACCAGGGAAATATCCTACAGGGCCTGCTTGTTATAAGACTGTGAGTAGTAAGCTAACGTATTGCACAGAATAAGACTCATCATTGATAACCACGGAAGGCTGTTTCATCCTCGTTAGGAATCATGAACAGTGCACTTACAATGAGCCCTCACCGGGAATCGAACCCAGTGTGGAAGAATACGAGTCGAACACCCAAACACTAGGCTACCTCGGCTGGTTCAATACTATTTATTTGGGTTATACTCTACAGTATGCAGCGCCCCTCTGCACGATGGACCCTAGTATTTACTGAGGCTCGTCACATCTGACAAATTTTTGACATGATCAGAATGGTAACAGTCGTTGACCCCGAACTTGCAGCCCATCTGGTAGCCCACACGAGGTACTAAAGTACGAGTGGCAACCATGTGCGTGCTCGAATGCAGATGGGGTCAAAGGAGTTTTGCAGTTGCATCATTCCAAGAACCATATTGTCTAAAATCTAATCTACTTCTCCCATTCATGACGCAACTAACCACTGCAAGTTGTTTAAATGGATGTTTTTGTATTTAGACCCTTAAAATATGTGACATTTTATGAAAGTAAAGCTCGGTTTTGCGTGCATGGTTCTGCTGCCCTTATTATAAAGTTTGACTCTCTAGCTTGCCGTAGTTTGACAGTATGATGAGACTGCATCTTGACATGACGTGATGGATGGCGAGCCTCTATGACCCGAAAAGCTTCATTGAGCCGGAGAAACAGTCACGCCTGAAAGATCAATGGGTAGAGGCCAGACGAAGCCTAGTCTCCTGGTCCTCCAGGTTGGGGGTCGATGTGAGCTGGCAACTCAGTGGAAGAATGATTGATCCAAGTACACGGGATTCTACTCAGCCATCAGGCTGCCTTATGGACTGGTTCTTGTTATGACTAAAGTTTTTGGTTAAGAACCCTAATTGTTCGCCTGCTTTGCGACTGGACATCCTAGCAGTGCCCGCCCAACATCTCCCATGAAATGCACAAATATAAAGAATTCCATACTGCATCGGTAGTCAAGCAGGATAATCAGGACCGCGCTGCCCATGGCATCGAGTGGGGTGAGTAGTGATAAGTGGGCTACTGTTCAGAGTTCCCTCTCTTTTATTCAACCTTTGCCTTCCATCCCAAACTACCTTTCTTTGTCCCGTCTATCCACCCATAATGCTCCCGCTGATAACAGATCCGATACTCGCAACGGTTCATTGTCAAGTACTGTCGTGAATAATTCCCTATCTAGTAACTCACATTTTTCAAGCCTCGAAAGCCTCTGAATCTCAGCTTCTTTAACGTACATTCTCTCAGGCACGCCAGTCATCAGGCGTGCCTAGCGCTCGCAATAGATTCGCTGAAGATTGATGTCTGCGGCTTAAGTGAAACGCGAATCCAGGATTCGAGCATGGTATCTCACTGAGGTGTTTTCTGTACAATTCAGGAGATGAAGCAGATAAAGGAAGGGTCAATGTGTTGTAGGGACAGTCTTGATTGACAAGACTGGGACATTCCTTATAGACTGGATCTCAGTTAATGGTGGTTTGTATGCTGTAAGACAGAAGGGCTCAGTTGGCATTCGAAAGGATAGTCGTATCAAGAGCAGTCTGTTTGTAATCTCGGCTTACGCCCCAAAAGACTGCAGTTCTGACGTGCAGAAGAATGAGTTCTAAGATGAACTCATCATTCTTGTTCGCAGAAGCATTGAAGCTGATGATTTCATTGCACAAGTCGGCAAACGTGGTGAGTCGGAAGCTTATTTAGTTGGGCGCTGTGCTTTACCCAATCAGCGCACAGATAACGGGAATAGGCTTCTCCAGTTTTGTGCAGACAATCGGTTATTCTTGTCTAGTACAATTTTCCGACACAGCTAGTGTCGCACGGCGACATGGCACCTCAATGCTACAGATATTCTGAGTCAGATCAACCATATCGCAGTAAGCTACCGGTGGCGCAGTTCTGTTCAGAACTGTAGATCCTACTGGTCCACGTGCGAAGAGTCTGACCACACATTAGTTTTAATGAGATTATCCCTATTGCTTCATGGTCATCGACCCAAACCGCAAACCCATTTAGCCGTACAACCTTGGTGAGATCCAAATATTGCACACGTTATAAACAAAAATTATCACACGAGCTGAGATCTACGACAAATAGTAACGTGGATGAGTGTAGGTTCCAAAGCTAGCAGGCGATGCACATGGCAGAAGGTTTCGCCTGTGGTCCCAGATCCGATGTCCATCAAAGACACTGGATTTCGCAAGAGTCGTTGAGTATAAAAGAGCAAAAGTGTCAGCTACGGAACTGTAATGAGACGAATAAGGTCCGCAGCAATCTACAGAGCAAGTACCGCAAGGCTTTAAGAATGATCGCGAAAACTGGCGGGTCAAAGTAACCGAAGAGCCTAATCATGGAAAAGAGCAAAGGCTCGACTGTTGGGCCGAATACTTCAGGAAGCAGTGTAGCTGACCGCGCACCAATGCAGTTACTCCCGTGTCAACAACTGCGAGTCATCGGGGAGTATCACTTGAAACCCCATCGGGAGTGAAAGTGGAGTCGTGCATTCCATTTCTAAAGCGTGGAAAAGTAGCCAGTCCTGACAGAATCCCTCCAGTTCTTTTCAAAATGGGTGGTGGTGCTTTGATAAAATCACCTATCACCATGATTTGCGATGTTCGGAAAGAGGAACGTATTCTGTTATGGTGGGTTGAGTCATTGGTTGTATTCATCTTCAAGAAGGGAATACACAATGACTGTAGTAACCATGGTGGGATAAATGTAACTCCGATAGCCACCAAGGTATTAGCTTCGATTTTACTTTGCAGTCTCACTCCGGTTAGCGAGGGAACCATTCGCGAACAACAGACTGCATTCCGCCCAGGTCGAGGATGCATCGACCAGAATTTTATTCCTCGTCAGTTACTTAAGGCGCGTCACACACACACATACCGTCGACCGACAATAATAGGTTTCCTCGACGTGAAAAGCGGCTTCGAATCAGTTGATCGAACAGCTCTTTTCAGTGCTCTTCGTCGAAAAGGTAAACCAAAGAATTTCATGAATCTACTGGGGTCACCATGTAACGAAGAGCTCATCACGGGTGAAAACACCAGTATTTTGGAGGCCAAAATGAAAGTAGTCTGTTGAACATACACAATCGTTTGTATAATCTGTTTTCCAAACCGAGCTGCAGCTACATTGATCTTCTGGCAGCCTAAAAATTTGGGCTTCCTCCTGGCCGGTTGGCTGTAGCCATTAGCTTAGTTCTTCTCAACATCATTTCCCTCTGGATTTTCCGATCGCTCCAGCTGGCGGCTTGATTGGCAGCCTCTTATCTGTGCTACCTTTCTGGCTGCCACAGATTCCGCCGCGTTCTCTCTTCTAGTTGGGATGCCTTTTTATGTTGGTTGTGGGATGCTTCCAGCGTATTCATCGTCTCTATTCTTCGGTCTGTCACTCTCGACTGGTTGGTCCGATCGGTTTGATATTCACCCGGTTTTGTTGCTCAAACATTCACCGCTGCAATTGTACGCTCATAGTTCAAGCAGCTTAAGGGTTTACGGCGAACCATTCGGTCCATTCGAAGCTACCAGCAATGTTCAGTAGGAGTGTCCCATTTCTGCACTCTTGTTCGAATTCGTCTTCGACGACAATGGAAGATGCCTTCCAAAATCTTTAGTACGTGGGCGTCGAACTAGGAAATAGTGAGGAGCTGTGTGACCCATATTACTCTGGCTACCTTGTCTGTTTGTACAAATGCACGGAAAATGCTCAAAGTGCACTAGAAAGACTGACAAAAGTTGAGGCTCTCTTCGACTTGCTTTTTGCACCTTTAAAGTGTAAAGTGCTGTTACAAGACTGGATTTCAACGACTTCGAGCTTGATGCTCGATAGGGAGGTGCTGGGAGTTGTCGACCGCCTCAGGTACTTGGGCAGCAGAGTCACGATGGATGGGAGCACAATATTAGAGGTGAACACGTGGACATCCAAGGCTCGAGTGGCGTACGCTGGACTGAAGCACTTGTGGGGGTGACTTGATATTTCACTGAATTTGAAAGGTCGTGTATATTGTGCCGTGGTGAGTTCATTTTTTGTTGTGTAGTTGTGACACTTCAGATCTGCGAGTGAAAGATTCCGATGTCACCTTGAGGTTTTCAGCTTTTGATGTTTGCATATTATCGTTAAGATGGAGTGGAATGACCGAGTGAGCAATGCTGAAATCAAATCCGATTATTGGGTACCTGTTCAGAGAATGTTCTATCACAGGGTATCCAGCTTGGTAAACTTCGTTGGTTAGGGCAAGTGTTGCATATGGCGAACACATGCCTACCGTACCGTGCCCTATTTTCCTTTCCTCCTTGGGAGTGGAAGAATCCACGGTGAAGACAACAGACAACTTGGCAAGGAGGAAGGAGAAAATGTGCAACGAACTTAGGAAAAGTAGGTGCCTCACATTTTCGAGGTTAGGGTGCAAAAGATCCCCGAAGCAATTGGCTGGAGATATTGAAGGATATGGCAGCAAACCGTGAACGGTGGCGATCGTGTTGCCACTTTCAGCCAAATCATAATGGTCGATCACTGTGCTTTTGTACAGTTAGAATGTGTGTTCCGTATGGTTGCTTCTAGGGAGTTCTTTCGTTTTCTTACCCAGTTAAGTCCACTCCCTTTCTATCTTGTATATTCATTCTCTTTAATTCTTCGTGCAACACGGTGAGAAACGCAGTGGTCAATGGGGCTTTCCCTCCTATTTAACGCTGTGCGATGATGGTGATGATGATGAGTATGAATTACTGTTTCTCCTCGTGATCCTCATCTACCTCTTCCCGTAACAGGAGAAGAGGTCCATGCAGCCGGGATAGTCCCCTCCTATTAAATACGAGAAGGGCTACTAATGTGGTGGGTCACCTCGAATAAGGGGATCCAGAGTAAACAAAATAAAGAGTTCTCCCATGGTATTCAATGGCTTGGAAGTTCACACTTCACGATGAATCATATGATGTGAAAACAATCTCATACCACTGACACCCCATAGTAACCATACCCTGTATGTTGTTTTATGAAATGCCTTTGTAGTATTTAGGCCCCTACAGAGAAGTCGCACATCATAGTATTCTACCACAGTGTGGATGACGCTCAGCTAACAAAGTCAGTGAAGTGAGGCCCTATATCTTGTTGTGTATAAGCTCAATAAATCATTGAGAGTCAGTTCGGATAGATTGGAGTTCCGAGTCGTTCCCCTCGGGTTCGAGATCCAGTGGGAGCCTCGGCGGATGTGCGAATATGATGAGTCATAACAAGCCAGATAGAACAGCTGTACTTCCATATTTTAATTTGAAGGCTCACTCTATATAATGGATCTTACTAATTAATTCAGACAGTCAAACAAGAGCAGACTGGAGGGTCAAACCCCGAGAACGGAGTTATTACTACCATACACACAAACTCATTGTCGACAATCATGAAGATTTTCACTACGTAGATTGGGTGTGCATCGAGTTGCTGGACTAACACGTATTTGTCAGTAGTCTTTGGAGGGATCGTGCGTCATAAACCATACATTTGGTTCACAAACTAGGTAGAGATATCGGCAGCCACGCAGACGCAAAAATACCCATCTGCCTGCACCTTCAGAGTCTAGATGGTACTATGCGAGATACATTGTTGAAGACAACTAAATCATAGTAGGGTATTAAAGATATATGAAAGACGGCTTGGCTGACAGTCTACGGACTCCCGCTTTCATGCACCAACCTCAGGTCATCCGACCAAGCCTGCACTCGGAAGGACCGGACTCGACTTTTGTGCTTGTTCAAGCTTATCAGTTTGAACGTGGTTTGAACACGGGCCTCTTCAACCACTCCGGTCCGTGCTCATTCGAATCAGTGAACCAGCAATGCACTACAGAATCGATGGGAGACAAGCGCACTGTCCCGTTAACTCCAAGCGAATGCCTCCCATCAAGTCAGTCCCTCTCCGCAGGATTTGGACACTGCTTGCGATTTTGGTACTTGTACTTATCTCACAATTACCTGTGAACTTAGCGAAAGTGTGATCTAAGCAGCGAAGCGAAAACAAATTTTTTGTTTCCATTAATCTTGCTTACACAAAAGACAGTAACTGTTTACCATGCTGGCAAAAGAAATATACAATCGGACCAGAAAAACAAGAAATACGACAGGTAGTGATTTCTGCTTTTGATTTGACAAGTGGCTTCTGATCGAGTGAATGTGTTTTTGAATAGTTAACAATGGAAAAAGGTAACATGACCAACTTTATGGATCGCAAACAATTCTTTCAAAACAAGTACGTAAACTCTTTTCAAATTTCTTTGCTGCAGAACAAATGAAATATTTCATCATGTTTATGAAGATTATTTTCGCTCCTTGGACTGGAGTAAGTGCTTCGCAAACAGAATTTCAAGAAAGATGTCGAAAAAATTGATATATATTTCTCACGATGTGCATCCGTTTGCAATGGGCTTCGATGGCACTACCTTTCTTAAAAGGTCAGTTCATGAAAATGATGAAGACGATACGGAAGCTGACGTTGAAGATGATGATGATCATGATGATGATGTTTTGGACGATGATCTTGATGATGATGGCGATGATGATTCGGATAGTGATGATTCGGATGATAATGATGATGATGGTTCGGATGATGATGATGAAGATGATTTGGATGATGATGGTGATGATTTGGATGATGATGTTGATGATGATGATGATGATGATGATGATGATGATGATGATGTTGATGATGATGATGATGATGATGATGATGATGATGATGGTGATGATGATGATGATGATGATTGTATTCGTGACAGTGATGAGATGGTTGATGATAATGACTCGAAGGACTAGAGTGAAGACTATGTTCATAAAGGTTATTGAAGTTTATCAATTGCTCGATTGGATTTTGCCAAATTACTGTTTCATCAACAGTCACATCTCAGGTTGTACATTTTATTGCTCCAATTTGAATCTTCCTTGTCCATTTCCTTTGCGTTTGCTTTTCAGTAATTTGTGCCAGTTAACAGATTTGACTGTCAAAAATTGAACTATCATATGAAATTTGAAGCCTTGTGGTCGCTTTGCAGCACTGACACGAAATCCCACCTATCTGTGCGTCAGACACGGCGACAGAGGAAACAGATTATTGTTGATTACCGATTACGCACACTGGCCGAAGAAGAAAAAGAAAGTGAAGCGCTTTTTCCAATGCAATGAATTAGTTTGGATAAATCTATGAATAGTTTTGTGCATGAACAAATCGCATGGTCATTGTCACAACACTTCATCGCTGGCCCCTAACGGGTAATGCAAACATTTCACTTATCTTTTATTATTCACATGGAAATAATACAATATTTCCGAATTGAGAAATGATTGACAACAACCAGATTCGAACCCGGCACCACGAGGTCTTGAATCAATCATGATAACTGATGAATGCCACCTCGAATGAGTCAAAGATGTCCGAAGAACTTTTCCGATGTTTTCTAGTGTTGGCAATTCGGGATACATGTAGACACCTGGTTGACTTTGCCGTTAAACCGTTCGGTACTGCCTCCGACTCCTTTATATACTTTTCAAACAAGTCCGTGATATCGGCTAACAGTCAGGCTCACGTTTCCGAGTAGGCAGACTGTCGTTCTTTGTCAAGCCATCTGCAGTTCTTGATTTCAGTACAACTAGAGAGCATTTATTGAATATTAGACACTTTTTCACTCACTCTCATCTACCAACGAAATTAAGAAAATGCTCGGAGGCATCTGTACTCTAACGAATTCAATCTTTCTCACGGATAGCATTATTGGTCTTCTCTGTCACGTGCCTAGGAACAACAACTTTAGATGGTCTTCTTACAGAACTTTGAGAAAGATTAATAACTAAAATATTTTTCAAGTTAGCTGATTTCATAATAAATTCTTCATCGTTTCTTACATTGTGATGATCAGTTACTGCCTCAGCATACTTATTTACGGCCCCAGAAGATCCAGGAGGGATAGCATGGTAGAATAAGGTGTAAAATTCGAAACCAAAAGCACAGCCTATTGAAGAAAAACGGAGATATTAACTGACAATCTGGCAAACTCGCTGGCCATTCTAATATCTTGATCACATCCCGAAAAATAGTCGCTAAACTGTGGCAATAAAATGGAAGCGCAACCAAATGTGCGAGGCTTCTGTGTTGTGATTTGACTCTGGGATGGAGGCAAGGACACAAGCATATTCGTTAAAAAAGAAATCAACAGAAGTTTTTATTATCTTCTAAATCAGATGAACTAGGTAGGACGGATAACAATATTCTGTTTGTCTGATATTCCCGTTATGGGTAAATGGAAATATTCGCTTCTTCTCCATGAGTTTTTTCAGAGATTTCTTTGAATATTGGTACAAACAAAAGACGGAAATGTGATGTTCTTTGGTACTTAATATTGTTCATTTTCCCTGTATAATTTTCGCGGGAAGAGAGAGATTTTTCAACTTCGAGTGCATGATTAATTTGCCCAAAGCTTGAAAGACCGATGTAAGCCACCGGTTGTCTGGATTAAAAATTGTATGAACAAAACCCGAACTCTCTTTCATTGTTCTTTATAGTGGGTGTTATTGCGCCGCTTCTTCCATTGACTGTACCAAACAAAGTTGACCACGGTGGACGTATGGGCTGGTGAGTTTACCCGTTATGATCTTTGGCCATTTGGACACTACAAAGGATCATTCACGGGAACGCAAGGTGAAACAGACGGTATATGCTGTTTTCTAGTTTCACCCCGGTTGTGTGCAAACGTGGTTTGGTCAGAACTCTTTTCCATAGGGCTTGAAACACTTGTACCCTTGACCAGCTGCAAAAGAAAGATTTTATCGGGGAAGCCCTTCTCGTCAATGGTTATCCAGTAACGTTCATTAAATGCCAAAACAAACCACGATGTGAAACCGAGCCCATCTTAACAACTGAGCAAAAGCAAGTCATTTTATTCGTTCCTTTTAAAGGTGACCACATTTGTAGTCATTCACGTCATAACTTAAGCTGTGCTGTAGGCCGAACACGTGTAGAAGTCCAATTAGGCATTGTTCAGACCACCAGTGGATTGCCATGAAAAGATCACTCTGACTGTCATATTGCCCTTAATGCCTCATATGTTGCCTACTAGTTCACTTACAGTTGTGGTGAAGTACACTGGCAGAACAGAACGATACTTGGCTCAAGGAGTGACTGAATGCACTCCGAAATGGCTTTTGCTTTCAGTGACTCAGTTGGACTACACAAAACAAATCGCGTCAAGAAACCCAGCATCACGTGTCGCAAGGCTTCTACCTCCAACAAATTATCCAGAAGACCTGACAAGCTCATTAAAAGTACGAATACGCGACCGAAGTGCAAAGCTGCTGGCTTTGAGCGAAGCTATTTTGATCAAGACAGAAAACCCCGCTCTCTGTGCACAGAAACAATCGTTGCAAACAATCCGTCCTCTTTGGCTTTAGCCACAAACTCCAAAAGAATTACTGTATTATCCGTGATAAATATTCTAACTTTCTCCACTGTGTATCCCGTGTATAGTACCATATATAAAGTTATATGTTTCTCGTGAGCAATCCGCAAGATGGAACAAAATGTTAGCATCTCGCAATATATGTCTTCTTCCGATTGTTAATAACTGAATAGAGGGGACACAGTGTTTCAGCTTCCTGACATAGGCGTTTGCGTCGGTATTGCTAGCTCGATTTGCCATCAGTTGCAGACTTTGTTTCGTTTAGGGTAAGTAGTCCGCGGAGCTGTCATCGCTGAGGTTTGTCTTGTATTTCTACATCGTTTATGAATATTTCATAAAACAACCGTACTTGATTACTATATGGCGTTTGTTATCTTTGGGATTGCCGTAGGCGTGACTTAACCAGCAGCTCTACGAGTCTTGATTTACTATGCCGGCCGAGAAGAAATCTGTGGCGTCCATTCGCCAGTGATTGTGGCTTAGGATACAAGGTAAACCTAAACCCTTTTACCCCATACTACTGATGCTGGTTCAAGTCCTGGCTCACGGGGTATTGTTTGGTCTAAGTAATGGCCTTGCTCTTTACCTGCTAAGGATGCTCTCTTGTGAGCGCGGTTGGGAGAAAAATAATTCATTGAGGAGCTCCGGTTGGAAAACGAATGTCGTTTGATAGAAGCCAGAAATGAAGTTCATTTGAATGGGATGAAACCTGATTTATTGGAGGAGCAAGAAGCCGATTATGATCTAGATCACGTCGCACTGGTTAGTCGGTTGAAGGAACTCAAAAGATTTATTTCGGATTGCGAAAGATGGTGTTAGCCATCAAATTTATAGACTATTTAGTCTCAGCCGGAGGTAAACTGAGATATGCAGTGCAAGTTTGAGCTTCCTAAAGACTAGCAGACCAGCTGCGATGAGGATCCAGAAAGATACTGTAAACTTATCAGCTAGTTCGAGTATCACATAAAGATTGGAATCCATGACAAAGGCCATCGCCTACTTTATGTTTTGTACTAATATGTCCGTAAGATGGAAGATGCCGCAGAAGAATGTGTTACGTGCTACCGGCTCGGGGCTTTCGTAGGGATTGAGAGATCCTCAAGGATTTATTCGGTCAGTCTCATATTGTGGCGCGTTCTCCGGCAGATAGTCTGGTTTCTTCGCTTGAGCCAAATATGGTGAGTGCTTACGCATTGACTGAACTAGTCATAAGAGTGCAAAGCTGCAAAATAGCTTCGTCACAGATCGAATTTGAGGCCAATCTTAATTTGATTGTCACTCTAGAGGGAATTGTACGCAAGCTACCGTCATCTCTACAACCTTGATGAGCCCACCTCGCTGATGAGGTATCCAGTACGTCAGATAAACCTAAGTTCGATCAGTTGATGGGTTTCGTGTCTGATGAAGCTAAAATAGCAACTAGTTGGTTTGGGCATCTGAATTTATTCGACCGTTAAACATGGAGCGTTTTCAAAACAAAGAAGGTCGTATTCGTCACAGGTGGTTTTTGTTATTGGTAGTGGAATACCTATTCCGTGAGGAACAGTTCTTCATGCTGAAGTGTCTATTATAATTGTGTTTAGAAGAGAAAAGCCGGAACACTGAAATTTGTTTGAAGAATCCCGTATTACTTCATGTCTCAATGATGATGTCGCGGTCCACGACAGATTAGTAAAAAACGAATTTTTCTGTTTAATAAACTGATATCTTTCTACAAACCTATTGCATTTTACCGTAAGAATGGCGCCAGCCCAGAATCACCTTCAGCCGTAACGGGAGTAATTTCAATGAGACATGGGCCAAGCATTGAGCCGGTATCCAGAGTTTATCTCGGGATAGGATGAAACGTTTCTTATCGGAAAGTGAAATCGACTGGCTTTTCGTACTACCTAGCCATTGTGTATGGAGTTCGGGAGTTTATGGTACGCTCCGTACAACTTGCTTATACGCAACGACACACACGGTCAACGAATAACGAATGAAGATTTATCGACAATTTTGGCATAGGGGGGAGGAGTCATTATCGACCGTCTTCTCGTACCGGTGATGATTCACTGAAAAATCATAAAATGGGCATGCCCAGCAAATAGGTTTTTCTTTGTACCAACGAAACCATATTCGATGGGAAAGCTTTCATCGTATATTTCCTAGACATTGGAGGCTAGCAAAACGTTTAGACGACGTGTTTTTTAAAAGTTGGGAATTCAAATACACGACTTTGTAATAGGAAAGGTCGAAGTGGTTAGGTATAAATGAAGGCTTGGAAACCTGGATATTTAAACCATTTATTCAACGAGACTTCAAACTTAAGGCGATGACCATGAACACGTTTCATGCAAGAAAGGATAGACTGGCTAAGGAGGCACTAGTTCGTACGTCTTGCTGGGTTGTAGTAGAGCGAGATGTGTGCAATTTATCTCTCCTGGATGAAAGCTTCACTTTGTATTCGACTCCCCTTGTACACTGTTGTACAAGTGTGATAGTTCTGCGCATTGTTGAACTATAAGCTCTATAGTTTATTCTTTATAGGTAAACTGTTGCGCTTTCAGAGATAGCCCCTCTACTTCCACAGTTAGATTATGCACTTGCTTCTACTCATATTTACGTTATGGTTCCTGTTCTTTCCATCAGCGCCACAGTAAAGATTAGGTTCCACAAATGGTTAGGCAAATAGCTTTGACTGTCAGGTTCGAATTCACTCATTTCACTCGTATGAACTAAGGATATGCTGGTTAATTATTGGTTGGTGAGTCGATTTATGTCGAGTCGTTCACTTTATCTTGTTAACTCCGTCATACCATGGTGCAATTGCTAATGGTCAGACCAACGGCAAACGTTCATTAGTGCCTATTATTGGTCCTTGTTCACCTCTGAACTGAAATCCAATTCATACTGGCTTGATCCCTTCTTCAGGAGCATTTGTAGGGTACAGTAAGATAATTGCACTTCAAAACCGTTGATCCATTCCGCCTAGCTGTAACGGATCCAGTATCACGATTCTGAATAAAATCCTGATCGTGGCATTTAACATATTGCCTGTGTAGAAAGCCTGCTGACCGGAAGCTTCTAAAAACAGGGCGACGCAGCGCATCGATTAGCGGAAACGGATAACTCGAATTTTTTGATTTGATTGTTGACACCTGGTGCTGCTTTGTTCCAAATAACTCGTGGGCTCATTGTTGACGATGATCGAAGTTGATCGGATCAGGTGAGTCTATTTGTTGACGTTGCAATAATAATAGAAACTAGTGACAATGTACGAATTTCATTGATGCACGGTTTGTCCATTGATTGGAGGGGCTATTGATGTCCAAATTTATGTATCCAGTAAACGATCTGTGTGCAGTTATTTATAAGGTATCACTTTAGAGTCTTTAATATTGTCAGTGAAATTCATTCGCCACAAATAAATGTGTGGAAGCTCTAGGAAAGGGGAACGTCTTATTCCAGTTATTGGGCTTTCTTAAATTTTCCTAAAGTCTTTGCTTTCCGTATGCAAGCATCCTTTCTTAAGTGAACTGAGCATTGAGAGAAATCCGGGTGAGGTATCTCGGTGAATATGCTTTAGCCACTGCCACGTCGTTATTGGTTATAGAGTTAGAGCAGGAGGGACAGTTTATTTTTTTCTTCGTTCTTTCTTCAAATATTTCAGTTTGCTGATACTTGACGAATTGTTCGACCGTTCTGACCCCCTCTTCTCCAGTTTACCACTGGTTTTCGCTTCATTATTACGGTCAGCGTGGGAACGATTGTAGCCGAGTATGAATGGTAACCTCTTGATTCCTTATTGATCGACATTTTGAGAAATCGTTCCAAATGATAAATACAAACTTTCTGTTGTTCATTAGATATTGGTTTTACATTGAATTCGGCAGGTCTCTGAGCCCGAATATTCGTGCACGTGTACGCTTACTGCAGATTTGGTGCCGGGCAGCGCCAACAGGAACAATCTGAATGACCTTGAAGATGGCATGGAAACGGGATGATGAAGGACAAACCCGAGCTCTCATAAATATGGTAGTTGGAGTTGTGCGAAGAAAGCTGATGGAGCAAGTCGAACGTCGAGCAACGTTAGATGAGTGAGTGATGTTGTGACCAATTTGCGATGATTAGCACTTTACCGGACCATCACGTGACTTTTAATTAAAAATTTTATGTAGCTTCATCCTGATTACCGCTAACATTTGCAAATTAAGCAAATTCAATACACCGGTGACCGATCACGCTCAGTAAGGAATTTTCAAGTAACTCAGGTGTTATAACTGACGGGCAAATAAGGTAACCTTGGGAAACAACATTCAATGTAAAACGTATTCAGGTTGAACTGTTGAAAATTAATAAATTACTAATTTGAGTTGATCTAACTGAGAAGGATAGAAACTACATTTCTGATCTGAACCCGATTTGAATGTAGCAAAGCAGTGAAGAAACATCTGGTCTTCTAGTTATGGGAGCATCGCAGATTAAAGCAACCCATCAGTGCACGAATATAAACAATCAGACACCCTGTTGTAAATTCCTGGAGTTGTACTGAATCTAACTGAAGGTTTCAGCACAGCTGTCAAAGTACTGTAGCAGCGGTATATCAGCTTCGTTTAGGCTGTCAAAAGGTGACTAGTGTGGGCAGTCATTGCACCTCCCGTAGTGGCAGGAAACCTTACTCGAGCTGGTGCAATTCCAGTACCAAAGAGTTGTATAGATTTGTCCTACTGGTAAAAAGGATTTATATACCATATTTGTGTTGATATATAGGCTTTCCGTGGAATTTGATGCAAAGGGTTTTATGAAAATCCTTAGTTATAACTATCATATGCTTCGGATTTTACCAATTATTGAGGAGTCAAATGTAGCCATTCTATGAAAGGAACCATTGTGAACAGGTGTTCCGCATACAGTGGAAGCACGATCGCATCCATCAGATAGTGCTTCATTTCTATCTTTCAACACGGAGTGGTTAGAGTGATTAATTTTGTTATCTAAAAGTAAATTGCGCATTGGTCTGCCCGAGTGCAAAATTCGCTGAACTGGAATTCCTTTGCAGATCAAAGTTAACCTGGTAGATAATGTATTCAAACAAATGCATCCGAAATGGTTTTTCCAACTTCACTGATTTCCGATAAGCCGGTTATTTTTCGAAATATTTGATCGGTTTTATTATGATACTGTACTTATTAGCATTGCCTCATCGCGGATTCATTCATCTAGTGGATCTTCTGTCACGTCTCTCTCAGAATAGTAGCAATATTGGTGCAAAATCCCCTGAAAAAGCTGCTCAATCGCAATTTTTTATGTGTACATCTGAGCTCACAGCAATTTGGAACAAAAGATGGATTGCATTTATTTAAACTTTCAAAGAGGATAATTGTAATCTGCTCACTTGGGCTCCTGGACATTTCGTCACCGGATTTTGGGTCGAATTGACATTTGGTCGCCAGCCATCTGGTCAAATGGACTTTTTGTCACCAGACTTTTCGATGATTGAAATACACCATATTCACTCAAGTTTGTCAAATGTCGCACCATCAGAAAGTAGTAGAAACCCAATCCCAAACGTTTTTCGTTGTTTTTCAACCTTGAAATGTATCACCCTCAAAATGTCACAGTCTCTATAATGTTCACTTTATCGCCCAAACCAAATTCAGTCTCTCAAAAGTGGCACCCTACTGACGAAGGCTGTTCTCACACGTGACTGGTCAGAACAATTCATTTATTCGACTAATAGATTCAGGGTCGACCATTTGTGAATCAAAATTATCTCACAGTAATTAATACCAGGCCAGCGATGAATCCTGTTTTGCCTGCCGCATGTAAGGTGGGTCATTTAGTTCACATGACGAGGTGGTCAAGTGTATCCATTGTCTATCGCCTCAAAAAGGATAAAGGTTTGAATTCCAGATTCACCGATCAATCTCGTGATAGACGGCTCTTTTCCATTTCAGCTGTTTTGCTATCAGAACAATCAAAGCAATTTGACTGTGATGCATTTGCATTTTGTGTCTTCGAAACCGGATCAAATAGAAATGCATAACAGCAAAGCGCAAGCCTTCTCGCGTACCGATTCCTGATCAATGTATGCCTTTGTAACTCTGGATTAGCAGGTGTTAACTATAGATCCCGAGAATGGCCAAAGTGGACGGGCCACGCCTAATCCACTTTCTGAGGGTGTGACTTCTGAAAGACTTGAGTGAATATAGTGTAATTCAATCATCATTTAAACGTTCGACAAAATTTCCATTCGACCAAACGTCCGTTCGACCAAATGTCTGGTGACTAAATGTCCGGTGACTAAATGTCCGGACACGACTCGCTTGTCTATCTGACTTCCCACCTACATAACTACTGGAAAGCTACTTTTAGTCTTTTTTAACGCACAACTAACAACCTTGGGTGTTGTGCGGTCTTATCACTGGTCGAATCTCTGACTGCATTCAATAAGTGTATTGGTCGGTTGGTCAATACCGTCTGCTATAACGCACGCGCATGCATCACCTTGAAGGAGCACTTACCACGGAAGGTATATTTAAACCAACGAAACGTTTGCACTGGGTCATACCTTTTTGTCCTGTCTTCTGAGCAGCTCGGCTTGGCGGCACGCGATTGCATATACTGCTTAAGTTTGCGATAGATGTTCCGCTTTTTCATTTTTCCACTGCAGCCGTCAGGCCCGTACTCATGTATGGTTCAGAAGTGGGAGATATACGAAGATTGTCGGTATTTGAACACCGATGTATTTGTAGCATTGCTGGAATCTGGTGGGGAACACCGTACAAACAATAACGAGGTTCAGTGGAGAGTCTTAGGTTCACGAACCGAACCATTAGATGAAGCACTAAAGGTCACCAGGCTCAGATGGTTGGGACATGCGTTGCTCATTTCATCTGGCAAGATTCTTAGGAGCGCAGCGTTTGCTGAGGAGGGTCATGGTTGGAAGACAAGTAAGGGTGGCCCGTTCATGACATGAATGAAAGGTGTGAAAAACCTAACCTGTGGACTTGGGCATGCAGGGCGTGTTAGACTTCTTGGGTGGAATCTTAGAGATGCTTCCACTCAATGGTTATGTACTTTAGAGGAAGTCACTAGGGGTCGTGATCAGTGGCTCTCTTGTACTCACAAACTTTCTTTATCAACAGAATACCAACATTTGTAGTTCTTTTACTACTCCATTGATGTTCCTGTCCTTTCTCATTGTTACCGATTGAGACTGCCACCAGGAGATGGCAACTAAAGCCACCTCACCGAGTGCATGAATAATGGTTGCCTGAACAGAATTGAACTGAACGTACTGAATAAACGGATTTTCTTCAACTCATGCTTCGCCGTTAATCGTGCTAGTAGACTTTTGGGTCACAAGAAAGATAGCAACTCAGATTTGCGCTGATACAGCTACTCCATTGATACAGATCCCTACATTATGCATTCGTGAAGCCTCACCTCGATACCGCCCTCTCAGGCACAACCTCATACACAGATCGCAAGATAAGTATTTGCCGTTACAATAAAAAATTACGACCATAGTTGACCAAGCTGCTATCCAGAATGAAACACTAGCTCTCGTTCTACTAACGTATCACCCGTTCTACGCCCTCGGTAGTTCATCATTCTTCCTTTGAAAAAACTAACTCAGCCAACTACTAGAGCAAATCCATTCGTCCACTGCCGTCGCAGATTAACCATGCCAAAGTAGAAAAGGACTGTAGTCGAATCAATAGGGCATTCATAGAGTCTCTTTTTCATCAATTTCATTTGTCAGCCATATCAAATGTACTTTTGTAAGGGTGATGTGAAACCCCGTTACATTACGACCTCATTATTAAGAGTGATGAACAGATTTTTATTTGCACGTTTCACAAGTGACCATTTATCGGATAACCAATGTTCTCCCTAAGAAGTCTCGAAACGACCAATCAAACAACACTACCAGTCTAATTAGAATCCCAGTAAGCTGGTGCAATTATCCAATTTTTATTAAAAATGATGTGATAAAATCAATAAAACACTTGCGAGAAGCTCAGACAAAATTGTCAATCTGCTTCACGAATAATCCCAAGTTAACTGATTTATTTTATCCAATGCTCACTGGGCGCATAAGCATGGCGTAAGGATCGGGAATCAGTAAAAGTGACCAATTTATTGCTACTTGCATGCTTCCATACATTTAGCCCTCGTGCCATATCGATTACTATTTCCGCCACATCCTTTGTAAGTGAAACCGACGCAATCATTTTTTGCGCTATTCCAACCGTAACTGGGCTCATTCGAGTTGCATCCTCCGGCCTCGATCGGCTGTTTGCACTTACCTACAGAGAGAGAGAGAGGAATAAATTGTAGATGAGAACTATGTGAAAAGCCATTGTATAACGCATGATCATACATATTACCTACGCGCCCTACCCTCAATCACAGGTGAACATGGCAGCATGTTAGGAGGCACAATCGATCACTTACATTTGTGATCACAATCTTTCTTTGTTTGATAATTGTTCCTTGTTCCTTTGCATCCGCCGTATTTGAAAGACATGCACTGTTTCGCATTCTGACTCCAGTACCAACGAGTAATTGAGGCCTTACAAGGTCCGGGATCACGTGCTTCATAACAACCAGCTAAAATGACGAAAGTTATAGAATTTATCAATCCACTCACCGAAATCTTCCAACTTGCAAAATGTGCAACCTCTTGCAGGGAGGCATACATGTCCGGAATGCTTACTGTGATTTGGAAATATATATCACTGGAAGAGTGAGACAAACACGCATCACAGTTCACGTATTAAGTCAGAACCCCCAGGTCAGCAACTTATTTTTCGTTGTCAAAATTCGATCATTATTACTCATACTCTGTGTGAAATGCTTTAATTTCAATAGAAGCATAACAGTATAGTAGAAATGGTTGCCATACATGGCCGGTATTACGCGGTTGTTATTCTATGTGACAATCCGACCAGGCCACAACGGGAAATCGAAATACTACTTTTACTTGAAGATCAAGTGTTCATCCTCTTAAAGAAGTGATTCATAACCCACAGAGCTAAATATAAGCATGCCAAATGTGTACAAAAGGAGGTTCAAAACCATCCCTCACGTGGAGTTTCAAAACTGTTCTCTTAGTATGTTTGGTAAATCTGTCACCAGATTCACAATTTTTTCTTATCTTCGTTTCACTTTCGTCTCTCTCAAGGGTCGGATTTTGATGTCCGTTGGCACTCGTTCCCGCCCCAAGATAATCGGCATTCACACATTACGTTGTTCGTTTTTGTTCCAAACACTCTAGACCATTTGGCTTACCCAGTTCACGCATTCAACAAGGTTGATAGCTCGACCTCAGTTCATTCGTGTACGCCTAGACTTCGTTCGTCTAACTGGCCCTCTTCTTGAGCGGTTTGTCACTATTATTTCTGTTCTCTACACAAGCTTCATGCTTCACCTCCTAACACACTTCTCCTTGACCGCCGATGACCACGTTGACCGTCATTAGGGACACAGCTAAATGCAGTCTTGGACACTTCGGACATAGTCATAAGCAGTTTTAATACCGGCTGATATGTGATAATATTTCCTCGCAAACGATTGGTGAAAAGATTCACAATCACATTGACGTACCGAACTACACCCGGACACCTCATAATTCGATACTAGCATATTTGCAATCTTATCGTAATTTATCAAATAATACCCTATCATCAGACAATTTCTTTCTCTGTTGCCGACAGTTTCGGGATTTCATGTGTCACAAGATAGGTCCCACTGGATTTCTCGAGTCAAGTCAATAATACCAAAGTCTATTTTCATAATTCAGCTTTTCAAAACCAGGTTCAGTGGGTAAATACAACTCTATTCATAGGGTCAGAAAGATCAGGCTGAATTGGTTTATTATATAAAAACACTTCTAGGTAAGAGTTTCAAAAAGCAGAGTTGTGGCTTTTGGAACGAAAATGAGCCATTGAGTTAATCATTCAGATAAACACAAAACCGACTCACATTCTTGCCCTACAATAGCAGTTGATGAGAATATCGTGATGACCAAGACCGAGACAAAGGCAACTTCGAAAGAAGACATTTAGAATTTCAAGCCGGATAACAGCTGGCTGAGAGAGCGTCTTTTCTCATTTGTATTTGACTTCTCATGCCTTTATAATCCGTTTGGTTATAATACAATGGGTCACGCGACTACGCGAACCCGTGCTCTGGTTGAATATCATTAGTGGTGCTGTGTTTAGTAGCTTATTCTGTCGTCACGGGGTTTGAACAGTTTTAAGTTAGAAAACATACCACGAAGTGGATTAGATGTTGTGTTTGTTTGTTCTTTTTTGTTCGTGTGTGTGTATGTGGTAAAGTAGTGATCACTACCACACTAGTAAACTTCGAAATGCATAGAAAACAGTAACAACTGAGTGAATATTTCACCTAAATTCTTTTCAGAAAGTCGCCGAAACCTCATTGGGGTCATGTGACTAACTGTGTTGATTGCGCCGAGCCCAGCCAACTAATCAATGCACCTCCACACACGCATGAGTCCGAACCAGCCGAGTAAACCAGTCCGATGAAACTAGGGAAAGAACTCAATCAGACGTGCTCGTCAAGTCAACAATCCCATTGGATGGGTGTGTTCGAGGTATTTCTATTTTCGCTTTAAATAACACAACGTTCTCTCTAACAATAAAAAGGATTCTGGAGCATTGTACTGTAGTGTCCGGTTTTTTTCATTAGCGTGCTGGAGCAATCGAAGTTACGAACAGACATCTCGCTGGTGGAAGTTCGTAGCAGATGCTGATGCGTAGATCACCGAAATCAAGGATCAGTACATTAGCCACAAAACAGTACAATAACGAACTTTCCATGAACTTTCTCTGAAATGATGCCACTCACGTATACTGATATACGTGAGGTACAGTTCATACAATTCAACAAGGAGTTAGAAATATGTTGATTATGCTATTCAGTTATATTGAATTTAGACAACAAGTCTACTCAAAGTCAACGAACTGTTCGTCACAAACGTACTTATCTTACTGATACACGCGACTCTCGAGCATGTGAACACAGTGGAGGCAAACAGGTACAGTGGAAATATTTTTTCACCTATAGACTTCCTAACTTTTATGGTGTTCAACCAGTTTCCAAAAGCTCTTCGATCCAAACACTTAAAAAGTGTTTTTCTCCAATGGAACAATTTTCATCAACAAAAAATTTAATGGATGCGCCGTTTCGAGAGACTATATATTCACTCCAGCAAACACTAAAGATATCTAGCGACAAATGTGTGACGACTGCTATTAGCTCACTGGCAGATTCAGCATGCCTCAAATCGTACTGGCGACGTATCCGGAAAACATCCGAATAGTTCATCCATTCATTCGAAAAGGTAGCCTCTACGCTACGGTTAGTTGAAAGTGTGTCACCTTGGTTACCATGGTAAAAGGCTCGGAGCAGAGCTGGCTTCGCGTGACCAAGGTGCGGAAATATAATTACGTTGTTCAACAGAAAAGCATGCTTATTTCAGTAGAAGCCGTTTTTTTCGCCAAACGTAGTTTTCATGTTTGCGCATAAGCGAAGAGGTTCTTTTTTAATTAGGGAATTTCGGGTTCTATTTGGTTTAGGAATGCCCGTTAAAGATGACGATCAAATTTACTGAAAAATAATTCCATTTCGCCTCAGTGTGCGCATTTGCTTCAAGATCGTTCGGGCTCGAGTCTTTATTCAGTTACATTGTTAGTACGATAGCGATGAAAAGAACCAATAAAACCAAATTTGCCTGGCGCCTCCGTTTTGGGAATCAAAGTGGAATTAAAAACGCACATGAATTTAAATCTTCTATGACGGATTTTGTCCGGGATGTTAACGTGCACAGCAGCGTCACTTATCGGATAAAGCACATAGAGACACTCCTACAGGTGCACATTTTCGAGATAGAAGACCCAGTGAATCGAAGGAATACGGTGATTTTATACGCATTACACTCAAAAAACAGTGCCGCCATTCTCTGTCTTTAATACCGCACAAGAATATTCCCGGGCTCTCTCATTTCCTGCTGGACATAAGGCAGCGTCAGTTTTAGATGCGGCCAGTATAACGTGATATGAAGGCTGCATTGCACACCCAACACAGGAGGACACTGAGTGATCCCATCAGGCGATTCAACTAGCGAGGCCTGTCATTCTGGCAATGGGTTTGTTTCTTGCATGAGGGCTTCGTATATGACGAGCTTTATCGGGCTCAGAAAAATGTCATTTGACGCGGGAATTTCTCCCGAAAAACTATTCCATCGGATGCCGACATATCACATTATCCAGCATCATTGATCTGGATCGGAATAAAACATATTTAGCTTTTTTGGTGTACATCAATCAGGAGATCCTTGATTAGTGGGATACTCATTACCAGTATGGCTGAAGAAGTCCCGGAAGTTAACGAAAAGAAGTCACGTGGGTAGATAAGCCTTTTTCAGGATAAAGCTTCATGCTATTTTTCACAAAATATCGTAAATATACTCATGCAAAACCATTAGTTTGTTCAATATTATCTGTAAGACTTGCAAAATTATGCGCAACTTTGAGGTCTAGTTCATACGTTTAACCTTAATAGCGCAGAATAAAAACCGCAAAAAGTGTTTGTTCTGAAGAGAGCAGTCAAGGGGTTATCTACACACTGGCCATTGGAGGCAAAAGTGCAATATGTGATGGTGCTTTAGATAAAAAGTTCTCCCATCAACAACATGGTGAGCTGCGTGACCATGAGACTGTATAAAATCCTAAAGAATAAGAGGAGGCCAAAAGTGTAAGAACACTGTGTTCTGAATATTGTTTGGGTAAATTCAATGCAAGAAATCTTGTTCCATTTCCAATGGGTTGAGCGATGTCAAGACATCAAAATGAGCAAATAACAGTGGCTTCCCATTTCACTAGAGAGTTGAATGCACGCAACTATCAATTTAGGAGGACTGTTTACCATGGGTAGAAATTTTCTATTCATTATTGTTCCACTGCATGAAACTATCGATGTAATATGCAAAACTATGGATCTGTACTACCTCGGAGTCGGATTGCCATGCAGTGAGCAAAAGAGATTGGTAATGCTGTATAGAGGAAATATGAATTTTAAATTTTCAGGCTAAGATTACCGGGAAATTGATGTCTTCTCAAAGGAAAATCAACCTGGACCTATTCCGTAGGATACATTTGTCGCCTATTTGGAAAAAGGTGGTAGGTGAGATTAAAAATTTGAACCTTAACCGTCGTTACTTCGATGACATATTTGTGATCGAAGACGAGGGGCTACACTTTAGCAAGTTCAGTGTAATTTATTCGAATGCAACATTGACATTTAATATAGAACAAGAAAATAAAATCGACTTTATGAAAATTAGAATCATTGGTCAAGCGAATGGATCTATCGGCACATCTGTTTTTCGGAAAAAGTACCGGGAAGAATAGGTTTATCGTCAGAAATAGCAGAAGTAATGACTAGGTCGGGTGGAAAAATAGTTACGTCGAAAGATACTTCGCTATTCCCGTTAAAAAAGCTACAGTTCTGGTTTAACTTGTCTGAACCGTGCAAAACGCATTGAAGTAATGCATCACTCTCACTTCACTCCATTCATTCTCTCAGAGTGTCCCATTTGATTAGAAAGTCACACGTTCAGCAGAGGGAAACCATGGAATCGAACTGGAAATAACAAACGAAATAACAGATTAGTGGACGAAGACGAAGAAGGCAGAGTTTAGTATAGCAATCAGCGAGAATGGAAATACATTGCTAGCTGATGAACTACTAAATTGCTATATGGCCCATCAAATTGCATCCGAGACCGACGCAGTTCGTTACGAACTGATTTGAAACAGCACACAAAGGCACAAAACACCACAACCCACCACTACGTTTTGGACTCCTTGGCAAACTTGATTATCCACTTAGAAACGTTTGTGGTAGTCAAAAAAGTGAGCAGAGGTGTCTTTGATCCCCCGTTCACTGATACACTCCATCGGATTTTACCCGTAAGCTATGGCGACCGACTGAATTTTGGATAATGACAATGTTTTTTAGTAGCAAAAACTGAAATTCGATCAAACTCGGTCGAAACCAACTGTCATCGGACTTAATTTATAAAATGTACGTAGTCTGGGAAGCATTTGAATCTCACCCGTTCCTTTCCTAAGGGATACAAAGATCGACCAATCCGGACATCATTTCATAGGACACATGAAATTTGCTCGGCAGTTGTATTGGAGAATGAGGAAGCAGTCATAAATATGACACTGCAGGCTAATGGTTCCCCTTTTTCATTGATCCGCAATCACTCTAGACCAGAAGTGGAAAAAGAAAAAGTGTTCGATGTACTGAAAGCGCGGACTCTTCTGGAACCAACATTTAAAAGTGATGATATAAGCCAGCTAATTAATGAGTGTCTGAACTCTGCCTTCCGACCCACCTGCAAAGTGGCCGAACCGATAATTTATTTTCAGAACCACCCTTATACCTACAAAGACCGACTAAACAGCTCGTGCCCCCAGTGCCGAATCAGAATGTATTTATCGTCTCGAGTATGGACACAATCTCCATAGGCGGAATAGAAAAGCATTTGCGTCGTTGAATGTCCAAACATATCCCGGCGTAGTTGCAGAAGGCAGTGGGTAACAATTTCTCAACTGGGACGTCACCAAAGGAGAAGAGGCATTGTATCATTCCACACGACGCATTTGAGACCATATGTTCTAACCACAGCTGAAAATTGCTTCACTGAGCAGAAGCATTGTCCCTTCGCAATCAAAAACCTCAATCTATGTCGGAAGTGTGAATGGCTCACCTCTTTAGCTCTGCCTAACTAACTTCCTTTAGCCGGTCATAATTTTGTGTCTTCGTGTTCGTTTTTCTTGACCATATGAACAATTGCTGCAACTACAGTACACACTTTGTGGAGAAGCAGCAATATGATGCTGTGTACATTCTAAAAAACAATCTTTTTGGCTTTTCTATTCAAATATTACTGGATGGCCAGAACCAGCCCTCGGAACCAGATTAGTGGCACAGGCAAGTAAACAAACCGCCATGCGACAAAATTTCTCAAACTGTGGCTGAGAGAAAAAGTGCATTGATAGACCTACATCTTAAGCACATTTGTGAAACTTATATGCAGTATTAAGCTAGTGGCTTGGTGAGTACCCACCAAGATTTGAGTGGTCAAAATAATTTTTCGATTTGAGTACTTACGTCTATAGTTCCTCGGTTTGATGGTTTGTATGGGTTCCATTTATTTTACGCCTTTCCACTTACTTGATACTAACTGATAAATGATGATATATTTCAGATATAACTACCACTTCATTTGTACATTCCAGCTTAGTTTCAGAATAAATTAAGGGCATCATATGAATATTCCATGCTTCATTTGAGTCAGACACTAGCCTGTGATGATCGCTGTTCGGCCATATACTGGAGCAACCAGTTTGTATTCACGTGATGATCCATTTTTGTAGACAACATAGTGCCCGTTTGTAAGATATTGCAAACTGCTTCTTGTGAAGTCATTGTACGTCGGATTCGGTATATTGAGGCATAAAACGGGAAACCAGACATTGGGTTTTATTCCAGATGCGCATTCAGTGTTGTGCTGAAAAACAGTGGAGTTTGTATTTTCAATTTCATAGGCTACGCCATTGAATATTGCTTATTTTGTCCTAGGAAATCACAGTGAGCAGGATTCGGCACAATACAGCAAACCAACTGAAACCATACCCTGATCTTTCTACTTAGTCCGATTATTCCAAAAGTACTACTCAAATAATCACGAACAAGAGGTGGAATATTCAGTCACGGAGAAAGAATAATATTGCCTGAAACAGCAAATTCAAGAACAGTTGCACACTTTTTGAATGTAATCTAATATCAAGGAATTTCCTACTATCTGTGAGAAATATTCTGCCGGTTTCCGTTGATTGTTTTTATATTTTCACTATCCGTACTGTCAATAACATCGATAGTTCGAAGAAAGACGTTTGAATGGCACGTCTATAGGTGAAAAAATATTTCCACTCTACCTGTTTGCCTCCACTGTGTAGGTCGTTCACATGCTCGAGAGTCGCGTGTATCAGTAAGATAAGTACGTTTGTGACGAACAGTTCGTTGACTTTGAGTAGACTTGTTGTCTAAATTCAATATAACTGAATAGCATAATCAACATATTTCTAACTCCTTGTTGAATTGTATGAACTGTACCTCACGTATATCAGTATACGTGAGTGGCATCATTTCAGAGAAAGTTCATGGAAAGTTCGTTATTGTACTGTTTTGTGGCTAATGTACTGATCCTTGATTTCGGTGATCTACGCATCAGCATCTGCTACGAACTTCCACCAGCGAGATGTCTGTTCGTAACTTCGATTGCTCCAGCACGCTAATGAAAAAAACCGGACACTACAGTACAATGCTCCAGAATCCTTTTTATTGTTAGAGAGAACGTTGTGTTATTTAAAGCGAAAATAGAAATACCTCGAACACACCCATCCAATGGGATTGTTGACTTGACGAGCACGTCTGATTGAGTTCTTTCCCTAGTTTCATCGGACTGGTTTACTCGGCTGGTTCGGACTCATGCGTGTGTGGAGGTGCATTGATTAGTTGGCTGGGCTCGGCGCAATCAACACAGTTAGTCACATGACCCCAATGAGGTTTCGGCGACTTTCTGAAAAGAATTTAGGTGAAATATTCACTCAGTTGTTACTGTTTTCTATGCATTTCGAAGTTTACTAGTGTGGTAGTGATCACTACTTTACCACATACACACACACGAACAAAAAAGAACAAACAAACACAACATCTAATCCACTTCGTGGTATGTTTTCTAACTTAAAACTGTTCAAACCCCGTGACGACAGAATAAGCTACTAAACACAGCACCACTAATGATATTCAACCAGAGCACGGGTTCGCGTAGTCGCGTGACCCATTGTATTATAACCAAACGGATTATAAAGGCATGAGAAGTCAAATACAAATGAGAAAAGACGCTCTCTCAGCCAGCTGTTATCCGGCTTGAAATTCTAAATGTCTTCTTTCGAAGTTGCCTTTGTCTCGGTCTTGGTCATCACGATATTCTCATCAACTGCTATTGTAGGGCA
The DNA here is from genome assembly GCA_948099385.1 of Fasciola hepatica. Lineage (NCBI taxonomy): Eukaryota > Metazoa > Platyhelminthes > Trematoda > Plagiorchiida > Fasciolidae > Fasciola > Fasciola hepatica. The sequence goes on along the minus strand of CANUEZ040000007.1, from coordinate 488,922 downwards.
AGAATGTGAGTCGGTTTTGTGTTTATCTGAATGATTAACTCAATGGCTCATTTTCGTTCCAAAAGCCACAACTCTGCTTTTTGAAACTCTTACCTAGAAGTGTTTTTATATAATAAACCAATTCAGCCTGATCTTTCTGACCCTATGAATAGAGTTGTATTTACCCACTGAACCTGGTTTTGAAAAGCTGAATTATGAAAATAGACTTTGGTATTATTGACTTGACTCGAGAAATCCAGTGGGACCTATCTTGTGACACATGAAATCCCGAAACTGTCGGCAACAGAGGAAGAGATTGTCTGATGATAGGGTATTATTTTGATAAATTACGATAAGATTGCAAATATGCTAGTATCGAATTATGAGGTGTCCGGGTGTAGTTCGGTACGTCGATGTGATTGTGAATCTTTTCACCAATCGTTTGCGAGGAAATATTATCACATATCAGCCGGTATTAAAACTGCTTATGACTATGTCCGAAGTGTCCAAGACTGCATTTAGCTGTGTCCCTAATGACGGTCAACGTGGTCATCGGCGGTCAAGGAGAAGTGTGTTAGGAGGTGAAGCATGAAGCTTGTGTAGAGAACAGAAACAATAGTGACAAACCGCTCAAGAGGACCAGTTAGACAAAGGATGTCTAGGCGTACACGAATGAACTGAGGTCGAGCTACCAACCTTGTTGAATGCGTGAACTGGGTAAGCCAAATGGTCTAGAGTGTTTGGAACAAAAACGAACAACGTAATGTGTGAATGGCGATTATCTTGGGGCGGGAACGAATGCCAACGGACATCAAAATCCGACCCTTGAGAGAGGCGAAAGTGAAACGAAGATAAGAAAAAATTGTGAATCTGGTGACAGATTTACCAGACATACTAAGAGAACAGTTTTGAAACTCCACGTGAGGAATGGTTTTGAACCTCCTTTTGTACACATTTGGCATGCTTATATTTAGCTCTGTGGGTTATGAATCACTTCTTTAAGGGGATGAACACTTGATCTTCAAGTAAAAGTAGTATTTCGATTTCCCGTTGTGGCCTGGTCGGATTGTCACATAGAATAACAACCGCGTAATACCGGCCATGTATGGCAACCATTTCTACTATACTGTTATGCTACTATTGAAATTAAAGCATTTCACACAGAGTATGAGTAATAAGGATCGAATTTTGACAATGAAAATAAGTTGCTGACCTGGGGGTTCTGACTTAATACGTGAACTGTGATGCGTGTTTGTCTCACTCTTCCAGTGATATATATTTCCAAATCACAGTAAGCATTCCGGACATGTATGCCTCCCTGCAAGAGGTTGCACATTTTGCAAGTTGGACGATTTCGGTGAGTGGATTGATAAATTCTATAACTTTCATCATTTTAGCTGGTTGTTATGAAGCACGTGATCCCGGACCTTGTGAGGCCTCAATTACTCGTTGGTACTGGAGTCAGAATGCGAAACAGTGCATGTCTTTCAAATACGGCGGATGCAAAGGAACAAGGAACAATTATCAAACAAAGAAAGATTGTGATCACAAATGTAAGTGATCGATTGTGCCTCCTAACATGCTGCCATGTTCACCTGTGATTGAGGGTAGGGCGCGTAGGTAATATGTATGATCATGCGTTATACAATGGCTTTTCACATAGTTCTCATCTACAATTTATTCCTCTCTCTCTCTCTGTAGGTAAGTGCAAACAGCCGATCGAGGCCGGAGGATGCAACTCGAATGAGCCCAGTTACGGTTGGAATAGCGCAAAAAATGATTGCGTCGGTTTCACTTACAAAGGATGTGGCGGAAATAGTAATCGATATGGCACGAGGGCTAAATGTATGGAAGCATGCAAGTAGCAATAAATTGGTCACTCTTACTGATTCCCGATCCTTACGCCATGCTTATGCGCCCAGTGAGCATTGGATTAAATAAATCAGTTAACTTGGGATTATTCGTGAAGCAGTTTGGCAATTTTGTCTGAGCTTCTCGCAAGTATTTTATTGATTTTATCACATCATTTTTAATAAAAATTGGATAATTGCACCAGATTTCTGGGATTCTAACTAGACTGCTAGTGTTGTTTGATTGGTCGTTTCGAGACTTCTTAGGGAGAACATTGGTTATCCGATAAATGGTCACTTGTGAAACGTGCAAATAAAAAATCCGTTCATCACTCTTAATAATGAGGTCGTAATGTAACGGGGTTTCACATCACCCTTACAAAAGTACATTTGATATGGCTGACAAATGAATTTGAGGAAAAAGAGACTCTATGAATGCCCCATTGATTCGACTACAGTCCTTTTCTACTTTGGCATGGTTAATCTGCGACGGCAGTGGACGAATGGATTTGCTCTAGTAGTTGGCTGAGTTAGTTTTTTCAAAGGAAGAATGATGAACTACCGAGGGCGTAGAACGGGTGATACGTTAGTAGAACGAGAGCTAGTGTTTCTTTCTGGACTGCAGCTTGGTCAACTATGGTCGTAATTCTTTCTTGTAACGGCAAATACTAATCTTGTGATCTGTGTATGAGGTTGTGCCTGAGAGGGCGGTATCGAGATGAGGCTTCACGAATGCATAATGTAGGGATCTGTATCGATGGAGTAGCTGTATCAGCGCAAATCTGATTTTCTCTCTTCCTTGTGACCCAAATTGCTATTAGCACGATTAATAGCGAAAGATGAGTTGAAGAAAATCCGTTTATTCAGTACGTTCAGTTCAATTCTGTTCAGGCAACCATTATTCATGCACTCGGTGAGGTGGCTTTAGTTGCCATCTCCTGGTGGCAGTCTCAATCGGTAACAATGAGAAAGGACAGGAACATCAATGGAGTAGTAAAAGAACTACAAATGTTGGTATTCTGTTGATAAAGAAAGTTTGTGAGTACAAGAGAGCCACTGATCACGACCCCTAGTGACTTCCTCTAAAGTACATAACCATTGAGTGGAAGCATCTCTAAGATTCCACCCAAGAAGTCTAACACGCCCTGCATGCCCAAGTCCACAGGTTAGGTTTTTCACACCTTTCATTCATGTCATGAACGGGCCACCCTTACTTGTCTTCCAACCATGACCCTCCTCAGCAAACGCTGCGCTCCTAAGAATCTTGCCAGATGAAATGAGCAACGCATGTCCCAACCATCTGAGCCTGGTGACCTTTAGTGCTTCATCTAATGGTTCGGTTCGTGAACCTAAGACTCTCCACTGAACCTCGTTATTGTTTATACGATGTTCCCCACCAGATTCCAGCAATGCTACAAAGACATCGGTGTTCAAATACCGACAATCTTCGTATATCTCCCACTTCTGAACCATACATGAGTACGGGCCTGACGGCTGCAGTGGGAAAATGAAAAGCGGGACATCTATCGCAAACGTAAGCAGTATATGCAATCGCGTGCCACCAAGCCGAGCTGCTCAGAGGACAGGACAAACAGGTATGACCAAGTGCAGAAGTTTCATTGGTTTAAATATACCTTCCGTGGTAAGTGCTCCTTCAAGGTGATGTATGCGCGTGAGTTATAGCAGACGGTATTGACCAACCGACCAATACACTTATTGAATGCAGTCAGAGATCCGACCAGTGATAAGACCGCACAACACCCAAGGTTGTTAGTTGTGCGTTAAAAAAGACTAAAAGTAGCTTTCCAGTAGTTATGTAGGTGGGAAGTCAGATAGACAAGCGAGTCGTGTCCGGACATTTAGTCACCGGACATTTAGTCACCAGACATTTGGTCGAACGGACGTTTGGTCGAATGGAAATTTTGTCGAACGTTTAAATGATGATTGAATTACACTATATTCACTCAAGTCTTTCAGAAGTCACACCCTCAGAAAGTGGATTAGGCGTGGCCCGTCCACTTTGGCCATTCTCGGGATCTATAGTTAACACTTGCTAATCCAGAGTTACAAAGGCATACATTGATCAGGAATCGGTACGCGAGAAGGCTTGCGCTTTGCTGTTATGCATTTCTATTTGATCCGGTTTCGAAGACACAAAATGCAAATGCATCACAGTCAAATTGCCTTGATTGTTCTGATAACAAAACAGCTGAAATGGAAAAGAGCCGTCTATCACGAGATTGATCGGTGAATCTGGAATTCAAACCTTTATCCTTTTTGAGGCGATAGACAATGGATACACTTGACCACCTCGTCATGTGAACTAAATGACCCACCTTACATGCGGCAGGCAAAACAGGATTCATCGCTGGCCTGGTATTAATTACTGTGAGATAATTTTGATTCATAAGTGGTCGACCCTGAATCTATTAGTCGAATAAATGAATTGTTCTGACCAGTCACGTGAGAGAACAGCCTTCGTCAGTAGGGTGCTACTTTGAGGGACTGAATTTGGTTTGGGCGATAAAGTGAACATTATAGAGACTGTGACATTTTGAGGGTGATACTTTTCAAGGTTGAAAAACAACGAGAAACGTTTGGGATTGGGTTTCTACTACTTTCTGAGGATGCGTCATTTGACAAACTTGAGTGAATATGGTGTATTTCAATCATCGAAAAGTCTGGTGACAAAAAGTCCATTTGACCAGATGGCCGGCAACCAAATGTCAATTCGACCCAAAGTCCGGTGACGAAATGTCCAGGAGCCCGAGTGAGCAGATTACAATGAAGCTCTTTGAAAGTTTAAATAAATGCAATCTATCTTTTGTTCCAAATTGCTGTGAGCTCAGATGTACACATAAAAAATTGCGATTGAGCTGCTTTTTCAGGGGATTTTGCACCAATATTGCTACCATTCTAAGATAGACGTGACAGAAGATTCACTAGATGAATGAATCCGCGATGAGGCAATGCTAATAAGTACAGTATCATAATAAAACCAATCAAATATTTCGAAAAATAACCGGCTTATCGGAAATCAGTGAAGTTGGAAAAACCATTTCCGATGCATTTGTTTGAATACATTATCTACCAGGTTAACTTTGATCTGCAAAGGAATTCCAGTTCAGCGAATTTTGCACTCGGGCAGACCAATGAGCAATTTACTTTTAGATAACAAAATTAATCACTCTTACCACTCCGTGTTGAAAGAGAGAAATGAAGCACAATCTGATGGATGCGATTGTGCTTCCACTGTATACGGAACAACTGTTCACAATGGTTCCTTTCATAGAATGGCTACATTTGAATCCTCAATAATTGACAAAAGTCGAAGCATATGATAGTTATAACTAAGGATTTTCATAAAACCCTCTGCATCAAATTCCATGGAACGCTTAAATACCAACACAAATATGGTATATAAATCCTTTTTACCAGTAGGACAAATCTATACAACTCTTTGGTACTGGAATTGCACCAGCTCGAGTAAGGTTTCCTGCCACTACGGGAGGTGCAATGACTGCCCACACTAGTCACCTTTTGACAGCCTAAACGAAGCTGATATACAGCTGCTACAGCACTTTGACAGCTGTGCTGAAACCTTCAGTTAGATTCAGTACAACTCCAGGAATTTACAGCAGGGTGTCTGATTGTTTATATTCGTGCACAGATGGGTCGCTTTAATCTGCGATGCTCCCATAACTAGAAGACCAGAAGTTTCTTCAGTGCTTTGCTACATTCAAATCGGGTTCAGATCAGAAATGTAGTTTCTATCCTTCTCAGTTAGATCAACTCGAATTAGTAATTTATTAATTTTCAACAGTTCAACCTGTATGCGTATTACATTGAATGTTGTTTCCCAAGGTTACCTTATTTGCCCGTCTGTTATAACACCTGAATTACTTGAAAATACCTTACCGGTGTGTTGAATTTGCTTAATTTGCAAATGTTAGCGGTTATCAGGATGAAGCTGCATTAAATTTTTAATTAAAAGTCACGTGATGGTCCGGTAAAGTGCTAATCATCGCAAATCGGTCACAACATCACTCACTCATCTTACGTTTCTCGACGTTCAACTTCCTGCATCAGCTTTTTTCGCACAACTCCGACTACCATGTTTATGAGAGCTCGGGTTTGTCCTTCATCATCCCGTTTCCATGCCATCTTGAAGGTCATTCAGATTGTTCCTGTAGGCGCTGCCCGGCACCAAATCGGCAGTGCGCGTACACGTGCACGAATATTCGGGCTCAGAGACCTGCCGAATTCAATGTAAAACCAATATCTAATGAACAACAGAAAGTTTGTATTTATCATTTGGAACGATTTCTCAAAATGTCGATCAATAAGGAATCAAGAGGTTACCATTCATACTCGGCTACAATCGTTCCCACGCTGACCGTAATAAAGAAGCGAAAACCAGTGGTAAACTGGAGAAGAGGGGAGCAGAACGGTCGAACAATTCGTCAAGTATCAGCAAACTGAAATATTTGAAGAAAGAACGAAGAAAAAAATAAATTGTCTCTCCTGCTCTAACTCTATAACCAATAACGACGTGGCAGCGGCTAAACCACATTCACCGAGATATCTCACCCGGATTTCTCTCAATGCTCAGTTCACTTAAGAAAGGATGTTTGCATACGAAAAGCAAAGACTTTAAGAACATTTAAGAAAGCCCAATAACTGAAATAAGACGTTCCCCTTTCCTAGAGCTTCCACACATTTATTTGTGGCGAATGAATTTCACTGACAATATTAAAGACTCTAAAGTGATACCTTATAAATAACTGCACACAGATCGTTTACTGGATACATAAATTTGGACATCAATAGCCCCTCTAATCAATGGACAAATCGTGTATCAATGAAATTCGTACATTGTCACTAGTTTCTATTATTAATGCAACGTCAACAAATAGACTCACTTGATCCGATCAACTTCGATCATCGTCAACAATGAGCCCACGAGTTATTTGGAACAAAGCAGCACCAGGTGACAACAATCAAATCAAAAAATTCGAGTTATCCATTTCCGCTAATCGATGCGCTGCATCCCCTGTTTTTAGAAGCTTCCGGTCAGCAGGCCTTCTACACAGGCAATATGTTGAATGCTAGGATCAGGATTTTATTCAGAATCGTGATACTGGATCCGTTACAGCTAGGCGGAATGGATCAACGGCTTTGAAGTGCACTAATCTTACTGTACCCTACAAATGCTCCTGAAGAAGGGATCAAGCCAGTATGAATTGGATTCCGGTTCAGAAGTGAACAAGGACCAATAATAGGCACTAATGAACGTTTGCCGTTGGTCTGACCATTAACAATTGCACCATGGTATGACGGAGTTAACAAGATAAAGTGAACGACTCGACATAAATCGACTCACCAACCAATAATTAACCAGCATATCCTTAGTTCATACGAGTCAAATGAGTGAATTCGAACCTGACAGTCAAAGCTATTTGCCTAACCATTTATGGAACCTAATCTTTACTGTGGCGCTGATGGAAAGAACAGGAACCATAACGTAAATATGAGTAGAAGCAAGTGCATAATCTAACTGTGGAAGTAGAAGGGCTATCTCTGAAAGCGCAACAGTTTACCTATAAAGAATAAACTATAGAGCTTATAGTTCAACAATGCGCAGAACTATCACACTTGTACAACAGTGTACAAGGGGAGTCGAATACAAAGTGAAGCTTCCATCCAGGAGAGATAAATTGCACACATCTCGCTCTACTACAACCCAGTGAGACGTCCGAACTAGTGCCTCCTTAGCCAGTCTATCCTTTCCTGCATGAAACGTGTTCATGGTCATCGCCTTAAGTTTGAAGTCTCGTTGAATGAATGATTCAAATATCCAGGTTTCCAAGCCTTCATTTATACCTAACCACTTCGACCTTTCCTATTACAAAGTCGTGTATTTGAATTTTCAACTTTAAGAAAACACGTCGTCTAAACGTTGTGCTAGCCTCCAATGTCTAGGAAATATAAGATGAAAGCTTTCCCATCGAATATGGTTTCGTTGGTACAAAGAAAAACCTATTTGCTGGGCATGCCCATTTTATGATTTTTCAGTGAATCATCACCGGTACGAGAAGACGGTCGATAATGACTCCTCCCCCCTATGCCAAAATTGTCGATAAATCTTCATTCGTTATTCGTTGACCGTGTGTGTCGTTGCGTATAAGCAAGTTGTACGGAGCGTACCATAAACTCCCGAACTCCATACACAATGGCTAGGTAGTACGAAAAGCCAGTCGATTTCACTTTCCGATAAGAAATGTTTCATCCTATCCCGAGATAAACTCTGGATACCGACTCAATGCTTGGCCCATGTCTCATTGAAATTACTCCTGTTACGGCTGAAGATGATTCTGGGCTGGTGCTATTCTTACAGTAAAATGCAATAGGTTTGTAGAAAGATATCAGTTTATTAAACAGAAAAATTCGTTTTTTACTAATCTGTCGTGGACCGCGACATCATCATTGAGACATGAAGTAATACGGGATTCTTCAAACACATTTCAGTGTTCCGGCTTTTCTCTTCTAAACACAATTATAATAGACACTTCAGCATGAAGAACTGTTCCTCACGGAATAGGTATTCCACTACCAATAACAAAAACCACCTGTGACGAATACGACCTTCTTTGTTTTGAAAACGCTCCATGTTTAACGGTCGAATAAATTCAGATGCCCAAATCAACTAGTTGCTATTTTAGCTTCATCAGACACGAAACCCATCAACTGATCGAACTTAGATTTATCTGACGTACTGGATACCTCATCAGCGAGGTGGGCCCATCAAGGTTGTATAGATGACAGTAGCTTGCGTACAATCCCCTCTAGTGTGATAATCAAATTAAAATTGGCCTCAAATTCGATCTGTGACGAGGCTATTTTGCAGCTTTGCACTCTTATGACTAGTTCAGTCAATGCGTAGGCACTCACCATATTTGGCTCAAGCGAAGACACCAGACTGTCTGCCAGAGAACGCGCCACAATATGAGACTGACCGAATAAATCCTTGAGGATCTCTCAATCCCTACGAAAGCCCCGAGCCGGTAGCACGTAACACATTCTTCTGCGGTATCTTCCATCTTACGGACATATAAGTACAAAACATAAAGTAAGCGATGGCCTTTGTCATGGATTCCAATCTTTATGTGATACTCGAAATAGGTGATAAGTTTACAGTATCCTTCTGGATCCTCATCGCAGCTGGTCTGCTAGTCTTTAGGAAGCTCAAACGTGCACAGCATGTTTCAGTTTACCTTCGGCTGAGACTAAATAGTCTATAAATTTGATGGCTAACACCATCTTACGCAATCCGAAAGAAACCTTTTGAGTTCCTTCAACCGACTAACCAGTGCGACGTGATCTAGATCATAATCGACTTCTTGCTCCTCCAATAAATCAGGTTTCATCCCATTCAAATGAACTTCATTTCTGGCTTCTATCAAACGACATTCGTTTTCCAACCGGAGCTCCTCAATGAGTTATTTTTCTCCCAACCGCGCTCACAAGAGAGCATCCTTAGCAGGTAAAGAGCAAGGCCATTACTTAGACCAAACAATACCCCGTGAGCCAGGACTTGAACCAGCATCAGTAGTATGGGGTAAAAGGGTTTAGGTTTACCTTCTATCCTAAGCCACAATCGCTGGCGAATAGACGCCACAGATTTCTTCTCGGCCGGCATAGTAAATCAAGACTCGTAGAGCTGCTGGTTAAGTCACGCCTACGGCAATCCCAAAGATAACAAACGCCATATAGTAATCAAGTATGGTTGTTTTATGAAATATTTATAAATGATATAGAAATAGAAGACAAACCTCAGCGATGACAGCTCCGCGGACTACTTACCCCAAACGAAACAAAGTCTGCAACTGATGGCAAATCGAGCGAGCAATACCGACGCAAACGCCTATGTCAGGAAGCTGAAACACTGTGTCCCCTTTATTCAGTTATTAACAATCGGAAGAAGACATATATTGCGAGATGCTAACATTTTGTTCCATCTTGTGGATTGCTCACGAGAAACATATAACTTTATATATGGTACTATGCACGGGATACACAGTGGAGAAAGTTAGAGTATTTATCACGGATAATACAGTAATTCTTTTGGAGTTTGTGGCTAAAGCCAGGGAGGACGGATTGTTTGCAGCGATTGTTTCTGTGCACAGAGAGCGGGATTTTCTGTCTTGATCAACATAGCTTCGCTGAAAGCCAGCAGTTTTGCACTTCGGTCGCGTATTCGTACTTTTAATGAGCTTGTCAGGTCTTCTGGATAATTTGTTGGAGGTAGAAGCCTTGCGACACGTGATGCTGGGTTTCTTGACGCGATTTGTTTTGTGCAGTCCAACTGAGTCACTGAAAGCAAAAGCCATTTCGGAGTGCATTCAGTCACTCCTTGAGCCAAGTATCGTTCTGTTCTGCCAGTGTACTTCACCACAACTGTAAGTGAACTAGTAGGCAACATATGAGGCATTAAGGGCAATATGACAGTCAGAGTGATCTTTTCATGGCAATCCTCTGGTGGTCTGCACAATGCCTAATTGGACTTCTACACGTGTTCGGCCTACAGCACAGCTTAAGTTATGACGTGAATGACTACAAATGTGGTCACCTTTAAAAGGAACGAATAAAATGACTTGCTTTTGCTCAGTTGTTAAGATGGGCTCGGTTTTACATCGTGGTTTGTTTTGGCATTCAATGAACGTTACTGGATAACCATTGACGACAAGGGTTTTTTCCCCGATAAAATCTTTCTTTGCAGCTGGTCAAGGGTACAAGTGTTTCAAGCCCTGTGGAAAAGAGTTCTGACCAAACCAAACGAACAATATTAAGTGCCAAAGCACATCACATTTCCGTCTTTTGTTTGTACCAATATTCGAAGAAATCTCTGAAAAAACTCATAAATAAGAAGCGAATATTTCCATTTACCCATAACGCGAATATCAGACAAACAGAATATTGTTATCCGTCCCACCTAGTTCATCCGATTTAGAAGATAATAAAAACCTCTGTTGATTTCTTTTTTAACAAATATGCTTGTGTCCTTGTCTCCATCCCAAAGTCCAATCACAACGCAGAAGCCTCGCACATTTGGTTGCGCTTCCATTTTATTGCCACAGTTTAGCGACTATTTTTCGGGATGTGATCAAGATATTAGAATGGCCAGCTAGTTGACCAGATTGTCAGTTAATATCTCCGTTTTTCTTCAATAGGCTGTGCTTTTGGTTTCGCATATTATACCTAATTCAGCCATGCTATCCCTCCTGGCTCTTCTGGGTCCGTAATTAAGTATGATGAGGCAGTAACTGATCATCACAATGTAAGAAACGATGAAGAATTTATTATGAAATCAGCTAACTTGAAAAATATTTTAGTTATTAATCTTTCTCAAAGTTCTGTAAGAAGACCATCTAAAGTTGTTGTTCCTTGGCACGTGACAGAGAAGACCAATAATGCTATCCGTGAGAAAGATTGAATGCGTTAGAGTACAGATGCCTCCGAGCATTTTCTTAATTTTGTTGGTAGATGAGAGTGAGTGAAAAAGTGTCTAATATTCAATAAATGCTCTCTAGTTGTACTGAAATCAAGAACTGCAGATGGCTTGACAAAGAACGACAGTCTGCCTACTTGGAAACGTGAGCCTGACTGCTAGCCGATATCACGGACTTGTTTGAAAAGTATATAAAGGAGTCAGAGGCAGTACCGAACGGTTTAACGGCAAAGTCAACCAGGTGTCTACATGTATCCCGAATTGCCAACACTAGAAAACATCGGAAAAGTTCTTCGGACATCTTTGACTCATTCGAGGTGGCATTCAAACAGTTATCATGATTAGTTCAAGACCTTGTGGTGCCGGGTTCGAATCTGGTTGTTGCCAATCATTTCTCAATTCGGAAATATTGTATTATTTCCAAGTGAATAATAAAAGATAACTAAATATTTGCATTACCCGTTAGGGGCCAGCGATGAAGTGTTGTGACAATGACCATGCGATTTGTTCATGCACAAAACTATTCAAATATTTACCCAATTTTATTCATTGCATTGGAAAAAGCGCTTCACTTTCTTTTTCTTCTTCGGTCAGTTTGTGTAATCGGTAATCAACAATAATCCGTTTCCTCTGCCGCCGTGACTGACGCACAGATAGGTGGGATTTAGTGTCAGTGCTGCAAAGCAACCACAAGGCTTCAAATTTCATATGATGGCTTAGTCTGTTAACTGGCACAAATTACTGAAAAGCAACCGCAAAGGAAGTGGACAAGGAAGATTCATATTGTAGCAATAAAATTTGTAACCTGAGATGTGACTGTTGATGAAACAGTAATCTGGCAAAATCCGATTGATAAACTTCAATAACCTGTATGAACATCGTCTTCACCTTAGTCCTTGGAGTCATTATCATCAACCATCTCATCACTGTCACGAATACAATCATCATCATCATCATCATCACCATCATCATCATCATCATCATCATCATCATCATCATCAACATCATCATCATCATCATCATCATCATCATCATCATCATCAACATCATCATCCAAATCATCACCATCATCATCCAAATCATCTTCATCATCATCATCCGAACCATCATCATCATTATCATCCGAATCATCACTATCCGAATCATCATCGCCATCATCATCAAGATCATCGTCCAAAACATCATCATCATGATCATCATCATCTTCAACGTCAGCTTCCGTATCGTCTTCATCATTTTCATGAACTGACCTTTTAAGAAAGGTAGTGCCATCGAAGCCCATTGCAAACGGATGCACATCGTGAGAAATATATATCAATTTTTTCGACATCTTTCTTGAAATTCTGTTTGCGAAGCACTTACTCCAGTCCAAGGAGCGAAAATAATCTTCATAAACATGATGAAATATTTCATTTGTTCTGCAGCAAAGAAATTTGAAAAGAGTTTACGTACTTGTTTTGAAAGAATTGTTTGCGATCCATAAAGTTGGTCATGTTACCTTTTTCCAATGTTAACTATTCATAAACACATTCACTCGATCAGAAGCCACTTGTCAAATCAAAAGCAGAAATCACTACCTGTCGTATTTCTTGTTTTTCTTGTCCGATTGTATTTTTCTTTTGCCAGCATGGTAAACAGTTACTGTCTTTTGTGTAAGCACGATTAATGGAAACAAAAAATGTGGTTTCGCTTCGCTGCTGAGATTACATTTTCGCTAAGTTCACAGGTAATTGTGAGATAAGTACAAGTACCAAAATGGCAAACAGTGTCTAAATCCTGCGGAGAGGGACTGACTTGATGGGAAGCATTCGCTTGGAGTTAACGGGACAGTGCGCATGTCTCCTATCGAACCTGTAGCGCATTGGTGGTTCATTGATTCGAATCAGCACGGACCGGAGTGGTTGAAGAGGCCCGTGTTCAAACCACGTTCAAACTGATAAGCTTGAACAAGCACAAAAGTCGAGTCCGGTCCTTCCGAGTGCAGGTTTGGTCGGATGACCTGAGGTTTGTGCATGAAAGCGGGATTCCAAAGGACTGTCAGCTAAGCTGTCTTTCATATATCTTTAATACCCTACTATGATTTAGTTGTCTTCAACAATGTATCTCGCATAGTACCATCTAAACTCTGAAGGTGCAGGCAGATGGGTATTTTTGCGTTTGCATGGCTGCCGATTTCTCTACTTAGTTTGTGAAGCAAATGTATGGTTTATGACGCACGATCCCTCCAAAGACTACTGACAAATACGTGTTAGTCCAGCAACTCGATGCACACCCAATCTACGTAGTGAAAATCTTCATGATTGTCGACAGTGAATTTGTGTGATAGTAATAACTCCGTTCTCGGGGTTTGACCCTCCAGTCTGCTCTTGTTTGACTGTATGAACTAATTAGTAAGATCCATTATACAGAGTGAGCCTTCAAATTAAAATATGGAAGTACAGCTGTTCTATCTGGTTTGTTATGACTCATCCTAATCGCACATCCGCCGGGGCTCCCACTGGATCTCGAACCCGAGGGGAACGACTGGGAACTCCAATCTATCCGAACTGACTCTCAATGGTTTATTGAGCTTATACACAACAAGATATAGGGCCTCACTTTACTGACTTTGTTAGCTGAGCGCCATCCACACTGTGGTAGACTACTATGATGGGCGACTTCTCTGTAGGGGCCTAAATACTACAAAGGCATTTCATAAAACAACATACAGGGTATGGTTACTATGGGGTGTCAGTGGTATGAGATTGTTTTCACATCATATGATTCATCGGTAAGTGTGAACTTCCAAGCCATTGAATACCATGGGAGAACTCTTTATTTTGGTTACTGTGGATCCCCTTATTTGAGGTGACCCACCACATTAGTAGCCCTTCTCGTATTTAATAGGAGGGGACTATCCCGGCTGCATGGACCTCTTCTCCTGTTACGGGAAGAGGTAGATGAGGATCACGAGGAGAAACAGTTATTCATACTCATCATCTTCACCATCATCGCACAGCGTTAAATAGGAGGGAAAGCCCCATTGACCACTGCGTTTCTCACCGTGTTGCACGGAGAGTTAGAGATAATGAAGATACAAGATAGAAAGGGAGTGGACTTATCTGGGTAAGAAAACGAAAGAACACCCTAGAAGCCAGCATACGGAACACACATTCTAACTGTACAAAAGCACAGTGATCGACCATTATGATTTGGCTGAAAGTGGCAACACGATCGCCACCGTTCACGGTTTGCTGCCATATCCTTCAATATCTCCAGCCAATTGCTTCGGGGATCTTTTGCACCCCAACCTCGAAAACGTGAGGCACCTACTTTTCCTAAGTTCGTTGCACATTTTCTCCTTCCTCCTTGCCAAGTTGCTTGTTGTCTTCAACGTGGCTTCTTCCGCTCCCGAGGAGGAAAGGAAAATAGGGCACGGTACGGTAGGCATGTGTTTGCCATATGCAACACTTGCCCTAACCAACGAAGTTTACCAAGCTGGATACCCTGTGATAGAACATTCTCTGAACAGGTACCCAATAATCGGATTTGATCTCAGCATTGCTCACTCGGTCATCCCACCCCATCTTAGCGATAATATGCAAACATCAAAAGCTGAAGACCTCAAGGTGACATCGGAATCTTTCACTCGCAGATCTCAAGTGTCACAACTACACAACAAAAAATGAACTCACCACGGCACAATATACACGACCTTTCAAACTCAGTGAAATATCAAGTCACCCCCACAAGTGCTTCAGTCCAGCGTACGCCGCCCGAGCCTTGGATATCAGCGTGCACACCTCTAATACTGTGCTCCCATCCATCGTGACTCTGCTGCCCAAGTACCTGAAGCGGTCGACAACTCCCAGCATCAAGCTCGAAGTCGTTGACATCCAGTCTTGTAACATCACTTTGCACTTTAAAGGAGCAAAACGCAAGTCGAAGAGAGCCTCAACTTTTGTCATTCTATCTAGTGCACTTTGAACATTTTCCGTGCATTTGTACAAACAGACAAGGTAGCCAGAGTAATATGGGTCACACAGCTCCTCACTATTTCCTAGTTCGACGCCCACGTACTAAAGATTTTGGAAGGCATTTTCCACTGTCGTCGAAGACGAATTTGAACAGGAGTGGAGAAATGGGACACTCGTACTGAACATCGCTGGTAGCTTCGAATGGACCGAATGGTTCACCGTAAACCCTTAAGCTGCTTGAAGTATGAGAGTCCCATTGCAGCGGTGAATGTTTGAGCAACAGAACCGGGTGAATATCAAACCGATCGGACCAACCAATCGAGAGTGACAGACCGAAGAATAGAGACGATGAATACGTCGGAAGCATCCCACAACAAACAAAAAGAGGCATCTCAACTAGAAGAGAGAACGCGGCGGAATCTGTGGCAACCAGAAAGGTAGCACAGATGAGAGGCTGTCAATCAAGCCGCCAGCTGGAGCGATCGGACAATCCAGAGGGAAATGATGTTGAGAAGAACTAAGCTAACGGCTACAGCCAACCGGTCAGGAGGAAGCCCAAATTTTTAGGCTGCCAGAAGATCAATGTAGCTGCAGCTCGGTTTGGAAAACAGATTATACAAACGATTGTGTATGTTCAACTGACTACTTTCATTTTAGCCTCCAAAATACTGGTGTTTTCACCCGTGATGGGCTCTTCGTTACACGGTGACCTCAGTAGATTCATGAAATTCTGTGGTTTACCTTTTCGACGAAGAGCACTGGAAACAGCTGTGCGATCAACTGATTCGAAGCCGCTTTTCACGTCGAGGAAAACTATTATCGTCGGTCGACGGTGTGTGTGTGTGTGTGTGTGTGTGTGTGTGACGCGCCTTAAGTAACTGACGAGGAATAAAATTCTGGTCGATGCATCCTCGACCTGGGCGGAATCCAGTCTGTTGTTCGCGGGTGGTTCCCTCGCTAACCGGAGTGAGACTGCAAAGCAAAATCGAAGCTAATACCTTGGTGGCTATCGGAGTTACATTTATCCCACCATGGTTACTACAGTCATTGTGTATTCCCTTCTTGGAGATGAATACAGACAGTGACTCGACCCACCATAATGGAATACGTTCCTCTTTTCGAAAGTCGCAATCTTGGTGATAGGTGATTCCATGAAAGCAGCACCACCCATTTTGAAAAGAACTGAAGGGATTCTGTCAGGACTGGCTACTTTCCCACGCTTTAGAAATGGAATGCACGACTCCACTTTCACTCCCGATGGGGTTTCAAGTGATACTCCCCGATGACTCGCAGTTGTTGACACGGGAGTAACTGCATTGGTGCGCGGTCAGCTAAACTGCATCCTGAAGTATTCTGCCCAACAGTCGAGCCTTTGCTGTTTTCCATGATTAGGCTCTTCGGTTACTTTGACCCACCATTTTTCGCGATCATTCTTAAAGCCTTGCGGTACTGGCTCTGTAGATTGCTTCGGACCTTATTCGTCTCATTACAGTTCCGTAGCTGACACTTTTGCTGTTTTATACTCAACGACTCTTGCGAAATCCAGTGTCTTTGATGGACATCGGATCTGGGACCACAGGCGAAACCTGCTGCCACGTGCATCGCCTGCTGGCTATGGGACCAACACTCATCCACGTTACTATTTGTCGTAGATCCCAGCTCATGTGATAATTTTTGGTCATAACGTGTGCAATATTTGGATCTCACCATGGTTGTACGGCTAAATGGGTTTGCGAAGCCTATCCCCGTTATCTGTGCGCTGATTGGATAAAGCACAGCGCCCAACTAAATGAGCTTCCGACTCACAAAGTTTGCTGACTTGTGCAATAAAATCACCTGCTTCAGTGCTTCTGCGAACAAGAGTGATGAGTTCATCTTAGAACTCATTCTTCTGCACGTCAAAACTTCAGTCTTTTGGGGCGTAAGCCGAGGTTACAAACAGACTGTTCTTGACACGACCATCCTTTCGAATGCCAACTGAGCTCTTCTGTCCTACAGCATACAAACCACCATTAACTGAGATCCAGTCTATAAGGACAGCCCCAGTCTTGTCAATCAAGACTGTCCCTACAACACATTGACCCTTCCTTTATCTGCTTTGTCTCCTGAATTGTACAGGAAATACCTCAGCGTTATCTCTGGAGGCCTTCATATGTTAGGAATATTAGTGCTTTTCAGAGAATAAAAGAAAATTTCCGTCAAGGGACCCTACAAGACAGTAGCACATACTCTCAGAAAAACATCGATCGGGGCCTGAGGTTTAATTAGTCTTCGGTGTACTTAGCTGCTTCCAGGCGGTCGTGGGTTCGATTTGAGTGGGTTCCGTAGTGTTGATGTAGGCAGATAAACAGACCTCCTGAGGTAACGAACGAGAATCCTGGCTGATTCCTGATTCTAGAATTATTACTACAAAGAAATTTTAAAGCAAGTCACGTGTTCCGACTGCTGGAGTTTTCCAAGATGGTCTCTCCATACAACCTATTTAAACTTTGGATTTCCGATTTTATCAACACAGATCTTGGTTTCGCCTCAAACATTTCCCTGGTTTTGTGAACCTTTTATTTTTCCCAAACAGTTATTTATGCAAAGGGAGGAAAAGCTATCGGTTTATAGGATTTGGTTTCAAAAAGAAAGCAATTTTGAAAACAAATTAAGATAGCCATGAAAATCGTCACAAAACATTGAGCTGTTTGGATTGCAAAACACGGTAGAATCGGAAGAGTTCGCAACCGTTCGTAAATGTGCTGAGTGTTCAGGAGAGCGGTTTCACTTTCTACTTGACAGTTCTGCATGTTCCTCTTAAAAATATACATGGGTTCTTCTTACCGTAGACTGCTGGGCAGCATTTCAGAAAGCAGTGAACAAAACTGCTCAGTAGTTCTTGCTGTTGGGGCACAAATAACCCGGCATTTTTGTACAAACAACTTCTAGGTAAGCTCTATTTTTGGCGAGAAAATGTACTTATTAGAAAAGAGAGGAAACATAAGTCGCGAGACGCAAACACTTCGTCTACTCTTGTCAGCCGCGGACGTAAAATGTGTCAATATATATACATGGTACAATAGGGGCATAAATGCAACAGTGAAGTAGGCATGATCGAAAGTTCTGGCAGTACATACGTTGGGAGAGTGAAATCTGTCGTGTTAACGCCAAGGTAAACAATCATTTTGGGTCAATCGTTTTTATACACAGAGTGCTGGCTGATGCATCATGATTAGAATAGCTTTACTGAACGCTAATATTTTCGGCGATGGATTATGCAACAATGCTTTGAAACACTGGGTCAGGTCAACTTTGTGACCTGATTCAATCAAGTGTCTTGCAATCAAAGAAGCTGGCGGTTTCACGTCGTTGTGTATTGCCCCAGAAGGTTGCGTCATCAAGTTTGACAGCCACTTGGGTATATGTTCTGACAATCGGTGAGTCAAGCAACAATCCGTCCTGCCAATGTATACGTCACAGCAACTGCAAGTGAACTGATAGACAATATGTGAGACATTGGGATCAACAAGACTGTTTGAATGATTTTGAAAACATAACCTTTTGGTCGTCTGCAGCAAACGCAACTGCGCCGCTGTGTATATGTGCCTTAGAGCTGACTTAAGATTACAATTTATTTGATTGAATAAATGATCTCCTTTCAAAGGCAAAGTGATAAAACTTGCTTCTTCTCCACGTTCGTTGTTTTCTCGTGCACAAGTCTCGGTTTCTGATCTTGTCTGATAAACGTTTCCTGATAACCGTTTGCCATCAGCGTTCTTCTTATGAACTTCTCTTTGTTTTGTATTTGATCTTCTGCACAGACTTTCTGGGCTCTGTTGAAGAGAGTTCTGACCAATGCACATTTGTAAGCCACTGGAGCGAAGCTGACGAATTATAAATAACGTCCACCCCACAGTGCTTTTCGGTGGATTCTGCGTTGTAGAGTCCCATCCTGACTCCTGGTCAGTAGAATATCTAGAAAGGGCAAACTGTTATCGCATTCTTCCTCGTGAGATACACTGAGGTTTAGATGGATAGAGTTAAGAACGTAAACGAAAGGGATACAACGTTCTTTAGATGTAAAAAATTGAAATAACATCCACGTTTCATCTGTACAATGAAAATTGGGAAATACTATCACAGAGCTGTTTTTCAATCATACCCCAAAATACATCTGCCATTGCTGGGCCCAGAGGGCTTTCCACGGTCACACCATCGGTTTGTTTGTAAGCTTTACATTGAAAATTGAACCGAATGTTTTCTGTGCATAGAGGGATGAGTTCTTCAAAGTATTCAAGAGGAATGGGCAAATGAAGGTTGTGCGAGGAAATAAAATCACATAGATAATCCACTGCTTCACGAAGAGGTACCCATGTAAAAAGTGACTCAACATCGACGGAATACATTCTATCCGAACTCACTGCTATACTTGAGAGGATCACCCAATGTACACAAACCTGGAATCCCTTTGAGGCCGATATTATGCATGCGAAACTCGTATTACCACAAATTTTCCCAGTGGCACGTCGAGATTCTTACCCCCGTTCGAAAACACATAACACGTTTTTGTCTACAGGACTCATTTGAATTCGCGAATTTGCTAAACAACATTGTATGTTTGTTTACCTTGACATTAACACGACAGATTTCACTCTCCCCAATGTACGTACTGTAAGAACCTCCGATCATGCCTACTTCACTGTTGCATTTATCTCCCTATTGTACCATGTATATATATTGACACATTTTACGTCCGCGGTTGACAGGAGTAAACGAAATACTTGCATCTCGCGACTTATATCTCCTCTCTGTTCTAATGCATTGGATGATGGGGACCCAATGTTTCAAGTTGTACTCAATTTGTTGAACAGTGTCAAATGTATTGAAGTCGAGACCGAACGTACACAGACGGTCATCTAAGTTCCAGACTACTGGAATCGATAAGGTATCAGAAAATTCTGCTAGCTCATTTTCTGTTGGATCTGAGATTATTTAGACGCTAGTCCTGAGCGTGCATCGAAACTTGCTGAGAAAAGGTGACTTGTATTCGATAACCTGACAAATTGTCTTTTCGGTCGAGTATTTGTAAACCAAACTGGTTGTCTTACTTCATCCTGTTTTCACGCAGGTGTGAACTCCACCACCTCGTGGGACAATCAGGAGGCAAAGTATGAAAGGCATTTATGTGTGCAGTTACGTTTCTTGCAACATGATAAATTCAGCGTTCTGATACTCTTTTTTGTGACTTATATGAAATTACCTTTTTTCCTCATCGAGTACAACTCTAGGTAATATCACAGAAATCTGAGATTTTCCAGCCGGACATCGTCTTAGACCTACTTGGCAACTAACACGATGCTTTTTCCTTGTCCCATTCCGCATTTTCATGGTTCACTTGAATTTGTTTTGTACTTTGTATCTGAATTCTTTGACAACGGCGTTTTGGGAGATAACATAACGGCTTTAAAATGGAGCCCTTGTAGTACAACATTCAATATTATTTAGAATGACTCCAATATCCGATGAACAAATCTTCAGAAAACTATGTAATATGATATTCCAGTGAACAGACTGGTCATATTTGTGGGATCTGACAGAATGACATTGCCTACTTGCAAACCCCCACAATTATCTAGAACCACAGTTTCAGTTCAGTTTATTCAACCATCAACCTCGCACTTCAGTGCTCTAGGTTCGGTTGCTGCCTTCAGGTATCGTCCAGTAAAGGACGAAAAGAATAGAAGCGTAGTGATAAAGATCCGAAAAGCGGGATCAAGAGGACAAGGAAAGAGTCCAAATGCACCTACGCACTAGATGCCGCTCCTAGCCATATCACTTAATGTCTCCAACCATTTGGTAGGCGGATCACGTGGACCCCAACCTGTAAGTGTAACACGTCCTAGTCGGCCAGGTCCACTGGTCAAGGTTTTCATACTTTTTGCCATGTCATGAGTTGACCACCCCGACTTACCTTCCAATCACCACCTGCCTTAGAGAACAGCGTACTTTCAGAAAGTCTACCCGTGGGCATGCGTAGCACATGTCCCAACCACCTTAGCCTGTTTGCATTCAGTACTTGAAACCACTGCTGACAGTCGCTTCAAAAAGTTATTCGCAATTATCCCATTGTATATCGGAGAAACTTATTCCGACGAGGTGCATAAACAATTTATTTACACGGTTTCTTCAAAATAATCATGGCATTTTGGTCCTGAAAAAGACAAAACGAAGAGTATTACAATATGATTGTTAATCTATATGGAAACCATTGTTTGAGTTTTAAATTTCGATAGAATATTACTAGGGAACAGGCGTCATACGATCTGCGATGGTCCACTAGGTGACAGGGAATACTTTAGGAATTCTTTCTAATGGGATATTACTTAATGAGCTTTGTACAGCCCATTACTACAGTTGCATTCATCAACAAGGCGAAATAACAATCCGTATTATGCGATCAGGGATTCGCCTTCTGTTTCATAGGCACAACACTCACTGGGGAGAAGCAATCTCTATTGTAAATACGAATATTTGTTCATAAATGCGGTAGTTAGGGTGCCGCAGATCCCAACTTTGGATTGTACTACCACCTGTGAGTTGCTGATATCTTCCTAGATCAAAAATAATCCCAATTTTGAATCAGGAATATAGGAGGACGCTCCTCTTAGAACAGTTCACTAGGGAATCCCAACTCTGATTCGCTCAGAGTCCTTTGGAGGATATTGGTAACCTAACATGAGTACGCATACATTTCCGATGAGTTGTAATATCATCAATGCCGGTTGTGTGCTTCCAAGCCATTCCCCCACCTTAATATAAAATACATTTTTCTACGCGGAACCTCTTTATTTCGATCAGTTCAACTCCATACAAGTCCACTGAAAGCTGTAGTTCGCAAATCAAGCCACAATGAAAGTGAAAGTTAACGAATTGTAAACGATTTAATACTTTCACTACTTGCGCTGAGAGAAAACATATTTGCAAGGAAACTGTTCTGTCGCCACGCTATTAGTACCATTCTTACTGATGACAGTTTCATTAATCCACGGAATTTGTTTGTTTAGCACGAAGACAATTGACCGGATAAAACAGGACCATGATGATAGATTCTAACTGATCCTAATTCAGTATACGTGAGGAACACGACATCAAGAAAGTGTATTCAAACCCTTGGTGACATTTTGTGCAAAATGAGTGAGAAATGAGTTCATCCGTCGCGTTACCGGGAGGTTCAATTCCTGAATAGCTTACAGAAAGTTAACGATTGTAGCCACATTGCATCGGATAAGGGGTGGATTCCTCAGGGCAGTTTGAAACCTATCATGATGAACCTAAAATCTCCTTCTGACCTCGAAAACTTCCGCAGTCTCCCAATTTCCCATTCCGTGTCCCCTAGTTGACCGTGACCGCACTCCTAAAATAATGTACCATTTATGCAATCTAAATGAAATCGCAAGCAGATAAGCATTATAATAGAGAAGTCATTTACATTTTACATCACTGAAATAGTCTTCCATGATATGCGTTCAATCAGCGATCAACCACCCTGGAAGATCTGTGTACATTCATCGTTCCATCATATCACGTGTATTTATGCTCACATGTTCTCTTTGAGCTTCAGTCAAGTTGTATATAAGAGCACAAGAATTCAGTGAGAAACAAAATCACACTGATCTGATATGTCTAATTCTCAGTTCAACATGTATGCACTTGATATTGCAATCATCGCATTCTCGGTCACCACTTTGTTCTCATCCACGGCTGTTGTGGGTCAATCGCGTGAGTCAGTTTTGTGATTCATCAGTTCATTAATGTTTCGTTGAAATCGAATAGTCAAAGTGACTGAATAAAGTTTTTCGGTATACTTGTGATATCTAATCAGAAGCTGGTAATTTGAACAATGAAACTGCGGTCCTATTTCCACGAGTTTTGCATTTATTTTGTATGGAATATTTATGATTTATCAGGTGAATCGTGATAATAATTTGTCTTACACTTCCAGATATCTGTGCTACATTGTAACTGCGAGTTGCGTGTAGGATGGATAATGCTTTGAACATACTTGGGTTGGTTGAATTTCACTACTTGATAGTTAAATGCGTGTTAGAGGTTAAAATACCATGTAAGACCAAAATGAAGAACAACGTGAGGCATATTCTCGCGCACTTGATGTCCGTGAACTTGGTTGTGTCATTTTTGGGATATTTGAGGGAATTAGCGGAATCCAACCGTATATCTCCGTGACTAAGCTTTCTGCGCTTCGTACTAACGTTAATCGAAGACCGCATAGAATATGTGAGAGGACAGTTGAAGTTAAATGCGATGAAATAACTTGTCCCGAACAGTAACCACCAACAATATTGACTGAATTTGCTCTCATTTCATCTCCGGGGTTAACGCGTTCATTAATACCAGTTATGTTCAGTAAAAATATTTGGCATTAGGCTAGGGAAGCATCCATCACACTAGTGCCAACAAAGTAATGTCCGAACAGCAATGCATATGAAGTGCAGTAACTGAGTTGAAGATATGTCCGACGAACTCCGAAACATATCAACTTAGTTGCAATATAGACTCATAAAAATGCACCAAAATGATAGGGAATATACCATCCTCCGAGCAAAAGAATTATGATCTCCATGAAACTGAAAATTATCCATAAAATAAATCACTGGATCACCCTGTATTACCCACGAAAAGAATTTCGTATTTTTTCTTTCACGGAAGATGTGAGGCTTTCAGTATTTTTCGACGCCAACTTCGCAACACGAAAATCATTGCTGATTCCTATAATCGCGAGTTTTGCCAAATCATTTATCAGAGCTTCGTTATCTGTTTCCACTACTAATGACCAACAATTGACACGTTTTCTTGGTCACAAATCTGTGGAGCTGCTTTCAGTGACAGATGTTTTCCAAAATACCATTATATCACATTGTTCCTCCTCCCCATATGTTCCCTAGGATTCTTTGCTTATGAAATACTCGGATACCAGTGTTTTGTTTGACAGGTTTATCTGTATGATAAAACTTTCGATTTCTTGTAATGTGATTGATTACTCTCACGAATTTCAACATTTCAGTCGAATGTTATGAATTACGTGATCCGGGATCTTGTAAAGCTGTAATGCCTCGTTTCTACTGGAATCAGACTACTAAAGGATGCGAGGTGTTCAATTATGGTGGCTGTCAAGGAACAAAGAATAATTTCAAAACAATGAAAGAGTGTCTTCAGAAATGTGAGCAATCGAGAAATGAATGCTTGCATGTTGCACATCTTCATTTGATCATCAATCACTTATCAATTTCACATATGGTAGATTGTGAAACGAATAGATAACAATCACACCGGAACAATCATTCATCGTGCTCATATCCTACATCTGTGATGCTATTTTTCAGGTCATTGCAAACAACCCATTTTAGTCGGCGAATGTCGTGCGAGACTGATCAGTTACGGTTGGAATAATGAGACACAGAAATGTGAATCATTCTTTTATAGAGGATGTAACGGGAACACGAACCGATACTATACGGAAGAACAATGCCAGGCAAAGTGCAGTCAGAAATAGATGGGTGATTGGAATTGGTCTATGATCTCTACGACGTTTGACTTCCGCATGACAACGGCAGTGGCAATGGCAACAACGAAAGGACAAATAACCGGAACATTAACAAAATATAACGAACATTATAACAACCCAACTCTGCAGAATTGCTAGTAGCCTTAGCAATAGCAAAAATTCTAACAGCAACGGAAGCGAAATCTATAACAGCAATAACATTCACAACAGCCAACAACAAGTAAAAACAGACACACAACCAAACTCACAGCAGATTTACTGTCCTCAAGTTCTACCCGTATACCTGGTTTTCAATACATATATGACTGCGTTCCCCGACGCCATTTGGTTGCTTCAGTTTTAGCGAAAACTTTGAACTACGCATTGTCTGTTGCAGTTTTCGAGATTATAGAATTCACATTTCATTGAATGCATGCGCATTCCGTTTCCTCACACTGAATCTGAATGTAGGTTGAGCTTCTAGTAAAATAAATTGCCATTGTCCTTGAATCAAACGACAAGGTTGAAACACTGTTCGGGTAAAAGCCTGATCACTAATTGCAGCACATCGATCCATGATGCAATTGACATTGGAAAAATAACCAGCTGTATAGAAAAAAACCGAGAATTCAATGAACAACACACAAAATTCAAAGCCACCGATCTTGTGTGTTTGCAATCACATCTGACGAAACGTGTTCACTAGTTACAGAGAGCACAGTACCTCAACATACATTGACGAAGATTGTCAATCAATCTCCCGGATAAATTGTTTTAGAGTTGACAGCGTGAACTGTAAGGAAGCGTACGTATGGATTCCACAAGCTGATCTGTGCCGAAACACTACGACGGAAGAAGAGTTTGAATTTTTCCGTGTTTTGCAATCTCATAGGAGGTGAAGGGGCAGACGAGGAACAATTGAATTACCATGACGAATAAGATGTCTAATCGTATCCTTTAGATTTATGTACGCATTAGAATTTGGCATGGTACGAGATCTTTTACCTCTTGATGCACATGATATCATCAAGCAACGGTAAAATATCTGTTTCTCTTTAGCCATAGTCCGTGAACTCAGTGTGGAACTAGCCACGGAATGACATGGTAACACTGATATTACCACTGTTCCAGTTTGGTGGAGGAGGAGGACTGTATAAACCTCCCGAATATAGTCATTGAAGAATCAATAATGGAGATTCCCGACCTGGAAAACACTTTCTTATGGTACAGTATGGATGAAATGAAACCAACCAGTGTGCTGCCAAAAATCATTTAATACAAAGTGCGGCTAGTGAGGTCTGGTTTTTCATAGTGGATGAATGGTGTACAATGGGTTATTAGTTCCGTGTCCTGGATGAAGTCACATTGTCATTTTACGAATTTGATCCTCGCGTATGCCAGACAATCCCGAGTGAGTAACGGCCGATAACGCTGATCATCGAGTCACTGTGATCACTCGGATTTCTCTCGGAGTGACGCAGACAATACCCAATTCTGGTTTGAATATTGTGATTCTGAATAAACTAAACTGATAACTTGCGACTTTGGTTTTCTGTAACACTCTACACAACGCGGAGCTAATTTTCGTCTTTTTGAATATGTCTCAAATATGTGTGACAGTAATTGTGAACATACTTCTTCGGGTGCACTATTCATTCATCCCGATTGAGTATTCGTTGAAGTGGGCTATTGGTCAGCTTTTGCTCTCGAGTGATTGAAATAACCAAAAGGATTATATGATCGAGCTAATCGGGAAGCCGTTGCACAGCCCTCAGATAATAAACAATAAGCGAGAGCATAACGATGAAAGCACTACTATTCACAACAGACGACATTCATGAGTATGATCGTTATTTGGAATATGCAGTCACATCCCGCCCACCAATGTGCTTGATTCGAATTCTAAAGCAGTGTTGATCATCCTCACTTGCTCAAACCCTGGACGTCAGATAATGTAGCTCGTGATGAAAATGTGTGAATTTTTTGTTCTCGCTTTGCCCCAAACTACTGTTGGATCTCCGAAAGTGTTGCGTTTGCATATTTGTACCATCACACTAACTCTAATGATAACTCACTGCTTTTTGCGAATCCTCTAAATTAATTAGTACAAAAACGACAGTTTAGTTAAGATGAATGATGGTCATAACGACATCTTGGCTCGAACACTCAATGTTTCACTTGTTATTCTCAGCCAGCTATTCTGAGTGTTTAGGCTGGGAACAAACCCGGTTTGTTCTTTCGGTTCACCCAACAGTTGGCATCTGATTGGTTTTTCGGTTCAATACGTTTGCTCCAAACGTGTCGTGGATTATGACCAAGCGAATACGTGCTGGATGATAGCCAAACCATCGTGTTGTCTACTCAAGAAAACAACCCGTCAATTGAATAGTTCCTAACAAAGGTGTACACAAAAGACTCGAGTCCATTCCACCTAGTTATGAGAATGACCAAACGGCACCTCAATGTCATTAAGTGATAAAGTGTTGCACATCACCTCGTTGTGAATAGGCACAAACAGAGAGATCACCTTCGGAGTTTCGACCACTTGAAGCAAGTTGACCGGCTGGCAAGGCAGTACTCATCGGTTTCTGGTTTTGCTTTTAAATATTGGCATTTCAGTGTGGTCGCAACAGACTAAACGGGAAAAGGAGCCTCGAATGTTCTGAAATAATATACTATCAAACCTGATTCCGTGCAGGTCGGTTTGCGAAATACAATGTTGTACAATGTGAATGCGAACAATTTCATTTATCCTTAGGCACCTGCGTGTCGTTTATGCAATTTTATCACATTGTCTGCTACTTATTGAAAACCTGTACAACCTGCTTTCAAAGAATTTTTATCTATAATGTTTGCATATGTGCATGCATGATATCAGATGATGGATAGAAGACCAGGGAGGCTTACGGAAGGGTAGTGTCACAGAGGCTGACCCACCGTAGATCATAATTCACTATAATTTCCACTATCTCCCGAAAGTAGGTCCAGGAGTGGTGTTCTTGTTCTCGGTCATCTTTTTTCCAATCGACTGTTACCAGTACTAAGTAGTATAACCCGTTTTGAAAATAATTTGGCTTTCCCGTTTGATTACGCTCGGTTAGGCTATCAATTTAATCCCGATCGTCTACGCTTACGGCCTGTTTACGGGAAACCACGCTCGATATGGTACGTTATTGTACATTTTAGATGTCATGTAACACATGAGTTCAAACTGAACTGCTGTTCATTGCGTTCCTGTTGTGGATCGATGTTCGTGGATCCTCGTTTGAACGAAATTTAGAGTTTGTGGAATGTGGGATAGATAGGTTGCTCGGTTGAACTATACACATAAAGACAGTCAAATTTAGGAAACGTAACCGTGTATCCCGTGAATCTCTGGGTGCTGCAACAGTTGGCAGTCAAAACGGAAGACGAGGGACCTCCATTCAAAGTGACTTAGTCTGAAGGGTGTACAGACACATCTTGAAATCTCTCACAGTTGAGGCATGTATGATATCCCGTTGGAAGTTTGTTCTAATCGTGAACCTCGTTTGGACAGGATTTACTCAGTAAGGTAACGCAAATATCGCAAACAATTGACAGTATGAGATCAGCGTTCAACTTCACTCTGAGTTACTTAGTACATTCATCTCTATTCAGTTGAATTGCGCGTGGTGTATACTGACCGTTCGGGAAAGTTGAACGAATGAAGGTTATGATACATTGAGAACACTACTGGAAACATCGTTCTGTTCACAACAACTCACAATGTTTTCAAGGCTTTCAGAAAGGTTAGTAAATTCCTCTATGATACAGTATGATAAATAATGGCTGCATCAACATACCTAACGGTTTTTGCAAATGAGCCAGACTGGAAGTTGATAACCTGGATGTGGGAAAGAGAGTGAAATCGCAGCACTTTGAAGGACGAGAGAGCTAATAATGAGGAATCTGGGAGAATTGGGGGCACATCTATTGTGTCGGATACGTCTCTCAAAATAGTCGGCAAGTCATGCCAACAAACCAGGTGAGCAACCGAAGAGATGAGGCTTTCGTAATAACCATGGTTTTGGGATGAACTCAGAGAATACATAAAGCGCACTAATTTACAGATACTTTGGTGGGTTGCATGTCTGTATTCTCACTCAAACATTTTCATGTTGAAATAACTTCGTCGAAGCCTAAATAATACATCTCTTACTAACGATATCCCGGGTGCAATAATAAACACCTTCGGAGGAACCGTTCACACAAAACGGTAAAATAATATTTTCAGTAAAATTTTAAAATTATGACTTGCATTTTTGGACTCGATGAATAAGGCAAATAATATTATTTATTGCTACCAAACATATTCAGAGGCCACTGGACGAGGAAGAAAACGACAGTGTTTGATAAAGCAACCGGCGAAGGCTGAACTTACTTGGTCGGACAGGAGATACTAAGTTCACACATGACAAGTCAGTTGGTTCACGTGTTCAATGCAATTTGCAAACAATTGAATTAAATTTGCAGACAGACTCATAAAACCGTAGGCCTAAATATAGAATGGGTATCTGAGTACACATTTTTAGCTGTCTGGAAGACTTCCTTAAAATTCAAAGTTCGTAAACAATAGTGCGCACACATCTATGGAGAGCGCCTAAATTTCGGCTACTAACGAATGTTTCAGTAGTGAAAACTGGAATTCCATCGAATCCAGATATCATCGAATTTATTGGACAGACTGTACAATAAGTGCTTTTTGTTCAACGATAGGAGATGGGGAAAATCCGTGCATGACCCATTGGTTCTATTCACCATTTTAGAAAGCGGTCCATCGGCGGGGATCGAAGAAACACTGAATACCACCAACTGGAGCTTCTGTCGAAATTCTAGTCAAACTGTACTTTGTAGAGGTAATCTATCCCCCAAATAAAATCTCGCACTCTAACGCAAATTTTTATGCAATATCTTCACTAATCAATGCAAATTCATTTCCAGCTACATTGTATCTCGACCGTGAACGTTTTACGACAAACTGAACGAATTTGCCACTTCTCATTTGTGGCAGCGGTCAAGAAATGCGCGAGAATTTGAACGACAAGTGGGAAATTGAGGGTACTGAAAACGTCTACCATAATTTTTGAGGTACTCATTGTCATCCGGATAATAGTATGTTGACTGGTCACTTTTCTCCATTGGTTTCTCAACTTTTTTGGCACAGAGTTTTGACCAAGCTGCGATACCTCCAGTTATTCCGTTTCCCTTTACTTGAAATATTTTCGTCTCCGTAGTCCGAAAGTGAAAATTATATCAACTTATTTCCCTATTGAAAAAGAATCTTCAGAGTGTCCATGATTTTGTCACTATAAATGCCTATGAAAAGTGAACAGATATGCACACGACTACAGGATGAACATCCGCATGTGAGATACAACCTAGAACATTAACCAGTAACAATGATATCGTTCAAGAAATTGTAATGTGATAGAGTCGGAAAAATGCTTCTTGAGCCCGTGAAATTTTGCATTGTTCAAAGAGTTGCAGATAACTCGCCCTCAGTTATGTTAATCATGAAATAATGTGGCCAGTGTTCGGCGCTGTTGAGAGTTTTACGTCCTCAAACTCACTAGAATGAATTTCCATGTGAATTTCTAAATGAGGATCAGGAGCACTATATGACCCGTTTTGTGCTTGGGGGACGTTCGGCACAGACGAAAGAACAGCAGATTTCATCCACAAGAAAACAGATAACCTAATCAACACCGAAGTGGAAGAGGATTGGGAGACGAAGCAAGCTGAATGTTTGGTTGTAAACTTATTCGAATCGTAAGAAGTGTCCATGGACGAAGTGTCCATTGATAGAATCACAAGGTGGTTCTTCCAAAGTAATTTGGTCTCCCTTATGAAGGCTAGCCATGTTGACCAACTCAAATGAGATTACAACCATAACCGAGTTGTGGAGTTTTCATGCATAAGGTTGATTTAGCAGATGGGTGGCATGAACCAAGAAATCGGCCGTGCACTATGGGAAAATCTTTTCCTGTCCTCCGGATACAGTACCATACTATTTACATCAAAAGTCCAAGCTGAAGTTACTTCGCAAATCAAGTTGAGACCGAACGTAAAATTTGAGTACAACTTGTAAAGTCACATTTTGAATGTACGTTCATCCGGTGTCCTGCATCACGCTTTAAAACTCAGCTGTCAACTTCAAATTCCATGCCGATCTGTTCCGATCGGAGACTCATACAAATCGTTGACGGAGGATGTTTACGCAAGAGGACTCTCAAAGGAACCACGAAAGCATGTACAGAACTTGTCAAGGTTACCTGTGAATCTGTTACAATTTGAAGCACTATCTTTCGGCCTTCAGTTTTGTGTACCGAACAGGAAGGCGAATAATTTCGAAGTAGATGCCAAATTTGAAGTTCTGGCTCACCAACCTAATGATATGACTCCGTGCACGCTCGAGACTGAAAGTTGATTCGAAATTCAGACTGGTAGATATTGCTCAACAGTCTCGAGTACAAAACTGTTCTTACCATACAGTGATGATACTAAACTACTTAAATACCTTTATAAAACTCAAACAAAACAACTCATTTGAGATAGAACCAAGGTTCCGCAGTGGTCATATTCGATTATGTTCGATAAATAAACAACACATCGAGCGATGGTACTCACTTTCAAACAAAATCAAAAGATAAGGATGGGGCGGAAAATTTGAATAGGATTATTAATTTCCATATGGAAAGAATACGGAATATAGATTCAGTCGATCCACGCATTTTGTTGATATTCGAATTCAATGTTCTTGTATGCTAATGCCGTACAGACCACTGAAGTATTACGAGATAATTGCTGTTTGGTTCCGTTCCGCTCACTCCAGTGAGAACGCCGTTCAGCCTCAGAATCATCTAGTATTATTAGCTGAAAACAAAGAATATATAGGTTTCCGTCACATATGCCCACTCGTTGCGCACCACGCACTGGTCCCACTGGTGTGAGTAACCACACCCAAAGGCTTAACCAACGCCGACAAGATTCATCTTCCATCTATCAATCCACTCTAGCGATCGATATTCTTTTCACTCAGGTTTCGATTGTCCTAAGCCTTGGCTAGGTACCCCACTCGTGCTGGTTGCCAACGCGACTTGGCTGTCCACCAATGCTGGGTTAACACATTCCCTCACATTTGCCCCTTCGTGATTCACACTGTCAATGATGAATTCAGCTCAACACATGCCAGCTGAGTGGCTATGCAAACTCATCAGTCCCATTCGTGAAAATATTTCAAAATTCGCAGTGAAGGATATCTTCTAGCTGAAGGCTGATCTAACCGATATGGACTACCGCAATTATTTCCTCGCCTCATGTGATGTCACACTTCTGATCACAAAAGTCTCAATACATGCAGTTCAGCTGTGAAACAAGTGTGCGTGGATGACGACGGTGGAGGGTTTTCTCATAAGTGAAACACCGGACTTTGTTGAATTTATGCATCCGTGATGTCCAATTCTCGCTCAACTGAAATTTGCACAACCAAGTGAACAGTGTAGCAATGTGGAGCCCACTTAGACTGATGCATGCAGATGTATCCATGTAAACGTTGTAGAATAGATAACAGACTGAGCTGAATTCTATTCTACTGAATCACGGGTAAGCTGACGATACCTTGGTAATTCTGACGAACTATGTAGATGCCAACAAATCATTAGGATAGTTTTGTTCATTGCACTCCAATATGAAATTCACGCAAGAATGCAAAACCAATGCTAAATTACCGTCCCTGGAACCACTTATCAAACGGTGACCAGGTGGTGAACGGTACACTTCCACACATCACATACATACTCGGAAAGGACAGTACCTACATTTTCGAAGTTTCCCTCCCATAGGTTATGAAGTTGTCCGACGTGAACATTAGTTCACTGACTACGTCAGCTGTCTGGCTCTGAAATAGTGTCAGTGAAATCAAGGACTGTCGAATAAATACACCACAGAATAACGCCAATCCACTGGCGTTTATCCAAAAGTATGGTTACCCTCAGAATCCCAAATCAGAATGAACGTCAGCCAGAAGTGAGTGTTCATCTATCTACCTTCCAAAGCTGATGATATGTCGACTAAACTGAGTCAATAACTCATTAAAGCAGCTGAGAGCTTTTCCCATACAGCCAATATGAAGACAATACATGGAACGTGTCTTTCTTCCAGTCGAACTCATTTGGATAAGCCCAACGGTCATGACAACTGCAATTGTACTGACCATTTTAAATATATACCTCTGGTATTATATGTCAGAAGGACAGAACACCATCTCTCTCCACCAGGATGTATGAGCACATTACGAGAATCCTGAGTCTTTGTGGCTGAGAGTCACCATGTAGTGTAGTGGTGCGTCACTTGTCGGATTCAGGTCACGTAGTTAAGTCGGCTAGTGCATTCAGGATCATCACCAGGTTGAGAGGTTGAAACTTGGTAAAGTTCACTGAGGCAATATTCATTCACCGGATGAAGCTTGAACTTTGTGTCCGAAAGACATTCAATGGGAAACTTGTGACGCTGTGGTGGTGACTTGTGATCACATTATGCTTTATTCCTCACTACATGTAATTGATCATATTTGGTTTGCATGTTTTGGTTTGAATGACTTTCGTTGTTCGTTTGTCTGTGTCCATTTTCCCTCAGCCAAATACTAATTCGGTTACCACGCTCTGTTGTCTCCATGTTGTGTATTCGTGTATGATGCGAGTTACCGACTGGTTAAGAGCGTGCGCAGTTGATGGCCAATGTCAATTCTGGCAGCATTGCTCTTCTTTCTCCACTTTATTGAATCAAGGGAAAACAATGTTTCGCAAATTTGAAATTTTGCTACATTCACGGCTAATTTAGGTGATGATTGGTACTGGGCCACGATGCTGGCTTCAGATCGACCGAACGATGAAGCGGAAGCTTACTGTGCTTGATCCTCATTGAGAAAGCTCTCTGGAACTACTTATTGCCCTTCGAGCAATATTCTCGTTGTCAAAATTCTGGGAGAAATATTATCCAAGTCAAATGTGCTAAACCTTTGTCCGCGTTGTCTAGATTTGCTACCATATTTTACCTGAATAATGTCGAGAAAAGTTTAATCATACACGGAGCAGTACTAAGAGATGTGCATAGTAGAAGCAGGTGCTTAAATGCATTTCCAAACATTTGTTGCTCTCATATTTACCAAAGCAATGAAATGCTCCACCCTTCATTGTACATTTCTCCTAGAATCAAAACTGAACTTTTAACAAACAACGCTTGCGCAATATTGGTTTCAAGGTCATGCATTCGAAATAAACCCACAAACATTCATCTCGAGAGCCTGACGTCAACCGCGAACTTGCCCTTGAGCGGGAAATAGTACAGCATTGTCTAAAAGTTCGAAGTTTAGGTGTAGTCGACACCTCAGTAAAAAGTAACTGCTTCTAAGAAAACGGCATTTAATCGTCTGTGACCGAGACAACAGGTCGTGAATTGGACAATAGTAGTTTCCACTATTATCTATATTTGACCATCAGCTTTATTCGGTCTTTATTGCTTCAGACGAATTCATTGATTTATCCGATTCCCAAAAGACATTACAGGATTACATAAACCGTATTAAGTCTCATTTTGCATTCTAATCCATCTCAGGGCCAAATGTTAACACAAAAGTGAAGTACTCAAGGAACTCCGATTCTCCGTGAAGATTTTCATGTGTTCGATTTAACGTCACAAAGTTGCAGGAAACTTTATGAGCTCAAAGCTAAGTAAGTGTCTCATCGGGAACACAGTGACATTAGTGGAACACCAAAATGGCTGCCTACAGCCCGGTCACTGCGGAGGCTCTATACTTTCGATCTTCCTCTCAATTTATTACCATGGCTTACTCAGTATCATCATGCGAATCATCATCAACATCATCATCATCATCAGTATTCGAATCATTATGATGGACTGAATAATAAGAAGGATGGAACGACAAAATCACATTTCGATTAGATGCATGTGGTCGAAAATATTCATCAGCCGATGTCGGACTTCTACTTGCGACGCGCTACAGTCAAATAACATATCAAGAATAATCTTCACTTACGAAGTGTACTGTGTATGGAATGTCAAATATTTGTTTTCGCCATGCACAAATACAATGAGAAGTTCATAAACATGATGGAATACTTGACTCGCGTAAGTAGCAAACAAATTTCGACGGCTCTTGTGTTTAGAAAGGATTTGTTGTGACCCGTCAAGCTGATCTTGATACTCTTTCAGACACTGCGGACTTTGGTGTTAATTTCTCGTGAACAGTTCTTCCAGTGCTTATGAATGTATTCACTCAATCAGATTTCCCACATCCAATCAGATGCTTGAATCGTTTCATATTGTTTCCATGAAGCTGTCTGATCTATTTGTATTTTACCGTTACGAACATGCTAAACGTTGATTGCTTTTTATCTAAACATGACTCACTTGGAGGCAATTTTTCTTCCGCATCCGCGCTGAGATCACACTGTCAACAGTATCTGCAACAAGAATAGAGAACACTTTCACCCACCTTTACCATCCTACTCTGACCTACGCATCTTCATTGAGTCCCACGAACTAGACAGAGTGTCATCCAATTTCCAGAAGTCCAGAAAAAGGGACATTTACGTGCCCATCAGTGGTCTTGGAAGTCTGTGTTGATTGTAGCTCAAATTTGTTGGTTTCTATGATGTTCCGATCACTGAGCTTGGCGTTTGGATCAAAAACGTGTCATTACCAGTGGAGTTGACATCACCAGTACCTAGACAGCTGTGTATAACTTAGTCGACAATGTGCTCCAGGTCGATGGTTTATGATTTGTGATTCATCCAATGATTAATGCTAAGTTCGTTTATCCCCAGCAAATCGTTGTATATTTGATATATGTAGGAAGATGTTTCGTAATTGAAACCCGTGAACTTATTTTTTATGTTTGGATTGTCAGTCTGTTCTTGTTTATCAATGTGAATTGACTGATGATTTGTCATGTTGTACGAACGTTCAACTCACAGTTGTCTCATCTGCATTTTTAGCGGTGATCAGAAGAACACATCTACCGGGGCAGCCGCTAGGTATGGAACTCGGGATGAACATATTGCGAATTGGAAACCCAACCATCTTGTTATCCGGACTGGCTCTCAACGGCATATTGAACATTTACATACCATGATATAGCATCACCTGTCATGGTGAATCGTATTTTGTGTTCCGTTTGGCAGGTTTCACAAAATCATCAAGAGTAACCCTAAATCCTTTTGGACTGTGCTCAAAGACTTCCGCAGTCTCCCAATTTCCCATTCCGTGTCTCCTAGTTGACCGTGACCACACTCCTAAAATAATGTACCATTCATGCAATTTAAATGAAATTGCAAGCAGATTAGCATTTTAATAGAGAAGTCATTTACATTTTGCACCACTGAAATAGCCTTCCATGATATGCGTTCAATGAGCGATCAACCACCCTGGAAGATCTGTGTACATTCGTCGTTCCACCATTTCGCGTATATTTCTGCTCACGTGTTCTCTTTGAGCTTCAGTCAAGTTGTATATAAGAGCACAAGAATTCAGTGAGAAACAAAATCACACTGATCTGATATATGTCCAATTCTCAGTTCAACATGTATGCACTTGATATTGCAATCATCGCATTCTCAGTTACCACTTTGTTCTCATCCACGGCTGTTGTGGGTCAATTGCGTGAGTCAGTTTTGTGATTCATCAGTTCATTCATGTTTCGTTGAAATCGTATGGTCAAGTTGACTGAATAAGGTTTTGAGGTATACTTTTTATAACTTATTAGAAGCTGGTAATTTGAACAATGAAACTGAGGTACTGTTTATACGAATATTGTATTTATTTTGTATCGAATATTTATGATTTATCAAGTGAATCGTGATAATAATTTGTCCTACTTTTCCTGATATTTATGCTGCGTTAGTACCGAGAACTGTGTGCGATGGAAAAATCAAATCTTGTTAGGAGGAAAAATATTGCGTAGAGCATGAATCGCGTAACACCGTGAGGCATATTCTCGCACATTGGACGCCAATGAACTTGGCTGTGTGAGTTCCGGGAAAGCGATGGGAATTAGTGGACTCAACTGATATGGCACCACGAATATGATCTTCTCCTCTGCACTAAAGTTAATTTCTTTGAAGTAAATGTGAGACTAACCAAAGATTGGTAATAAAAGATTACTGATCTTGACGGATTACGAACGCGGAAGCTACCTGAACTTTTCGTAAAAATCTCGATTATTCGGGAGTAACATCCAGCATACCGATGCTATCGTAAGAGATATCCGGATGCGAATGCATACGGTGTACGTTACTTGTACTGAATATATACATATATATATATATATATATATATATATATATATATATAAGTGCCGTATGCACTAGTAAAAATAACGTAGCATGTCCCAGGAATGCATCGTGCAACCTTAAGTTCTGAACCTCTGTGTTAAATACCATTGCTGTATGGAATGTCCTCTATGGTAAGAAATTATAACCTCGGTAAGCTGTCGAACTATCACCTAAGATAACCACTGCTTTTCGACTTATCACTGGCAAAATATGTTGCGCATTTCCTATTGATTAAAAGCGTGAAGCTGTCAATATGTGTCGAGACCAATCGTGCAAATGCGGAAAACAAATTGCCACTTATTTTAGTCGTGAATTTTAGCACGTCATCTATCGCAGCTCCTTTAGCTGACTCCTTCACCTATAACCAATAACTGACCAGCTGTCCTGGATACAAATCTTTGTAATCGCTTTAAGTGACAGACGTTTTCCATAGTACCACTTTATCCCTCTGCTCCCCTTTCCCATATATATAGTTCATGTCTGTTCTCCAGGATTCTTTGCTTATAAAACAGTCCGATAACAGCGATTCTTTTGACACGTGTATCTCTATGATAAGACTTTTGATTTCCTAAGATTCTACGATTTGAAAATAGTTGGATAAATGCGTGGGCCCAGTGGTATCTCAACCTGTTTGACGGAACTTTCGACTTCTTAGAATTGAGTTGATAATATATTTTTGTTTCATCATTTCAGCGGACTGTTATGAACTACGTGATTCTGGACCTTGTGAAGCTCTAATGCCTCGTTTCTACTGGAATCAAACTGAGAAACATTGTAAAGTGTTTGATTATGGTGGCTGTCAAGGAACAAAGAATAATTTCAAAACAATGAAAGAGTGTCTTCAGAAATGTGAGCAATCGAGAAATGAATGCTTGCATGTTGCACATCTTCATTTGATCATCAATCACTTATCAATTTCACATATGGTAGATTGTGAAACGAATAGATAACAATCACACCGGAACAATCATTCATCGTGCTCATATCCTACATCTGTGATTCTATTTTTCAGGTCATTGCAAACAACCCATTTTAGTCGGCGACTGTCGTGCGAGACTGATCAGTTACGGTTGGAATGATGAGACACAGAAATGTGAATTATTCTTTTATAGAGGATGTGGTGGAAACACGAATCGGTACTACACGGAAGAACAATGCCATGCAAAGTGCAGTCAGAAATAGACGGGTGATTGGAATTGGTGTGTGATCCCTACAAAGTTTGCTGTCCGGACGACGAGAGCCGTAGCAGAATCAACAGCCAAAACAACAACCAAAACAACAGAACCCAGTAACAACAGAAGCACCGCCACAATCACAGCGGATTCATTGTCGATTTGGTCCATCTATATACGCGATTATGAATAAGGATGTGACTGTATTTCTCCACCATCAGTATGTGTGTCATTTCTAAGGAAACTTTCCAATTCAAGTCAATAAATGCATTTACGCTGCTGGATATAGGGTGAATTTCCGGCATATTTTTGAATTCCATCGGAATCCCGTAGAAAATAGCATACTCAGTAATTGGTATGAAGAGATAAATGCCCAGAAACGCAATGAGACCGTTAGGACATTTTTGTTAGCGAAGAAGGTGAACTCTGAGCTTATTGATTAGTCCTTATAGGTCTGCTACCAAGCGGACAGGATAAGGGAAGAGGCTATTTCTACACGTGGATGTGCGTGAATGAAGCATTTTGAGTTTTCAGCTAGTGGACGATAAAGAAATGGCTTTGGAGAGTATGGATCACGAAAAACGATTAGTGTTCGATAATGAACTATTTGTACATTTGAGGCCCGTATCGAGTTGCTTGCTATTGATGCAGCTATTGTGTATACCTCTATTATTGTTGCCAGATGGGAAAAGAAATTTGAGGGATTTGGTAAAAAGATAGAAATATCTTTCTTTTAAACCAGAAAAAATTACAAGGTAGTAGTAAAGCCGCTGAGACCGAAAGCTTGAGATTACAAATTGAAGTACAACATTCCAAGGTACTCAAACTTTTCTTAGTCTGAATGAGAAAATGAAAGCTTTCTGACTTTAATAAACACTGTTTCACAGCTGCTAGTTCAACACAATTTGTGTGTGGGACTAAGTCCTGAGTATTGGAAGTGAGAAGAATATGAGAGATGTCGGTTTTTAGTGGAACGATAAAGATGTAGTTTGAAGCAGTTAGGTAGCATAATCCGTTTTGAAGATTAAAGGGAACGTCAACGCATTTTAAGATGTTAAGCGGAAGAAAACCGGA
Source organism: Fasciola hepatica (assembly GCA_948099385.1). Classification (NCBI taxonomy): domain Eukaryota; kingdom Metazoa; phylum Platyhelminthes; class Trematoda; order Plagiorchiida; family Fasciolidae; genus Fasciola; species Fasciola hepatica. Next base: position 449,468 of record CANUEZ040000007.1, on the reverse strand, counting down.
AATTGACCGGTAACAAAGTTCATTCAGGTTGCTTTGAAGAAAATTCAGGCCTTCGTTTCCGTTTTAAGTAAGACGTCATCGAGGTATTTGCAGTCAGTGAGATGAGATGAAACGGGGAGCTTGGAAACAAAAAGCAAAATTAGAGCTGCGGATAGATTGGCACCCCTAAAAGCAGCAGGGTTAACTCGAAGAGAAGATGAGAGTCGATTACTACAAGAACTAAACTGTGTGCGATGGGGAAAATGGTCATGGTGATTGTTCACAATAGGAGAGTCAACTCCTTTGTCACGAAGAATACGCAGCTCAGCCAACTTTGGTACCGCTTTGGCAGCAATAAGTTTCCGATTCCATGGTATACATGTCCGTTCCGTTTCTTCATGTACTGGCTCTGAATGTAATTTTGATTTCAGTAAGGTAAACCGCGTTTCAAGTTGAGTTAATCAGCAAAATAGAAAAATTGTCATCGAGAAAAACCTGGACACTTAAGTACAACAAGTTAATCTATAGTACCGTGGTCACCGTAAAGGTAACCAGCAAAACAAATCAGAAAGATTCAGTGAACAGCACAATGTCCAAAGTTACTAAATTTTGCCTCCATAATCAATTCTAACAAGCCATAAACGAAACGCTACCATCAATAACAGAAAGCACACTTTGTCCGCATAAACTGACACCGACCACCAATTAATTTACCCGATAAAACCGTTCGAGAGTCGACGGCGTGTACTATACCGAAGAGTGCGTAAAAACACTACCTGCTGGTTAGTGCCGAGGCAGCTCGACGGAAGAAGACTTTACTTTCTACCACGCGCGTGAAACTTCCAATGCAAGAAGAATCCGATCGTAGGGAATCCGACTATTGTTATAAATGTGATCTCTAAGCGTATTCTCTAGACTTGTCTGCGGCTATGCTCAAGTGCAGTACAAAGAAGTTGAAGCCTTGGCGAACAAAGCATTTCCTGACCGTGGTAAAATATCTCTTCGTCTGTTGCCGTTATTTGTCAGCGCTTTCAGCCAGAAGAAACCATCGAATAAGATGTTGACAGTGATCACAGTACTGTTTCATTCTGATTGGGAATAACGAGGGGTGGTGGAATACCCCACATATAATTTCTATAGCACGGCTCGCAGAGATTTTGGATCTAGTTAAGAAATTATCATTGTGAGGATTTTGGCTGACACATCGATAGACGGCCTAGGTCCGTTAGCAGATAGCACGTCATCGTCTGCTTGAAATAGGCGGAAAATCTGAGGCCAGCGAAATGGATCGATAACCCAGTCAGTTCGTGACGCAACGGAACAAAATCCCTAAAGCAGCCTCCAGCAGTCACTCTCAATGGAATGAACAGAGTCAACCAATCAGCAGCCAAGAGTTATTTTAATCTAAATGAACGAAATCATCCAATTGGATATGTAACTAAAAGAGCCATTCTTAAGACCCGGTTATGGAAAGAGCACTCGACCAATGGGCTTTGTTGATTTCGACTTCTTTAACCTGATATCAATTATAAACTGCTTATTTTACTATAATAAAATGAGACGGTTTGGAAACAGAGATATCTTCCTACTAGAACTATTGGGTGGATCAAAACAACCGTTTTTTCGACATGCGTGTCAAGCAGGGCCTTGGTAAGAAAGTGGACGATTTGCGTACAATAGGTTAATAGCGTCATATGCGGGCAAAATTTCACTGTCAGTTTACAAACTTGGTCGCCACACGTGCAAGAAAACCACTAGTGAGTAACAACCGATAACCATTAGGAGGTCATCCTGAGCACTCTGATTTGTCTCCGAGTGCCACAAACAGTGTGGGAACTGCGACGCCTAATAAACTAAACTGATAGCCCGGGATCTCGATTTTCTGTGACTGTGATTATGAATGCACCACTTCGGGTGCACCACCCATTCATCCCGATTGAATATTCTTTGATTGTGTGCTTTGGTCAGCTTTCCCTCTCGATTGGTTGAAATAGCCAAAATGATTAAACCATCCACCACACAGGGAAGCCATTTCACAGTTGTTGGATAAGAAACGACAAGAGTTAGCCTAACATTGATCAACCAACTGTCATTATCAGACAGTTGTCATGATGATACTAGCTGCAAATACACAACTGAAATATTGTGGCTAGTGTCGTCCTCGACATCCTAATTTCGAAGTATAAAGCAGTGTTGATCATTCGCATTTCATTTGGAACATGACATCAATGACTTCAGTGGCCGGTACACATTGGTAATCAGAGCACCTGGAGTTCCTTGGGATGTACCCATCTTCGTTGCACATTTTCCCCATCGGTGTATGGATATTTCGAAAAGGAACGATTCTTTGTCAGCGGACACTAGCCAGTCTGCTTGCTAAATTCATCTTATACAGATGTACATTTGAAAATATCTGAGAAAGTGAGAATTAGGTGAGTTCTGGTGGAAGTGTGAAGCACTCGTATTTAGAGCTGGCTTGACTTGGACGCAGTTGTTCAAAAACGGGGACATAGATGTTAATTGGGGTTAATTTCGGCTTTGCCAGGAGCTCTAAATCAGACGAAGAATTCATTAACCATTGCAAACGCAGGATAGGGAACGAGTTAGGCAAGTTGTCAAATAAAACTCAAGTGAATAGATCCCGGTGACATGCCCAGCTGACCTTCTTATCGACGGCTCGACCGTGGTAACAAAACGGACCTGGGTTATGGATTGAAGGCTGTCACGTTTTTATTTTGTGTCTGAGGTTCTGGATGTGAATGCGAGAACCAGATAGAATTATGACATGTTTAGTGGACTTGTGTCATCAGTGTGCTCAGCGACCACGGCAATCTCCTCTGTATCGTTTCAATGTTTACTTGATCTACCACTTGATCAAGTAAGGCCAGTAGACACTTAGTTCGCAAATGGTCCCGGCAAAATTGAAAAGGCCTAAAGAAACCTCATTTTTTGTAGCGACGTGTCTCATAAACTTCTTTCGTACCACGAGATTGTAAATGCGATCAAATTCGATGTGCTTATTGGTCGTATTCGTTGGACACAGAAGTCCGTATTGTGTCATTCCCCTTTTTTCCGACTACTACTTCCAGGAATGGTAATTCTACGTTCTTTTGCATCTCCTTTGTGAACTTGATATCACTGAAGATCAACAACAATAACTACATCTTTAGTGACACCAAAACTCACAAGAAAGAGATGGAAAACAAAGTGATGGTCAGTAGAAACCGTGAACCGTATATCGGAAACCAACACATACGAACCAAATACTGAGCTCCAGTAGTTATCATCCAAACAGCCACAAATAACTTTGTTCAAAAAAGTCGAAACTCACTGCAATACAATGGAACTTATAATACAAGAAGTGAAATATCTTTCCAATATGTTTCAAAGGAATCAGTATCCAAGACACCTGATTCGACTCTCCATAAACAGAATCAGAAAGGACCCAACTGAGGGAACGCAGTCGAACCGAAGGATAGTACAACCATAGATCAAAACACATCCGAAGTGACCACAAGACTCATCCGAACACAAAGCATCACAATTGCTCGTAATTAGACTAAGGTCCTGAAAAGAGTCATATCAAGACCAAACAAGCAACTGAGAATCGTAGAAAGAGGAAAAACGTGATATACAAGGAGAAATCCACGGACTGTGACAAGTGTTACTGTGACCAAGTCGGGAGGAATTTTACCACAAGAACGCACGAGCACAAATTGGCTACAAGGAGATATGATCCATTCTCATTATTATCCGTCCACGAGGACCAAGAACGACACACGTTTAATCCGGGATACATTATTATTCTTGAAAGTCTGACATCCTTTTGTGGTTATCTGATCTCCCATCAGTTCATGTATGTGTAGAGTAACCGAGAGACAATTTGATTCAGAATAGGTCATCCATTCCGAAGCAGAATATGACTAGTGTGGTGTCTAATTGATTCTGCATGTGAGTTGACAAACAGTAAACCCAGGAGATTCACAGGAAAAATGATGTAAGAATGAATTTGAGTGAGTGAGATACAGCAGTAACGTACTAACAGCTACAAATTTACATAAGGCAGTCAAATACATCACCTGTCGAACAAACCAGCTTTCTAGCCTGTCGAATTACGTTTTGACAGTGGGCATGAATTCAGATCAGATGATCGATTGAAACACATCGAGATAGTGATTCCGACGAAATATTCACAACTGTTAGGTTAGTTATTGTCGACAGAAACCGGTGGTGGTTGACTGATTTAGAAAACTTTAATTACCAGCTCGAAAGTCAGAGGTTCGTACCCCGCCATCACCGGTTGCTAGCTGATGACTAGTAAAACTCATGTGCATGATATTACACAGATCAAATGTTATTATCAAAATTCATTCAATGCATTTATGAACTCAATCACAATTCTGGAATGTAATGGCTGCCTTGAAATTGAGATAAATAGATAGATAGAGAGAGAGAAAATCACATTCCAGTTGGATGCACGTGGCCAGAAAAAACAATAACGCTGATTAGATCAGCCTAGGTGTTTTTGCTGTAGATCTCCACAGTCCATTCCGCGGTGTATCTACAGAGGGTCTAAATAACTGATCTTTGTTGCAGCTCCTGTCACACCAGCCCACCTACATGAAAGAGAAAGCGACAGCACAGCGCGAGCGAGAATAGTGTCATTCACATGGAGATTCAACATGATAGTTAGAGCAAAGTTAGAACATAATCGAAACTCGGGCTTACAGATAGATTTATTTCTTTTTGTCTTGCCGATTCGGTTTTCAAGATTCTTGCTAGTCTAATAGATCGACCCTTGGTCCAATCCCATCGGTATGCTCACAAGTGTTCTTTCAGTTGAGAAGTTCAGCCTGAAGTGGTCTGGCGGCTTATTGAATATTGACTGATGGGTCCGGCTTGCCACGCTCAGAACGACTGGTAACTTCGATGCAGGGAGGTTTCCATGATTCCCTGTCAGTTTTGACCTTAACATGTACATTTTATTTTTTTTCCGTGCATCAATCAACAGAGAAAAGTCTCACAGCTGTTCAATCTGAGCTATTTGAAATTACCATTTAACTGTTTCTCAACCGGGACACGGAATTACGTTGGTTTATGTGCTAGTCCGTACTAAGAATACATTGATTTGGAGAATCAGTGGCTGCGGGAAGGAAGTTTGGGCCCCTTTTACAATCGTTTACTAATACGCACCATATAAGGTGGTGTGCTTCCCCGAGCGCCAGTCCAGTTTTCCACATTATTGACGGTCAGCAGTCTCGCAAGACGACAGGAGTTCAGCATTTTTCCGTTGTGTTTCAGTGGCTGCGCACTGCTCTCAGAGGCTTTCAAAATTTGCATTGTTCTCTTAGCTCAGATTGATGGTAGTTTTGATCAACTTTTGATCACTCAATTCGGGGTTTCGGATCGTAGACGTTTGATAGCCAGTTGAGGCAATAGTATTGATGCGTAGTTAAAAATCTTTTGTGCTTCGTCCTGTTTACACGAGTCCTGCTCCAAGACTTGATCGTGACCTCTGAGGTTACCTTAAACCTAGAATGTAGTCATTGGCTGAGAACTGGCCTTCTAACCCTTCTGCATATTACTAACAAGTGTGGTTCATCAAATCTTCAGTGATTTAGTCTAACTTATGTACTCACATGATGAAATTGGATTCTTGGCCAATAAGATTGGGGCCCTTTCTTCAGTTTCTTTGAATAGTTGAATTTCTTCAGCGTCAGGAGGCTGCAAATACGACCCCTCCCAGTATGTATGTTTAACAAATTCCTTGAAGAACGGAAGGATTCGAAGTCCTCCCTTGAGCATTTCGTGGTCGCCTGATACGCAATTTGAAATTGATCCGGACTGGAATTTTCCCTTTTTGATCTTCGTGGATGGGCACCAGGAATATTGAGTCTCCTCTTCCTGTTGCCGGTCAGTTTGTGTTTAAGCACACCAAACTCAGCTATCAGGAGTTGCCAAAGTGTAGGGTGCAACATTTGACTATTACCAACATGCTAGGTTAGATTTTTGAATACTTTACAACTGTCTTTTCATTCCAGTTTTATTCGGTTGTAAAACCAGTCTTGAAAAAGGTTACTCATGGTGACCGAAACGTCAACAACCTACCAACGATTTCGACTACGCTGTGTTATTGAGAAATAAAATTCTACCATTTTCCACTTTCTTTCAATATTTACAAATAATGGTACAATGTTTTGGAAAGTGGTTAACAAATAACAAATGGGCACGGTTGTGGGCAGTATCACTATTCGAACCCGGTAGGCAAGGATCTGCAGTTTAATTTGTTAGCCATTTATTCATCATTGCTTTCTTGCTTCATGAACTCCCAATGGTTATTTAAGGATCATTACTCGAATCACGAATTGTTTTGTGACTAATTTAACTTGCGCCAGTCCTCGCATAGGGACTCACAAATTCTCAATTTTGGGTTAAAATTTATTTGCTGCGTAATCCCATTCCATCATATAAGGAGTATTGATGAATTAGAAACGGGCTGGTTTTCGGCATCATCATCCTTGTGGCTAATAAGATTGCAATTACTTGATTGATCCCACTGAAAGCATTTAGAGAACACAGACAAATGAACAGGCTCATTTGCTGTGACTCGTACTCACATCTTTATACCAATAAATATTGCGACAAGATAAGAGATTGTCGTAATATACTGTGGTTTAACGGTATGGATGTGACTCGGTAATATGCTTTCTCTAATGGATTACGTTTAATAAGGTAGAAGGAAGTAATTTATAAACAACGCGTGCTATAAGGCGTTGGTTGGGTAGTCATGAAAATTAATTTCTCTGGGGTTGAAAAAGATGGTAGGGCAACGGTTATAGTTCTGTATTTGGGAAGGGGCCAGCAATGCATCTTGCGGACACTGAACTTGAAGTGAATGGCGAGTCATTCGAAAAGGTCTGTTGAATCCCTACAAACAAAACGAAAGTCCCCCCCCCCCACCAAATAAATCATTTAGCAATGGTGGACACTATGGTTATTAAATACCGCAGTAAATTTCTTTGTCCTCAAAACCGGTTCTTCAAAGCACTCCAGCTGCTCTTGCCAAGACCCGTCGTTGGCTTTCGAAACCAGAATAATGCAGAGGCTGACCCTTTGGTCAAAACCTGAAGTGAATAATCATAAAACCCCATTCCCATCATTTTACTGGGACCATTTCTAATCAAAGAACAAAAACAATGGCCCTTTCTATCTTTCCTCCATCTAATAAAACCGATTTCCATGAATATATAATCACTTTTTGGCACGTTGTTCATAAATTATGGATTTATATCCACAAATGTAGCTATATTACTCCAGATAATTTATTTCCAGAGCACCAACGTCCTATGGGCTTGGTCCGGTAAATATCCATCCTGTTTTCTCAGTGACGGATATTGTAATACATGAAACCAGATAATTGCACCAGTTTCGTACGGAGGTGCATCAAAGAGTCCTGGGAACTCACTGGGTGCATTTTTCAATGACGGACATTTCTGAGAATTACTACGCGAATGACAGCATGGTTTACCGTAACAGTGACATAAAACAGGGTGTCACAACTAGCTGAGGACGGAATAGGACCCACATATTCGACTTCGACTGTAAGATGAGGTATAACCAGAAAGTTCAGTGTTGTTAATTTGACCCAAAGAGGAGATTTTTCAGTGAATTCCTAACAGTATTTCTTCATCCATGGTGGAACTGAGAGTGCCTACACACTTGCCACTCTAGTCAGGAAATTACTAGAAAACCCCTTGATCAAGCTTTCGATGTTGCAAAACTCTTTAAACCAGCTGACGTGGGCTGCACTAGATCGCAGTACATCAAAGCTGATAACTATTATCGATGGCTCGTCGAGCAACGAAGAACTCACTGAACTCATAAAACCAATGTTTCTGGTCTAACAGACGAGGATTTCTCCAGAATAGACAACCTCTCTGAAGAGCGTTGTGCCAGAAAACATCAAACCCCTAATGACCGTCGGCACTTCTATGGATTTGCTATAAGGTTTCACAGTAGAAAAAACAGGAACACCTTCAAAGCTCCATTTTTAGAGCTGCTTTTGTGCAGACCCAAAATTTAATGACTGGAAATTTATTCCGTATGTTGGAAGACGAAATTATCACACATTCTCTGCACTGGACTTAGGTGGTGGAGACGAATCACGCGTCGTAACACGGGACAACTCGTATCCTCGGAGTGGAATATAAATCCAGCATCTGAAACCGTCCACTAGGAGTAAGTTGAGCAAACAAGTATCTACAGGAGAACGGTTTGTACTTCGAACATTTTGACGTACTTTTGCGGTTCAAAACTTCTTCTGATTTCTTTATTTGCCGTTCACATTTTCTCACACTTGCTGATTGATGAGGTGAACAAACTGGCTGTTTTATTGGAATTTACCGTCCTGTATTCGTCAAGGATGAGGAAAACAACGTGTTTACTCACTGTTGATAGGTTACAAAGTGGTAGCTATAAGTATCATAATAAGTTTCTGTCTGAGTTGCAAATAGTAAAAATGCGATAGACTGATTAAAAAACTGATACTTTCCTCAAATTTCAAAAGTATGCTTGGAAATTTGTGTTTGTAATCCAATCCTGGACAGAATATGGGACGAATGCAATCCATGGTCATTCTTGTATTTTGGTTGCTCCCAGTTGCGTGTAGAGGTGTGTAGAGTGCTGAATGTGTGTTGATAAAAAAAACTTTAACCGTACAGTTCACAGTTGTCGGTATTTTCCACAGTCCAAATTCTGGTCGAAAAAACCACCAGCTGGTCGGGTAATCTATCGTGGTCCGGTCGATTCGTGCTCATCGGACGCATCGTCGTACCGCAATTTTACACTCGAGCGGGGTGGAAGTGACCCTACTCCTTTGCAAAGAATTCCTGCTGCACCGGCGAATTTCTAATACCCCGATGTCCAAAGAATTATAAAACTGGACTACTTTCTGGCTTTATCGAAGTCGACATGTCAGGGTCAAATCTACACTCACCAGGTTTGTCAGAGAGCAGGTAGTATACAAAGGGTCCATGTTTTCTTTGAGTGCGTTTCTCCACTGTGCACACTCTTAGGTATCCTCTAAAAGCGTCATGCCTATCCTTGTCAGTCTTCATAACAGACCATATTTGAGTCTGCCGTAGTATTGCTCGTTGTGAACACAGACAGATGACACACTGAGTTAGCACGAGAATCGTTAAGGAACGATCATTCTGTATAGGAAAACTTTTAATTACGGGTTATTTCCAGCTCGATATCGAGAACAGAAACTGCAGGTTAGTCAGGAACATTGTTTTATTCATGTATTATTACCCTTTAAAAGCAAATAGGCTTCAACGAAACTGTGAACGGCAGACCAAATATGGTTAGCATGATTAAGCTATTCACTCATCTTTGGAATCTGAAATTTGCGGACCTCCGAGTCTCATTTTTGTTTATTTTCTGGTGTTAACATCTTTTGCGTATGACTGCGTTATACCAAGCCAAACATGTTGTCAGTTGTCACCAATAATCTGAAAAATGTTCTGAGCCAAATCCAAAAAGAAAGATCAAAGTTGCCTTGCTTACGAGGTCCAAAAAATGTTAACCACGTATTTGTCGTTCGTAAGCGGTACCATGTCATACCTCCCAAGCAACTGATTGACACAGTTCCGTGGATAAACACTGAAATCCGCTTGCCTATCCTGTGTACCCACAGGATCTCGGCAGTCTGAATGTCTGTTTCTGACATGTACGGAAGGTGGATATCTCAGTGATTATCCAAGTGTTCCGGTACCAATATAGGGGAATCTACATAGACTAAAATCAGTCAGATAAGACAGGAACCTTATTCAATTTGGCTCAAGTACGATGGAACGAGTACTGCTGGAGGCGTCGTCATTATGCACTTGGTGGGCATCGACCACCAAGTAAGTAAGTTTGGTCTTTCAAGTTATAAAGAGTAAGGGAATGCACCCAGCTCGTTTCTAATAGACGGCTCGGTTCAATGAAGCAGACAGCACGTGATCGGTTGACCAGAATCGCCGACAAGATTAGAGCGAATCAGGAGATCAATGGATCAGCCAGTGGTTAACATTCGACCAGAGCCGAATCAACCAAATCCGGGTGCTGCCAGGTAAACCAGCCAGAAGGGGCCGTTCAGGTCTATTAGTAGAACAATAAGCTTTTATGCACTGTTTTGGTTATGAGGGGCGCATAACTTATATAAACAATGTATCCTTTACCAATAAAGCGAAATTGATTCTGAGGCAGAAGTGAGTTCTCACTAGAGTTAGTGGGACAGAACGAAACAGAAAGAACATCCTTTCTCCTGCAAATTCATATCTCCAGACTCTCATCATTGTGGATGCCTTGCGCACACAGAACGTATTTCCAAGCCCTCTAACTATCATGACCAAGAGCCAACTTCAAATACCTATATCATTTGAAATCCAAACCATTCGAGTGTAGCGATCCAGTCACGTATTTTCTGATACTCGGTGATATAAACAGCATCTTTTTCGCAATTTTCGTGACCTGTGCTTCATTTTAATAAAAATATTTGATTTACGGTTCACATATACTAGGAGATGAAACGTTAAAGCGGCCATTCCTTAGAGAACTCACGTTCTCATTTCACATTGAATATTCTCCGTAATTATCATGATGCCATAAAACGAATTCATAATCATAGTTCGTTGAATAACTGAAAGTAAAACAATTAGTACTTTGCAACATTTAGACATGAGAAATCTGAGTTTTAATTCAATCGAATGTCACCTTTGTGGGATCTACCCGAATTCGTTGGAATCGTGTTCCCTGCAACAATTGAACGAGGAATTCTATTCTTCAAATACTTCATTATTTTCAGTACGGTCTCGCTTAATTTCGACGTGTTACTAATAATTCAAAATAACGATCAGAAAAGAGTTCATTCGCGGTGCCTGACTGTCCAGCTGGAATGGATTTCGATAGGAAGTGATTATTAGGAAATCAGAGTGTCAGGATTATACTCCATCGAACATGTGGGGGGTAGTGAAAACTGTACACCCTAAACTCCTGTTAGGTTTTGACAAGTATTTTGACAAAATCTGACAGACTTATGGCGAATCGATCTAATAAGTTGAGCCAATTTGGCCAGATTAACAAACTCAGCAACCTTTCAGTTTGTATTCCAATTTATTCATTCCCTTAGTAGTGATATTTCTATCTTCTCCTTGAATATATATTCTTCGAAGGAATGAGTTTCTGCCTGTTTCGCTGTAGATTAGGCCCAATGGCATCTATTTTGCTAGTGCTAGATTCCAGCCCCCTGAGTTCTAAATTTTCTGACGAAGATCGGTCGGGTATGTGTCCAGTTCGGAAACGAATTCATCGATTTTTACCATCTCTCGTTCATCCACGAAATGTAGTATGATCCACGCTTGTCTATCTGTTTACTTGTCACAACATAGTAAGTACAAATGACACAAAACATCTACACTGTGGTGCAGCTTTGCGTGTACGCCAGTGGTCTACTCCAAACATCACGATATCCAACGAATTTCAACTGCACGCATAGTTACAATATATCTACTCAACCTTCCTTATTTTGATAATTATTCCCATTTTATATTTCCTTTCATTAGAAGTAAGTGAATAACTTTAACTGGAATAGAGTAGGAAACACATGAATATTTTCAACGAATAATCTTCTGATTTTATATTAAAGTTATCTTAGACAAACAATCTTCAATCGTTAAGATATTATCTACCACCGGAAGCTAACCAATTTGTCATCCGTGCGTCATACTGCTACAGAGGCCTGCAGAAGTTTCAAATGAAAAAGCAACCGGATTTCCGCTAGGTTTTCTATCTGTTAATCTACTGCTCCCAAAAATCGATCGACGATGTGTACAATCGACCAGGTCGGCGAACCAGGTCATTGCGGTGTCGAGGCTGAGGACGATATAGTTCATTCTGTTGGCGGTGATGCAGTCGGCCAAAATCACACAAAGCGGATGATGATGAAAATGATGCTAATAATAATAACGATGATTGGCGAATAACAGGAAACCCTGCTGTCTGTCGCCGATGCGTAGTGACGCCAACAGAACCCAAATGACAAAAATGGCGGCATTTCCGCACGCGAATGTAAGTCTGCGGTGCAGTGTGTGTGTGTGTGTGTGTGTGTGTGTGTGTGTGTGTGTAGAACTACAGACAAACACTCAAACCGCGCTTCTACAGCCGCTCGCGCATTGGAACATTTGGTCATCATGCGTAAGATGAACTTCTTCATCACTCTGACCCGAACCCGCCCCCAAAACGGGCAGTGCCTCTCGTCAGACTGGTCGAATAACGTGACAAACATACTTTCACACACAGGCGTACTATTGTGCCGTTTTTTCAGACCTCACTTTGTTCTGTGGTTTTATGAGTTCTGTCGGATTCAACACCGTCAGCGGAATTATTGTCTTTTGAAGTGGACTACTTCAGGGTTTAGAACCGTGTTCCCGTTCGTTGTCAAATTTTAATAACATTTTTGAACACTCCACCCCTCATTTTCTCCGACTGGCGTGCGGTCGACTGGTTTCATAAAGTTCTAAAAATTCTGGTGTAATTTGTGCAGATAGGTGAACTTATTAGTGGATTATGTCTGACTAAATAAAGATAATTTATCTGCCATGTTTTATTAGACTGATTGTGCTATCTTCACCTCCAGCCGATAGGGGAAAGCACTCCATTTCTTTCAGTATAAAGCGAAAAGAACAAGCTGTGCTGCTACTTTGAACATTGTTTCTTCAAGTTCCATTTCCGCTACATTAATCTTTAGGAGTTTAGGGAGGTAACTTTCTCAGTTATTGCACCGCGCTTGCAAGTAATCACGTACTGCAGTGCATGGACATGGAAGCCCAACTGGAAAGTGCTCCAATGCATCCGGTACAGAGAACCACGAATCTTTCCCGACTGGCACTAAAAGCTTTGCTACCCGTCCACATTTCACTAGTTAAAAACTATTTTCGAACACGTGAGAACAGCCCGGAAATCAGCTAATAACACAGATCAAGAATGATAAGGGGTTTGCTGGACTAACAATCTCAACTGACGAGAAGTCACAGTAAGAACCTATCTGTGATTTTCTTCTAATTTAACACTTCAAATCTAAGTACTTAAATGGACACAGTTTTCTATTGAAAATAAGGATGAAATGAAGCTGGCTGCAATATATTTTGTGCTATCTAAAGTAGGCTTTAGGCAGTAAACACAAATGATTACGCGGTACAATTGATAATGGGCTCATTCAGTCTCATATATATAATTACCACTGGTTCATCGTACAATGGGTCCATTTCAGCTCATCCCTCACGGATAATCATAAAGTTTCTTGATCCAATATATTCCTCAGTTGGCCTGATCGTATTTGCCATTTTTCTTAACTGTACATGTAGTTGGTTTAATGAGACACATCTGCTTATGAGTTTAAATCTTACTGATTAGCCCTTGCAAACATCCCATTTATTTTGATCTAGACGGATGACGCTCAACTGTAGTGTGACTGATCGTCGGAGTACTGTTTTCGTAGATTAAACATGAATCGTTTGGTCACTGTTTCAGTCGGTACCCCAAGAAGACACTTGAAAATTCTCAACCTACATCCCTATCACTGCCAGGAAAAGGCTACTTGCGAATGTTTTCCAAATAAGAGAGAATAATGGAAGGGAGCAGAAAAAAGACCAACTCAGAAAGAAAACTTTTCTTCATATTGCTTCGCAGAATGACAAAGCAACCCAATCTATCCGAAGGTTGATTCTGGAAAGAACCTTTTGCCATGATAGTAAGTAGCATTTAAAAACATGAGAATGGAATTTACTGAGTCAGACTGATATAAATCTAACGTTTCAGTGGCTTCCTCGTTTGTTCACTTTTTCAACTCATGTTTTGTTACCGGATTCACGGGACCCTTGTTCATCTGTCTAATCAAACCAGCCACGAGGAGTTACGAACTCCATTCTAACATTTTCAATCAGCTCATGTTCTAATGTTTTTGGCAATCTCATTCATCCCTGGTTGTTCTTCACAGGAATTTGTTTTAAATCATAAGTAGATCACAAACTTGTAAAAGTCCTTTCCTAAGGGAAAGTAATCAGTATATTGTTACTACCTGAAACTACGAAATCTAAAAGGTTGTTAATTCCTCAAGGAATTATAAAGCCCTTAGCACCTCTCAGACTTCTCGACAAAGTCCGCTGCTGATCAGTCAGGAAAAGCCGTTGATGGGTTAAACAAAATCATATCCGACATACCAACCTTCTTCTGTTTACATTATATGCTTGAATAAGAAGTCCATCTTCACCAGTAAACCTGCATAATGGACGCCCAAGTTGGCACCTAACCGTCTTCCGTTAGAATCTCAACCAAATTTCCCGTTATTCGTCACGATGACTGCGCAAGTCCTCCAGTCTCGTTAGATAGGATGCTAGAGAGCAATCTAGGTAATGGCTTCGAAATAGTCACGACCAAAAGGTCACTGGATCATACTTACGTGCCTTGATATTCTCATCGTCTTTAAGCTCGGAAGTGTTTAAATACTACTAACAATTAAAAACCATGAAGGAAACTCATGAACTATTTATAAAGAAGATGCAATTATTGCAGTGTGAAACATTACTTCTTCCAACACTGTCAAAATTAGAGCCGTATTTCTTCTCAGCAATGAAATTCACTCTCAGATTTCTCAGATTTATCAAAACGAGGGTTAGAAATATGAAATTCCATATAACCCGATAGAGTTTCCTCAAGTTATTGGTGACTTTGGACAGTTGAGAATGTGTGATCTTGAAAAATGAGAAAAATTTTCTTGAACCTTGAAATTTTTCAAGAAGTAGAATGTCAATTATGAACAATTTTATAACCCTGACAGTAAAACTAACCTGCGAAATTCGCTGAAATGAAACATACCAATGTCTTCCGTTCACCTGGAAAACTGCAGTGACTATGATGCATCTGATAAAAGGAAATGATAGACAGTGATCGATCAGCCGCTTGCTTTTCTGTCTCTCGTCAAGACCTGTGAGTCAGCTTTCTCTTAGAAGAATTTCAAAAACGAACTGATATAAATAGAGATAACAATGACAACGGTAGTTGACCTCGGAAAAAAAAAATCACTTTCCCCGTGAAAAACAACCGACAGGCTCCGTGATTGAAAGCGGGAACAAGCCAAGATAACATCAGTCCTGGTATGTGGATACGGATGTGAAGTGCGACAAAATGTGTAGCATGTCTCTGGACTAAAATATGATTGACTGAATCCAGAGTTCATGCTCCAGTTAACAGTGACATATCACGCAAGTAAAGTACAGCTGTTTCAAGCTTGAGTGATGATTTTTGTTTTCGATTAACACGCGCATATCTCTAGCTAGATATCAGTTCTGTCTTTGATTGGGACCTTGTAAATGACTGAAAAATGCGAAAAAATATGTTCACATACGTGTGGAAATGACCTCGTAACTTCTAATAGTACAAGTGATTTTGTCTTTTAGTAGAGTAAATCGATAGTTCAGTAGCCTCCGGAGTTTGTGCCACCGGGTTTGGCTTCGTTGATAAATTGTTTATTTTGAAGTTTGAGCAGTGCGTAATCTGTGTGCCGTCATCGACCGTTTTCTTTAACCTGTTTCGAGCAAATATGAGCATTTTGCTCCCGGTAAATTTATTATTAGAAATTCCATTTTCGTAAAGCCTGATATCCGGTAAATGTCGTGAAAACGAAATTTAGCGACGTAACGGTTTCGAATAAAAGACTTTGATAAACTCGATTTTGAAACGGATGTGACTTACTGTGAAAAAAACACACTGAATATTCGGACGCTTAGAAATTCACAGGACTGATGAAATTTTGATCAGTAATACGATTGAAAACATCGCTACTAATGAGTAGCCTAGGACAAAAGCTGCAGTTTCCGTCCAGGGTAACTGGCTGAGTAGGTAATTCATTATGAAAGGAAGTCCCAGTAGGATAAGTAGACCATACGTAGATTCAAACAAAGCCTCTTTTCCTGGTCAGGGGTTGCTTAAGTTTGTTTCTTGAATTTCACGGTAAACTTTTTAAGTGCATCATTCTTTCATGTGCTAACCGGCTTGCCAGATGCACGAATGTGAATATTCGTCAGAATATATTCCGATTCCTTGAAAATATTTTCAGACTTGAGATTTAAAACTTGGACTAATTAACTTTTCCACGATAAGATCATCAGCTCCAAAAGCCTTTTAAATGCTTGAATCAAGCTAGTTTCTAACATTGGCTGCTGGCACTTGACTACCGATTTTGATTTCCGATGATAATATCTGATGAAAACTTTAGGCAGTTCAAACTTCACCAATTTCACGACAGTCGATCTTACCTGAAACCGAACGGGGAAAGTTGAAGGAACAACCTAACGTGATTAGCGACTGTCTAGAAGCTATCAAATAACAATGTGGGAAGCTGATCGTAATTTGAGACTGCTTTCGGTTCTGTTAGTGGAGCTTGAACCACACTAGTCGTTACATGGAGGCGGAAATAAATAACCCTTCTCTAGCATAACCGTGTTATGAAATGTTACTGAAGTAACCTGTTTATCTATCTACTTTCTTTCTTGACCTGCGACCATAGGTAATATCTCAAGCTAGGCAAAATATAGTGCAGTTAAAAGGCGGGCGAGTTGTGACTGCAAAAGCGTGTATTGGAAGTGTGCACGGTCAAACAAGTACACGAAAGGACAGTGCGTGCAAATGCGTTTTTCAGTAGAGTCAGCTGACTACGGATCGACACGCGTACAAACAAACCAGAGCGTACGGTATAGCGCGGCTGAGAAAAATTTCAACTTGGTAAAACCTCTGGACAGAGATTGCCATGCACGTCGTTAAAATCAGTACAATCTCTACAAAGGCTACGAAAGTATAGGTAGGGTCATCCCCTGAATACCTCCGAATAAAGCACTCTTTATTTGTCACGTGATGGCTGTATCCTAGTGAGACGAAAGGCGTCGGAAAACAGTGTGCAAATGTCCCAAAATTACTGGGCCTTCTTATTTCTGTTCATTTGATTTGTTACTCTGCAAAAATGATCTTGAAAAACAAACTGCTTTCTTGTAATTCATCGAAAAATGTGAAAATAATTGGTGCACCTTTATTTAAATTCAGCATTTTTACCGAACCCATCTTTCAGGGCGTATAACCACTTACGGGCGGCAGTCTCGTTATCTGGTGCAGAAGGACATCCATCTTTCCACGGTAATGGGGATTACAAATGTCCACTGGCTGGACACGTGCATGACTTCAAAAACACGAGTAACCTCTTATCTTCCACGGAGTGGTTTTACTCAGTAGTTTGAGTCCCCAAAACTCTAGATCCCGCATTGCTTCCAATCTTTCCATAACTGGATCACTTCCACTGACAAAGTCTTTATTTGGCTACTGATGATCACGATCAGTTGTTACTCCCATAAGTTCCCAGCCAAGAAGAGTTTGTATTATATGAGGGTCCTTGGGCCCCCGTTAACGATGTTCTAACACTCAGCGAGTGGCAGGTACTTTTATACCTAGCAGTACGGACACATTGGCTCCTTCGATGAGGGAGATTTGAGTGGCATACAAATTTTTCCATCTAGCTGGAGTGTATGGCAGGGATAAGTATTGCAGCATGATGAAGTGCAGAGGTTAGTGACGGGTCAAGCTCTTTTCACTTCGAGGTTTTCCTGTCCGTGTAATGCACTCAAAGGAAACCCAACCAAATCGGCACTTATCTGCACTGTCTAAATATTTGTAGATGCTGACAAAGCAGCTGGTTGACATAGCAAGCCTAACCGCATTGCCAGATCCTGATCGATAACCTTGGAGTCCAAACGACTGTCGAGAAGTGCATAAGTGGTAACTGATTCCCACTGCCCAGATACTCTAACCCGAAACACCCTTTCAGTGGAGACAGCTGGACAGCAAACGACCTCTGCATTTGGTACGAGACTCTGAGTCACGGGTGAGTTTGTAAAGTAAGAGCGGTGTATTGTGTGTGCACTAAACCTCCCATCTACGTACTCGATTAGGTCATAAAAGGTTGGCTGCTTATCAAGCCCTAGGATAGACAATAGGTATTTAAACCATTTGATCTGCAGTGGTTGAGGAAGACGCATGGCAATGGCAACCAGCGTCCTGGAGGCGCTTTCAACGGAAGTAAACTGATTGTTTCAAAGGATTATTCCAGTTCTTCATTCCATCGGTGACTTTTATTATGATGGCAAGGCAAATGAATTCACTAACAAGACCATCCAATAAATTATCTATCTAAGCTCTGTTCTCTACGCGGGGCTGCCTGAATCACCGAATTTTCTCCTACAATCATTGCAATGGAAACGTGCAACAGTAAACGCAATGCCAGAAGCCATAATTTCATTTACCTCTTAGCACAAGTTTGGACGTCAATAAGATCTCTAAGATTCAATTGCTCTAAACGCATTCCCGAATGGAACGAAGAAAGGACTGTACAGGGGGGAAATGAAATGCACCGTGCGTTGAACACGGGTAAACACGAACCGCTCTCATGTGCAGTGGTGTGCAGTTGAAGATTTTACCGTAGAAGCATGACGTGACTCCTCGTCCAAAGGCCCTCAATAGATCTCAGTGAATCGAGTTGACAAGCAACCCGGTGAATTTATGTAAATAATCAAATGCCTGTATTACTTTACGTCTTGGTTTGCATTTTTATCAGGAGAAACAGTTCATAGGCAGCATTATTCTAACCTTAGTATTGAATTGTTCATGCTGAACGAAATACCATAATTTGTTTCTTTGTGATATGAATGGAGCAGGCTGTACTCCCCAATCCGATACAAGATATTCTATTCTGAACTTGTCATTTTAGTTCGACTGTTACTGGCTACAGGTAAAACTGTCAATTTCTTCACTGTGTACTGGATATTTTAACGGCCGACTCGTTATCGTTATACTCCTAGGATACGTGAGTATACCCTCTTCATATTTGGTTTCATCGATCGCAATATGTAACCTTGTTAGCTGACGTTCCATTGTAAGGATTGCTCATATTATTCCTACAAAATTTGATTGCCAATTTATTGTCGAATTAAATCTAACAAATCCATCTCTCTTGATCATCTAGGGTCGAGAAACTCATCGGGTGCTTCCACAATAAAGAGGCAACACGTTTCCTGTCCACTTCAGGATGCTCTGAAACCCCATTTTATTTTCTGTTAGGTTCTGAACGAAGACTATCCGTGATCGAGCACTCATTTCTTTGCAGTATTGTCCAAATATGGTGGTGAAGTCACTTCAGCAATGCTAAGATTATTAGCTTCACCTCCTACTAGTGACATCCATTAGCATTCATTCAGGAAATGTTTGGACATAAAAAATAAGCACGTGTTTCACAAATGCCGAACTTCCTGATTCCACCATCGTTCTCCGTTTTTGAACCCACGGATGGGATAGTCCATTTGACAGACAATGTAGTGATCGGTTTGTCTGATGTTAAGCTCAATATACGTACGGGATTTGAATAGTACAGCACATGTCATAATATTTCAGTACGGCTAGGCAACCATAGCGATAAACGGAATTTGGTAACAAACTCCAATTCGTGAAAATCCTAACGCTCTTCACAAAATTCGTTTGGCAGTTAGAACGTCTCTATGGAGCTTGGCCATTGCTGCTGCTCACAGTTAACAAAGCTTTAAATACAGAAATATCCACCACACCTAGTGTTTCCTAGTGCAATTCGGACGAAATCTTTTCCTTCTCGTGATTTAGGGCCAAACTAAAGTTGGAAATAGAAAATCCTCGGTAACTGGATGTTGTTCACACTATCTCGGTAATTTTATGCACAAGGATGAAATGTGTGAACCCGGTTTGGATGAAATGTAATGAAAGACTGAATATGATCAGACTATAAAAACAAAAGTAAAATTCATTTTATGTGCCTCACCCCACTGAGACATAAGTAATGGTCTTTTCAGAAGACATTTCACTTGTGGAGCAGTGGAGTACACTTCTTCTTGGTAGAAAAAGCCAAAAGTAGTAAAAACATATTGAGGAAAACCCGGTGATCTGTTGTTTTACAAACAATTTTGCTGTTGATGGTATGCTCAGGACAAGAAAGCTTTTGACATTTTTTGGAATACATGAGCTGGAAACTAAGGGTGAATGAGGGCGGTTCTTTTGGATGTCTCGATTAGATTCACGATGATGAAGAAATCATTATACATAACAGGGAGTTTTCGCCACACTGGTGACTAAGAGGTATACTGGTGATAAGGCGTTTTGTAGGTTATTCTGTAAAAAATGTTGTACAAAAACATTCCCGCAAAAGGACAAATTATTTTCTCATTATTCCTATGGAAGACAATGTGACACCTAGATGCGTAATGATGAATCTATCACACTGAACTTAGATAATGGTATTTGTGGTATTCCTTATAAAGTTACAGTTGCAAAAAGGGGATTTATTGCATTCAAGAAGGGAATATTTCTGAGCAAATTCTAACACCCAGTACGAAGAACAGTGATGCGAAATGATCCACTTAGTCGTTTTGTCGATCATAAGCCAGAATTATAAGTCCAATAGGAATGGTCACTTGTAACATTTGAGAAGTACAGATCTCCTCGTGGTTTTTTCTGACATTTCATTTGTTTTCCATATTCCATTTTGAGACTTGGGAGTTTACAAGATTGGTCTCTATGAGGAGAAATTTCAGGAAGAAACTCATTCCAGTGACTTTTCGGTTGCTAGAATCATTAAGCCCGTTTCATTTTGAACTGGAATAAATTGAGAACATGCCAGTTTGAGGAGTATTATGTACGATATTGTGAACAACAAAGAATACATCAGATTGGAACAATGGATTTTTCCAGTGTGTCAATTTGGAACTTCTTCTACGGGGATTGATTTGCTGCCTTGTAATGCGTCAGTATACGCATCCTATCGAAACCTCAGTCTCATTGTTGTGGACAAGTTCATTTGTTTATTATACGCCTTTCAAATGGCGAGATCATAGCTATCTTGAGGGTTCAGTTCAAATATTTTCCTCCAAGCAATCCATGATGTGATTAGGCTGGCGAGTTTTTAAATGTTTGCGAAGTCCTTTCATTCATTTTCTCCAAAGAGGCACAGAATGCTTGCATCAGGCTGTAACATTTTATCTCGAGGTCATAATAATTCCAAACACCACTTTTTTATTCGAATTACGACAATATTTGTACATCTTGATATGGTGTACAAGCAGACACGCTGTACTCCACACAGATGAGTGTGGCACTGGAAAATGTTACTGATCCACGCATCTGAAGTAATCGGTTGGCACGAAATCGTCCGCAATATATCGATATCTGAGGCAAACACCTTATTTCATCATCCCGATGATATGAACGATACGGAAAATGAGAACAAACCAGAATGAAGGAGAATCTGTGGAATATTTCTTGTTGGTAATAAGGAGGAATTGACTGATGTTAGATTGTATAAAAATGTGTGCAATATTTTTTTGAGTTTACTGCTCCAGGCAACATCATTCTTCCCTCTAGACTAAGTATAACACCTTTTGACTGTGACTATTTGATAAGTACGTTTGTAATAATCATGCGGATTAAAAAATCGATTTCTACTTTTCATTCGTCTGCTACAATATGCCGAATCCTGTGCACTGTGGATTCGTGGGACCGCATTGGCAATATTCTACCACTGGGTACGCTGTTATCCCCATCAATCGATTGTCACCAGAATGCTGATCACAAACTGACCACGTGAGTGTTTAGTCGAAACATAATATGATAATTCGTGTAGCCACAGTATGGAGTGGTCATACCTGGAGCAGTGCTTCCCACGGGTTACCGAACTTGGTATAAACACGCATCGAAACCCTAAGGTATGCTGGCATTTATTTATTACCATACAGTCACATGGTTGGTGTTGAATGCAATTTATTGGAACTACTTTGTTGAGGTGACACGATTTTTGATGATTGTTTCACTTTAAACATTGTATACCATAATTTGACATGCATGTTTAGTGTTTGTGATGAAATTATGTTTGGTGTAGCTTTTCAGTCCCCATAGGAAAGCTCAGGAGTGAAACTATATTCTCCTCCTTTTGGTGTCATATTATCATTCCCATCTTGCCTACTCAGTAATGTTTCCTTCGCTATTCATGGATCTCTAACACTCGTAACCAAGCTTCGTCGTTCGTATTCCTAACTCTGCTCTACTGATGTATTGCATTTTATCGCTAGAAAAACGGGCTGCTTTTCTCACCAGTGCATAAAAACAGCACGCCACAGTCTTGAACTCCTGACCACAGCATCACTACCCGTGCACTTCACAGTCAAACCAGCAGACATATATGCGGTTCAAACAGACCTATTGTCAGTTTCGTTCGTTCTCTTTCACCCTGGCTCTTTTATCGTTTTCCAGGCAGAAACTACTTGAACACTTCTGATGGTAATTATCCTACATGTTCTAACTACAGATTACTTTTTTATTCTGTGACTGAAGAAATCACTCGATGTTAACTAGAAGGCTTTTTAATTTACTGATTGCCTTACAGCATCCTTCGCATATGGTGAGGATACAACGCCATCAGTTTTGAGGTTATGATTACGGCTTTAACATCCGGAAGATCGTCGCGTACTAAATTGCCTAATCCAACCCTGCCTTAGTGTTTTGCAAACGTGTTACGCATGTACAAGAAATGAATTGCACGCTGTATGCTGTTCCCCGAAGCAGCTGAGGATAAAACCATGAGTCAGGTGGTTGACAAATAACATCGGTACAAGGCATGAATGAATTACGCACTTGACGAATTGGTACATTTCTGGCCCAAGTTCCAAGAGGTCAGTTCACTGGGCCGTTGGATACATGTAGTAACACAGTTGGGCGCGGCAACCAGTGACGGAGATGCATTCGAATGTTTTCTTGTTTGCATGATTTTCTTCCGGATCGTTTGTATCTAGCGGCTCGCAACTTATACTTCTTCCTACGATTCGAAAATGCAGTAGGTAAAGAACCAAATCATCGCCACCAAAGTGATACTGAACATTTGTTTTACCACAGTCACAAAACATTCATATCGGTGTCTCAGAAATATTTCCATATTAGGAGAATTAGCAAATAACATCACGCCATCACAGCATCACTAATGATATTCACACAAAAACACGTGACCGCTTTGCCACGTGCTCTGCTTTAATCCAAACAAACTGTTGAGAAGCGCATGAGAAATCGCGAAATGGCGAGAAATAATCACTCTATCAGCTA
Organism: Fasciola hepatica; assembly: GCA_948099385.1. Taxonomy (NCBI): domain Eukaryota; kingdom Metazoa; phylum Platyhelminthes; class Trematoda; order Plagiorchiida; family Fasciolidae; genus Fasciola; species Fasciola hepatica. The sequence goes on along the minus strand of CANUEZ040000007.1, from coordinate 426,239 downwards.
GCCCAAATCTACCTCGAAGTTCATACTGCATGCCGTTGAAGCTGAAGTCAGCTCCGTTTTGGTAGTTACCATAATCTCATCAACTGCTCTAACGGCAATATTGACAGCAGGTAAATTGTCTTTACAATCCGTCCTCATTTCTTATTCACAATGTTGTTGTAATCTCCATTTGAATACTGCATTTCCTCTACAGTTTGTAATGAAATCTGCACATTTGATATCGACTTGACTGCATCGTTTCTAGTAACAATCTTGCCATTGTGTAGTGGCCTCCAGAATTTCTAACTCCATTGGTAAAATTCATTCAGCCTTCGTTCGACAACCTGTGATCGAAAAGAATAATCGTGTGTGAAGCATTCAAGTGAAATGTCAGTTCACCGATAGTAAGAATGAAGTTGCAGTCTGGTGAGCTTCCACAACATCTGTACTAGTGTGTCCACTCCTGGGGTATTTTATATCAGTATATTCTACTGGGAACGATATCAGCCGTTAGGATTTTACTTCTGCCTAAACAAATACTTTGGATTGCCGGCTTAAGATTTTGGATCCGATAGTATGGATCAAGATGCTTTATTGTACACCCTGATTCCAGTCTTTTCAGTGTAACTTGCTGCAGGCTGAACAGTCAATTTCTTCATCGTGGTTTGGATTTGTTAATAGTCGATTCATCACTGGCGTACTCTTAGAATACGAGTGCGTACCGTATCCACATCCGGCTTCATCCAACTCAATGAGTAATGCTGTAAGCCCATGTTCCTATCTGAAATTTATTCACTTGGTCCCTTAAAAATATTAATGTCCTGTTTTCGTCGCTGCAACTCCACGAAATCTAACAATCAATATCATCTCGATTCGGGTACACTCACATCGCGTACATCTTCCCAAATAGCAAGCAACACGTTCCCAGACCACTTCATGATGCTTTCTGTGAGAGTATGCTGACACATGGTCGATAACTGTCCAAGTCGCGTGAGCAATCAGCATGTCGGCGCCTATCTAGAATCCACGTCAGTGCTTGAGCCAGAGGGTATGCAAGCGACAAGACGTGAATGGGTTCCGCTCAAATGGCAGCTAGTCGTATAACCAATCAACCACAGGACAGCCTGCTTGATGTTAGAATGAACCAGTTGGTTGATGTTGCAACGGTTGGTTTCAGTGACTGTTTCTTTCTATATGAACAAAGTGTCTTGTTCTAATAAACTGAGGTGATCTGAGAGCAGAAAAGTATTCCCAAAAGAGTTAGTGGGACAGAATAGAACACTTACTAATCACCTTTCTTCCCTCTGAATTTCTCAAAGAGGACTCTCTTTGTTTGAGTATTGACTTGTTTGATATACCATCCAAATGCGATGGGGATACCGCGTCAGCAATGGTGAGGCTATTATTAGTATCCGTAGATTAGTCACATGATCAAGTGCTTATTGCATATCCATAATTTGAAGTCCTTGGGGTGCATTCTTCTTCGAGGAGGCTGCAGACATAACGGTCAATCGATGTGATCAGCTCATTACGTAGCAAACATGAAAAAAATAATTGTGGACTTGATGACGTTTGAGGTTTCCGAGTTGGGGTCTACGAGATGAATTCGCTGGAGGGTTACACACATCAACTAACATGGTTAGGTCCGACGGACAGTGACGCAGATACATTAAATTTCTTTCTGTTTGCATGATTTTATTCGAAAATAATCGATTTTGGCTACTTGCATCTCATACTTCTTTATACGAATCGCCGTCGACTAGAAAATGAATGAGTCTGACCACAATTTTCCCCTCATTCTGTAATCCTTCTCCGGTGGTGTTGCGTTGGCACCACGCTTTTTCTCAAACTGGTGCCATATATATATATATATATATATATATATATATATATATATAGCAAACGCTACTGGTTGGTCACCCCTATTCAGAGCACAAAAGCGAATATTTTGGTTGGCACGACTGAGCGGAATTTAGTTCCGTGCTCATAATATGATGTCATCAAGAAAGAAGTGCACTTTCATGACTAAAAGCCCGTTTGAATGCCATCCATCTTCCTTCTACGGCATCTAATTTATCTTTCTTTTGGTCACAGCCAAAAAATCTCAATTTATCACCGGCACATTGATACATCCTGAAAAGCTGCTCCCAACAAGAGTTAAACTGTCAAAGTCTACATCATGCCCTCAATAAGTCCAACTTCGACCCTCGTTTCTTAGGTACAAAATTTTGCAACTTTTGAGGGAATAGTATACACGGCATTCTTCCGGGAATAAAAAAACACTGGTTTAACAACCTGCACTCTAGAATGAAACAGTTCAACAATTCACGGTTTTATTGCATCTTCTTCATCGCCAATTATGCTTCGTTCATCATTTGATCGAACTGACACAACATCAAGGAAAATGGAAAAAATAATACCCGGAATTCACACGACTATTCTTGTCGCAGATCAACCGTGCCAAAGCAGAACGGAACTACAGACGAACACAACAGGCGTTCATAAAGTCCCTTCGCCGTCCAATACATTTGTTGGCCGTATCACGAGTACTTCAGTACAGACAACCTAGAAACTCATCAGATTTCGACCTTATCATCAAGAGTAGTGAACTGACATTTCATTTGCTTTCTTCACACGTGAACATTTTTCAGATCACAAGTTTCTAAATGACGATATAAGAAATTCTAATAGTCAAGTTAGGATACCGGGAGGTGGCGGCAATGAATAAATTGGTACTGGAAAAGATTTAATAAAATCAACGAAATAGTTCACTCACTTTGTTACAAATTGATTAGAAAATCGGTCCGAAAGATGATCTTTCATCAACAGTGCGAATAAGAAGCGAAAATAAATAGGAAAGTGGATTTAACTGCTGCGAGGTCCACCATTTTTGCTGTTGTTGTTTTGATAGCAATTGTAATCGCAGTTGGTGATACCGTTTTTGTCGTGCAGTTTGACAAACTCGGAAAAAGTTGCCAAATTTGACACGTTTAATTTCCGGATAACTGTTTTACTTTTTCTGTGTGCTCTCGACACACAAGCACATCGTACGGATCAGGAATCAGAACGAACCATCAGGTTATCTCCACTTGCACGTAGCCATACATTTAGCCCTCGTGCGATGTCTGTTACTATTTCCGCCACATCCTTTACGGGGTAAACTGACACAATCATGTTTCACGCCATCCCAACCATGACTGGGCTTATCTGATGTACATCCTCCAGCTGCAATCGGTTGTTTGCACTTACCTAAAGAGAGGAATAAATTGCAGATGAAAGCAAATTTGAAAACCACTGTATAAAGAACTGCGAAATCATACTCAGTACCTATTGGCCCTTCAACCAATCACATGTGAACGTGAGAAGCAATTGTATTCGCTGGTGATCACTGAGCTTGACGTTTAGGTGACGGACATTTTATCTTTAGCCGTGGTGAAGACATCAACGAGCAAGTGAAAGACTAACTTAAGAGGTAAGTTGAAGGATGAGAACTGAAGCCTCAAGCATCGCTGCGTTCTACGGATTGGCAAAGGTACACAAAGATGGCATCCCACTGAGACCAATTGTCTCCTCACCCGCAACCTCAACATATATTGTGGCCAAAGCGTTATGGAAAACCCTGAAACCACTAGTAAGTTGATAAATCCACTCTGTTACTAATGCTCAACAGTTTCTGTATGAACTGAAGGACATCATTTTAGAAGAAGATGAAGCATTACTTTCGTTCGAAGTTACGTCGCTCTTTTTTTAATTGACTTGAACTTAGCCAAGAGCATATTAAAGAAGCTCATTCAACAAAGTCACTCATATAACCAACCAAAAACACAGAAAGTTTGTCAACTACTGGACTTGGGACTACACTCGCGTTTCTTATTTGACGGAGAAATCGACGAATAAATAAACGGAACATCAATGGGATCACCCATATTTGAATTTATTGCAGAAGCTGCGATGCAAGCCCTTGAAAACATCGCTTTACCAATGATTACACCAAAACTTTGGATCAGATATGTGGGTGATACATAAGTCATCATCAATCGCTCAGATACTGGAAAGACACACGCCACAATCAACAACATCTTCGAGGATATCTGATTAATTATGAAAATGGAAAGGGACAAACAACTAGCAATTCTGGATGCATTGGTAAAATGGACCAGCAGTGGCCAAATGGAGACTTCTGTTTTTCGAAAATAAACACAGATATTGATCTTCCACGGCGTTCATTCAAACGAATACATGAGGTCTTGCTTAAGAACTCTGTTTCACAGAGCCAAAACACTTTTCAGCACAGCAGAACTGAAAAAACAAGAGGAGAACTATCTTTGCAGTACATTCCAATAAAACGCCTACCCAAGGAACTTCATTCGGAGGACCATATTCGGAACCATGTCCGAAACCGACCAATCTGCACAATCTAACAGGAGGATAGCACAGCCTACATCAAACTATATCGGAAATGACCTCAAGACTCCTCCAACCACAAGCCATCACAGTTGCTCGCAAACCGACCAAAACCCTGAGAGGAATAATATCAAGACCAAAAGAGCTACTGAAAACCGAAGAACGAAGTGTGTTATACAGGGAGAATGGCTAGTACCGTGACAAATATTATGTCTGCTAAGTGCAGGGAAAAGGTACAACACTACTGAATGAACACAAGCTAGCTACAAGAAGATACGATCCATTCTCCCCAATATCCGTTCACATAGATCAAGAAGGAAACACCCTGAACCTGGAGAAAGCCCATATCCTGGGCTAGGCAACTAAGAGACATGCAACGGAATTCTTGAAAGCATTGCATTCAATCCACAATCAGACTGAATTGGATGGCATTTACAATCTACTCATCCGCAAAAAGTCCAACCAACCCAAGAAGTGCGAAACTTTTGGACCTTCATAATACCGACCCATTGTATTGAAACCCAATTCGTCATGTGCACAAATCAACTAAATTTTCCATGAAGGCTAAACGGACCAATCCTAGAGAAAATAATTTCAAGGAAAACAAAAAAACATTGTAAAAATTTCAAGAGAATAATTCTCTGAATGTGCCGGGTATTGTTAAAGTCAAAGGTCAAGTTGCTGAATTCCGGATTTCGCCTCTAGAGTAAAGAGGGTCAGAATGTCAAGATTCTGTGATCAGTAGTATTCTAAGGTCAAGGTCAAATGAGAGATCAAGGTCATACTCAAAGCAATGTACAGATGAGTATGGGCACCTTCACTTGCTCATTGGTGATGCCACTTTAGCTGGTGACAAATCGTTTGCGACCTAAATGTCAGTCTCAGCAATCACTAATGGACACTAGCCATCAACCTGGGCCACAAACAACACCAGTATTCAAAATCATTGGGATGAGAAGCAATTTTTTGAGAACCTTAATAAACCACTTACATTTGAGATTGCAATTTTTCATTGTTTGATAATTGTTCTTTGTTTCTTGACATCCACCACATGCGGATGACGTGCACCTTTTCTTAATTTGGCCGCAAGACGGACGAATCATTTTGTCCTTGCAAGGTCCGGGATCACGTGCTTCATAAGGAGTAACTGAAATGACGACAGTCATAAATTTCATCAGTTCGACTGTTGGAAACCTACAGTCTACAAATGAGCAACAGCTGACAAAATTGCTTGCATGTCAAGACAGCTTACTGTGATTTAGAAATGTATAGAACTAGAACGGCAAGCAAATCGTCCGTCTCAATTCATAAGTAGTGTCAAAACTCCTTGATCACCAACCCAGTTTTCATTGTCGAAATTCGATCTTCCTTTCTCATGTTCTGTTTGAAGTAGCTATCCCATTAGTAGAAGCAGAACATTATGGTAAATATTTTGGTCACATTTCTACTAGAGTAATTTGGTTGCTATTATGTACGACAGTTCATTTAAGCAACAACGTGAAATCGCAGAACTGATTTTATATGTACGTAGATGTTCATTCTTGATCAGAAACAATTCATCTTGTCTTCTTTGCTCTTTTCATCTTTTACTTTGCTTTCTTACCATGTAAAAATGGTACCCAATTTCAGGAAGGGGATCACCGCCCATTTGAGGCTGCTTTTTGTGAAAGCTGATCAGCAGCAAAAGCCGGATTCGAATCTGGGACAGCCCACTATGTTGACCATTTGGCCACCGATCACTGTGAACTCGTTCTATGTGCGAATGGCAGTGCAAAACATACCTTCGTCACAATTACCGCGGAGTCTCGAAACTTTTCTCTCTCAATACCAATGCCTATTTTCGTAATTGGGTTTTTCAAAATCACGCTCAGTGGGAAATGATCACAATGTGAGAAAAGGCAGGATGGTATGGAAGTACTGATTTTGTATTAAAATGCAACTTGATAACGGTTCCAAAACGAAGATTTAATTGCATTTTGAGAAACAATGAGTGACTGAGATAATAAATCAGAGGACCGAAAAAACCGACTCACTTTCTTGCCTCAAAATAGCATTTATTGAGAATATCGTGATGACCAAGATGGAGACGAATGCAACTTGTAACGTGTGCATTTTGAACTTCAAGCTGTATAACTGCCAGTTGTAAGAGCTTTCGTTTTTCACTTGTATCTGATTTCTTGCACCTTTATATATACATTGGATGGAGTATGAGTGTAGCACGTGACCGAAAATCACTCGCTTTTGTGGGAATCTCATTAGTGATGCTATGTTTAATGGCTTAGTACGGCGTCATGGGCTCCATAACTGCCTGATGCTAGACAAAATTCTAAGAGGCCGAAATGAATGTTTGGGCCTGTCTGACACAAGCGTTTCTCGGACGTGTAAATAACCCACTCATCTGAGGCAACCAATTCACGAAACATTATTTGTTTATCTTAACATGTCTAATTCACGTGATTTCTTTCAACTTCTCGATATTATCACATAATACAAACGATGAAAATAAATGGGGAAAAGGGAAAACCTGTGGGCTATTTCTTGGTGTCAGTAAGGAAAAAATCATTCATATGAGACCGTGTAGAAATGTGTGCAATATTTTCTGAAAGTTTACAGCTTTAGGCAACATTATTTTTTCATCTCCATTGAATACTCCACCACTTGTGTGTGATTTTATGTTTGCCCTAATATGCCGAATCCGGTGCACAGTGACTTTGTAGGACCCAGTGTGCTATATCCTACCGGTGAACACACTGTTGTCCTCACTGGTCTATTGTTACGAGAAGACTAGTTACAACCTAGTCACTTAGACAGGCGATCGAATCACATTCATTCGAGTCTTCCACTGTGTTTTATTTTCACGTTTTACGTGTAAAGTGTTCTTCGACAATCCGCGAATGTACGAACAAAGTCGCCACTGTTGTATCTGAAATATTTTATTAAATGCCAGATTTTATCATGTGAGCCAAATTTTTACGGAGATTAACCAAATTATTTGTTAACAAGACAGAGAGAAAGAGATGTCCCATTCTCGTCGCTTGCATAGACAGTGGTTTCGATTTCGACTAGCCAATCCCACTGCACCGAACAGTGCGAGAGTGTATGGCCAGAAAACCAGTTGCACCTAAAAGTGAACGTGGGCAGTGACCGAACATTGACGGACACTACTTCATCGCTAATTTTGACAAGGAATTTGATTGAACGGTGCGTGGTGAATAAAGGAGTAAGTTGCAATGAATGTATGGGGCATGTTTGACTAGCTGCTATTAGAGAGGTCTTAGAAATTCCACCTTTATTGATTTAGCTGTGCAGCTCATGAAACCACATACCGGTCCCTTTGGGTAACGGAGTGAAACAGGCATCAGGCGAGGATAAATTTAGTGAGAATGTTTTCAGATCAGGTCATTTGCAAGCACTGCAGTTACACCACTCGTTGTTATTACCACTCAATGGACTTCGTGACTGATGGCTGAGAAGCATCTGTGGGTGATTCATCTTTTTCGAGAAGTGCCGACATGGTTCGGCTTGATAAATCAATAGTTCTGGCAAATGAGACTGAAACAGCAAAGAAATCCATTCATATTGATATAAGGATTAGATCATATCTAGCTGACAATGATGTTATCCTCTAACATTTGAAATAATAACAAGACCATAAACGAGTGCTTATCATGACAAACACAAAAGTAGTCCATGGGCCTTAGTCCTTCCCTGTTTTGAATAATATTGTCTGACTGATTTGTGATAGACACATATCCGGAACTTTCGTTGGCCGCTCAGTTGTAGGTCCAAGCATATGAACTAGCTAGTTATTTCAACTGGGATTGTAATAAAGTGGATTAAAAATACTGATAACAAAATAGGAACCATCAGTCTCACACCTGACGTTCGGTCTCATATACCGGTCATTTTACCGTTGAAGCAGCTTCTTCTTTCACCGATCTTGTGGTTTGTCGACAGAAATACTAACTCCATCACGTAAAAACTGAGCTAAGCGGGTGTGAGCAGTGGCCTGTTCAACAATGTCTTTTACCTCCCAACCTGTGTCGTTATTGCCAAAAGTAGTCCATGCATTTATGTATCCCTTGCCGTTCTGGATGCGCTCGAATTAGAAAACGGAATAATGTTGTCATTCGGAAATCTAGGCAACTTCATGGTCCAGTAGAAGTGTTTGCTTTTAACACTGGTTGATTACAATTTGTTTCAGTTTTCTCAAGTTAAGTCAACTTGTGGTATATAGACAAGATTTGTCACACGAAGTTAAGTGCTCCTCTGTTGGGAAACTGATAAATTTAGGACAAGAGATACAACGGGATCGTGACAAAGCTCAAATGAACCTTAGAAAACTGACAAAGTCCTTCACTCGAATATCAGAGTTCAGTTCAGTTCAGACAACTACTAACCATACACTGGGTGCAGCACTACTGATTGCGACACCCAGCTATTTCCTCCACTGTGTCTATCCACGTGTGGAAGGGTCTCGTGTACTTCATCCAAGAAGTCTAGCACGCCCTACTGGGCCAAATCTACTGGTTAGGCTCTTCATACCTTTCTTCCATGTCATGAACGGGCCAACTTTATTTATCTTTTGGCCGTTACCTGCATCAGAAAAGATTGGGCATCGAGGAATCCTGTTAGGGGACGTGCTCAACACATGCAGCAAACACATTAGCCTAGTGTGCTTACGTATTCCAACTAATAATCTTGTTCGTGAAACTAAGACTCTCTGCCGAACTTTGGCGGTGTCTATACGGTGCCCCCACCATATTCTAACAGTGTTACGAAGTCATCGGAGTTCAAACACCGGGAATTGTTAGTATATCCTCCACCCGTAATGGTCACGCCCCCGAACCATACAGAAGCACCAGCCTGACTACTGCACCGTACACTCGACCCTTGATAGATAAACGGATGTCATGTCGACGTCACAGATGACTCAGGTTTGCAAATGCCAAGCAAGTCTTCTGTGTACGCAGAAACACTTTATCCGATATCCGACCTGCAGGTGAGAAGGTACTAAACGCATACCAAACATTACTACGCAGTCCGTCAAGCTGTCTAGGAAAGCTTGCAGCTTACCCGGATATTCACTTAGAAGACCTGTGTTGTTCGCATATTCAAGATCTGATACTTTTCCACTCAGGAACGTTCAGTGCCATTATTCTCACCTGATAAGATAGGGGTCTCCAGGACCACATCAGCCACAAAGTTGAAGAGAAAAGGAGAAAAGGGAAACCCTGACGTAGACCACTTTCCGTGGTGAACTCGAGCTAAAGATCACCGTACGCTCGAACTCGGCTCTGGCTGTTCACATAAAGGTAATTTGTGATGGAAATGAATTCCTCTGGTATACCCCTAAATTAGAGGTAGAGTCAGAAGATTGCGCGGCCGAGTGGGTGGAAGCCCGCTTTACTATCCAGATAAACGAGAATAGTGGGCCTATTGAACGTGTGCCTATGTTCTACAATTTGCCGAGGAGTGAACATGTGATCAATTAAACCTCAAACTTGTCTGAACCCCACTTGATTCTCACGCGAGCACTGTTCGCGAGAGTTCAATACGCGGCTGAGAATAATACCAGCAGGCAGTTTAGATGCGATGCCAACTAAAACTATTCTCCTTTAGTATTCACGAGAGGATCTGTCGCTTTTTTTATAAATCGGTACGATCACCGATTCCCACTAACTGTTTGGAATTTGTTCCTTCTCCCATATCAAACAGAGGAGATTTGTCAGCTCCAGTAAAAGTGCTGAGCCACCGTCTTTGAAACTAGACGGAGGCTACCCTTCAGGTTCAGCCAACTTATGCCGTTTAAGATAGGCCTTCACGCGAAGAACCTCCGTTTCTGGCGGAGGACTGCTGTCTACATCTATAGCTGTAACCATCGTGCTAATTAGCAAACCTGTCGTGGGTAAGGGTTAGGTAAATTGTTTCTCGGAATTTTTTGCCCGGCGAATTAGACGACGCTCTCGAGTCGGAATCAGTGAGCCATTCGCCTGTTCGACCAGTTTCCTAATGCCTGGCTTTTATCCACCAGTATTTCGGATTAGACGAAAAAGGTTGCGGCTAGTGCTGACAGCTGCAGCTTTTTCCATCTCCCTGCAATTCGCAACCCACCAGTGCTCGTGGTCATTTCTCAGGCTCCAAATCAGGTGGCGTTTAAGGCATCTTGGTGGCTCATCAAACCTTGGGTCTGAAGGACTTGATCCGTGAGTGTCTAACATTACAACTGAGGATGCAGTTATCCATTGAAGTCAAGTAACATTTGCTGACTTGTACAAGATTTTCCAAAGTCACCTGATATGCTACTCAACATTGACGATCGAGGATTGCCTAATCGAGAGGTCGCACAAAGAGTGTCCACGTAAAAATTATACGGGCGAATGGGCATGTGCCCAATAGCTACAATTACTGTGTATTCTAGCAGAATTATTAAAATGAATTATCTTCATTTAGCAGCATAATAAAGCCTTGTGACTAAAACCATTGCAATCACGAGACTAAACATAATGTAAGCAGACGGTTTGGGTATGTTTGTCTGACTAACAGTAACAGCAGACCACTCATGAAATACTACTTCAACCTTCATAAAACAAAATTTATGAAGCGATTAGCCGTTAACATGGTAGAAAGTTATTAAAAGTCGGAACAGTGCAACTGAACATTATAGACCTGCCGGATTTCCACGGTGAGGTTCCATAGGTTCACCCAACCCGTGATTATGTACAGGAAGATATGACTAAGCTCCATAAAAAATGAGGCCCTTGTACTCACACAAATTAATCATTGAACTAACACGACAATGTGCGGTTCTCTTCCTGATTTGTCTCACGGATTCTGAGCAGTAGCAATCAAAGCGCTCCAATCAATACACCGTCCGTGGATGTTGCTAAAGAATTAGATTTGTTGAAGTCTACAAAATACATGAAACCAATGAGATTACACACGACTGAACCCCAAACAAATTAGTGATGAATGTTTTGTTAGTGTATGGCATAGTGCCGGGTGAACAATAATTAAATTGTGATTTCACTCAGGTTTTCCATGCAAGGCAAGGTAAAATTTACTGGGTGTAAGAATCTATCTACTGAAATCCTTCTCAGTAGCATCCATATGAATTAAAACCTCCAGGAGTGGATATGCTACCGCGTATCACACTGTACACTGATAGAAATTATGCGGAAGCTCATCAGATTACGACTTCAAACTCAAGAGTGGTAAACCTTCATTTCATTTGTACGCTTCCCACATGATTAAGCTCTTGGATCACAAGTTTCCAAACGACGGTTGAATAAATTTTACCAATGAAATTAGAAAACCAAGAGGCTGATGCACAAAGAACGAATAAATTTAAAATGCGCAGGTTTCACTACAGATCAAAAGGAAAATAGGGTCCATAAATGGAACTTACAACAGCGCTGTGGATAAGAAACGAAAATGGATTGCAAAGACAATTTACCTGCTGTCAACATTGCCGTTATAGAAGTTGAAAGTATCGTAACTACCAAAGCGGAGCTGACTCTAACTTCAACGGCATGCAGTATGAACATCAAGGTAGATATGGGCTAGCTGATAGAGTGTTTGTTTCGCGCGATTTCTCGTGTGTTTCCTTACAATTTGTTCGGATTAAAGTGCAGCACGTGGCAACGTGGTCACATGTTTTTGTGTGAATCTCATTAGTGGTGGTGTGACGAACAAATTGTGAGTGCATGATGGTGTTGGGTAATTGTCCCAATATGGCAATATTTCTGCGACACCGATATGAATGTTTTGCGACTGTGGTGAAAATATGTTTACTTCATCTTTTCTGGTACAGGCTCACGTGTCTGCAAAATATTTTAAGGGATGCCCGCATCATGTAGAACGCTATCTATATTGCGAATTCAGTGGAAACCCAATTCTAGTTTCACGATCACTGTCAAATCCCTAGGGTATTTGAAGCTGGTAAGAGTTTTTAGAGGCGGCCAGCAGGTCATTCCATCCGGCGAAATGGAAGTCGCCCGCGTTGGCAAGGTTTTAACTGTATACGCGCATTCATCTTGCTCTTTTTAGTCACCCGTTAACGATTCAATAGTAACCAGTTAACTTCTTCAATGAATTCGGTTACCCTCGTAAGAGTTCATTACCAGCTTCAAACACCCTAGGGATGAAACAGGGGCCATATACCGGACCAATGGGAAATATCATGGAAGAACCTGGATTGACCAGTTCAACAGGAAGATTACAACGGGTCATTCAAAAACTTTAGTGGCAAGGGCGTGTCGATGGCTAGTAGGGGGACCACTTGGTAAAGGCTTATCTCAGTTCAACTGTGATTGTGGCGAGAGTCATAATTAGTCATTCTGAGAGATGCAAGGAAGCAAAGCCTTACCGGCTTTAGAGTGGCGACGCTGAAGCAGTCATGCTTACTTGCCGAACCCAGTTGACCATTTTCACCTCGCTAACAGTCAGTTTACCATAGCCAGCGTATTTTGATTCTTCGATGATATAACTGACTATTCCATATACGCGCATACAAACATACTGACGTCAGCTGACGATATTCATCTCGTGATTTGTTGAGCCCTATGTATCAGATATGACCTCGATTCAGCCGTTGGCAGATCCGGTTTGACTGTGTTCAGTCTGTCTGAATTCACAGTCCCTCTCCTGGTAGGACAGAACTTCTGGCCGATGTATGACCGATATGTTCGAGTCCTGGTTAGTCAATCAGCATTGCTTGATAGCCAGAGTTAAAGTTTTTCTGGTCATTCTGTCCTAGCTTGTCGTTTCCCGGTAAGTCCTTTTTCACTGTAATTCCGTGTCTTCGTTAGTCTTTGTATCTACCGTAAAACAGAGAGATTCGTAAATTCCCCTTAGTAAACCACAATTTGAGGTTTTGCAATTTCCAGTTTATTTCAGTTGAGTTCTACTATACGGTACAGCATTAGAAACCTCGACTGGATAAAATTCATTTTTTGGGGTTTTTCGAGTAACTTTACGTCAGCCTATAATCAGTTCAAGTAGAAAATCAAAAAGAACATGGATCTTTGATATGAGTAGTGTGGCATTGTATCTGGATGACAGGATGAAACTTTCCTGGAAGCACGCGACCGGTTTCGCGGTTATTGCCGCTCATCAGATATGCTTACCCAGTATTCTTCCTCCCAATCATCCTTATACTAGAGCACTTCACAGTTGGTTTACAGCTGTAATCTCATTTGAATCGAATAGAGAACGTATGAACGGGGAGTCCATTTTCAGAAACTTTGGAAGAGTCACCGTGTGATTCTGAAAATGGACTCCCCGTCCATGCTAGCTCCATTCGATTCAAATGAGATTGCAGCTGCGAACATAGATCCGCCTGTATTCCGTTTTCAACAGTTTTGCTACTATGCAGAAGAAACGAAACTCGGAGAAACCTTAGGTCTTCAGAATGAGGAAACTTCATTTTGTAAGAATTTAAAGGAAGAAATGAAGCTAATAAGAAATACTCTATGTGAAAGCGGTGACCTGGGTCCGTCTAACGAAATAAGTCTCATCGAAACTGTCGAAGATCCCCGTGGAACCATTTGGAAAAAGAGACTATTTATCAACTTGCAACTTAAAGGCGACGTAGAATAAGACTGGACCTCTACTGAGAATGTCTTTTTTGTTTTGATCCTAACCGATTTTTAGACTTTCTAGGCATCTTTGACTTGAGTCAGTTTACTTCGTGCTCTGCCTACTCATCTCAATGCACGGGCAGAGAAAAGTGAGGTATAAACAAGGGGCACTTCCGATGAACTGGAAAATGCACAGTTTCGACAGCCAAAACAAGAAAGGTGTAAAATGCATCGCTGAACTTTCTTTGAAAGTAAGAAATGAACTGTGTGGAGTGAACGAGTTTTGACCAGTCAGAAAGAATTAACCTCCTCAGCAGAAAGCTCAGAAACAATTGATAATAGAAATTTAAGAAAAAGCTTTTGTCTACTATCTATAGGAAGTAGTGTACAATGACATAATAATAAGCGCTACTAACATACGATGCTCTGAAATCGGTGACTGAGGAGATAAATTCAAAACACATTCAATTCCGCTACATTAAGTAGAGTCCCGAAATATTCCCTTGATTCAGATTCATAACAACGAAGGACTATGCATATTGATGTTCTTTGTAGCTCAGATCGAGGGTTTGTACCGGATATTGGTCGCTGTGTGACGTATCTTATATACGTCGAACGGTAAGAAAGCTTATCACTCGAATAATGAGCCCCTTCCACGCTGTTTAAGTTAAGGATAGACTGGGTTGGTATACTGCTTAATCCGAGAGCACCTGGTTGACACTGGATATCAGCTGCGTCTGGACAGTGCTTTAAAATTTATTTACTGGAGCCACCTAGGGAGTTTAGTTGATCACTCTAGTGATTGCCGAGACAATTGGAATAAGGAAGTTGACTCCTGAAATTTGCACCCAAACGCATTTGGTCAGAGCACCTCAAGTTTCCTTGGCCGAGGACTGACCAAGGCGGCATAAATTCTTTATCCTATTACACCGAGGGCGTATGCTAGATAAACCAATCACGTGGCAAGGATAGTTTGACTGCGACAAACCCCTGCCCAAGATTGGTTTTTATTAAATGCCTGTCCGCATGATATTCTGTCTAATGTCTCCTACGTAGTCTGAAAACGGTTTAAAAAGAAACTACTGGAAAAAATTGTTTTCCCGCATTAGACACTTAAATAGTGGAGTCATTTTTATTTGACAAAGTACGAAAAAGAGTTAGGAGATCATCATAATTACAGTCCAAGAGGAACTGGAGGATGAGTGGATGAAATGAGATTAGAAGAAAAGAGCAAAGTAAGGCACCTTGAACAACTCACGAGTTACTTCCTTGAAATCTGGAGGACTTGCCGGCCATTCTTTCATTTTAGATAATTCCCGACAAACAGTCAGCAAGCCACGACAATAAACTAGGAGGATAATCAGAAGTGTGAAGCTTCTGTGTTAAGATTTGACTTTGTGATGAGACCAAAGGCGAAAGAGTAGTCAGTAAATACGTACCTAACAGATTCAACACAGTTGTCTATTAAACTGTGGAAAAATGAACTGGATAGAATAGATAGAGTTCGATTGTTTTCCTGATATTCCCGTTTCGGGTGTATGCGAAGTTCATTTTCTAACGAATGAACGTGTATACCTCAGGACAGAAAGGGGTTGAAGTACCTCGGTCAGCTGTTGAGTAACTAGTAGCCTACTTGTGAAATAAAATTGGTAGAAAAGACTGAAAATCAGACAAATCGTCCGTGGGTTCAAAAAAGTGAACCATGATTTCATTCGCAAGTTTGGGTGTCATAAAGATCCCTGCGGTTTGATCACTCTAAATGCACTCCCTAATGGAAAGAAGAAGGAACTGGGCCGGGGGAAGATAAAATATACCATGCAATAAAAATAGGCTAAACACGAACAGCTATCATGTGCACTGGTGTACCATCGAAGATTATATGGTCGATGTATTGAGTGACTCCTGATCCAAAGTCCCTCAATAGATCTCAGCGAATAGCGTTGACTAGCAACCCGGGGAATTTATGTTAGAAATCAAATGCCAGTGTTACGTAACGTCTACATTCACGTTTCTACCAGAATAAACAGTTCCTGGGCAACATTATTCGAACATTGGTATTGGATAGTTCATGCTGAACGAAACACGATGGTTTGCTTCATTGTGGTATACACAGAGCAAGCTGGATTCTCCCATCTAGTTCAAGATGCTTTATTCTGACCTTTTCATTTACGTCTTCTGACAATTACAGACCACAGGTAGAACTGTCAATTTCTTCACTGTGTACTGGATTTTTCAATAGCCGACTATTCATCGGTATACTCCTAGGATATAGGGGCGCACCCACTTCATATTCAGTTCCATCAATGCAATGTGTAGTGCAATTAACCTTTTGTTATTATTATCTCTGATTTATAGATTTTATCACTAGAAAAATCATTTCACACAGCTTCCATTCATAGCAAATTTTCTTACCAGTTTCCTCTTTTACTCTATACGTAGAGCCACTGACTACTGGGTGCTAAACCTTGATCCATCCAAGTTATTTGCACAAGCTTCATAATTCTTTTGCTTTACTGATTTTGGGTACGTTTTATTTGACAGTGATCGTGAAACTAGAATTGGGTTTCCACTGAATTCGCAATATAGATAGCGTTCTACATGATGCGGGCATCCCTTAAAATATTTTGCAGACACGTGAGCCTGTACCAGAAAAGATGAAGTAAACATATTTTCACCACAGTCGCAAAACATTCATAACGGTGTCGCAGAAATATTGCCATATTGGGACAATTACCCAACACCATCGTGCACTCACAATTTGTTCGTCACACCACCACTAATGAGATTCACACAAAAACATGTGACCACGTTGCCACGTGCTGCACTTTAATCCGAACAAATTGTAAGGAAACACACGAGAAATCGCGCGAAACAAACACTCTATCAGCTAGCCCATATCTACCTTGATGTTCATACTGCATGCCGTTGAAGTTAGAGTCAGCTCCGCTTTGGTAGTTACGATACTTTCAACTTCTATAACGGCAATGTTGACAGCAGGTAAATTGTCTTTGCAATCCATTTTCGTTTCTTATCCACAGCGCTGTTGTAAGTTCCATTTATGGACCCTATTTTCCTTTTGATCTGTAGTGAAACCTGCGCATTTTAAATTTATTCGTTCTTTGTGCATCAGCCTCTTGGTTTTCTAATTTCATTGGTAAAATTTATTCAACCGTCGTTTGGAAACTTGTGATCCAAGAGCTTAATCATGTGGGAAGCGTACAAATGAAATGAAGGTTTACCACTCTTGAGTTTGAAGTCGTAATCTGATGAGCTTCCGCATAATTTCTATCAGTGTACAGTGTGATACGCGGTAGCATATCCACTCCTGGAGGTTTTAATTCATATGGATGCTACTGAGAAGGATTTCAGTAGATAGATTCTTACACCCAGTAAATTTTACCTTGCCTTGCATGGAAAACCTGAGTGAAATCACAATTTAATTATTGTTCACCCGGCACTATGCCATACACTAACAAAACATTCATCACTAATTTGTTTGGGGTTCAGTCGTGTGTAATCTCATTGGTTTCATGTATTTTGTAGACTTCAACAAATCTAATTCTTTAGCAACATCCACGGACGGTGTATTGATTGGAGCGCTTTGATTGCTACTGCTCAGAATCCGTGAGACAAATCAGGAAGAGAACCGCACATTGTCGTGTTAGTTCAATGATTAATTTGTGTGAGTACAAGGGCCTCATTTTTTATGGAGCTTAGTCATATCTTCCTGTACATAATCACGGGTTGGGTGAACCTATGGAACCTCACCGTGGAAATCCGGCAGGTCTATAATGTTCAGTTGCACTGTTCCGACTTTTAATAACTTTCTACCATGTTAACGGCTAATCGCTTCATAAATTTTGTTTTATGAAGGTTGAAGTAGTATTTCATGAGTGGTCTGCTGTTACTGTTAGTCAGACAAACATACCCAAACCGTCTGCTTACATTATGTTTAGTCTCGTGATTGCAATGGTTTTAGTCACAAGGCTTTATTATGCTGCTAAATGAAGATAATTCATTTTAATAATTCTGCTAGAATACACAGTAATTGTAGCTATTGGGCACATGCCCATTCGCCCGTATAATTTTTACGTGGACACTCTTTGTGCGACCTCTCGATTAGGCAATCCTCGATCGTCAATGTTGAGTAGCATATCAGGTGACTTTGGAAAATCTTGTACAAGTCAGCAAATGTTACTTGACTTCAATGGATAACTGCATCCTCAGTTGTAATGTTAGACACTCACGGATCAAGTCCTTCAGACCCAAGGTTTGATGAGCCACCAAGATGCCTTAAACGCCACCTGATTTGGAGCCTGAGAAATGACCACGAGCACTGGTGGGTTGCGAATTGCAGGGAGATGGAAAAAGCTGCAGCTGTCAGCACTAGCCGCAACCTTTTTCGTCTAATCCGAAATACTGGTGGATAAAAGCCAGGCATTAGGAAACTGGTCGAACAGGCGAATGGCTCACTGATTCCGACTCGAGAGCGTCGTCTAATTCGCCGGGCAAAAAATTCCGAGAAACAATTTACCTAACCCTTACCCACGACAGGTTTGCTAATTAGCACGATGGTTACAGCTATAGATGTAGACAGCAGTCCTCCGCCAGAAACGGAGGTTCTTCGCGTGAAGGCCTATCTTAAACGGCATAAGTTGGCTGAACCTGAAGGGTAGCCTCCGTCTAGTTTCAAAGACGGTGGCTCAGCACTTTTACTGGAGCTGACAAATCTCCTCTGTTTGATATGGGAGAAGGAACAAATTCCAAACAGTTAGTGGGAATCGGTGATCGTACCGATTTATAAAAAAAGCGACAGATCCTCTCGTGAATACTAAAGGAGAATAGTTTTAGTTGGCATCGCATCTAAACTGCCTGCTGGTATTATTCTCAGCCGCGTATTGAACTCTCGCGAACAGTGCTCGCGTGAGAATCAAGTGGGGTTCAGACAAGTTTGAGGTTTAATTGATCACATGTTCACTCCTCGGCAAATTGTAGAACATAGGCACACGTTCAATAGGCCCACTATTCTCGTTTATCTGGATAGTAAAGCGGGCTTCCACCCACTCGGCCGCGCAATCTTCTGACTCTACCTCTAATTTAGGGGTATACCAGAGGAATTCATTTCCATCACAAATTACCTTTATGTGAACAGCCAGAGCCGAGTTCGAGCGTACGGTGATCTTTAGCTCGAGTTCACCACGGAAAGTGGTCTACGTCAGGGTTTCCCTTTTCTCCTTTTCTCTTCAACTTTGTGGCTGATGTGGTCCTGGAGACCCCTATCTTATCAGGTGAGAATAATGGCACTGAACGTTCCTGAGTGGAAAAGTATCAGATCTTGAATATGCGAACAACACAGGTCTTCTAAGTGAATATCCGGGTAAGCTGCAAGCTTTCCTAGACAGCTTGACGGACTGCGTAGTAATGTTTGGTATGCGTTTAGTACCTTCTCACCTGCAGGTCGGATATCGGATAAAGTGTTTCTGCGTACACAGAAGACTTGCTTGGCATTTGCAAACCTGAGTCATCTGTGACGTCGACATGACATCCGTTTATCTATCAAGGGTCGAGTGTACGGTGCAGTAGTCAGGCTGGTGCTTCTGTATGGTTCGGGGGCGTGACCATTACGGGTGGAGGATATACTAACAATTCCCGGTGTTTGAACTCCGATGACTTCGTAACACTGTTAGAATATGGTGGGGGCACCGTATAGACACCGCCAAAGTTCGGCAGAGAGTCTTAGTTTCACGAACAAGATTATTAGTTGGAATACGTAAGCACACTAGGCTAATGTGTTTGCTGCATGTGTTGAGCACGTCCCCTAACAGGATTCCTCGATGCCCAATCTTTTCTGATGCAGGTAACGGCCAAAAGATAAATAAAGTTGGCCCGTTCATGACATGGAAGAAAGGTATGAAGAGCCTAACCAGTAGATTTGGCCCAGTAGGGCGTGCTAGACTTCTTGGATGAAGTACACGAGACCCTTCCACACGTGGATAGACATAGTGGAGGAAATAGCTGGGTGTCACAATCAGTAGTGCTGCACCCAGTGTATGGTTAGTAGTTGTCTGAATTGAACTGAACTCTGGTATTCGGGTGAAGGACTTTGTCATTTTTCTAAGGTTCATTTGAGCTTTGTCACGATCCCGTTGTATCTCTTGTCCTAAATTTATCAGTTTCCCAACAGAGGAGCACTTAACTTCGTGTGACAAATCTTGTCTATATACCACAAGTTGACTTAACTTGAGAAAACTGAAACAAATTGTAATCAACCAGTGTTAAAAGCAAACACTTCTACTGGACCATGAAGTTGCCTAGATTTCCGAATGACAACATTATTCCGTTTTCTAATTCAAGCGCATCCAGAACGGCACGGGATGCATAAATGCATGGACTACTTTTGGCAATAACGACACAGGTTGGGAGGTAAAAGAAATTGTTGAACAATCCACTACTCACACCCGCTTAGCTCAGTTTTTACGCGATGGAGTTAGTATTTCTGTCGACAAACCACAAGATCAGTGAAAGAAGCTGCTTCAACAGTAAAATGACCGGTATATGAGACCGAACGTCAGGTGTGAGACTGATGGTTCCCATTTTGTTATCAGTATTGTTAATCCACTTTATTACAATCCTAGTTGAAATAACTAGCTAGTTCATATGCTTGGACCTACAACTGAGCGGCCAACGAAAGTTCCGGATATGTGTCTATCACAAATCAGTCAGACAATATTATTCAAAACAGGGAAGGGCTAGGGCCCATGGACTACTTTTGTGTTTGTCATGATAAGCACTCGTTTATGGTCTTGTTATTATTTCAAATGTTAGAGGATAACATCATTGTCAGCTAGATATGATCTAATCCTTATATCAATATGAATGGATTTCTTTGCTGTTTCAGTCTCATTTGCCAGAACTATTGATTTATCAAGCCGAACCATGTCGGCACTTCTCGAAAAAGATGAATCACCCACAGATGCTTCTCAGCCATCAGTCACGAAGTCCATTGAGTGGTAATAACAACGAGTGGTGTAACTGCAGTGCTTGCAAATGACCTGATCTGAAAACATTCTCACTAAATTTATCCTCGCCTGATGCCTGTTTCACTCCGTTACCCAAAGGGACCGGTATGTGGTTTCATGAGCTGCACAGCTAAATCAATAAAGGTGGAATTTCTAAGACCTCTCTAATAGCAGCTAGTCAAACATGCCCCATACATTCATTGCAACTTACTCCTTTATTCACCACGCACCGTTCAATCAAATTCCTTGTCAAAATTAGCGATGAAGTAGTGTCCGTCAATGTTCGGTCACTGCCCACGTTCACTTTTAGGTGCAACTGGTTTTCTGGCCATACACTCTCGCACTGTTCGGTGCAGTGGGACTGGCTAGTCGAAATCGAAACCACTGTCTATGCAAGCGACGAGAATGGGACATCTCTTTCTCTCTGTCTTGTTAACAAATAATTTGGTTAATCTCCGTAAAAATTTGGCTCACATGATAAAATCTGGCATTTAATAAAATATTTCAGATACAACAGTGGCGACTTTGTTCGTACATTCGCGGATTGTCGAAGAACACTTTACACGTAAAACGTGAAAATAAAACACAGTGGAAGACTCGGATGAATGTGATTCGATCGCCTGTCTAAGTGACTAGGTTGTAACTAGTCTTCTCGTAACAATAGACCAGTGAGGACAACAGTGTGTTCACCGGTAGGATATAGCACACTGGGTCCTACAAAGTCACTGTGCACCGGATTCGGCATATTAGGGCAAACATAAAATCACACACAAGTGGTGGAGTATTCAATGGAGATGAAAAAATAATGTTGCCTAAGGCTGTAAACTTTCAGAAAATATTGCACACATTTCTACACGGTCTCATATGAATGATTTTTTCCTTACTGACACCAAGAAATAGCCCACAGGTTTTCCCTTTTCCCCATTTATTTTCATCGTTTGTATTATGTGATAATATCGAGAAGTTGAAAGAAATCACGTGAATTAGACATGTTAAGATAAACAAATAATGTTTCGTGAATTGGTTGCCTCAGATGAGTGGGTTATTTACACGTCCGAGAAACGCTTGTGTCAGACAGGCCCAAACATTCATTTCGGCCTCTTAGAATTTTGTCTAGCATCAGGCAGTTATGGAGCCCATGACGCCGTACTAAGCCATTAAACATAGCATCACTAATGAGATTCCCACAAAAGCGAGTGATTTTCGGTCACGTGCTACACTCATACTCCATCCAATGTATATATAAAGGTGCAAGAAATCAGATACAAGTGAAAAACGAAAGCTCTTACAACTGGCAGTTATACAGCTTGAAGTTCAAAATGCACACGTTACAAGTTGCATTCGTCTCCATCTTGGTCATCACGATATTCTCAATAAATGCTATTTTGAGGCAAGAAAGTGAGTCGGTTTTTTCGGTCCTCTGATTTATTATCTCAGTCACTCATTGTTTCTCAAAATGCAATTAAATCTTCGTTTTGGAACCGTTATCAAGTTGCATTTTAATACAAAATCAGTACTTCCATACCATCCTGCCTTTTCTCACATTGTGATCATTTCCCACTGAGCGTGATTTTGAAAAACCCAATTACGAAAATAGGCATTGGTATTGAGAGAGAAAAGTTTCGAGACTCCGCGGTAATTGTGACGAAGGTATGTTTTGCACTGCCATTCGCACATAGAACGAGTTCACAGTGATCGGTGGCCAAATGGTCAACATAGTGGGCTGTCCCAGATTCGAATCCGGCTTTTGCTGCTGATCAGCTTTCTCAAAAAGCAGCCTCAAATGGGCGGTGATCCCCTTCCTGAAATTGGGTACCATTTTTACATGGTAAGAAAGCAAAGTGAAAGATGAAAAGAGCAAAGGAAACACGATGAATTGTTTCTGATCAAGAATGAACATCTACGTACATATAAAATCAGTTATGCGATTTCACGTTGTTGCTTAAGTGAACTGTCGTACATAATAGCAACCAAATTACTCTAGTAGAAATATGATCAAAATATTTACCATAATGTTCTGCTTCTACTAATGGGATAGCTACTTCAAACAGAACATGAGAAAGGAAGATCGAATTTCGACAATGAAAACTGGGTTGGTGATCAAGGAGTTTTGACACTATTTGTGAATTGAGACGGACGATTTGCTTGCCGTTCTAGTTCTATACATTTCTAAATCACAGTAAGCTGTCTTGACATGCAAGCAATTTTGTCAGCTGTTGCTCATTTGTAGACTGTAGGTTTCCAATAGTCGAACTGATGAAATTTATGACTGTCGTCATTTCAGTTACTCCTCATGAAGCACGTGATCCCGGACCTTGCAAGGACAAAAAGATTCGTCGGTCTTGCGGCCAAATTAAGAAAAGGTGCACGTCATCCGCATGTGGTGGATGTCAAGAAACAAAGAACAATTATCAAACAATGAAAAATTGCAATCTCAAATGTAAGTGGTTTATTAAGGTTCTCAAAAAATTGCTTCTCATCCCAATGATTTTGAATACTGGTGTTGTTTGTGGCCCAGGTTGAAGCTGTCCTGTGGTTGATTGGTTATACGACTAGCTGCCATTTGAGCGGAACCCATTCACGTCTTGTCGCTTGCATACCCTCCGGCTCAAGCACTGACCTGGATTCTAGATAGGCGCTGACATGCTGATTGCTCACGTGTGCTCATGTGTCAGCATACTCTCACAGAAAGCATCATGAAGTGGTCTGGGAACGCGTTGCTTGCTATTTGGGAAGATGTGCGCGATGTGAGTGTACCCGAATCGAGATGATATTGATTGTTAGATTTCGTGGAGTTGAAGCGACGAAAACTGGACACTAATATTTTTAAAGGACCAAGTGAATGAATTTCAGATAGGAACATGGGCTTACAGCATTACTCATTGAGTTGGATGAAACCGAATGTGGATACGGTACGCACTCGTATTCTAAGAGTACACCAGTGATGAATCGACTACTGACAAATCCAAACCACGGTGAAGAAATTGACTGTTCAGCCTACGGCAAGTTACACTGAAAAGACTGGAATCAGGGTGTACAATAAAGCATCTTGATCCATACTATCGGATCCAAAATCTTCAGCCGGCAATCCAAAGTATTTGTTTAGGCGGAAGTAAAATCCTAACTGCTGATACCGTTCCCAGTAGATTATACTGATATGAAAACCCCCAGGAGTGGACACACTAGTACAGATGTTGTGGAAGCTCACCAGACTGCAACTTCATTCTTACTATCGGTGAACTGACATTTCACTTGAATGCTTCACACACGATTATTCTTTTGGATCACAGGTTTCCGAACGAAGACTGAATGAATTTTACCAATGGAATTAGAAATTCTGGAGGCCACTACACAATGACCAGATTGCTACTAGAAACGATGCAGTCAAGTCGATATCAAATGTGCAGATTTCATTACAAACTGTAGGGGAAATGCAGTACTTAAATGGAGATAACAACAACGTTGTGAATAAGAAATGAGGACGGATTGTAAAGACAATTTACCTGCTGTCAATATTGCCGTTAGAGCAGTTGATGAGAGTATGGTAACTACCAAAACGGAGCTGACTTCAGCTTCAACGGCATGCAGTATGAACTTCGACGTAGATTTGGGCTAGCTGATTGAGTTATTATTTCTCGCCATTTCGCGATTTCTCATGCGTTTCTCAACAGTTTGTTTGGAATAAAGTGGAGCACGTGGCAAAGCGGTCACGTGCTTTTGTGTGAATATCATTAGTGATGCTGTGATGGCGTGATGTTATTTGATAATTCTCCTAATATGGAAATATTTCTGAGACACCGATATGAATGTTTTGTGACTGTGGTAAAAAAAATGTTCAGTATCACTTTGGTGGCGATGATTTGGGTCTATACCTACTGCATTTTCGAATCGTAGGAAGAAGTATAAGTTGCAAGCCGCTAGATACAAACGATCCGGAAGAAAATCATGCAAACAAGGAAACATTCGAATGCATCTCCGTCACTGGTTGCTGCGCCCAACTGTGTTACTACATGTATCCAATGGCCCAGTGAACTGACCTCTTGGAACTTGGACCAGAAATGTACCAATTCGTCAAGTGCGTAATTCATTCATACCTTTTTCCAATGTCATTCTGTCAACCACCTGACTCATGGTTTTATCCCCAGCTGCTTCGGGGAACAGCATACAGCGTGCACTTCATTTCTTGAACATGCGTAACACGTTTGCAAAACATTAAGGCAGGGTTGGATTAGGCAAATTAGCACGCGACGATCTTCCGGATGTTAAAGCCGTAATCATAACCTCAAAACTGATGGCGCTGTATCTTCACCATATGCGAAAGATGCTGTAAGGCAATCAGTAAATTAAAAAGCCTTCTAGTTAACATCGAGTGATTTCTTCAGTCACAGAATAAAAAAGTAATCTGTAGTTAGAACATGTAGGATAATTACCATCAGAAGTGTTCAAGTAGTTTCTGCCTGGAAAACGATAAAAGAGTCAGGGTGAAAGAGAACGAACGAAACTGGCAATAGGTCTGTTTGAACCGCATAATTGTCTGCTGGTTTGACTGTGAAGTGCACGGGTAGTGATGCTGTGGTCAGGAGTTCAAGACTGTGGAGTGCTGTTTTTCTGCACAGGTGAGAAAAGCAGCCCGTTTTTCTAGCGATAAAATGCAAAACACCAGTAGGGCAGAGTTAGGAATACGAACGACGAAGCTTGGTTACGAGTGTTAGAGATCCATGAATAGCGAAGGAAACATTACTGAGTAGGCAAGATGGGAATGATAATATGACACCAAAAGGAGGAGAATATAGTTTCACTCCTGAGCTTTCCTATGGGGACTGAAAAGCTACACCAAACATAATTTCATAACGAACACTAAATATGCATGTCAAATTATGGTGTATAATGTTTGAAATAAAACAATCATCAAAAATCGTGTCACCTCAACAACATAGTTCCAATAAATTGCACTCACCATCAACCATGTGACTGTATGGTAATAAATAAATGCCAGCATACCTTAGGGTTTCGATGCGTGCTTATACCAAGTTCGGTAACCCGTGGGAAGCACTGCTCCAGGTATGACCACTCCATACTGTGGCTACACGAATTATCATATTATGTTTCGACTAAACACTCACGTGGTCAGTTTGTGATCAGCATTCTGGTGATAATCGATTGATGGGGATAACAGCGTACCCAGTGGTAAAATATTGCCAATGCGGTCCCACGAATCCACAGTGCACAGGATTCGGCATATATTGTAGCAGACGAATGAAAAGTAGAAATCGAGTTTTTAATCCGCATGATTATTACAAACGTACTTATCAAATAATCACAGTCAAAAGGTGTTATACTTAGTCTAGAGGGAAGAATGATGTTGCCTGGAGCAGTAGACTCAAAAAAATATTGCACACACTTTTATACAATCTAACGTCAGTCAATTCCTCCTTATTACCAACAAGAAATATTCCACAGATTCTCCTTCATTCTGGTTTGTTCTCATCTTCCGTATCGTTCATATCATCGGGATGATGAAATAAGGTGTTTGCCTCAGATATCGATATATTGCGGACGATTTCGTGCCAACCGATTACTTCAGATGCGTGGATCAGTAACATTTTCCAGTGCCACACTCATCTGTGTGGAGTACAGCGTGTCTGCTTGTACACCATATCAAGATATGCAAATATTGTCGTAATTCGAATGAAAAAGTGGTGTTTGGAATTATTATGACCTCGAGATAAAATGTTACAGCCTGATGCAAGCATTCTGTGCCTCTTCGGAGAAAATGAATGAACGGACTTCGCAAACATTTAAAAACTCGCCAGCCTAATCACATCATGGATTGCTTGGAGGAAAATATTTGAACTGAACCCTCAAAATAGCTATGATCTCGCCATTTGAAAGGCGTATATTAAATAAATGAACTTGTCCACAACAATGAGACTGAGGTTTTGATAGGATGCGTATACTGACGCATTACAAGGCAGCAAATCAGTCCCCGTGGAAGAAGTTCCAAATTGACACACTGGAAAAATCCATTGTTCCAATCTGATGTATTCTTTGTTGTTCACAACGTCGTACATAATACTCCTCAAACTGGCATGTTCTCAATTCATTCCAGCTCAAAATGAAACGGGCTTAGTGATTCTAGCAACCGAAAAGTCACTAGAATGAGTTTCTTCTCGAAATTTCTCCTCATAGAGACCAATCTTGTAAACTCCAAAGTCTCAAAATGGAATATGGAAAACAAATGGAATGTCAGAAAAAACCACGAGGAGATCTGTACTTCTCAAATGTTACAAGTGACCATTCCTATTGGACTTACAATTCTGGCTTATGATCGACAAAACGACTAAGTGGATGATTTCGCATCACTATTCATCCTACTGGCGTGTTAGAATTTGCACAGAAATATTCCCTTCTTGAATGCAATAAATCCCCTTTTTGCCACTGTAACTTTATAAGGAATACCACAAATACCATTATCTAAGTTCAGTGTGATAGATTCATCATTACGCATCCAGGTGTCACATTGTCTTCCATAGGAATAATGAGAAAATAATTTGTCCTTTTGCGGGAATGTTTTTGTACAACATTTTTTACAGAATAACCTACAAAACGCCTTATCACCAGTATACCTCTTAGTCACCAGTGTGGCGAAAACTCCCTGTTATGTATAATGATTTCTCCATCATCGTGAATCTAATCGAGACATCCAAAAGAACCGCCCTCATTCACCCTTAGTTTCCAGCTCATGTATTCCAAAAAATGTCAAAAGCTTTCTTGTCCTGAGCATACCGTCAACAGCAAAATTGCTTGTAAACCAACAGATCACCGGGTTTTTCTTAATATGTTTTTACAACTTTTAGTTTTTTCTACTAAAAAGAAATGTACTCCGCCGTTCCACAAGTGAAATTGCTTCTGAAAAGACCATTACTTATGTCTCAGTGGGGTGAGGCACATAAAATGAACTTTACTTTTGTTTTTATAGTCTGATCATATTCAGTCTTTCATTACATTTCATCCAAACCGGGTTCACACATTTCATCCTTGTGCATAAAATTACCGAGATAGTGTGAACAACATTCAGTTAGTGGGGATTTTCTATTTCCAACTTTTGTTTAGCACTAAGTGAAAATATTACGAACTTGAATCTCATCAAGAGAAAGAAAAGATTTCGTCCGAATTTCACTAGGAAACACAAGGTGTGGTGGATATTTTGGTAGTTAGGGCTTTGTTAACTGCGAGCAGCGGCAATGGTCAAGTTCCATAGGGATGTTCTAACTGCCAAACGAATTTTGTAAAGAGCGTTAGGATTTTTACGAATTGGAGTTTGTTGCCAAATTCCGTTTATCGCTATGGTTGCTTAGCCGTACTGAAATATTATGACATGTGCTGTACTATTCAAATCCCGTACGTATATTGAGCTTAACATCAGACAAACCGATCACTACATTGTCTGTCAAATGGACTATCCCATCCGTGGGTTCAAAAACGGAGAACGATGGTGGAATCAGGAAGTTCGGCATTTGTGAAACACGTGCTTATTTTTTATGTCCAAACATTTCCTGAATGAATGCTAATGGATGTCACTGGTAGGAGGTGAAGCTAATAACCTCAGCATTGTTGAAGTGACTTCCCCACCATATTTGGACAATACTGCAAAGAAATGAGTGCTCAATCACGGACAGTCTTCGTTCAGAACCTAACAGAAAATAAAATGCGGTTTCAGAGCATCCTGAAGTGGACAGGAAACGTGTTGCCTCTTTATTGTGGAAGCACCCGATGAGTTTCTCGACCCTAGATGATCAAGAGAGATGGATTTGTTAGATTTAATTCGACAATAAATTGACAATCAAATTTTGTAGGAATAATATGAGCAATCCTTACAATGGAACGTCAGCTAACAAGGTTACATATTGCGATCGATGAAACCAAATATGAAGAGGGTATACTCACGTATCCTAGGAGTATAACGATGACGAGTCGACCGTTAAAATATCCAGTACACAGTGAAGAAATTGACAGTTTTACCTGTAGCCAGTAACAGTCGAACTAAAATGACAAGTTCAGAATAGAATATCTTGTATCGGATTGGGGAGTACAGCCTGCTCCATTCATATCACAAAGAAACAAATTATGGTATTTCGTTGAGCATGAACAATTCAATACTAAGGTTAGAATAATGCTGCCTATGAACTGTTTCTCCTGATAAAAATGCGAACCAAGACGTCACGTAATACAGGCATTTGATTATTTACATAAATTCACCGGGTTGCTTGTCAACTCGATTCGCTGAGATCTATTGAGGGCCTTTGGACGAAGAGACAAGTCATGCTTCTACGGTAAATTCTTCAACCGCACCACTGCACATGAGAGCGGTTCGTGTTTACCCGTGTTCAACGCACGGTGCATTTCATTTCCCCCCTGTACAGTCCTTTCTTCGTTCCATTCGGGAATGCGTTTAGAGAAATTGAATCTTAGAGGTCTTATTGACATCCAAACTTGTGCTTAGAGGCAAATGAAATTATGGCTTCTGGCATTGCGTTTACTGTTGCACGTTTTCATTGCAATGATTGCAGAAGAAAATTCGACGATTCATGCTGCTCCGCGTAGAGAACAGAGCTTAGATAGATAATTTATTGGATGGTCTTGTTAGTGAATTCATTTGCCTTGCCATCATAATAAAAGTCACCGATGGAATGAAGAACTGGAATAATCCTTTGAAACAATCAGTTTACTTCCGTTGAAAGCGCCTCCAGGACGCTAGTCGCCATTGCCAGGCGTCTTCCTCAACCACTGCAGGTCAAATGGTCTGAATAACTATTTGAAAACAGAAGTCAAAAACAGATTGCACGATGTATCCTGGATCATTTAGCTGCATCTTTACAAAGTGCATACTGCAGTCGAAGTGATTATTTTTATAGCAAAATAAATGAACGAAATGTTTATAAACAAAGGCAAAATCACATGACGCACGCATTCACACATGTCTATCGGATGATCACACAACAGTTGTCACACTTCATTACCACGGCAATGATAAACTGATTACAAGTTCGCGTTGTTTGCAAAGTTCAGGTTTGTGTGCCCGGATCGACAGGGCTTCCATGTATCTTAATAGTTTGGTACTGGTAGTCGAGTAGATCACTTTGAACGCTTGAATTGCGTTGACGCAATGTTCAGTCTCGTAAATATGTCGAGCAATTGATGATCTGATTGACTTTTGCTCGGTTGACGATGCAATTGTGGCAAAATCGCTGCTCATTGTCTTCTGAAGCCACACTGGGATGTGTTCAGCCATTCGATGACGTTACTGCCTTTCCATTATGCCTATGTAGGTGGCTGAGCGCTCACATTTGAATTGGTATATGCAGTTTGATTTGGCGTGGATAGGCAAGGGTTCTTTCATCGATGGCCTAGTTAACCGATTAGTAGTGAATATAATCACCGGATCGGCTGCATAGTCGGTGCGGCTGACAGCTGATTTCAAGCGTTTTTTGATCAACTCACTAACACTGTCACCTTCGTAGGGGAGTTTTAAATATACTTCCATCTTAGACACTGTGGTTGAAATATCCTTTCTTGGTTGCAAATGACGATACTTTGTCAACAATGACGTTAGGTATCCATTTTCCGTCAGAATTTTAGTGATGTGATTTATTTCCTCATCCAAAGTGTCCGCCGTGCAAATCTTCTGTGCTCTGTAGAACAGTGTTTGCACTGTGTTTATCTTGTACTTTATCGGGACGAAGCTTCTGAAGTGGAGATAATGCCCCGACCAGGTGTATTTTCAATAAACGGACCTCCTGATTGAGCCATCTTTTCTGCGGAAAATTTCAATGTCTAAGAAGCTTATGGTGTCACTGTCCTCATTGTGGATTGTCAGCTTCATATTTGGGTGTAGATTATTTAGCGAGGTATGCAACTCTTCACCTTCTTGTTTGCTCTTTGTGATGATAAAAATATCATCCACGTAACGGCGATAGAGTATCATGTCGGATGTTTTGTTCTCAATCTTGTTTTCTAAGTGAGCAACAAAAATATTCGCCAGAATAGGGCCCAATGGACAGCCCATGGCAACTCCGTCAATTTGTCGATATACTTCATTGAGAAAGCGGAACTTCACATTAGATGTACATAATAACAGTAAACGTGTCAATTTGGTATTCGGTACTCCGATATGAATATTATGCATGTCGATTATTTGGCATATAAGATCGATAGTTTCTTCCAGTGGGATATTTGTAAATAGTGAGGTAAAATCCATAGTAAGCAAATGTCGGTTCTGGATATTTTCTTTTTGCAATAGGTTACACATTTCGAAACTGTCCTTCACTGCATGGTTCGCAACCGTGTCTCTGACTGGCTTCAGTAACTTGGCTAACCATTTTGCCAGTTTGTGTTGTGGAGAGTTGACCATTGATAAGATTGGCCGCATTGGTACATCTGTTTTGTGTACTTTTGGTAGGCCACACAGTTGTGGTGTTTGACTCCCTCTGGGTCTCAGTGACTTGCCTGTTGACTCGCGAATAAGGCCCGCTTGAACTAGAGTTCGCAGTTCCGTGTTAATTCGCTGTTCTAGTTCACTTGGATCATCTGGAGTTGGATCCTTCCGGAATTGTTTTTATCTTCTAGAATAGTTAACACTTTTTGCACGTATGACGATTTATCCATAATGACAACTCCCGATCCTTTGTCTGGACGCAGCGAAATGATCCAGGATACATCGTGCAATCAGTTTTTGACTTCTGTTTTCAAATTTGTAACGGGGAAAGGTTGTTTCTTGTTGAATAACTATTGTCTATCTTAAGGCTTGATAAACAGAGAATCTTTTATGACCTAATCGAGTACGTAGATGGGAGGTTTGGTGGACACACAATACACCGCTCTTACTTTACAAACTCACCCGTGACTCAGAGTCTCGTACCAAATGCAGAGGTCGTTTGCTGTCCAGCGGTCTCCATTGAAGGGGTGCTTCGGGTTAGAGTATCTGGGCAGTGGGAATCAGTTACCACTTATGCAATCCTCGACAGTCGTTTGGACTCCAAGGTTATCGATAAGGATCTGGCAATGCGGTTAGGCTTGCTAGGTCAACCAGCTGCTTTATCAGTATCCACTAATATTTAGACAGCGGAGGTTATTGCCGATTTGGTTGGGTTTCCTTTGAGTGCATTACACGGACAGGAAAACCTCGAAGTGAAAAGAGCTTGGCCCGTCCCTAACCTCTGTACTTCATCATGCTGCTATACTTATCCCTGCCATGCACTCCAGCTAGATGGAAAAGTTTGTATGCCACTCAAATCTCCCTCATCGAAGGAGCCAATGTGTCCGTACTGCTAGGTATAAAAGTACCTGCCGCTCGCTGAGTGTTAGAACATCGTTAACGGGGGCCCAAGGACCCTCATATAATACAATTTCTTCTTGGCTGGGAACTCATGGGAGCAACAGCTGAACGTGATTATCAGTAGCCAAATAAAGACTTTGTCAGTGGAAGTGATCCAGTTGTGGAAAGATTGGAAGCAATGCGGGATCTAGAGTTCTGGAAACTTAAACTACTGAGTAAAACCACTCCGTGGAAGATAAGAGGTTACTCGTGATTTGAAGTCATGCACGTGTCCAGCCAGTGGACATTTGTAATCCCCATTACCGTGGGAAGATGGATGTCCTTCTGCACCAGATAACGAGACTGCCGCCCGTAAGTGGTTATACGCCCTGAAAGGTGGGTTCGGTAAGAATGCTGAATTCAAATAAAGGTGCACCAATTCTTTTCACAATATCTAGCCAACAGATTCGCCAAGGCCGTCATAGCCAAGAGTTGAGTTCGTGAATGGATGATTGAGTGAATGAATGATAGAGTGACTGATTGGTTGATTGATTGATGATTGATTGATTGATTGAGTGAGTGAGTGAGTGAGTGAGTGAGTGAATGAGTGAGTGGGTGAGTGATTTTGCGTGTTAGTGTGGTCAAATAAGTTGTTGGGTGTTAACACTTGGGGTAAGAAATAGTCATGAACATACTACACAGGCAGCATTCGCAAAGGAACAAATCAGCAACATGCTCATCCAGAAGAAGCACATCCATAACTCGGTAGTTACTGGGTCGAAATCCGGTAGTTAGGTGTTCAAGTGACAATGTTCATCTAAGATTCGAGTTCAAGTGTAGGCTCGGTGAATGTACACTGCTCTGATAAACCCTAACGAGGATGAAACAGTTAGTCAGTGCTTCCATAGTTTTCAATGACGAGTAAAGCGTAAACACTCTACGACAAATCTTTCAAGAATTAACTTCGGATGGAATTTCACTCAAAACGATCGATCATATGAAAAGATATCCGACGTAAGTGGAGTCGTTTTCAGTTATCAGATCGACTACTTTATACGGGAGGCTTAAGTCTAACCTTATAATCTCATACATTTCTGGAAAAATGGAATAAGATGAATTTGGTATAAATAATCATTCAGAGTGGAAGGCGAGATAAAGAAGTTTAGGTTCCACACTAGAAATAGTGTCTGTTGTTCACAAGTCCATGCAATATATGCCGAGGTGGGGTTTACCCCTTGTACTAAAATTAACTTCGTGTGTATTGAAAAGAGGCAGGAATATATATGAAAATGAGAGAAATCTAATTACAATTTATCAGCCGATAGCCCAGTTTTCATCGTGAAAGTCAATCCCATCATATAGCTATGTGTATATCTATAAAGGAATGATTATGAATTAGTTGTGAAGAGGTTGTTCATTCGACAATGCTGCCAATTCCAGTAGTGAAAAATGAATAAGCGTCATACTGCTACTCGACTCAGATTGCTAAGAATCAATATCAGTTCACATACAATGAATCTTAACTGGGACAAGAACCCGAGGTGAAAGATTGTCAGGCAAACGCCTTGGCACAAGGCTATTCAAGATGGCTTTCAAACGTTTGAATAATGTCAACATAAGATGATATAAAGCTGTTCCGTCACTGGATTTGAGTAGTATTAACGGTCACTCACATAGCTTTGGACTCCCAGAATGAACGTCTTCTTTGTAGTAGCCCTAAGTGAAATAAAAGCAATGCTCTACGAACCACAGAAAAAGCTTCGCTACTTGATCGGTGTTTTCAATAAACAAACCGTTCTGATCAAACCAGTGTAGCCCGGTAGTTAGGTGTTCAAGTGACAATGTTCATCTAAGATTCGAGTTCAAGTGTGGGCTCGGTGAATGTACACTGCTCTGATAAATCCTCAAGAGGATGAAACAGTTATTCAGTGGTTCCATAATTTTCAGTGGCGAGTAAACCGTAAACACTCTACGACAAATCTTTCAAGAATTAACTTCGGATGGAATTTCACTCAAAACGACCGATCATATGAAAAGATATCCGACGTAAGTGGAGTCGTTTTCAGTTATCAGATCGACTACTTTATACGGGAGGCTTAAGTCTAACCTTATAATCTCATACATTTCTGGAAAAAGCTATCGCAGAATTTTTTCTCAGCTGCTTGCTGTTGGTTCGTACATGTGTAATATTACATGTCTGGTAAAAATGTATTTGGTTGTCAAAATAATTGGGTGAGTTACAGATCGTGTGAAACACACTCGCTATTTATGAATTCAGTGGAATAATTATGACTCAGGTTGGGGACTAGAAGCATCATGAGTGTAAAGCAATCAATTTAGCCAAATGTAAGGACATCAGTTAAGAAAGTACTGTGTCTTTGAAGTAAGTATTCAAGTATAACATATTACTCATTACGGAACAGCCTTGGATGCTCGACTTCAGGTTACGGGCACAGGTTCGCTTCGGTCACGGCTTTTTCCGTGCTTCTGCGAGTGATGTAGTCCTGTAAAAAACTCATCTGTTACATATTTGAGCCGTTTGTTCGTAAGTTTCGAAGGCAAGTACTTGAGGCACTGGAAAACGGAAGGCTTTACTGGTTACTATTGTTTGATGAACAAAATCTGAATGCCCAATGCATGATTCTACGCAGGTTAACTAACAAGAAAAGATGATGCCGTCATAGCTATCCTTCATTCGACATTCCCACCTTGTTTTGTTCTACGTATTTCATTTTTATTATACAATAGTGAAATAGTTCACAAGACTTTCCAGGAGAAATGATTCTGTTTTGGGAACAGACTGTTTGTACGTCAAAATCAATCAGTTATATCAATAATGTTTATCATATAATAACTATTCGGTTCGCCTGAAGACGATCATTATCCGGTAGGAGGACGTAGTCATGTGCATAATATACTTTCTTTTATCTTGTTAATCCCTATCCGTCTAGCGCGTTCGTGTTCCCTGTCAGTCCACAGTTATGTTCTGAATAGTCAACTACTTACTTACTCCGTAACTGGTATGTGTACTCTGCAAAGGTAGAGCAATATTTCAAGAAGAGGGGGTCGCGACCGATTAAAGTTTGCCAACTGAGAAAGAGGTTAGAAGCTGAGTGGGGTCACGAACCCTGGACAGAAGGTTCACAATCTCTCCGTGATGACGGTTTAGACCACAGCCGAGATATCAAGCAGGGAATTTTCGTTCGACGTCTTCTCCGTGGAAGTAGATTTAAGTTGTGGGTGTTTTTGGATGGCACCCCGCTGAATTTAACTGCGTATAGTTGAAATTTCATCCACTTTCGTTGCATCGTTTATGTAAATATCTGAGTGCGTGAAGGTTCAGCCCGTTTTCCAGGTTCGGTCATGAATATGTGCCAGAGGGAGTGTTACTGGGGATTCCACTTCCAGTACAATTTTTACCTGTCGAAAACACACCCATTTTTACCTGAGAATCATTTATTTCAGATTAACTTCACCAATTTCAAAGTCAACTTCATTCAATTATAGGTTTATTTAATCAAATCCATTGTCTCCTTCGGGGGACTTTTGTGTGCGAATGTTCCACGTGGATTGGAAACGCGGTCTTATTCAGAATACGTTTTTTATCATATAACCTACTCTAATAAGACATATATTCCGTAATTCGACGGCTACTTGCGTAGCGACTTGTCATCATAGACAATCTATTCCTTGATTTGTAGAAATCTAAGCTGTTCTTCTTGAGCACTTGTGTTCGAGTTACCTTCGGTTTAAGCAGTTATTCAAACCTCTCTACTGTTTATGGCTAGAAGATGCTAAATACCATTAAGTTATGCGGTGTTCCAGAAAGATATGAGTAGTATGGGATTGTATCTGGATGGCAGGTTAAAATTTCCCTGTAAGCACACGACCGGTTTCTCGGTCATTGCCACTCATCAGGTATGCGTACCCGGTACTCTTCCGCCCAATCATCCATATACTTCAGCACTCCGCAGTTACTTGGCTTTGCTCTCATCTACCGGAATTGGCATCATTTTGTTAGTAAGGTCGATTCCACTGATCAAATCACAACTGCTGTCTCTATCCGGTCCCCATAAAATTAATTTCTACAATTTAGGGTTCTTCAAGTTTTCGGTCGTTGACTTTTGTCAGAATTTATTCATCTGTTGGTGTCTAGTTGCAAAAAACCTTTGTAATATCAAAAAAAACTATATTTTTAGGATTTCTATGGACTAAACTGTTCAGAGTCTCCATGCACGGGTTCCAAAGATTGTTACTCGCAGAAATTGGTGCTAGCAAGAAGTGGTATTCATTAGGATTCCTTTTTGAGTTAATGCGTCGATAAAAATTCTGATGTGCTTCGGTAGAACGTAGCCTACACAATTTCTCACCCCATATGAAACTACAAAATTCCAAATCCTAAAATCTCTATTATTCAGTCAGCTCTGCCTAGTACAACCGGTAATATTACCATATTACTGGGAAGTAAGCGCTGCTCGCCCCATTCCTGTGTTTGGAACAATCCCATTACCACCTCACATCTATTTTTCCTCATTGTCACCACTGAGAAATGTCCGAGCATTTTTCCTGTTTTGTAGAATTGGTGTGACATACGGATTTCCAAGTCAACAAGGAAGTCTATCTGCTTTTGTGTCTCTATAGTTAATAACTTATTTATGTGTACGCAAAACGAGAGAGAGGGAAAGAGAAGACTTTTCTTTGTTTGGCCAACCCTTTGCAAATGGCTTCTGATGCAAATATGTGCTCTGCCACTTCTGTATCCATCTGTTCTTCTCTTCCTGTCCGTCTGGTCATTACTGGCTGATCGTCTTCAAGGGCAATAACACAAATTCATTATTTTATCCTCACCTGAAATTGTTTGTTCCAAAGTGAAACCGACAGCTGATAGGAATGCTTCGAACATTAGCCCATCCTAATCTGATTGCAAACTTCCGAGGTAAGTTCGAGCACAGGAACTGAAAACAATCTTTGTATATGCCTTTACACAAGGAACTCTCATTGCACAGATTTTTCGATGAATTACAAGAAAGCAGTTGGTTTTAAAAGATCAATTTTGCAGAGTAACAAATTACATGAACAGAAATAAGAAGGCTCAGTAATTTTGGGACATTTGCACACTGTTTTCCAACGCCTTTCGTCTCACTAGGATACAGCCATCACGTGACAAATAAAGAGTGCTTTATTCGGAGATATACAGGGGATGACCCTATCTATACTTTCGTAGCCATTGTAGAGATTGTATTGATTTTACGACGTGCATGGCAATCTCTGTCCAGAGGTTTTACCAAGTTGAAATTTTCGCAGTCCCGCTATACCGTACACTCTGGTTCGTTTGTACGCGTGTCGATCCGTAGTCAGCTGACTCTACTGAAGAACGCACTTGCACGCACAGTCCTTTCGTGTGCTTGTTTGACGGTACACACTTCCAATACACGCTTTTGCAGTCACATCTCGCTCGACTTTTAACT
Source organism: Fasciola hepatica (assembly GCA_948099385.1). Taxonomy (NCBI): domain Eukaryota; kingdom Metazoa; phylum Platyhelminthes; class Trematoda; order Plagiorchiida; family Fasciolidae; genus Fasciola; species Fasciola hepatica. The sequence continues at coordinate 388,474 of CANUEZ040000007.1, read as the reverse complement.
GTACTATATTTTGCCTAGCTTGAGATATGATCTATGAGCGCAGGTCAAGAAAGAAAGTAGATAGATAAATAGGTGACTTCAGTAACATTTCATAACACGGTTATGCTAGAGAAGGGTTATTTATTTCCGCCTCCATGTAACGACTAGTCTGGTTCAAGCTCCACTAACAGAACCGAAAGCAGTCTCAAATTACGATCAGCTCCCCACATTGTTATTTGATAGCTTCTAGACAGTCGCTAATCACGTTAGGTTGTTCCTTCAACTTTCCCCGTTCGGTTTCAAGTAAGATCGACTGTCGTGAAATCGGTGAAGTTTGAACTGCCTAAAGTTTTCATCAGATATTATCATCGGAAATCAAAATCGGTAGTCAAGTGCCAGCAGCCAATGTTAGAAACTAGTTTGGTTCAAGCATTTAAAAGGCTTTTGGAGCTGATGATCTTATCGCAAAAAAGCTAATCAGTCCAAGTTTTAAATCTCAAGTCTGAAAATATTTTCAAGGGATCGGAATATATTCTGACGAATATTCACATTCGTGCGTCTGCCAAGCCAGTTAGCACATGAAAGAATGATGCACTTAAAAAGTTTACCGTGAAATTCAAGAAACAAACTTAAGTAACCCCTGACCAGGAAAAGAGGCTTTGTTTGAATCTACGTATGGTCTACTTATCCTACTGGGACTTCCTTTCATAATGAATTACCTACTCAGCCAGTTACCCTGGACGGAAACTGCAGCTTTTGTCCTAGGCTACTCATTAGTAGCGATGTTTTCAATCGTATTACTGATCAAAATTTCATCAGTCGTGTGAATTTCTAAGCGTCCGAATGTTCAGTGTTTTTTTCACAGTAAGTCACATCCGTTTCAAAATCGAGGTTATCATAGTCTTTTATTCGAAACCGTTACGTCGCTAAATTTCGTTTTCACGACATTTACCGGATATCAGGCTTTACGAAAATGGAATTTCTAATAATAAATTTACCGGGAGCAAAATGCTCATATTTGCTCGAAACAGGTTAAAGAAAACGGTCGATGACAGCACACAGATTACGCACTGCTCAATCTCCAAAATGAACAATTTTTCAACGAAGCCAAACCCGGTGGCACAAACTCTGGAGGCTATTGAATCATCGATCTACTCTACTAAAAGACAAAATCACTTGTACTATTAGAAGTTACGAGGTCATTTCCACACGTATGTGAACATATTTTTTCGCATTTTTCAGTCATTTACAAGGTCCCAATCAAAGACAGAACTGATATCTAGCTAGAGATATGCGCGTGTTAATCGAAAACAAAAATCATCACCCAAGCTTGAAACAGCTGTACTTTACTTGCGTGATATGTCACTGTTAACTGGAGCATGAACTCTGGATTCAGTCAATCATATTTTAGTCCAGAGACATGCTACACATTTTGTCGCACTTCACATCCGTATCCACATACCAGGACTGATGTTATCTTGGCTTGTTCCCGCTTTCAATCACGGAGCCTGTCGGTTGTTTTTCACGGGGAAAATGATTTTGTTTTTTTTTCCGAGGTCAACTACCGTTGTCATTATTATCTCTATTTATATCAGTTCGTTTTTGAAATTCTTCTAAGAGAAAGCTGACTCACAGGTCTTGACGAGAGACAGAAAAGCAAGCGGCCGATCGATCACTGTCTATCATTTCCTTTTATCAGATGCGTCACAGTCGCTGCAGTTTTCCAGGTGAACGGAAGACATTGGTACGTTTCATTTCAGCGAATTTCGCAGGTTAGTTTTACTGTCAGGGTTATAAAATCGTTCATAATTGACATTCTACTTCTTGAAAAATTTCAAGGTTCAAGAAAATTGTTCTCATTTTTCAAGATCACACATTCTCAACTGTCCAAAGTCACCAATAACTTGAGGAAACTCTATCGGGTTATATGGAATTTCATATTTCTAACCCTTGTTTTGATAAATCTGAGAAATCTGAGAGTGAATTTCATTGCTGAGAAGAAATACGGCTCTAATTTTGACAGTGCTGGAAGAAGCGCTGTTTCACATTGCATTAGTTGCATCATCTTTATAAATAGTTCATGAGTTTCCTTCATGGTTTTTACCTGCTAGTAGTATTGAAACACTTTCGAGCTTAAAGACGATCAGAATATCAAGGCGCGTAAGTATGATCAAGTAACCTTTTGTTCGTGACTATTTCGAAGCCATTACCTAGGTTGCTCTCTAGCAACCTATCTAACGAGACTGGAGGACTTGCGAAGTCATCGTGACGAATAACGGGAAATTTGGTTGAGATTCTAACGGTAGACGGTTAGGTGCCAACTTGGCCGTCCATTATGCAGGTTTACTGGTGAAGATGGACTTCTTATTCAAGCATATAATGTAAACAGAAGAAGGTTGGTTTGTCGGATATGATTTTGTTTTAACCCATCAACGGCTTTTCCTGACTGATCAGCAGCGGACTTTGTCGAGAAGTCTGAGAGGTGCTAAGGGCTTTATAATTCCTTGAGGAATCAACAACCTTTTAGATTTCGTAGTTTCAGGCAGTAACAATATACTGATTACTTTCCCTTAGGAAAGGACTTTTACAAGTTTGTGATCTACTTATGATTTAAAACAAATTCCTGTGAAGAATAACCAGGGATGAATGAGATTGCCAAAAACATTAGAACATGAGCTGACTGAAAAGGGTAGAATGGAGTTCGTAACTCCTCGTGGCTGGTTTGATTAGACAGATGAACAAGGGTCCCGTGAATCCGGTAACAAAACATGAGTTGAAAAGTGAACAAACGAAGAAGCCACTGAAACGTTAGATTTATATCAGTCTGACTCAGTAAATTCCATTCTCATGTTTTTAAATGCTACTTACTATCATGGCAAAAGGTTCCTTCCAGAATCAACCTTCGGATAGATTGTGTTGCTTTGTCATTCTGCGAAGCAACATGAAGAAAAGTTTTCTTTCTGAGTTGGTCTTTTTTCTGCTCCCTTCCATTATTCTCTCTTGTTTGGAAAACATTCGCGAGTAGCCTTTTCCTGGCAGTGATAGGGATGTAGGTTGAGAGTTTTCAAGTGTCTTCTTGGGGTACCGACTGAAACAGTGACCAAACGATCCGTGCCTAATCTAGGAAAACGGTACGCCGACGATCAGTCACACTACAGTTGAGCGTCATCCGTGTAGATCAAAATAAATGGGATGTTTGCCATTTGCAAGGGCTAATAAGTAAGATTTAAACTCATAAGCAGATGTGTCTCATTAAACCAACTACATGTACAGTTAAGCAAAATGGCAAATACGATCAGGCCAACTGAGGAATATATTGGATCAAGAAGCTTTATGATTATCCGTGAGGGATGAGCTGAAATGGACCCATTGTACGATGAACCAGTGGTAACTATATATATGAGACTGAATGAGTCCATTATCAATTGTACCGCGTAATCATTTGTGTTTACTGCCTAAAGCCTACTTTAGATAGCACAATATATATTGCAGCCAGCTTCATTTCATCCTTATTTTCAATAGAAAACTGAATCTATTTAAGTATTTAGATTTGAAGTATAAAATTAGAGTAAAATCAAAGATAGATTCTTACTGGGACTTCGCGTCAGCTGGGATTGTTAGTCCAGCAAGCCCCTTATCATTCTTGATCTGTGTTATCAGCTGATTTCCGGGCTGTTCTCACGTGTTCGAAAATAGTTTTTAACTAGTGAAAAGTGGACGGGTAGCAAAGCTTTTAGTGCCAGTCGGGAAAGATTCGTGGTTCTCTGTACCGGATGCATTGGAGCACTTTCCAGTTGGGCTTCCATGTCCATGCACTGCAGTACGTGATTACTTGCAAGCGCGGTGCAATAACTGAGAAAGTTACCTCCCTAAACTCCCAAAGATTAATGTAGCGGAAATGGAACTTGAAGAAACCATGTTCAACGTAGCCATACTGTTTGTTCTTTTTGCTTTATACCGAAAGAAATTGAGTGCTCTCCCCTATCGGCTGGAGGTGAAGATAGCACAATCAGTCTAATAAAACATGGCAGATAAATTATCTTTATTTAGTCAGACATAATCCTCTAATAAGTTCACCTATCTGAACAAATTACACCAGAATTTTTAAAACTTTATGAAACCAGTCGACCGCAGGCCAGTCAGAGAAAATGAGGGGTGGAGTGTTCAAAAATGTTATTAAAATTTGACAACGAACGGGAACACGGTTCTAAACCCTGAAGTAGTCCACTTCAAAAGACAATAATTCCGCTGACGGTGTTGAATCCGACAGAACTCATAAAACCACAGAACAAAGTGAGGTCTGAAAAAACGGCACAATAGTACGCCTGTGTGTGAAAGTATGTTTGTCACGTTATTCGACCAGTCTGACGAGAGGCACTGCCCGTTTTGGGGGCGGGTTCGGGTCAGAGTGATGAAGAAGTTCATCTTACGCATGATGACCAAAGGTTCCAATGCGCGAGCGGCTGTAGAAGCGCAGTTTGAGTGTTTGTCTGTAGTTCTACACACACATACACACACACACACACTGCACCGCAGACTTACATTCGCGTGCGGGAATGCCGCCATTTTTGTCATTTGGGTTCTGTTGGCGTCACTACGCATCGGCGACAGACAGCAGGGTTTCCTGTTATTCGCCAATCATCGTTAATATTATTAGCATCATTTTCATCATCATCCGCTTTGTGTGATTTTGGCCGACTGCATCACCGCCAACAGAATGAACTATATCGTCCTCAGCCTCGACACCGCAATGACCTGGTTCGCCGACCTGGTCGATTGTACACATTCTCGATCGATTTTTGGGAGCAGTAGACTAACAGATAGAGAACCTAGCGGAAATCCGGTTGCTTTTTCATTTGAAACTTCTGCAGGCTTCTGTAGCTGTATGACACACGGATGACAAATTGGTTAGCTTCCGGTGGTAGATAATATCTTAACGGTTGAAGATTGTTTGTCTAAGATAACTTTAAATATAAAATCAGAAGGTTATTCGTTGAAAATATTCATGTGTTTCCTACTCTATTCCAGTTAAAGTTAATCACTTATTTCTAATGAAAAGAAATATAAAATGGGAATAATTATCAAAATAAGGAAGGTTGAGTAGATATATTGTAACTATGCGTGCAGTTGAAATTCGTTGGATATCGTGATGTTTGGAGTAGACCACTGGCGTACACGCAAAGCTGCACCACAGTGTAGATGTTTTGTGTCATTTGTACTTACTATGTTGTGACAAGTAAACAGATAGACAAGCGTGGATCATACTACATTTCGTGGATGAACGAGAGATGGTAAAACTCGATGAATTCGTTTCCGAACTGGACACATACCCGACCGATCTTCGTCAGAAAATTTAGAACTCAGGGGGCTGGAATCTAGCACTAGCAAAATAGATGCCATTGGGCCTAATCTACAGCGAAACAGGCAGAAACTCATTCCTTCGAAGAATATATATTCAAGGAGAAGATAGAAATATCACTACTAAGGGAATAAATAAATTGGAATACAAACTGAAAGGTTGCTGAGTTTGTTAATCTGGCCAAATTGGCTCAACTGATTAGATCGATTCGCCATAAGTCTGTCAGATTTTGTCAAAATACTTGTGAAAACCTAACAGGGGTTCAGGGGGTACAGCTTTCGCCCCACCCCCACAGGTTTGACGGAATATAATCCTGACACTCTGATTTCCTAATAATCACTTCCTATTGAAATCCATTCCAGCTGGACAATCGGGCATCGCGAATGAACTCTTTTCTGATCGTTATTTTGAATTATTAGTAACACGTCGAAATTAAGCGAGACCGTACTGAAAATAATGAAGTATTTGAAGAATGGAATTCCTCGTTCAATTGTTGCAGAGAACACGATTCCAACGAATTCGGGTAGATCCCACGATGGTGACATTCGATTGAATTAAAACTCATATTTCTCATGTCCAAATGTTGCAAAGTACTAATTGTTTTACTTTCAGTTACTCAACGAACTATGATTATGAATTTGTTTTATGGCATCATGATAATTACGGAGAATATTCAATGTGAAATGAGAACGTGAGTTCTCTAAGAAATGGCCGCTTTAACGTTTCATTTCCCAGTATATGTGAACCATAAGTCAAATATTTTTATTAAAATGAAGCACAGGTCACGAAAATTGCGAAAAAGATGCTGTTTATACCACCGCGCACCAGAAAATACTCGACTCAATCTCTACACTCGAATGGTTTGGATTTCAAATGATAGAGGTATTTGAAGTTGGCTCTTGGTCATGATAGTTAGAGGGCTTGGAAATACGGTCTGTGTGCGCGCAAGGCATCCACAATGATGAGAGTCTGGAGATATGAATTTGCAGGAGAAAGGATGTTCTTTCTGTTTCGTTCTGTTCCACTAACTCTAGTGAGAACTCACTTCTGCCTCAGAATCAATTTCGCTTTATTGGTAAAGGATACATTGTTTATAAGTTATGCGCCCCTCATAACCAAAACAGTGCATAAAAGCTTATTGTTCTACTAATAGACCTGAACGGCCCCTTCTGGCTGGTTTACCTGGCAGCACCCGGATTTGGTTGATTCGGCTCTGGTCGAATGTTAACCACTGGCTGATCCATTGATCTCCTGATTCGCTCTAATCTTGTCGGCGATTCTGGTCAACCGATCACGTGCTGTCTGCTTCATTGAACCGAGCCGTCTATTAGAAACGAGCTGGGTGCATTCCCTTACTCTTTATAACTTGAAAGACCAAACTTACTTACTTGGTGGTCGATGCCCACCAAGTGCATAATGACGACGCCTCCAGCAGTACTCGTTCCTTCGTTCTTGAGCCAAATTGAATAAGGTTCCTGTCTTATCTGACTGATTTTAGTCTATGTAGGTTCCCCTATATTGGTACCGGAACACTTGGATAATCACTGAGATATCCAACTTCCGTACATATCAGAAACAGACATACAGATTGCCGAGATCCTGTGGGTACACAGGATAGGCAAGCGGATTTCAGTGTTTATCCACGGAACTGTGTCAATCAGTTGCTTGGGAGGTATGACATGGTACCGCTTACGAACGACAAACACGTGGTTAACATTTTTTGGACCTCGTAAGCAAGGCAACTTTGATCTTTCTTTTTGGATTTGGCTCAGAGCATTTTTCAGATTATTGGTGACAACTGACAACATGTTTGGCTTGGTATAACGCAGTCATACGCAAGAGATGTTAACACCAGGAAATAAACAAAAATGAGACTCAGAGGTCCGCAAATTTCAGACTCCAAAGATGAATGAATAGCTTACTCATGCTAACCATATTTTGTCTGCCGTTCAGTTTCGTTGAAGCCTATTTGCTTTAAAAGGGTAAAAATACATGAATAAAACAATGTTCCTGACTAACCTGCAGTTTCTGTTCTCGATATCGAGCTGGAAATAACCCGTAATTAAAAGTTTTCCTATACAGAATGATCGTTCCTTAACGATTCTCGTGCTAACTCGGTGTGTCATCTGTCTGTGTTCACAACGAGCAATACTACAGTAGACTCAAATATGGTCTGTTATGAAGATTGACAAGGATAGGCACGACGCTTTTAGAGGATACCTAAGAGTGTGCACAGTGGAGAAACGCATTCAAAGAAAACATGGACCCATTGTACTCTACCTGCTCTCTGACAAACCTGGTGAGTGTAGATTTGACCCTGACATGTCGACTTCGATAAAGCCAGAAAGTAGTCCAGTTTTATAATTCTTTGGACATCGGGGTATTAGAAATTCGCCGGTGCAGCAGGAATTCTTTGCAAAGGAGTAGGGTCACTTCCACCCCGCTCGAGTGTAAAATTGCGGTACGACGATGCGTCCGATGAGCACGAATTGACCGGACCACGATAGATTACCCGACCAGCTGGTGGTTTTTTCGAACAGAATTTGGACTGTGGAAAATACCGACAACTGTGAACTGTACGGTTAAAGTTATTTTATCGAAACACATTCAGCACCCTACACACCTCTACACGCAACTGGGAGCAACCAAAATACAAGAATGACCATGGATTGCATTCGTCCCATATTCTGTCCAAGATTGGATTACAAACACGAATTTCCAAGCATACTTTTGAAATTTGAGGAAAGTATCGCATTTTTACTACTTGCAGCTCAGACAGAAACTTATTATGATACTTAAAGCTACCACTTTGTAACCTACCAACACTAAGTAAACACGTTGTTTTCCTCATCATTGACGAATACAGGACGGTAAATTCCAATAAAACAGCCAGTTTGTTCACCTTATCAATCAGCAAGTGTGAGAAAATGTGAACGGCAAATAAGGAAATCAGAAGAAGTTTTGAACCGCAAAAGTACGTCAAAATGTTCGAAGTACAAACCGTTCTCCTGTAGATACTTGTTTGCTCAACTTACTCCTAGTGGACGGTTTCAGATGCTGGATTTATATTCCACTCCGAGGATACGAGTTGTCCCGTGTTACGACGCGTGATTCGTCTCCACCACCTAAGTCCAGTGCAGAGAACGTGTGATAATTTCGTCTTCCAACATACGGAATAAATTCCCAGTCATTAAATTTTGGGTCTGCACAAAAGCAGCTCTAAAAATGGAGCTTTGAATGTGTTCCTGTTTTTTCTACTGTGAAACCTTATAGCAAATCCATAGAAGTGCCGACGGTCATTAGGGGTTTGATGTTTTCTGGCACAACGATCTTCAGAGAGGATGTCTATTCTGGAGAACTCCTCGTCTGTTAGACCAGAAACATTGGTTTTGTGAGTTCAGTGAGTTCTTCGTCGCTCGACTAGCCATCGATAATAATTATCAGCTCTGATTTACTGAGATTTAGTGCAGCCCACGTCAGCTGGTTTAAAGAGTTTTGCAACATCGAAAGCTTGATCAAGGGGTTTTCTAGTAATTTCCTGACTAGAGTGGCAAGTGTGTAGGCACTCTCAGTTCCACCATGGATGAAGAAATACTGTTAGGAATTCACTGAAAAATCTCCTCTTTGGGTCAAATTAACACACACTGAACTTTCTAGTTATACCTCATCTTACAGTCGAAGTCGAATATGTGGGTCCTATTCCGTCCTCAGCTAGTTGTGACACCCTGTTTTATGTCACTGTTACGGTAAACCATGCTGTCATTCGCGTAGTAATTCTCAGAAATGTCCGTCATTGAAAAATGCACCCAATGAGTTCCCAGGACTCTTTGATGCACCTCCGTACGAAACTGGTGCAATTATCTGGTTTCGAGTATTACCGTATTCATCACTGAGAAAACAAGATGAATATCTACCGGACCAATCCTAAAGGAAGTTGGTGCTCTGGAAATAAATTCTCTGGAGTAATATAGCTACATTTGTGGATATAAATCCATAATTTATGAACAACGTGTCATTATATATTCATGGAAATCGGTTTTATTAGATGGAGGAAAGATAGAAAGGGCCATTGTTTTTGTTCTTTGATTAGAAATGGTCCCAGTAAAATGATGGGAATGGGGTTTTATGATTATTCACTTCAGGTTTTGACCAAAGGGTCAGCCTCTGCATTATTCTGGTTTCGAAAGCCAACGACGGGTCTTGGCAAGAGCAGCTGGAGTGCTATAAGGAACCGGTTTTGAGGACAAAAAAATTTTCTGGGGTATTTAATCACCATAGTGTTTATCATCGCTAAATAGTTTTTTGGTGGGGGGGGACTTTCGTTTTGTTTGTAGGGATTCAACAGACCTTTTCGAATGATTCGTCATTCATTTCAGGTTCAGTGTCCGCAAGATGCATTGCTGGCCCCTTCCCAAATACAGAACTACAACCGTTGCCCTACCATCTTTTTCAACCCCAGAAAAATGAATTTTCATGACTACCCAACCAATGCCTTATAGCACGCGTTGTTTATAAATTACTTCCTTCTACCTTGTTAAACGTAACCCATTAGAGAACGCATATTACCGAGTCACATCCATACCGTTAAACCACAGTATATTACGACAATCTCTTATCTTGTCGCAATATTTATTGGTATAAAGATGTGAGTACGAGTCACAGCAAATGAGCATGTTCATTTATCTGTGTTCTCTAAATGCTTTCAGTGGGATCAATCAAGTAAATGCAATCTTATTAGCCACAAGGATGATTATGCCGAAAACCAGCCCGTTTCTAATTCATCAATACTCCTTATATGATGGAATGGGATTACGCAGCAAATAAATTTTAACCCAAAATTGAGAATTTGTGAGTCCCTATGCGAGGACTGGCGCAAGTTAAATTAGTCACAAAACAATTCGTGATTCGAGTAATGATCCTTAAATAACCATTGGGAGTTCATGAAGCAAGAAAGCAATGGTGAATAAATGGCTAACAAATTAAACTGCAGATCCTTGCCTACCGGGTTCGAATAGTGATACTGCCCACAACCGTGCCCATTTGTTATTTGTTAACCACTTTCCAAAACATTGTACCATTATTTGTAAATATCGAAATAAAGTGAAAAAATGGTAGAATTTTATTTCTCAATAACACAGCGTAGTCGAAATCGTTGGTAGGTTGTTGACGTTTCGGTCACCATGAGTAACCGTTTTCAAGACTGGTTTTACAACCGAATAAAACTGGAGTGAAAAGACAGTTGTAAAGTATTCAAAAATCTAACCTAGCATGTTGGTAATAGTCAAATGTTGCACCATACACTTTGGCAACTCCTGATAGCTGAGTTTGGTGTGCTTAAACACAAACTGACCGGCAACAGGAAGAGGAGACTCAATATTCCTGGTGCCCATCCACGAAGATCAAAAAGGGAAAATTCCAGTCCGGATCAATTTCAAATTGCGTATCAGGCGACCACGAAATGCTCAAGGGAGGACTTCGAATCCTTCCGTTCTTCAAGGAATTTGTTAAACATACATACTGGGAGGGGTCGTATTTGCAGCCTCCTGACGCTGAAGAAATTCAACTAGTCAAAGAAACTGAAGAAAGGGCCCCAATCTTATTGGCCAAGAATCCAATTTCATCATGTGAGTACATAAGTTAGACTAAATCATTGAAGATTTGATGAACCACACTTGTTAGTATTATGCAGAAGGGTTAGAAGGCCAGTTCTCAACCAATGACTACATTCTAGGTTTAAGGTAACCTCAGAGGTCACGATCAAGTCTTGGAGCAGGACTCGTGTAAACAGGACGAAGCACAAAAGATTTTTAACTACGCATCAATACTATTGCCTCAACTGGCTATCAAACGTCTACGATCCGAAACCCCGAATTGAGTGATCAAAAGTTGATCAAAACTACCATCAATCTGAGCTAAGAGAACAATGCAAATTTTGAAAGCCTCTGAGAGCAGTGCGCAGCCACTGAAACACAACGGAAAAATGCTGAACTCCTGTCGTCTTGCGAGACTGCTGACCGTCAATAATGTGGAAAACTGGACTGGCGCTCGGGGAAGCACACCACCTTATATGGTGTGTATTAGTAAACGATTGTAAAAGGGGCCCAAACTTCCTTCCCGCAGCCACTGATTCTCCAAATCAATGTATTCTTAGTACGGACTAGCACATAAACCAACGTAATTCCGTGTCCCGGTTGAGAAACAGTTAAATGGTAATTTCAAATAGCTCAGACTGAACAGCTGTGAGACTTTTCTCTGTTGATTGATGAACGGAAAAAAATAAAATGTACATGTTAAGGTCAAAACGTTCCAACCTCTTGCCACAGTTATCGTTAGCAAGTACTCCAAAGAGTAATCCGTTTATGCATGAAATGAAAAACGAAATTTTTCACTATGTTCATGGGGTCATTATACATATATATACATATATATATATATATATATATATATATATATATATATACGATAGCGTAAGTGGTCATGAAGCAATCTGAAGCCAAGGCATTTGAAACTAGCGGACCTCTTCTGTGGATTGGCTACTTCGACGACAAGTTCGCAGTACTTGAAAAATCTCTACTAGATTGGTTCAATTATCATCTGAACATGCTGCTGTCTGGGATAGGATTCACAAGATAAACAGAAGGAGGCACAGAAATAGCAGTCTATGGGAAACTGAGGACAGCCGACCGTACACTGGATTTCAAAAGTAACCATTCAAACAGTCACTTGAAAAGAGGTGTGCACACCCTATTCCACCGACGCCGACACACACTGTGTCACTTCCTAGCTCCGGAAAGAAGAACTAGTAAGACTTTTTGGGTAGTTCGCAGCAAACTATCACCCAAAGAGTTTTATCAACTGCTGTATTCGAAGTAAAGACACAGTCAAAAGAAAACAGCCTGGAAAGCGCTATTGTGCTATCGTACAAACTGGGAAAGTCAGAGGCCGTCGGTCTTATGTTAAATTGGCTGGGCATCGAAGTTGCCCACTAACTAGTCAGCATTCTGCGAACAGGCTGCAATCAACATGGAAGACCATGCGGACCAGCACGACCAGTCGCGAGTGGCCTACGCCATCACATGACCAGGATATAATGAGGAGTACATAAGTAAAGCAGATAAACAAGTATAAGAAGGCAGACTAACATCAGGACGAGCCGATCCACACTCACAGATTTGTGATGAGCTTGTTCGTCACATTGTTGTTCTTCGTGTTTTCTGTGGATTTATTTGCACAAGATTAGGAAGAACTGCGAGCAAGTGGGTCATGAGAACAAAACCGATAGTGTAAAGGTGGCTGCTCCATCAAAGAACAGGAGGAAGCGTCTGATCCTCAAATCCCTCCATCTGATCAACTCGTTCAATAGACACGTCGAGATCGATAAATATTACATCATACTGGCAAAATCGGTACTGACCGGCAATACACCAAAAACATGTGTGACCAGCCGTTCCATTCGCGCACTCATTCATTCACGTCCGGCCGCGAGTCCTAGTTTGGATCCATTTGTCACAATAGACGTCTAACAACTCCTTTAACTTATCGAGAATGTATATATATGAATATATATATAATATAGGACATAGATATGTATACTGGTAAAATCGATTTTGATGCGCACGAAAGTTTACTCGGCATAGATTTCGAGCTTCGTGAATTACTCAAGGTATATCAGACCACCTGTTGATAATATCAATTACCTCGAAGTCTCGTTTTATTTAATTTGATTCTTTGTTACGCTATGGTAACTGGGTGTAAGCGATCTTGGTTGCCAGGGCAAAAGGCTCAGAGCAACGTAGGAGAAAATTTAACAAGGTCTGGGAATAAAATCAAACTGACCAACAAGACCACATAAATTATCCTAGGTTATATTTAGATAGGGTTACTATCTTAGTATTTTGATAGATGCCTTTTCTTCGGCCAATATAGTTTTCATGCTTGAACCTATATTATAAGTTAGGGAGAAATTTTTCCGTTATTCGGACATTTCACGATATACTTGGTTTGAAAAAGCTTTTCAACCTTGACTACCAAACTTACTGAAAGAAGAAATGTCAATTCACATCAGTAAGTGCGTTCGCTTCAAGGTCGTCTGAGTGCGCTTTGTCATTCGTTTATATCGTTATTCTGATAGCGCTGAAATGATCTACTAAAACTGAATTTTTCTCTGCAGGAACATAAAGGGGACCAAAGTCAAATTGAAATGGCCCGCAGATTTAAATCTTCTACAGTGTGTCTCAGTGTTTTAACGCGAATAGAAGCACCAATTATGGGGTAGATAAAAAAAACCGCAGCAAGCGAGCATTTCAGAGGTAGACGACCTAGAAAACCAAATGCTCGTTGCGATCAAAAAACAAGGGCCGGAAATCTCTGTCCTTAATCAAGCACTAGAATGATTTTAGGCATTCTCACTCCCTGCTGGACATAAAGAAGCGGCACTTTTCAGTGCAGCTAGTATCACGGGACATAATTGCCGAATTTCAAGCCCAGCAGGGGATTTCACGCATTGATTCCACCAGAGGATTGAGACCATGAGGTCTGTCGTTTCGGAATGGGTTTGTTTGTCGTATGAGTGTTCGGTGTATGGTGAGTCACGGAAGACTCCGAAAAAAGTCATTGGACTTGGGAACTTCTCCGGAAAATCCATCTCGCCAGATGCCGGTATATCACACCAACAGAATTTATTGATTCTGGTAGGAATAAAACATGTTCAACTTTGTTGTTGGAATTCTAATCAGAGATGCCTCGAATGTTGGTGATATCTTCACACCAAAAATTGAAAAAGCCCCGAATTCAACTAAAGGAAACCCCATAGATAAACAATAGTTTCACTGGATAATACTTCATGCTGTTTTACGAAATTAGTAAAGAAAGTTACACAGGACTACTTGTCTGTTCATTATTCACTGTAAAAATTGTGAAATCATCCGCAAATTCAAAATGTAGCTCATACAATTACTCTGTGATAACATAAATCTAAACGTCATCGTAAAAACTTATGTTCTTTACAGAAGAGTCAAAGGGCCACTTACACACTTATCGCTGGAGTCAAAAAAGCAACCTGTGGTGGTGCATCGGATAAATAAATATTTCATCACCTACGTGACGAACTCTATGTTGAAGAGACTGTGAATAATTGTGAAGAAAAAAGGCAGACCAAACTTTTAGTACCGTGTATGAACATTGTGTTCTTATTGATGTTTTGTTTATTTCAGTATGAAAAGATTTTGTTTTGAAAGTTAAAGTGCTGATAACGTAGCATTGTTAGTTGACGTAATTCGCAAGGCCATTTTGCAAGGGATCTTATTTCACTTTTCCTCAGAAGCTCATATTTTGTCATAATTGTGGCCGACTGGTATTGGCAAAAATATGGCTTTGTCTACATTGTGAGAATAGTTATTTACCATTTTCAAGCAGACCACCAAAGCAGTTGTCTTAAAACCCCACCGTTACCTGCTAGTTATAGTACATATAAGACTACAACTTATTCTGCGTTTATGCTATTGCGTGCGAACCCAGAATGTGTTCATCAGACTCCGGTACTCATCAGTTTCCATCATACCTCTCTCTCTCTTTCCCTATATATATATATATATATATATATATATATATATATCAGCATATATCTGACTCACACAGACCATGATACAACTTGTATTTCACGTCAGAATGGTTTGCCTAAACCATAAAGTTGTTTAGATAGCGAATCGAAATAGGTGACACTGGTGCACTGGAATTATGATTTTTTTAACAGGAAATTCTGCATAAACCAAACAGGAAATGCACCGGTTCGAAGGAAAATTATGATGAGGAGCAGATTATGGATTTACTGGAAAGAGGGACCGCAGATTTCCATCCAATGGGGTACACTTCCGGCTTCTTTTTTCCCACGAATGAACGTCCCCGTTTCATATCAGTAGAGGCTTCGGACGATAAGGCTTAAACAGCACCGTTGTCGGTGGCTTCGTCCATCACAAATGCGAGTCACGTGTTTGTGAAAATTTATGGAGCTGCACAATATGCCAATGCAACGACTAGGTTATGGTCCACAGACCAGTGTTCGATGGCCGTGCATCCTTCTTCAAGTTTTTCAGGCAACCATAGCTGCATATTTGGTTTCTAGTCACGTGACCAAATGGAACCTATCCGGAATCAATTATTTGCCGCACAACTCTGGTTCCGTTCACGTTTAGTACAATCTGCCAATAAGATTGCAATCGACAATCGAAAGCCTATCATTTGATGGAGAGGGAATTATTCATCCCCTGGCCATACTCTGTAACAAACCTGAATATTCTAAATCCCTTGTCAGCAACTCCACTGTGCAGTTAAATCACCTTTTAATAAGCATTCTATTTTACGCATTTTAAGACTTTGTTTCGAAATGTAACAAGCTCTGATAGTCGATTATTATTCGCGGTTACCTTCTTCAAATCCTAAGTTGGGTTTTAAAAGATGAAGGAACACATGATGAAAGCTTCAATAAAACTCAAAACTATGGCCTTTATTCCTAGCCAAAGGAGTGTTCAACCAAGCACTGTAGTGTAAGTGCCATACGTTTTACCAAACCGACAGTATTACCGATGCCTAAACTAGGGATCAGAGATACATGACGGGGACGAGTTTGCTCCAAAGAAAACCGCTCGGCGTCGATCCTAATTGTTATGGTGCAAAACTTTGGGATCCCTGTCCGATTTGTCTGTTCATTGTACGTGGTACGCTTTGAAGTTGCTGATCTTCGAGTTAGAAGAAAATGACTACGGTGGTTTTTGATCATATATACCACTGATCATTTGTTATTTTCCATGTATTTCTACCTTCCGTTGCTGTACGTTTTGCACTTATGAATGCTGCTCAGTAGAGGGTTCTGAAACTGGGTGAATCAGCAATATTTCCTTCCTTTTGGCAGTGTACGAAAAAGGATATCCGAAGATTTTTGTTGATTGCGCGTTACTATATGCGCAGTTGAAAACTTCCAAGTTATTTAAAGGTTTTGTGAAATAAACAATTTAATTATCAGGTGTAAACAAATCGCATGAATCAGCTGTAAATAAATCAAAGTGCACGGGTTTGGACTCCGCTTTTGCAGCCAATCTTGGTAGTAGACGGCTGCGTTTTCCCCTGTGCACATTGCCTAGAATTGGAACTTTTGAGCCCTTTGCATTGGTTATCATTCAAAGTTCCAGAATTAAGGACTTATGATTTTCCTCGGGGAAGTATTATTTATGTATAATAATAGTGATAATATTAACTCCACTTTTCCTGTCGAGCACAATCGAACAACGGCACAATATTTGTGAGGGACGGAAACGGTTAGATAAAATATTCTGAGGGCAAAAATCTGGCAGGAAGTTGACAAAACTAATTTTGGGACCCGTAATGACGGCTGTCTCAACATCGCAGAACCTTGTTTCCGTTTTCAAGAAAGACCGTATCCAACTGCAAATTGAGGTTTTAATTTATATAATTTCCGAAATTGAGAGCCTTTTCAGCAGTTTCTGATTGCTGAGCATAGCATTTAGGCCCCAGAAGCTTCATCATCAGTGGAGGGGACATCGTCAAGACGCAGTTGGGGAGCCCCATACTCATTTGTGTTCTTGAAGCCTACTTCTTGATTTGATCTTGACCACTTCGCCGACCTAGATCGCTGAGATTTACTAGTTATGGAAACTAGGCCTTTTTACATCTCGGAGGGAAGATCTTGATTTCATAACCTGACCTTCGAAATTTTGCAGTGCCTTTTAAATTTGGAAACTTCACCTCTTAGAAACCCACGCTTTTGTTCTAAATTTCACTTTAGTTTTCATCCATTTGTGTTATTTGTGTTTCCGTACTTCCTTTTGTGATAGTTTTATAAAAGACTTGGTATACTCAGTCTTCAGGGAGTGAGTCTGGTTCAAATGGACAAGTGAAGAATTGGGCTTCATGACTGGATTAGGATCCAGTTAATGCGTTTCCATTTGTTCACTCGGTTGAACTTGTCGAATATATCAGGAGACTGTAAGTATGATCTGATTCAATGTATTTTTTTGATATAATTTGTTGAAGATGCTAAGCTTTTAAGAAATCCCAAGCGTACCTCGTAGTCGCTTGGTCCCGAATATGAACTTCATCCACATTGAATATGTGTCCCTCTTGAACCTCGTAAACGGATATTAGGGAGAATGGGCCAGGTTATAGTGTGCCTAATCTTTGTTCATGAAATCGAGTTACAACCTTTGTCCCAGTATGACCGACGTAGTACTTGTCACGTTCCTCGCGTTTATCTTTGTACATGACGCTTCTTTTGTCTTCGACTAAAAATGCACCAGTCTCGGCTTCAACCAACACCAATTTTCAGAAGTATGGAGACGAAGAGCGTAGACCAAATCGATTCCCAATTGCTTCAGTTGAGCGTTTGTTTCTATTGTATTTGGTAACTTCATAGGTTACTGCACATTTTTTCCGCTGCTGTTTTTATGAAGCAGATGGACTACGCTTGGTGCATGCTGTAGAGATACATGAAAAATGTGGACCAAATTAATGCACACTGAACGCCCAAAAATTACGTTGAACAGACTCTTTCAAGAATATAAATTACAGATTGATTCGAAAAATTGGCCTTCTCCCTTCAAGGTCCCTCTGAGGACTTCAAATGTCCAAGAGGGTGGATCAAAATAGAAGAGACCAAATGATACTATCTCGTGTCATCTTTTGAACCGTATATATGAATTCATACGACTGTCCGCTCAGGACAACTGACAGGTCTACAAACAGCAGAAAAACGGAGTGTGGACAAAAATAAATAAGAAGCCGAAAAACGAATAACCTCAGCCGGGCTTCTCTTGCTCTTTAACGCGTTGTACGATTTTTTAAACTGATGAACTGAATCCTCAAAGCACCACAGGAAATCTATTTTCCGCGACGAATTCGGTGCAGAGATATCGCCCTTTTTCAGCCACTACTTCAGGATCAGAATACTGGAGCCATGCTTATCAACGAGGATTATCTACTTTAAAGTGGCACACTGGGGCAGTAAAAAGAGCCTGTCTTTCGGCAGTTCTTTGAGCAGAATAATTGGGGATAGTGTGGTACCTATTGCTTAGTTTCATTCAACCCCTTGTAAAAGCAATCATGCTGATCTTCGAGTCCGTTTGGTCAAGAACGTTTTTGAGAAGCCATCACGTATCACTGCTATTTACCTCTCTAAATAACCTGCTTCACTACCATTCAACGACAGAAAGTAACAAGCATTCGATATCAATGCAACGCTTAGCGCTGAAAAGCCACAGATCCAGCAAGTTGTTGTTTTCGCTTTGCGAAGAATCTTCCGAAATCACCCATCAAACCATTTCTGGGAGACCTAAAATAGGCAGCCAAATCCCAAACTTCAGCACGGATGTTCTTAACCATCCTGAATGGTACAAATAAATATGCCTCTCTAAAAAACTAGATACGGATGAATACAACTTTTGATTTTTGCAATTGTTCCATTGGGTTATCTTTCCGAAGGAAAGTGAGACAAGCAGGTCAAAATCGGAGATTCGACCGAGAATTCTGGGGGAAGTTCGACAAACAGTAAGAGGCCAAAATATTTTGCAGGCAAACGGAAAATAACAGAAAATTCTAAGATAATATTTCTGGAAATAATGTCTGTCTATTGGCATACGGTAACTAAATGCAAATGTTCCACAATGTTTTCGACCGTTATTATATGGACTGATCAAAAGATTTCATGGTTTAACGAAAATTCTAATTTTCCGGCACAATCCACATAGCCGTGATTCCGTGATTTATCAGACCAACTTGCAAACCCTATTAATTACTGCCTTCTTACTAAGGAAGTGCGTAGAACGTTATCGGTTTGGTGCACTCCAAGCTTCCGCTCTTTTCTCCCGCAGAGAAGATCCTGTAATATTTAGGGTTCCCTTTGGAAAAAGTAATGACTGTCCTGACAATCACTTGGTGAATCACAAGAACTGCTAGTTAGTCTCCTTCATTTTTCTCTCAAAAGAATCCCAACATGTGTTTGCACTTCGATTTAATTAGCTGAATAAAAAACCATAGGTCCCACCAATTTGTTCCATTCTCACTTTTCTCATTGCAAAAAGTCCAGTTTAGTTGAACTAGGAGTTGCGTTACTGTTGCATTTTTGTTGTTGCCTTTCTGTTATTAGCCGTTGTATTGTTGTATTGTCGTATTGTTGTTGCTGTTGGTGGTGGTGGTGGTGCCGGTGGTGCCGGTGGTGGCGGTGGTGGCGGTGGAAAGAGAGCAACTTGTTACAGCTGTTTGCCAGTGACCATCTACTGGGTAGAATAAATTCCCGCCTGACCTTTGAAAACATTCAGTAGAAAGTAGCACAAATTGAAGCATAGTGGAAGATAACCGGTGTATTAGCCTGATGATCAGTTGGTGAAAATCTCCAGGATGATCTGAAGACTAAATCCTTCAGGAAAAATGCAGTACTCACAGTTAGTCAAAAGCTGGGACACGAGGTATTGAAAACACGGTATCCTGGGGAATATTCTTTTTCTTATCGGTTGTTGTTCATGAAACTATTCTGAACTCATTTATTTGTTCGTCATATAGGACGCCAGGACGGCGGTATATTTACATTACCCTATTCACAGAACAGACTTACAAACAACTCACCTGTTTCATTCACACTGGACGTGTTTATCATGCAGAACGGTTGAGGTCTGAAGCAGGGGATAGTGGAAATTGTTCAAGTATGGTATAATCGCTCGATTCGGAGCTCAGTAATTCGCTCTGTGTTAAAGTCAGAATACAATCTCTATCTGACATGATGGCTTCAACATATTTGTATGATTCGGATAATCTGACAACAGAAAAACGTGTGATGGTAGAGGCTGACTCACAGTTGATAGACAGCCGAGTCGGGTGGGTAGTTATTCCATCGGTGTCTGTTAGAAATCCATATCAAGTTTTGAGCGAACGGAATCGCCAACGTCAAGACAGGGAATCGATAAGACGAGAAAAGATTTGCCTCAACTGGCTGCTGGCCCTATCATCTGTTAACCCATCAGAAGAAACGTTAAGCAGTGCCAGATTGGACCAATTAGATTGCAGTGAGACGACCGGGGATAACGACTGTTGAATCTTACAAAAACAGTCAGTTTTATGTAAATAAAATGAGGTAAGTCGAAGCCAAAAACGTTTCTCACTAGAGCTAGTGGGATGTTGCAGAACACAGTGCTTATTCAGGGCCTACATCAAGCCCTTGTCATTCCTAGAAACTGTTGGCCGAAGTACTTTAGGCCCTCGACCGTCTACTGATAGGAAATTTAGTAAATAGCAGCAAGGAAACTGCCCAATTTGGTACGCATTTTACATCAGGTTTTTAAGTCGCGGTTGAAAACATAACGTTTTACTTACAAATCAGAGTAGATCTTTTGAAAACCCGTTGTATCACGTCATAGACTGACTGTTCGCATTGTAGTTTTGAAAGTGCCTGTCAAAATAGTGGACCTTGTGTTCTAATTATTTGGATTTTCCATTAAGATCGTCAGAAACACTTAGCTGGGAACTAATGATTACTCCAAAGTTGGTATCCAAAGTGTATCCCGAGGGATTTCTCTTTTATTTGGGAATGTTGCTTGCAATCACCGGGTCTGTTCGCAAATTAGAGAATGACAAACTTCAAACAGATAAACTTGCAGATCACTTGGTACATCCTACTTTTGCTGGGTGTCAAGCGGGTGTCCGAAGACTGTTCGTTACTATGGCAAAGTCAAATCATCTGCACACACTGCTTGACACTGATGTGGCACGATATCTGCGAAACACTTTTCACGTCACAAGCGAGTGCCCTTTTATACCCAAGGATGCGATCTCATTCAGGGCAAGCTTCTGGCACCATCAACAGGTGCTGTTCTTTTCTGGGTTAACGAGAAGAATTCAAAGAAGTCTAACAAATGCACCGTAGTGAAATTTACTGGTCACCCGTAACTTTAACCTATGATAATAATAAAAGGTATTACTTAGAAAGTACTAATTTTAAGAGGAAGATTTTACGGAACTGTGTGGTACGAAAACACAATTGATTTGTTGACCTTCCTCTATTCTTCAAAGTTTCTCAATTCCTATTTGCAGGGGCTTGTAATCAGTTAAAGTTAAATATACCGTTTGAGTTCCTTTTTGATAAAGATCTTTTAGATCGGGGGAGACGTTTGCCATTCAGGTAAGATCTGAACCATTAGAAGGGTTCTGCCTGATCTGAATTCTTGAATATTCTTGATTTTTGAATCCTAAGTGTGAGGCGAAGCTTCAAGAATATCTCTGTGTTTATTCGGACTTAGGCAGATGAGTTATCACATTGTCTAATTACATTGCATAACTCAGTCAATTCAAGGATTGGAATCATGAAAAAATCTTCAAATCAGTTTCAAATGATCAAGCAGAACCTGATTTAATCAGCTCACTTTCTTCAAACATTTCCACACTGAATTTTTCTTCATACGATCCAGTTAATATACCCAGAAAATGTTTAAATTTTTCCACAGATCTAGACAAAATAGTTAGATTTGTCCTCTGTTGGATCCCTTACTTGTTCAAGTTTCATGAACCAGTCGGTGGTTAACGGGTTAAGTGAATTATTCGATGCTAGCCGAATTTCAGAAGAACACTTTGTCTAATCAACGGGCACCTTCCCGATGTCTTTCCTAATTGTTGAGGTCTGTCAAGTCAAGTAGACGTGTTGTATACCCCGAGGGATGAATATTATTAACCGAATGAACAACCTCAAAATGCCAAGTAATACAATATATAAAGACATATTGGATAGTGGGCAGTAAGCACCTTCGGTAATCCAAATATTGTTTGAGTTGTGATATTACAGAAGCAGAATTGTGCAAAATCCTTACTGGGTAAGGAATTTTGAAATTTCTGCATGCTCGAATAGAAGCATAAACATATCTGTATTGAAAATGTGTAGAAGAAAATTGTTTGCTTTTCCAAAGTTCTCTACGAAGCACGTAAGCGGAGCCAGTGGGAATCTTTGTGGATAGAATCTGACAAGCTTTGCTACCTTCGGCTGTGATAAAGTGATGGACATGCTGTCGGGGTATGCCACGGGATGATGATAGGAACTTAAGTGACCAAGGAATAATCTTGATGTCTTTCAGCAGCGAGCCAGGAAAGATGAGAGGTAGGGTATATACAGCACAAGAGGTAGAACATATGGTAAGATAAAGAGCTTGACAGAATCATTTGTTGCGGAGTGGAATGTGCGGTGTAAAGCATCGACAAATGCCTAACATTTACAAAGACGAAGCTAGCTCGTTTGAATCAAGCGAGGTTAAGATCGAGTAAAACTCAGATGTACCTAAAAGAACCAAGTTGGTTCAGATGTTCCCCTTTTATTGAAATTGAAGTGAGGTCGCCTTGAAAAATGGAGTACTTATTGATTAATTGGGCTAACACCTAAGTTACAGGTGTTAGACCATTTGGAAATTGAACGATGCTGTTCCATAGCGGAGGAAGAGTAGAGTTGCAAACAAACGACACCCCAAATATGACATCAGCTGCGTATTTGACAAGGGGACCACTTCAGTGCACAAGAATGCAAGGGATGTAGACGAACAACGGAAATTTGGACAAATGGCGCATCTTGGTGAATGCCACGAAAAGAACCAGAATTTGAAGTGCTATTGCCCTTGTAATACGTGAACTGCAGCTAGTTGCGACGGTAATCTGTCAACAAGGGAACAAGCGGAGGTTGAATCGCAGAGTGGGAGGGAAATAAAAGATGTCTGTTTCTGAGGATGCCGTGGAAAGCAAACACCTTAGTCTGGTGAACACATCTTGATTATTTTAGTTTTTCTATCAGGAAAGGACAGAATGCTATATGCCAGGGTAACCATGTAACTGAGTGTGGAGTTCGAATGCCATCAAGCAAGCCGGTTGGGATAAGTCAGTTGCTGTTGAACGAATCTTGAAGAAGGGAACAACTACACGCTATTTGTTGAAATTTTGAAAAATCTTTTTTCAGGATGGGAATTACAGTTGATATCCTCCAGCGGTCTAACCTTGAGACGCTAGTCAGAATGGTCAGTCCTTTATCGTTGGGATCATTCGGCTTGGACGACTTTTCGGGGTTCAGAAGGAGAATATTTTGTAGGTTTTGATGGTGGTACGGAAAAGTGAATATTCTTGAGTTGGACCTTTTTAATAACTTTACAGCAAAGGACCTCACTGAATTGTTGAATGACTTGTTGAGCTCATCTGCGTCCACAACAGCCGAATTTCTTACGGATGTGCCACCAGTTAAATCTTACAAGGCATTCCATATGTCTTGACAATTTCTGTTCACATGAAGACCAAGTGTGCAGATGAAGTTAACGCGAGATAACTCGATCTTGGTAGATTTTGCTAATATCTTGAAGGCTGGGAGGTTAATGTTATTGAAGGCATATTCCTTTTTTCGACTAAGTCGTCCGGTGTCGAGAGAAGATAATCGATCTCGGTGCTAGTGCCGAGTCTCGACTGGACGGCAGAGGTTGGAACAGACATTTAGATAACTAATTAAATGTCCCAGGTAGCCGAAAAGGATAATTCTGTTTGGGCAGCCATTCTACGAGGTTTTAATTTGTTCTGTGGACATCTCAACCTCTTTCAAACTCTGTGATCATGGCCTTGTTAGAAGTGCGCGTAGTTAGTATGATCACTGATCTCAGGTGAGGTTCCGTTTATTGCCTGGTCAGAGGAACCACATGAGGAACGACGCGAGGTGGATACTGTTTGAGGGCTGTTTACTGAAAGTGCTTCCGAAAAATCGTTGATTACAGCTGGAAATATAACAATGTTCATCAGGCCGAAAGGATACAGAAAACAGATAAAAACGATTAAAATCACCAGCGACTATAGACAAGGAGATATTGGCATAGTTCACTAAAATTTGGTACGTGAAGTCAACTAATTATTTTATGTTTGTTGTGGAACCTTCAGGGGAAATGTATCCTTCGAATAGCAGAAATGGGAGGAAATTACCCAAAAACTGGGTTGACATTCGTTCATGAGGAAAGCACAAAAATTTTAATGTGTTAAAGCAGTTGTGACTTGTTCACACCAGCGATTATTGACATGTGATAACTACTTCACATTGCTCCCGGTGGGATGTAGGGCCATCCATAGGATGTTCAGTGAGACCAAAAATGTAACTATTTCATCACTACGGACAATAGGAAGCCATGTTTTTCGTAGAAGGATTGCTCGGATTGCTAAAAGTATTTCCCGGTCTGAACAAGATCGGATAGCTCCAAGAAATTGGTCAGTAGGGAGCAAAAGTATTTACTGATCTCAACGCGTATGCACATGATAGGAATAGTTCCTTTGAGAAGAGCCTTTTCCATACCATGGGATATTTCTTTGGGTAAACTCTAGATTTTCTAAAAATTTGTTTCCATTTCCTGTGTGCTATGTGCCCAAAACAGGTCACTTCAGAAGGTGGATTCTTGCAGCTGAAGCATTTTAGTAATTCAATATCATGTACCACTGGGGTAGGCAATACTTTAGTGACACATCGGTCGTTACATTCTTCAAGTTCAGAGTAAACAAATAAAACAGATGATACGTTATTGGCAGTGATATATATTTCGATTGAGGTGAAACAATTTGGCCACATTCAAAGACCGCGCCGGTTTAGCTAACTCAAGTTCGATGAAAGAGAAAGTGAAGTGAAATCACAAATGCTCACATACGCAGGTCTCTACTTGAGCAGATAATGAGACGATTTGGTATTTTTCCTACTGAATGATCTAATGGTTTGTTATTTATTATGAGCATTCTGTTTATCAAGGACTAAAAATCCTGCCCTTGTTTCATATTACTCCCTAAGATGGCTGACTGAAACTCGAATTTTCCAGGAAAATCTTTTTGAATTTCTTGAAGGCCTGCTATTCTTCGCGTCAAAATATCAGAGGTTTCTTGTATTACCGATCACACAGGGGATACTAACTGCTTGTACTGGTTAAAACTATATATTACCGTAAGCTGTTGCAACTTGCCTGCATAGCTTTTAAATCAAAACCGGAATTTACGACAAGAACTTTTAAACAAACCAAATGAACAGGAATAATCTTCAGAATGTGAACGGAGTGTGACACACAAACTTCAGAGTTTTAACCCAAAGGTCCAAAATGTTTTCCCTGTAGACGCCGAATTACGAACTAATCATACGCACCAATGAGGGAGATAAAAATACCTACATTCCAGAGTCCACGGTCATCAGTTTCCAAAATCCTTGACTTACGAAAATCGTCGGTTTGGTCCGAAAAAGACAGATATACCAAGCTATACCGCTGTCGTCACATTCGGATTATTTGGAGGGTGTATGGACGAGGAGTCCGTTTATTAGATCACACCGTGATTCTTCCGGAGTTGATTTGTCGGTTGACACGGCTAACCTTCAGAACGAGAATATATGGTCCCAGGTATGGACACGAGGTCGCATGGACCCCTGGGTCATGGTCACTTCCACCGGATGGCGAACGAGCTCCTAGAGAATCACCGGCAACCATGCCCAGTGGGTACGCTGGGTGTCCCGGATTGGTAGAACACAATTCCGAATGCGTATGAACCGCTTGATGGGTCACTGGCTCCGAACACAATATTTCTACTACCCGACGGGCGGCACCTGGTTGTGCACGGGCTGAGAGTTCAACCTCGGATGAAAGCTGAGTGACTCTGAGGATGCTACTTGGTGCATTATTCCCAAGACTCTTCATGGATTTCGCCGCGACAGTACGCAATCGATCTCGCCTCTGTCCGCCGCTCGTGGTCAGATGCATTCCGAGATATTCATGAAGCCGGCCCATTCTTTCTTAGGGGCGCAGCCGCACAAAACTAAAATTAAGTATGGACCTAAGATTTGAGTAGTACGGCACTATATCCGGGTGACAGGATAAAGTTTCCTAGGAGGCACCTTACCCATTTTCCGGTTGCTGTCACTCATCATCAGGAATGCGTACCGAGTGGTTATCTGTCCAAACATCCCCATACTTCAGCACTGTGCAGTTAGTTTACAGTTCTATTTGATTTAAGCGTGATTTCACTCACTGACCAACTGGAAATTGCACACGTATAGGGCTGGTTGGGCAAGATAATACCAGGTACACATACCTGATGAACGGCAGCCATCGCGAAACTGGTAGCATGCCTCCAGGGGTATTTTGTCTTGTCTTCTAAATAAGATGCCATACTTCTCTTATCCTAATTACTAAGCTACCGCTTAATGCAAGGTTTCTGTAAGCTTTTATTTCCATAACCGTAAGAAGCAGGCTGTAGTACAACTGATTCGAAGCATCGGCTACTCTTAATCGAATTCATGAGAACAGGAGATGGATCGTTAATGAGGACAGCCTATTTTACTCCTGGTCGATAGCAAATGGAGAATTTACTAGTTCGTAAATGGCAGTGTTTTGTGCGCAAAAATGCTGTACGCAAAATTTCTGTTACCACTGATCCCGATACAATGAAGCCTCCCTTCGCTATCTCACGAGCCTTGGGTGTTTTTGATCCAACCTACTCCACTCGTATACTTCATATTTTGGTGCTGATGTATTTTGCGATGACGATGGTCCGTGGTGGACTAAAAGCTTTTCTTTGTAAAAATTAAATAATGGAAGACAGAAAGCTCGCGCTCGAAGTGATATGGTCAAAAATGTCCGCGTGGCATCCGTTAATCATTAACGAAGTTCTAATACGACATTACTAACCGGTTAGTAAAGTATACTGGAATGAATAGATGAAGAATGGTCCATAGACGAAATGCCTTGAAAAAGGTGGCTAGTGATTGTTTGCTACTTTTTAAGTTGAATACACAAGAGATGACTGTCAAGGATATTTAGTTAAAATCCTTCCACAAGTTCTACTTGTTTTGTGAACTTAACTATGTTTAACATTACTTTGCTAAGCTCGTCCATATACTACACTTTTGCACGTTTTGTTTTTTGTTTGAGAGACATATGAACTTCGCCTTGAACCTTTTCTGACTGTCTTGCTTGCACCCCTGAACGTTATACCTTTGGGTTGTACCGTCAAGTCCATTTTGCTGCTTGATTGAGGTTTGTACATATTTGTACGTTTTGTGGTTTTCACTTTCGTACCATAGAAACTACGAATCAGTCTCGTTCTAGTTTTCGGATTCGTGTGCATTGGTTACAAGTTGCTCGAAAGGTGAGTCTTGTGACTGACTGTGACACTGTCATACAGGAACTGAATGTTGTCAACGAAGGTTCAATCACTACGGAACAAATAAATATCAGACCTCTAGTCCAGAAAAAAATAACAAGTGCACGCGGAATAGTTCTTCCTCTTGACCAATCCCATTGTTCGCCCTATCTTCATAATATGCCACAAATCACTGTGAGATCCATCAATGTCAAATTATTTTCAACAATGGCCACTCTGTTCGCGACTTTGGGTCCAACTCCATTGGAAACAGTCCGAATCGATAGGACAAGGGAAGTGATGAATGAAAGGGGATTGGGAAGTAAAGCAAAGTAATTATCTTATCCACTTCAGTTCTTCTGAGGTCAGTTGACTAACTTCTACCCTGAAATGTATGCAGCTCAAGTGGCTCATTCCGGTCGACACTGAAGCCTTCCAGGTCACGAAAAACTTGGCGTGACGCGGTTGAAAAGTAATCCGTGCAAAGATGGAACGAACTGTTCATTCTTCCAGGGTGCTGTATAAAATCCCCCACAATGTTGTTTATCGAATTGTTACCATATCAACCAAAAGGTCACCCACAGACGAGAGCATTCAGTCAGTATATGTCCTACATATTAGGGAATTATTAAGTGGCCGAATTGGATTGATGGATAGATAGATGGATATACTGGTCGCAAAGGAAAGTTTACGAAAAAAGAGTAATTGGGGGTGAAAAATTGCTAGTTAGTAAAACTTACAGGATATGAACGAAGTCCTCAGGGTTAGTTAGGGTTCCTTTGGAAATTGACTGACTCACAACGTTAGTTTTGAAAATTCCAAATCAAGGCTCATTTTATTGGAGATAAGAATAGCTGTCAAAATTTGTGGTCAAGGTGGCTTGTGAATCGAGAGTTTAAAATGATGGACGAAAATGAGCAGAACGCACGATTTCCGGTCCGAGAAGATGTTTACGCCAACCGATATTCACGAAAAACTCGTCAAATTGATGATGGAATTTGAGAAGTTACTCAAAATGATAACATTCTGTCACAACAATCATTTACAAGATCCCAGCCACTTGTCATTTTTATCTTTTATAGAGATTTGCTCTATCGTACAGCAGTTAATCAACATTTTTAGATGTGAATGACTAGATTTAGGTCATAAACGAAGAAGGCGGACAAGGAATTCAGGTTAGTCCGGTAAACCGCCAATCTCGAACTTCTCTTTTCTGATTTTGGCCGCCACCGCGCAGAATCGTCGAGTCGAGGATAAAATAAATACATGCACAAAGTTAAAAAGAACCAGAAAAAAGGAATAACGGCAGATCACGAAGATGGATAAAGATCCCGATTGCAACTACTTCACCAATGGCTACTCAGCGATACCACTAGATGTCTTGAATCATCTTATAGATGGGTCTCGTGGACTCCAACCCGGAATTTTCACAAGCCCTACTTGGCCAAGCCCACTGATCAAAGTTTTTATGCCCTTCTGCAATTTCATGAAATGACCACCTCAACCTACCTCCTAACAACTGCCAGCCTCAGAGAACAGCGTAAGCCGACGACGTCTATCGATGGCCTGGATAACACATGTCTCAGTCACCTTAACCTGTTTAGATCCAGTACCTAATCCAAAGAATGACCACTTGTTCCCAACATCCTACGTCTGACTTCAGAATTGCAGGTGCGGTGTTTCCACCATCTTTGGATAGTGCAACGGTGACATCGACTTTCAAACACTGCCAGACTTCACCCAAATCCCACCCTTAACAGCCATGTTTCTGAACTGCATAAAAAAAACAAATCTGACCTCTAAAATGTACACTCGACCCTTGATCGACAACAGGATGTCACTTCGTCGCAAAGGATGGCTGATCTCAGCAAAACCCAAACAAGTCATCTGTATACGTTGTTTGACCTCTTAATGAGATACTGCTGCTCAGGTAAAAAACCTTACCTACTTTAACTAGAGTTTACTCCACCAAGAAAAAGGTCACTGTAAAGCCAACCCGGTTCAACAGCTACTTTTTGCTCCTCGAAGGTGTAAGACGCTTCGTAACTATTGCTGCACTGTTGTTAGGGCAATCAAGGAAAGCTCGAAACTTAATTAAATCTGCACTCAGAAACAAAAATGTAGTTTTCTTATCCCAGGTCAGATAGCTTACTTCTTGAGCAGAGGTCAATGCCGTTATTCTTACACGAGATGAGGGCTATATCAAGAATTAGTTGATTTGCCAAGTTGGAAAGGAAGAGCAATAGAGGGCAACCATGATGAAGATAACTTGCTTTGGTAAACGCGGAAGGAAGATAGCCGTAAGCATGAACTCAGTTTTCGCTGCTCTCATGCGAGCGATGGAAAAGAGAAATAAATTTCTGTGGCATACCCCTCAATGAAAGGCCGCGCCAGAGGTGTGTGCGGTCGACCCAATGGAACGCCCCTTTCAAATCAAGACAGAGATTGTGGGCCTATGAAAGTTATGAATGTGGATTAAAATTTGCCGAAAGTTAAAGATATGGTCGGTACAAACTCAATCGATTCGAAAGCCGGCTTAAATGACTATATGAACACATTACCATTTCGACAAAAATTTCAGCTCAGATGTGGCTTGAGCATCATGTGAACTAACAGAAACCGATAACTACAATGATTCCGCAAGGTACTAAGTTTTGACCAATGGTCAACTGATCCCAGCATAAAGCCTCATCCACCTCGGTTTCATTCGGACTCAGGCTCGATCAATAATACCACGATCGCTCTATGAGCTAAGTATACATTGTATTATGATCATAGTGGTCAGCTGCACAATTCACATTGGCCGATGGAATCCGTCAAAGTGAGTTTTCAACTTGACCTCATATATATAGACCACCTTTGTTGTTGTTACAATAAGGAAGTAATGTACCGTAGGCAGCGAGAGGTCTATTTATTACCAGTAATAATACTTATATGGATTATCCTTTAATTCCTTCATTTATTATCCGACGATATACAATAGTTCTGCAAGAGGGGTGACCAATGAGAAGCAGCTTGATGGAGAAGTGACCAGCGGTGAGGGAAATCAAACTCGGGACTTAATAGTTTAAAGAACACAATGATGACCTTTTGATCGCCGCCGGTCCTGGGGAGGAATCGATAATGTTTGGGAAGCCACTGGAATCTTCTAAGTCCCGACAACCTATGAGTAAGTAATCAATAACTGAGACCAAACTCCAGAAAATGTCAATCGATAAGACTATGGGCTGCGGCGTATTTCCAGTTTAAAGTTAGTTGAGTGAAATGACACAATCCTAATATCCGAGAAAGTTATTCCGGTGTACGCGGATGCGAGCTGAAACTCTGACTTGTCATGAGTGTACAGTGAGTGTGAGAAAATGCCTCGTGTAGCAAATATGCGGTCACTATCCTCCAATATTTACCTCTGGACTTTTGGACTAGGCATTTACGATTTGTAAGATGAGGTCGGACAGTATGGCAACACATTTCATCTAGAAGGGAAATTTCCGGGTAACGTAGCAGCATTTAACGAAAGCTTTCCCTGTAGATCTCATTCATACCGAAATTGGAAAAAGTCAATTCGACCTCCGAATGGTGTCAAAAGTAAACATTCTATGCGAAGTTGTTATTTGTAATCGAACAAAGAGGATGATCGCTCAGTGTGTCGTCCTCAAGTACTTCATTGAATCGGACAGTATACCTTTCTTTGCTTTAGACTTACGTGTGGGCGCAAGAAAAGGGACATACTTCAGAACCCCAAGGACCCACCACAAAGTCGGAAAAGCATCGGTAGCTACGACCCGAAAACTGGGTTTGAGAAAACGTGGTCAGGTGTAGTGAGCGGCCGTGTAACAAAGCAGCTGTACACGACAGAAACCGAATAGCAATGATTGTGTTGGACCTTCGAACCGAAAGCCAATATTTCTTTGAGAATATCACAGAACACATTTGGAAAACTCAGGTAGGCGAATAATCCCGTGATTCCTAATCCTGACAATAAAAAGCAATATACATGACATGATGCATAGGGGTTGAATGCAGTCATTAGATTTGCAGATAAACTTGTGCCACAATAAAATTAAACACGGATCCCCAAAGCTCTC
Organism: Fasciola hepatica; assembly: GCA_948099385.1. NCBI lineage: Eukaryota > Metazoa > Platyhelminthes > Trematoda > Plagiorchiida > Fasciolidae > Fasciola > Fasciola hepatica. The sequence goes on along the minus strand of CANUEZ040000007.1, from coordinate 356,887 downwards.
GTTTTTGACTGTATGTATCCCTTGAGCATCTTGTCATTGGTTTTGCATTGTATTGGTATAATTAGGGGTCACTGAAAATGAGCTTGTTCACCAACCTGTTTTCCAAATGTCAATAAATTAGAATAGTAAAACACTGCTTTTTCGACACAAAATTTGGAACACTCAAGCAGACTGAAAACTCCGTATAACCTTTCATACATTGTACATCAGAATACAACTTTGGAAGGAAGGAGTTTACAAACACGGGACAGCTGGTAAGCTGAAATAGGCTCGATTTCTGATGGTTTTGCAGTTGAGTTTACTAAATTCGGAAGGCTCTTATCCGTCGAGCCTGATCCTTGAAGCTTACATGTTACAGTCAGTGTTGATTCCACCTTGTTTGGTAGTGAAGACTACTCGGTTCAGGTATCGCAGCTAAGCGCCAGAAGCGGAAAATTAGTTGCTTTGCAGTAAGACAAGTTTTGTGTTGCGTGACCATTTGAGTGCTTTTCTATTTCCTTTGATGAGGTCATGACCACTGTCCGCCGTTTGATCTGTGACACAAGATAGCAGTACAATTTGGAAGCGAACAGAGGCCCTATTGTTATCCTACTAGGATACCTATTCACTGCCGGCAAAGCTTGAAAGCAGAACATTTTCCACATATTATTACTACTGTCGATCACGTCTGACTAAAACTATTGCCATCGAGAATTGGCGACGCATTAGAAAGAGGTAATTAAAAGTCGTATCATTTTTGACGGTGGTTTCCAGTTATGTGTTCACGGTGAGTTCTTGTGTCAGAATAAGGGAGTTACATTGTAATTAATGGCTGACCGCTCTGCAGTGACCCCGAACAAATCCACGCCCGAACTGCTGCCCCATGACATCAGATCCCGATTTTCCAGTTTTCTATGGTTCCAGCTGCCTTCACAATGGAGCTATACAGTCTTCGAAACGGTAAGTATATTTACCATCAAGGGTTCACCCAGGGACTGAATTCCCAAACAATGATGCTCTGAACAGAGGGACTTATTGTCAGCAACCTGTTCTGATCTGAAACACGAATTTTCCGCTTCTTCTGACGATACTCGCCAGCAACCACCGTACTGTACTAGGCATCCAATCTTCTCTTCAAATGGAAAGAAATTATTTGTAGTTGTAATCTCATTCGAATCGGATGAAGCGTGCATGGTCGGAGAGCCTTTTTTTAGATTCACACGGTGATTCTTCCAAAGAGGACTCTGTCCATGCACGCTCCATTCGATTCAACTGAGATTACAGATGTGAACCAACTGTGGAGTGCTCAAGCCTAAGGATGAGTGGGCGGAAGAGTACCGAGTATGCACTCCTGATGAGAAACCAGTAGTGTGCTTTTACTTTTTATCCGGACACAATGCCATACTACCCATATCGTAAAACATTCATAATTTAGTAACTATAACCACTAACTGAATGTCGTGATTTCTGAGTAAATACTTTACACTTGATCCTCAATTTCGGAAAGCTGCCTGGGTCGAACTAGAAAGGATTAGTTTCTGCCAGAAGAACAGTACTTTGCACAATATTCAGTCATACTTTTATTGAAAGTTGTTCAAATAGTTTGGAACTAGTGCATACAATTGCAGTCAGTTTTCGTCTCGTGTGGTATGATTCTAGATAGGAAGGTTTTCAAGGTTCATTTTTAGTAGCTCCTGTAAAGCAACCATTGGGAAAACCAAAAAGGGCGTGAGTCGCATAATTCACGGGTGACTGTTGGTACATTTAGGATTAGAAAAAAGTTGTGATTATATTTACTTAAAAGCACTTCCGTTCGAAAATAGAAAGCTGATTAGGTTGGTATAACCTATGTATTGTACCAATTGATCTCAGAAATTTTTACCAATTAGGATGAATGTTCTTGCGTATTACACAACCAACTGAAGTGGAAATCGTGATGACAATCATTTTTAGATGGTCTGATAAAAACCCTTAAAGGCTGCATGAAAAAACGTGAATAAATTTTAAGATATCACTTCCTAACCAATGAATGAGTAAAGTGAGTAAAAATTTCGACCATTCGATTTGTTCACTTGTAATCCCGAGCACTGTTGATTGAAAAAGTATTGCGTACACATGTCACATGGCAATGACACTGGGTCCTTGAAATGTGCAATGATTTTCTGTCTTTTCCAAATAAATGAAATTACATCGGATTCCTGCGTGATGCAACAAATTATTTACATTTTCGCGTTGGTTTTGAAAACTAGATCTTAAACAGTAGTTCAAATCTCTTAATCCGCGGACATCTTGTAGGTCTTCTCCAACCAGGTAAATTTCTTGGTGGACTGTTATCCAGATCACTCACCCACTGTTTTCGCAAATAAATGTCTCAATTCATACTGAGAATTCGTGGCTCAATCAAAAGCAGTTGGATCTGCGAGTGAGATAGAAGGTGGTTTGACACCAAGACACTCTATTAAATTCTTGCTGTGGTATCTAAAATTCATTGAAATGTGTTTGTGTTTGTCTACCATTTATAAGATAACAATCACTCAGGGTTGGATAATCACCATTATTATTCTTGAAGGCACTTGACAGAGTATAATTCAATTTAACCCAGGGCTGACGGCGGTGAAACGGTCATCGTTGCCGAACCTGAAATCTGGACTTCTCCGGCCACAGTGGGTCACTTTCCAATTAGACGGCATTTATTCTGATGTGACCTCTTTCCTTGACCGTTATATCATTTAAATGTGATAAGTAAAAAATAAAAAGTGGAACAAAATCAGTAGTGTTACTTGTTTAGCTGACTGTCCTTCGGACTCCACCTTTCATGCACAAACCTCAGGTCATCCGACCAACCCGCACTCGTAAGAACCAGACTCGAGTTTCGCTCTTGTTAGGGCTCATCAGTGGTGCATATCCTTTGCCACACCTAGGGTTTGAACCCGGGCCCTTTCACCTTGAAGGCGTGTGTGTTAAAACTGCGCCACGCCGCTCAGTGGTAACACATGCTACTCGCAAGTAATTGCGCGATGTAAATAGTGTTACTGTTATTATTAATACTGTTTCCAACCGGAAAAATTAGATGTGCTGTCGAAACTCGAGTGACAAAAATTGATCCTACGAAAGTCTTGGTTTAGGTCTGAAGTATGAATTACCTCAAATTCCTTTTGACTTAATTTAGTCGTGGAGAAATCTATGGGCAACTGAAACTGAGTGAGCGGTCTTGGTTGCCATTACAAAACTGTCTGCAGTTTCCAATTTCTGATTTTGTCATAAACCGGGCTTTCTACCGACCTACTAATCGTATGGACTTTATGAAGTCACAAATACAACAACTGCTTCCTGACGCCCCAGGCACAAATGTGGCAGAACTTATTCTCAATGTCGGATAAACGTAGATGCACTTTCTTCTCACAAAACTTTTGGAACAAAATGCGTACACTTGAAAAAGCAGTAGATAATTGGTGCTCCTGCACTAATTTCATTGATTAAATGCATAAATCTGTAAAGGGATCTGCGGTGATCAGACAGTCGTCATGGTGTGTTTTCAACTCCTCTGTCCGTGGTTGAAATCTTGCTTCCGTCGACGGTCACTTTCCTCAGTTGTCAGCCTCTAGTTGGCAGCAATCATCTTCCCGAAATGACGTACTATTGCGTAATAAATTCTTACACTATAAAGGGAAGTAAATAAAAATTAGAAGATAAAAGGAGCTCAATGATTTCAGACCCACAAGAAGGTGACAACTAGCGTTTTGTCAAAACTCACAATTACCATGCCAATTTGTGCGACAATAAAAATAAGTTCATGGTGAGGGACGATGCACAATTACACACATTAAATGTTCCAACAACTACAGTTGGCGACAGCTAAGGCGGTTGTAACCAGGCTTAACAGGGGAAAGCTTTGTTTTCCAATTCGATTTGTGAAGACACCTCTGTTTACATCTAACCCCGAATCTGCTGTTTCAGCAAAATGGCCGTGGAAGATGCGCGTCTGGTCAACTTGAATATCTTTGAGATTATCTGAAAAAATATCTGAATGCGAATGTCGGCTTTTCTTTGAAAGTTCCCACTGCTCGCTCGAGTGTCAAAGCTGAGGCGACAGGAATGTGCTGTACCCCCGCGATTAATCACGATTGCCTGAACATCATTTGCGAGTCAATTTTTCAACCAATCTTTCTAACTTGTGTGTCGGGGCAAGCTTTTGTGTTCTTGCTTGTACACGTTTATGCCTTTGTTCTTGCGCCAGAGTTGGCGGTTACGTGGTTGGGTGGTTGGAGAGATTGTAGGTAAAGGGGTGTAGATTCTCTGACAACTTCACACACAAACGCATACACACTAATCGGAAACTCATTCTCGCTGAATTCCTATTGGTGCAAGATGGGGAGCAACGACAATGGCATACAAAATCTGTAGATGAATTTCTTCTGTCGAATACAACTTTCACATAAACGGGGGTGACAAAGATAGCTGTTCCTTTTCGTTTCACGAATTTATTGTGCTTTTTTCTGCTTGCTTGCACGTCTTTTTTCATTTACATGCATCACATCTCACCTTAAAAACCTGTGACAACGGATATTGGTGACATCTAACCGGCAATACGAGACGTGCAATTTGTCCACTGTTACACGACTAAAGCTACGTGGAAATACAAATGCACTGGAATACACACATTCGAGAACAGTAACCACATTCTTTCCTGGCCGTTTGCCGTGCTAAGTTCTCGTTTCATCCCGTACTGAAACTTCGTCCCTTACGGTCCTTCAAGCGGCAGACTTCTGCACAACTGTTACCGGGTCCTGGTAACTGTCACGGATTCCGGTTGTCTCCCAAGGATTGGTGTACACGAAGCATAATGATGACGAAGCTGATTGTGTGAAAATCACCCCTCACAACCATAACAATTTTGTTACTATTACAAGCTCTGCCATCGCTTCTGCATTAGTCTTGACATCTGCTCCCGGTCGTTCCAGCTGTCGATTCTCGCAGTTGACCGCGGTTTATTTTGAACGATTACTAGTTCAGTTAATCATCATACAATATCTACTCCCTATTCAGATATTCATGAAGCACCCTACGGTTATCCATACATGATTGTGCAAACACCGTCACTCCTTTCAGTCTGTTTCTACCCGTGAGCTTATCCCTGATTGTATGCGCATAACTTCGTGTGTAAACCAGGGAGTTGACGCCCATTGTATCAGCAAACTCATTTATACACGTGAATCTTGTCGAAAAGAAACCAAACTCGTGGATTAAGCACGGCAGATCGTTTATCCAGGAACTACACTATCACTACGTGTGTGCGTGTGTGTGTGAGTATGAATGAGTGTGCTCATGCAGCACGTTATGCCCGCTACTGGAATATCTAAATAGACTGGATTAGAGCAATGTATGCGATAAGTTCCTTTCTATTTGGACTCTACCCAATATGTGTTCTTCTCTTTGTACTTACCCCAAGCACAACTGGTGTAACCGGAGCCTTTGGAAATATTGGTTATTGGTGGTAAGTTGGATAGATCGGCGGTTTATTCGGAACAAATATTTCAACTTCCCAGTAAGCCTTTTATGATATTAGATGCTGGGAAGAGGTAAGAAGCAGACTTAAATTCATAGAAAGCATTAAAAGCTCACTCTAATGATACATAATATGAGGATTTAAGATCCATAGGAACATTTTTATCAGAAATATGATGCAGGGGAACAGGGATCCAAATGTCCACTCGAGAAAATGGAAGACCTGATGCCGGATGAAAGGTTTTTTAACTGCTACTGTAGTATTTAGTAGGGTTTTCAACAATTAGGACGGATTTCCTGGTTTAAAATAGGCAAAAGCTACAGAGTACTCACTTCTATTGCTGTACGTTGCTGAATCTCACCATCAGTAGTGTAAATGAACTCAAAAGGTCTCTACACCCCGCGGACTTTCCCATCTCTGTGCACTTTCAAACTCATTGCCCTTTCACGATGCTCTGCTTTAGGTCTATACCGATTTTCTGTGGTAATGGAAGACGAGCCAGGCGTCGGTAGTTAGATGGCAGCAACCTCAGATCATATCAGAACTTGAACCCAATATCTCCGACTTTTCTGGTAACTGTAACTAATCGGGCTTATCCAGATAAATCTGCCTAATCTTGTGCTTTTTTGCTCACAGAAAATAAACTTCTAGGGCGTTACTTCGATCAGACATTTCGAACAAAAATGACTAAATATAGAATTATTATAAAATAAGGAAAATAGGAGTGTCAGCAAAACAAAGAACTGACAAATTCAATTACCATTTAAACAACTGGCTGTCATCTGAATTCCCGCCTAGTGTCTAAGTTTCCCTCTGACTTGGATCTGTTTATCCAGTATCATTGATTAATACCGTCTGGGGAGTTTTGGCTAAAGAAAAGTTCTGCAGCAACTGTGTTTCGAGAATCAGCCGGATCGGGGAGAGATGTTTTGTGCTTGATATCCGAACTGATTAGTCCGGTCAGCAAACCTGGTCACACTACACCGCATCATAAAGAATGCACAACTGATAAGGGTTTGTCTACAGGAAATCACATTTGTGGTTTGATGTCCAACAAAACAGCAAGTAGCTGAAAAGACACCTATAGGGCTGGTTTAGATGAGCGCATCATAGCTGGGTTGTGCACTCTATGGCTCAAGGTTTATGGTGAATGGAAGCGTTCAAATTATCCACCACTTTTGAGACTGGTTTTTGTGCACTGTGAATAGGGGAGACTGAAGTCAGACTGAAAATGAAAGAACCAAAGCAGGAAAGATATCTGAATTCGCCAGCTGCCCGTGCTGGTATTCTTTCCGCTGTTTTTTGGACTCATGGTGAGTCAGAGTTAAAAAAGGAACTTCTGAAATCCACGTAGTAAAATGTCTTAGGCAGTTTTGCTGTATTTTAAAGTCCGAAAGGACAATATTCGTCACACAACCTATAAGTAAACACATGGGAATTTCTCAATAGCTACAAGTGAATATGTTAGTGAAAGCCTCTTATTTTAGTGATACAGAGTGAAAAGGTCTGCAAGTTTAAGTTATCGACTAATCATTGCTTGAAAATAGATTGTTTCTTGAAAGGGGACTCAATAGTGTAGGTCTTCAATACAACACACAACAACCACTTCACCTAGAGTCTTTGTCAATCTAGAGAACGCTTTCTATTTATGCATAGTAAATTAATAAGATATGTTTCCAGGGTGGAAAAATCCCAGGAACCGATGTCACAGTTTCTTGTAACTTCACAGATGTCATCCAAATCAAAACTATGAAATGTTATTCGGTGTGTCAGGAACAAATGTGATTTGGAGTAGATCAAAAAAACGTGCCCCTAGTGGTGTGCCAAATAAGAAAAAAGCGATATCAATTGCTCGGCATTGTCGGTAGAACAATTAGAATTGGTTGACGTCTTGTTTACCGTGGGTGGAATCAGTTACGGGTCCACGGATGTCCGATGGCCTGTGTGACTGATACACATCCGGAATCTCTCTCGGACCAGGAAAAAAAACTTTATCAGTCGGATTCGTCCGGGGAACAAAACGTGCCCCCGGGATCAACCACCGTCCATTCAACCAACACTGTCTTCGGATCAACATTATTCCAAAATCTGTCTGTGTGAAAAAGCAGAACAACTCGGTTAGTTTTCCTAAAATTTCTTGAACTGCATCAAGGACGTTCTTGTCACAGAGTGCGCATGACGGTTCCATGAACATAAATTCAGGACATTCAGACAACCGATTTGATATCCATGGATCTGTAAATGATTCCCCAATCAATCTCTTAACTGTAAAGTTACCTTGAGAGGGGGTATACACGATAACAGAAAAGTCGGTCAAATATTTCATTTATGCAAACAAAGCCGTGTAATTGGTACTAAAATTTGCTAGTTTGTGAAGTGTTACATTCGCAATGTGTCTTGCGTTCTTGAACTTCATATAATATATAAAACAAAGATATGGAATACAAACGTTTATAAAACCCCACATAGTATACGTTGATTTAGTGGTGATCTGTGAGAAATCGAAACTACGTGAAATCTGTAGCCATGGTAAATAAGGCTGAAGCTTTAAAGCCACAGATCAGTAAAATATCGTAAATGATTTCTTACATTAATATTAGGGTGAAGCTAATCGCAGGGGGTTGCCATCAATACTGACCAGATGCTGATCCCACGGGAATCAGTTCTGTTTGTTGAGGATTGAATCATTTGTAAACCACGAGGATAATAGTTAAAGCAGAGCGAATCATGTTATATCATACTTTCATATTAATAATGTATTATATTTTTCCGTATTTGAACATTCACATGGAAGTTAACTGCCCATCCATCACCATTTATAAGTAAATTAGACTATAATCATTTAGACAAAAATCGAGGCTTCACATCCACGGTGCCATGCAACGTAAAAATCTCACAGAAGGGATGTCAGCACCGAAACGATCGGATAGATCAGGTTTAGAGAATATGCATAACCAACTATAACACAAGCTTGCAACTGTTCCAAGGCGATAGACGAAGTCAGATGAAAAGCAGATTGAGTCGATGTTCGCCGTACAAATTTTGTTCTTAGCACTAAATTTATCGTTCATACTTTTTCTATGGCTCGCCACTACAAAAGGTTATAATATAAAATTCCAAGTAGATCGTTACTGCTACCGGTAATTCTCAGGCAGTCCGTGGGAAGTTGAAATTCTGTGGCCTTCAGTATCTTGCTAAATCTGTCATAAGCTTACAAGCTGATATTTAGTAGAATATCCAAATTGAATAATTAACAAAAGCTAGATCTACCAGAATTAGTTGCCAGAGCCAACATGAACAACTTGGCGGTTAGGTGATTGACTCACAACTGTTCTTCTCTGGTTCGAGTCCCAGTGAGGGTTCGATAGAAGTGAACTTCTGATGATTCCTAACAAGGATAAAACAGCTGGACAGTGGTACTAAACGGAGAGCTGAGTGTTGATGCTATGTTTGCTAATGTGACTATCACATGGGAAAGAGCAAAAAAGATGACAATTGCATTTTGAGAACCTTTCTATTTTCATACGACCCAAACGCGAACTCGCTATTGATAGAAAGCTCACAGAAGAACAAAACTCGGCTTATTACCAAAGCATGATCATGACATTAGAGTCATTGAGGCGTGATCCACTTAATCTCAATTTCGCTTTCTCATTAATGGATACGGTCATGTTCAAAGCCGGAAAATCTCACTAGTCTAGTGAAGAGGTGAAGTAAAGTATTCTGAGGACCCATCAAGCATGATTTTCTGAGAACGATATTTTCCGGAGTCACTCAGAGACTGATAGAACCAACTTCCACTATATCCATGAAAACTATGGTGACACATCCAGGTGAACATGGAAAGCTATCAACACGTCCGACTTGAACTAATGATATTTTCTGCAGTACGATGTGATCGGTAAGAATAAAACTATCAACATGAGAAAGTTTTTCACTTCTCTTCGAGATTTCACCGTTGCAACTCCCCGATATTCATTTCTGATTTATTTTGGTGTTAACACCCGCGAGTGACAGTGTTATACAAAGCCTTTCAAGCTCTCAGGAGAATCTGAAGTTTATTCTGAGAGACATACTACAGAGAGACCGAAACTGTTTGGCTTATGATGTCCACAAAGTGTCGGCTATTTGTTTACCGATCATCAGCGGTGCAACACCATGCCTCCCAAGCAACTGCTGTGTACGGTTTCGTAGATAAACACTGAAACCCGTTTGCTTATCCTGTGTATCCGCAGGGTCGCCAGCAATCCGAATGTTTGTTTCTGACATGCTACAGAAGGTGGATATCTCAATAATTATCCCAGTGTTCCGGTATAAATATTAGGCAACCTACATCGACTAGAATCCGTCAAAAAATGAAAAGGGGTTTATTCAATTTGGCTCAAGCACGATGGAGTGTGTATTGTGGGAGGCGCCTTAATTATGCACTTGATGGGCACCGACCACCAAGTATGTAAATTTATTCTTTCAATTTATCAAGTACATCCTTTCTCCTGCAAATTCATATCTCCAGACTCTCATTATTGTGGATGCCTTGCGCACACAGAACGTATTTCCAAGCCCTCTAACTATCATGACCAAGAGCCAACTTCAAATACCTATATCATTTGAAATCCAAACCATTCGAGTGTAGCGATTGAGTCGCGTATTTTCTGATACTCGGTGATATAAACAGCATCTTTTCGCAATTTTCGTGACCTGTGCTTCATTTTATTAAAAATATTTGACTTATGGTTCACATATACTGGGAAAAGAAACGTTAAAGCGGCCATTCCTTAGAGAACTCACGTTCTCATTTCATATTGAATATTCTCCGTAATTATCATGATGCCATAAAACGAATTCATAATCATAGTTCGTTGAATAACTGAAAGTAAAACGATTAGTACTTTGCAACATTTAGACATGAGAAATATGAGTTTTGGTTCAATCAAATGTCACCTTTGTGGGATCCACCCGGATTCATTGGAATCGTGTTCTCTGCAACAATTGAACGAGGAATTCCATTCTTCAAATTCTCCATTATTTTCAGTACGGTCTCGCTTAATTTCGACGTGTTACTAATAATTCAAAATAACGATCAGAAAAGAGTTCATTCGCGGTGCCCGTCTGTCTAGCTGGAATGGATTTCAATAGGAAGTAATTATTAGGAAATCAGAGTGTCAGGATTATACTCCGTCAAACTTGTGGGGGTGGGGCGAAAGCTGTACCCCCTAAACCCCTGTTAGGTTTTGACAAGTATTTTGACAAAATCTGACAGACTTATGGCGAATCGATCTAATCAGTTGAGCCAATTTGGCCAGATTAACAAACTCAGCAACCTTTCAGTTTGTATTCCAATTTATTGATTACCTTGATAGTGATATTTCTATCTTTTCCTTAAATATATATTCGTCAAAGGAAATGAGTTTCTGCCTGTTTCGCCGTGGATTAGGCCCGATGGCATCTATTTTGTTAGTGCTAGATTCCAGCCCCCTGAGTTTTACATTTTCTCTGGAACATCGATCGGTTATGTGTCCAGTTCGGAAACACAAAAATCTATAATGCATCAACTTCAGGCTTATTATTCTTTGGCAATAAGATTCTCCAGACCCAGGTGACGGCGAATTCCATCAAACGACAGGCTAAAGCGGTCCGGAGTTATCTAGACGCGACTGCTTCATTTGCGCTGTTGGCAGTTGGGAGAAAACAAGCGGGAATTTTGTGTCATGAATTCCAGCACCGAATTCTGTTCACGAGTCACTTGCGCCCTTGACATCCGAGTGGTGTAGAGCTCACAAATGGCTGGTGTTTTACCATCTTCTCCCAACTGACTTCCAAGAAAAATTTTGTTTTCTTTTATACCAGATTAAAATGGGAGATCAGTTAGTGCCTGTCGAAGGTCATTTAACATTCGTGGTTATCGGGGTTGTTCTGCTGACACGGCTCATTAGAATTGGAAAATTTCTGGCCATACTTCCGTTTGCTCGTCAAGAACAAACACAAATGCTTTTGCCATGTTATCTCGAAAATGGCTTACGTGGAAATCCTGGAAGTTTTACAATTAAGTACGGAGACTTTATATTGGTATAACCTAACCATTGTAAATCCATAGTAATCACTGCACTGTGGTTGAGAATCAGAACTGCGTCTTGTGCCAATTATCGATTAATCGAAACTGACCGATAGACATAGATGTGTATATTACAAGCTCACCGTGGGGTTATTCTCTCTAGCTCTCGTAAAACTGTTTCGCGTTGTTATTGTTTTTGTTATTATTATGTCTACCGCTTAGCACGAATTTTAGTCACAGTCCTTGGGCATGCACAACGACAGCGACGTTCATTAAATTCCCTTCTGAGAGGCCACTCATCAATGAATACTAATCCTAAAGCTAGCATTCCAAGCAAACCTTACTGGGGCTTATTTTGCACGACACAAACTGCGGAAAGTGAAACTGTTCACTGTCGGGAATATTGTTATTTTCTACTCCTTGATGACAATCCGAATTGCTTTAATTTTTTCGATTGATACTCATAAAGCCGCTCAGGCGGTTAAATGAAAAAAAGTTTTTCTAGTAAAATAAGAGGGCACATTTATTTGAGTGTCTCGTTTAGAAGCGTCATAAAACATTAATATACGGTGCTTGTAGAACATTCAACTGATGCCTGATCTCAACTCCCTGAAAAAGAGATTTGTCTTTGGGGTTCTTTAAAGACAGATTTTGGAGTGTATTCGGTGCCAGGTAGGTGCAGCTTGAAGGGGTTCGCTTTGTCACTATCGTGATCATGATGCGTACATTGAAGGAATGGTATCTTGTTGATTTGTTAACATCTCATTAGAAATTACTTGGTCGCTAAACAAATGATGTCATCATTAGTATTGTGCGACTTTGTTGAAGCGATCAGTCAGGGGAAGAGTAAAACAACAGCTTTCGTTTTCTTGTAAGTGAGAGTAGTTTTCTTTCCCTCTAATGCTTGCTGAACAGGACGATCCAACCTGGATTGATCAGGGTAGCCAATCCAAAGGGTTTGGGGGAAATAGGTCAGACAACTTACCAAGGAACCACCTGCGAAAGGGACTGCACTGAATTTGCTTTGGCTACTAGCTAGGCAAAGATATTTAGCGAAAAACGGACGTAACACTCTGGAAAGAAATTTTACGTTTAATGTGTCACCTACAATTTAGACTTCTGAGAACTTACACTCTCACCGATTTTATTTCGGGCTGTGTTGTAGTCTGAGTCTGTACAACAAGGGACTGTGTTTCGGTATTGCTGCTTAGTTCATCCGAAGGGAATAAAGCACATCGATGTATCCGTGGCTTGGGGTAGTTTGGGTCTGAATAAAGATGTAGTCTCATAGCTCTCTCTCAATTTTTTCCCTTTTGCTTACATTATCTAAACCAGGCGTCAGTTCCGCCCTGGATTTTTGATGAACGGGCAAACTCGAACAACATTGCTGACCGACAAGTATTCCGTTTGCGGTATTGCAGCTCACTCAAGACACAAGCATCGTCGTTAGGACTGTCCCATTGTCGAGGCTCATATGAATCATGTGCTATCAACCGGACGCTTCTAGATTTTCTCTCACGCACGATAAGACGAGACTCGCTCAGTTGACCTCGAAAGCTTCCTTATCCACTGATCAGGTCACTAGTGTACACGCCCTATTCACATGTTGTTTTGACTGAACAAAATGTTTCAAATCAGAAAAAGAACAGCCCACAGATCAACGATTATTTGGCCAACATAAATAGAACGAACACATCTGTTTCTCACAGGTGTTAATTCTTCATTTTGGTCTAACAGTAACTAAAAACGGGTGTTTGCAGACTTGAAAGATTGGAGATTTCATGAAAAACGGCTGATGGTGCATAGTCAGTTAACTCCCGTTATTCTGCATTTTTCTCGGAAAATTTTGTGACAGCTCTTCTTTCGGATTTCGATTAAAATTTTAGTCACACAAGAGCGAATTATTCTGAAACGATCACAGTAATGAGCTCGGGGCTTATCGCGAAAAGGGTAGAACGGGGCTCTATAGGTTGTAGAAACTTCATGTGGCGTATCAGTTCAATATTCGGGACAAATTACAATTTCCCGTTACGTCCTAAACAACCAACCTTCTTGCTTAGCTGGTGAATTTAGATGCTTGCGTAACACAAAGGTTCTCTTGGTACCGTGGAACCTGCATTCTAAAAAGGTTGAACTAAATATCGACTCGTCAATTTCTTCGGTTACATATTCAGCAGGTTATCCATAGTTGTACGGCAACGAAAGCTTTCTAGAATTATTCTATCCTTGTTCATCCACTAATTATCCTTTGGGGATAGGAAAAGTGATCTATTTTAAGTTGAATTTCTATCCAAAGGCTTACCCTTGATATTAAAGGCAAAACTGTGAAGAGAAGCAGAAAGTACAGAGTATTTGATATTGTTTTACTTTATTTTAACGAATACCCCCTCTGTTTACTGCAGTTGTTTGTACAGGCAAAAGGTGGCGAACAAAAATGCAGTCAGACAAATAACACGTCATTAGGAAAGACACGAGATGGTGGTAGAATTTACGTTCCCACTTCAGGGAAAAACTAGGATATGATCGACGGCACTAGCATTGATCAAGGGAGAGATGGCTAATGGTGACCACTTCTGTACGGTTGAAAAATCTGATGTTCAGTTTGAGAAAAATGTGTGAAACCTGTTGATAGTACATATGCAATGATTATTCATCCAAAGACATAACATCAATGATCTGAACGTTTTTCTTTCTGCTGATATCGCAGATGTCTGAAAATATTTCTGCTTCACATGCTATAACCACTGCTAAGTCGATGACTTAGCTACCTTTGTGACCCTCCCACGTAAACGACTGTTCATCCAGAGTGAGAACAGTCAAGTCATTTGAGCACTTTAAGACGCAGTCGATTTTAATTGCTTAGGAAATTGTCCCCATTCACTTTCAACCCCAAACTAATCAATAAAGTCAGTCCTTGCTAGGAATCATCAGCCTCAGTAACTTCTTTTAGGCCGCGAACATCGCAGTTGTACCCCAAGCGAAATCACTTAATCTTAATCTTCGGACGATTGATAAGGTACTTAGTCATTCTCAGCCATCCGTTCCACGTAAATTTACGCGCCAGCACGAAGCCATATTTCTTGGCAACATTTTTGCAACCAACCATTTATTTTTTCATTTGATGAAGTCATTAGTGTAATTTTTCACCGAAATGCCGGCATCTTGGTAAGCAAACATTACATCGAATATAAATTCTTTGGACATATAGTTGACTCCAGCCACCGCGTCCAAGAACCCAGTAGCAAAACCCAGGTTTCCCCGATCAGCACTACATTGGTGACTTTTCTTCACATCTGAAGCTACACGGATTGGGTCCATTAATCGTTTGGTACTCAAGCAATGTAAAAAGCTGGGAATTTCATTGTTTACCCTAGTCAACCCTGGTATGTGACCCTATGTTTACTCCTAAATGTACATGTTCATCCCATTTTCTCGTCTTCCCTGTCAGATGTTTCCCATAACTTACTAAATTTGTCCGTTGCTTTATTTGTTAGGTCGACAGACATATGACACTCACAGTCACATATTATCTGCCTGTTTAGTCTTTCTTTTATCAGTTCTATAAAAAGTGTTTCAGGCTACCAGCCCTCGGCAAAGTGATTACATGCCATGTTTTTAACTTGCTTTGGACATCCCAAACAAAATTATATTTCCAGAAAATGCAAAATAATCATTAGTCCGCAACAGGTTTATGAAATAACCAAGTACGAGGTCTGCATCATACATCTTTTCAACCGCCGCAACAATGTTCAGGCTGAATTGTAAGATAAAAATGAATGAAAATTTCAAACCATATTCTCATAAATCTGACAGTGGTTTGAAAGAGTAAAGCCTATTTCAAAGATATCCTGTCCGTGAAATACAATGAACCTTTTTGAGGAATTCCAGAGTGATCGGCCGGAAACCGTTTTATCAAATGGACTTGATGATTTGTTGGTTCTACTGTTATCTGGGATTATTCCATTTTTATTTTCTTCCAGTTTTTATTCTCTATGTTTGCCCCTATTTTCTGATGCATTAGTTTCCATTATTAATACTAATGAAGGTAAACTTAACTTGGAGCAACAATTAAGCACTCACAGCACCGAGAAACTTAACAACCCCGTGGATATTTAAGCGATGTGGTTTACTGAGCGACAAACCTGTTTGTCACGGTTTCAGTATGCCACTTCACCGCGCTTTCAGCCTACTCATCATCCAGTTCACATCTGTGAACCAAAGTAACCGTTCTTTTAGAATATGACAGAATTCTCGCGCTTGCTCTGACCGTTTAACATCGATAGGGCTTGAAATTATTTCATGCAAGTAAAGCAAAGAAGTATAATTGGAATTGCAAGGGAACGTTGAAGTTATTGTTTTTCTCATAGAATACAACAGCTGCATAACAAAGTTCTCAACACTTGTGACTGTATCCTCGTTTGAAACGTAAAGACAGCGCATAGACTGAGTCCATTTTTCGACTCACCAGTTGATGATTCTGGAGTTATACCGTTGACTAACACAGCTAACCTCCATATAGGAAAGTGTAGGCCGTACAGTACCGATTACGCATGCCTGATGAGCGGTAACAACCGAAGAACCGGTAGTGTGCTCCATAGAAAACTTTGCTCTGTTTTCTTGGTATTTTATCATACTACTTACGGAGAAAACCTCTTAACCATTAGTTCACCCTCCCTTACGATCTGTTAGACGACGTAAACGAGCTACATTTACAGACAGAATGGAGATAAATGCACAACATATATAATTGGAGGCTCAAACTATTCATACCGCAATTCATTCTGTAGTATCAATGTTTACTTATCAACCCTGTAAACACTGTATATCTATGCTCATCTGCTTTGACGCACATCTACTGGGTTAAAACTCAGAATCGGACCGAAGATGAGGGACTGTGAGCCAATCACTTTGCCCTTTCACTACCCGGACAGTCTGTCTGTAGCTTGCACCGTTCAAAATGCCACGAGATAGCACCCTACATGAAGAGTTATCTCAAAGCTACAGTATGCAAGTACAGATATAGCCAGTTCCAGAGATGGAATACCGAGTTTCTCTGACCGTTTAACTTTCACTATCAGTTCGCCCCCAGTTCATCTAGGTTTATATATGGTAAATTCGAGAATATTTTTTTCATGGTTTCTGGAAGGGTAGCTTTTTTGTCATTTTTACTGAGTTGAAAATCTATCGCCATCGACGGAGAGTGGTACCGGCAGTAGTTGTTATGTGGTGCAGATCAAAGCTTTCGCCTATGAAGTAACAAGATATGACTGGCTAGACAGAGCAAAAGAGCAGTTCTGTCACGTGACTAATCTTGTTATACAAGTTAGAGCTCGAATCAGTGTGTTTTGCATTCCGTATCTCGTTCTAGGTCAGTGAGACAAAATAATTGTTTTTGTACAAACCTCTACGACACGTGAATGACAGTCTAAAATTATACTTTGTTTTGTAAAAAATGATTCAATCCTTTACGTTTTATGAGAGGAGTTAGTTGTACTACAAGAGATCCGGGGTCAGGTTATATCACAGAAAAAATAGTTCGGTATTTGGAGTTGAATTACCGTTTTGTTTGAAATCTGAACCTTATTCTGTGGGCTAAAACAGTTTTTCTTTAAGCCGATCTTGGTCGTGGTGAAATTCTTTTTTGTTTTAAGATTACATTATTTTTTTGCTCATGTAAATTTATTTGTGATATTTGAGAATCCCATGACTAAATAAGAAAATCAATAACTTTAGGACACATAAATGTACAAGAATCAGCAAAGCGGGATTATAGGTAGAGTCCTTAAGTGGCCGACGTTTCAGCTACGGCAGGGAACCTTTCTCAGAGCCGGTTCACGATGAAATAAAATCGGACACTACCAATATCCCTCAATCTCCCGTCGCTTCCGATGCCAAAGCAATTGAAGTTTTGCTAAATTCGAAAAATCGTCTTCTTTGTCATTGACAGGACGGAAATTTTGGCTAATAACAAGTAGAAAAATAACTAGCACCACTCGTTCAGTCCACTTATATTCGGATACCATCTAGTACGTCATTTACGAACAACCACGGGGGGTCGTTAATCCAAGAGTGAATCCGACTAACTAGCGGGGTGTAATAAAAGCGGTGATGGAAAAAACCGTGGATACGTAGATAACCACTGACGGAGTAGACCGTACTATGCATCCGCGGAAAATTACTCATTCTAAATGACACCAGTGACTGAAGTTTTCCAGTAAAACTTCACTCTGGATACCTCTCCGATTTTCATCAGTCCGCGTCTTTTTTCTCTGTCAAATATGGATAATTTCTAACCAGCGATTTCTGCTCCGCAGCGAAGAAAACCAGTGAGTGAGCTAACGAGCCAATTAATTATCAGGTGGTTGGTTAGTGTGGAAACTGTTATCATCAAACACATTTTTTCCCACTTTATTCGGTCCTAGTAACAGCTTCACTGGCGAACCTTGGGGGATTCATACACAGATTGGTCCGAGATGACTCGATGTGGGAAATTTTGACCAAAATGACTTCTGTGATTCACTAGTCGTATTAAAGTAAAACCACGTTCATTTGATCGAAATTTGGATTTCTCTCGGTACTATTCATTCAGATTAGAAATTAATGATTAGAACCCAGATCTATATATTATCAGAGCAAAAATTTGGTAAATAAGCTTGATTTCATCCCTATATCTACTGACCAGTTACAGTAAATTATACTACTCGAGGAAAGTGGTACTTTGTGTTAAGGAGACAGTGTGTTTAAGAATTGTGAAAAGGAGATAAATATTCCTTTTACGTCCTTTTTATTATTCAACAAAATACAACAATTCAGAAGGGGATCGCGGCCCATGAATAGCCACCAAATGGAAAAGTGACGGGCGACTGCAGAGGCCAACCCACGCCGTTATTTACCATAACCGTGTGACCACCGCCGTTCTTTGTGGCTTTAATGATTATAATTTGATAGCTGATAAGTTCTCTGTAACTGATCCTAATTGTCACTCTTTCGTAGTGATTTTTGTGAATTTGCAATAATAAACGTATACTTTATTCATCGATTCCTCCGCGTAAATAACGGTTTCTGTTTTACACAAAGAAGTCTTCAGCAGCATTTCATTTCTTGTAGATAAGGAACTTCTCATCAAAATGGAAATTTCTCTCGTTTGCTAAGGAGGTCCAACAGATTCTGAAAATTCTCTGGTGATCCACATTCTCAATGTCTTCGATATCGTTAATAAAGTACTGATACGTGTGTGTGCATGCAGGTTTCCACGAAGCAGACTATCCTTATTTTGTTAATGGTTTTCCTGGCACGCTTGCGCCTCAGTGCATTGGAAGGAGTATGTATCCCACGAACTCAAAGGCCGACTACTATTAAATACTACTGTTAGGTATAGCCTATAACCATACTCTGAGACGTAGAGAGAGTCCGCATAAGGTCCCAATAGGTAATATTTGGTCGTGACCCAAGCAAAGCAGTAGATCACCGTCTACCACCAAAGTGGGAAAAGGTAGCGGGATTTAAACCTCTGACGTCCGAGGCGGGACGCAAATGCTCCAAACCACTCCTCAACCACCGGTCTGATTTTATTCTCTCTTGTAAAATACACATCGCTGGCGCTCAGTTTTTACAATGCTCAAAGCCACTTCATCACTTAGCCGGCAACCTTCCTAACGTTCTAGCATGTTCTCTTTCGTCCTTCAAATATGATCACCCAAAATTGATCCCATTTCCTCGACAAGTGTTGACTTTGACTCAAGTTACGACGGTGCTCAAGTTAATAACAGCACTAGAGCTACTCAAAGCAAAAGTCCCCGTGGAATGTTCGACAGGGCATTTTCATTTCGTTTCAGAACTATCAAAGTCACTTGTTGCAAAATGATTCTAAGCAACGCTCATGTGTTCCTACCAAGATTATAGCCGTCCTAAAACACTTTTGTTGATCGTGCATGTCAATGGTACAGTGTTTTATGATAGTGAACATAGCCAAATAATGATTACCACAAGGGGAAGATGGTGGGGACCAGATTCGAATCGGTGGTTCAAGGGTCTCTCGTTTTCTGTGACAACTGTTTGTCCATCGCTGATCATGTGCTTGAATTTTCCGAAAATAACTTGCGACTCAGGTCAGGGTGATGATTATGAAGGTATGGGCTGGCACAATGCAAATACACGGTCTCTGTCAGTGACAGATTGCACATCATCAGCAGTCGGGAATCAAAAAGAATAGTGGAACCAGACAAGTGAATCAACGAACCAATGAACGACCAATACTTGTCTCAAAAGATCATAGCTATATCTACTAACCCCCGGTTGGCAACCACACAAACAAGTTGGCAGATGTGTTAAGAAATACCCTGGACCAACAAGCCATCACGGAAGGTTTTGGTTATGGTCACCACACAACCCACATAAATGATCTGTTCAGTATCAACAAACCGAGACCATTTGAAGGCAGGCAAGTCTTCTCACTAGAGTTAGTGGGTCGATAAGGACATTTTTTACGAAGGCGTCAGTTTAATTGAAAAGGTTGAACCTCAGTCAGGTCAGAGGTGGTATGCCACAGTTTCCAAAGTTGTACCTGGTAATCAAAGATCGGATAAATAAGTAAAGCATCTCATTAACCGGCTATTACTGCATTGAAAGTGATCAGAAAAGATGATAATTTGCTTATAAGTCTGTCGTTTTTACAAAAAAATTCATCTCCCGTTTTAAAGAGTTTTTTCTTCAAAGTGCTTATCCGACAATTGGTTTGAAACGAAATAATGTGTTTTACTGAGTGATCGTTCAAGTGAGAGAGACAATGAGTATCCTTTAAGATCGTGAGAAATCTCAATCTGACTGTAAAATTCAAGTTTACTGGGGCAGTCTTTAAACGAGCACAACTTTCCCTTTGAAACACGTATCATTTCCATGATTACAAATCACCCGAATTTCCACTCAATTGAAGATGTTACATGTAGTAGCGGTGGGACTAGAGATTGGAGTCAGGAGTGTGTGAGTCTCATGCAACTGGGTCCCCCATCTGACGAAAGGCGTGTCTGCGGTTAAGACCGCACACACAAAGTTCCACGCGCACGCGGACAAGCAGAAATTTCAGAGTATCATTTGCAAGAGAAACCAAATGCACTGACCTGGATAATTGGCACGTTATCCGAAGACGGATAAACAGATAAACGGTGTTTTGGTCAACGTTTTCACTTTTTTTATTTCCACCCGAGAAGTTCATCTGCTTTGGTCTCCGAGTTTTCCTACCCTTGTGACTTATCACACAAGGTTGTCCATTGGTTTGTCATTCGTTTTTTTCTGACTAAACAGGCCGTATTAGTTGGGACACTAACGGATAAAGAGAAACCTAGATTTTGCCATGACATTCTGTGACACGTGCTTACAATACACCTACGCTAGAAAACTGATCTGGCAGTGCATAATCTGTTGTCGCGATGCATGTTATCGAGCTGTCAGACTTTCATGGCTCGGAAACTCCAACAATGCACAGTCATTGTACACCCCCAGAGAGAGGCTACCGAAAAAAGCAAGTAAAATGAATGTTTTTAAAATTTTAACTTGTCGGATTAAATAAGGTGCTGAAAGAAATCGATCTCGTCGGTCTGTACTCTTGTGCATGAAACCTTCCGTACCTCCTGAGTTACGATGTGGTACTGGAACATTTAGACAATTAACAAGTGTATCAGGTAGACCAATGGCTTATATTGCTTTGGCACCTGACTTTTAACAGATATCAGGCATGAAACTTAAGAGTTTTTGGGCTACATGCATGGGTAAGAATCCAAAATAGACTGACCCTTTATATCCATTTGTAACACTTCTACGTCTGATAAAATCTGTCCAACCCAAATCCACTATGTGTTTCTCACTGATATGAGCTACACAGTCGTTTCACCCAACTTGTTATCTATCAACAGCACTACTAATTTTAACAGCCGAAGAGCCCAGTACCCGTGACACAGGATTCGTGGAGGAGGTTTATATCATTCCAAAGTCTTTTTCGATTAGATTTCGTTAGAATCAACTGGCGTTTATTTTTGCAGATTTGGTATTCACATATCACAAGCTTGTCAAACAAATTTAAACGCAAACGGAATCTTTCGAACTGTAATTTATAGTGACTCAGGTTGATTAAATTAGGCAAATACTGATACAACCTGTGAAAAAGCGAACCACAACACTAGAAAGTGATTTCTAGAGAAGTTTCTCCTGTTCTATCTTCTGATGAACTGTGTTGGAGTAAAGGTTCCTGATACTCCTTAGGCAGTCATTTGTTGGTTGCTGGTAAATCACGCACCAAAGTCAAAAACAGCATCCTGTGCGATTTCATCTTCTTCGACTTGCATCAAGTTCTCTATGCTGACTCCTGATATACATGCAATGTTTCATTCTCTCAGTTATTCGAAACCACCGAGGATAATTTGCCGTAGTATTTGAAATGGAAATGTAGTCTACTTAAAAAACGTTTGATATCTAACATCAAATATTACCCGAAATACTTGTTAAGCAGGCTTGTGGTAAAATAAATAAATGCTCCCCCCCCTCCCCGTCCACTTTCCTGAATTGAGAAAACCTCCGGATCAGTTTTCTGCCAAGTTATCATACAATTTTATTTCATGCTATCATATGAGTACAGTGAAAGTTGCACATAACTGGACACGAGGTACTGTTGCTCAGAAGAGCAACAGCTGATAATTAACCTCTGGGTATTTAGAGTGTTTACCTGACTTGACTTGAGTAGACCCGGTAACCCTAACTCCGTGATCTGAATTGACGAATCACATATGACTGGTATAGGTCAAGCATATTAACGATGTACCATTGACCATAAATGTTGCACCAAGTGTTACTAGCCAGTGAAATCCACACGAAAGCAGAGTCTGTTAAACTAATTAGACGTCTTTAGTCTTATCATTTGAATTCTTACCATGTAGTGTACAAAAGCAGTGTAATGTTTCAGGAAGCCTGACTCGGTAAATAACAGGCCGTCGGAGATTAGTGCTGGTTTCGAGAGCGAGACATCCATGTCCACCTATAACGCAGTTTCAAGATAAAAGTCTCCACTTTGGGTCAACGAACCAGTTATGGGAATTTACGGAAGTTGCATCCCATTAGGCACGGTACTGATCACATTAGATCAGAGATGCGGAAGCTCAACAAAAAATAATTAGTTATCAGGGCACGTTGAAACTTGCTGTAGACCTACTCAGGGACTGATGAGTTCAAGGATGATCCAGTTGGATGATAATTTAGGAGTCCGCGTATCGGTCAATAACGAATAAAGTCATGTCGATGTATCAAAAGTACTTTCTCACTACCTTCTGGGTATGGACTCGATGCCTTTGAATGCACTTGGTCCCCTTTGTGCAACATTTTCAATAACGTACAAGGAGAATGGCTTGCTGGCTTTTAAGGTAATGTTAATTCTAACATGTGTCGTGTAAAGCTGTACTTCTTTGTGAATGTATGCTGAGGTCAGAAATTCTTTTGTAAATAGGAGGAAAAGCCGCAGACAGTTTCAAACATCACATTCGTAGAAGCGGTAAGGCGTAAGATCACAGTCGGTGGGTTGGTTGAAAGGTGTATGCATCTCTCTCTCTCTCTCGTCTCAGGCACGAGGTTCGAAGACCACATCCTCAGGGATAGATAACCATCAGCCGTCGCTCGGTCATTTGCGGCGCCTTATCTATGGAGACCATCTGTGGCTCCCCACTACAGACCTCAGGAACAAGGTGCCAGCGGTCCATGCTAGTTAAGCTAGGTTACTGGATGTGTCTCTTCCATTACACTGACGCACAATCATGGAAAAAACTGTTTGTCACTAATCACCTTGCTCAAATTGATCAGAGTTGTGATTATAAATGGCTTTGCGATCATCAGTCAGTGCAGCAGTGAACGCATTGGAAGGTGTTTATCGGGATAAAGCAAATATGTGTAATCATCAAACTGAGTTCTTAGATTCGATGGCAACCACCTGTTTGTTTTTCTTAGCCTTCTGTAGTAACATTTCACTGCCTACGTGATGACGCACGTATATCTGCTCGGCTTATACAAAGCGAAAGGCGTTCGAACTGCTCTCTCTTAACTTGCCCATAGAAACTCACACTCCACCGATTATTATCACCAGTTATGTGATCCGTTACGTACTTTCACGGCCAATCTCCACCTCATTCAATCACTGTAAAAATGCTGTCTTCTTAACATAAACAACCAATATTCCCACCTCCGTCCATTGTTTCTTGAGTCATATTGTAACTAAGATGACAAGACAGGTTAGGACATCAGTATTTCGACGGTCAAACAAGTTAAGTTCATGGAAAACTTGCTATCGTTTTTAGACCACTCGGCAAGAACATTGCTGTTGCGGCTGCTTGAGTGTTTCGGCTGCTTTCCGGCCAGTTTCCTGTGGCCGATGGCTTGATTCTCTTGGGCATCGTTTCTATTCAGCTGGTCCGATTGTCCCGGTTGACGGCTTGACTGGTAGCCTCTCACTTGGACCATCTTGATGGTTGCCCGAAATTCCGCTGCTTTTCCTCTGCTAGTCCGAGTGCCTCCTTTTGTTTGTTTCGGGAATTCTCCGACATATCTGTTTTTTTCTGTGGCTCTCCGTCGGTTGATTGATGTTCATGTTGTTCTCTTGCTCCAGCGTTCCCCTCTACAATATAATATGATGTAATTGACCAATAGATGAAAAAACTTGTTCGCCAAAAGGTAGTTCTTTCAATAAAAACTTCTTTACCTCTTTCTGCGATAATTCTTGCAATATCCAGAGCTTTCTGTGCTTTTCTGGCCTACGTTTGAACACTATATATTTTCAGTGTACTTTCTCTATTCCTCTCTTCCTTTATCCCAATCAGGCATCAATGCTGTCCCCATTTCCCAAGTACTTAGATGTTACTATCAGCACCAATTTACGGTGGTCTCAAATTATCTATCGTGGTAAGAAACTACGTAGACTGTCTTTTCAAATTCGTTGGCTAGGGCAGCTTGGTGCCACACAAGCCGACATTTTTTCCTTTGTTCCTCAACTTATTATCTCAGTTTTATTCTACTGCCCTCCTATTATCTTTCCTGATCTATTTAGGAAGGTTTTCATAGCATCAGACTAAGGTTTGACCGTCATCAATCGTGTTTTTGATTCCCATAGGGCCTCTTATCTACAAAGTTTGTGATCTACACAATATATCCTTTAAAAATTCTGCGTGAAAATTACAGCCCACCCCACTCTTCCTTTGTACTTTGACTTATCCGCACGTCGTTCGCATCTCTTCACACGATCCTCATTCAAACTTACCCTACTCTCGTATAAATCTTCGTCGCAACTCTACGGAGCGTTATTTAGCGTGTGTTCTGATTGACAAGATGAAAGTCACGGAGGAACTCCGCATGAACCTAGATAGCTGAACCAGTTTTTGTCTGTAGCACTTATTCTTTATGCGTATTTCAAAGTGACAATGATCAATTCTCCCCCGATTTGGCTGGAATGCGAGTTTGTTAACATGCTCAGGTCCTCAGTGCAATACAGTGCCATCCAACACCATTGCCCGGGGGATCAATCAGCACATGTGAAACTGCAGTGCGTTTGTATCCGGGGTGGTTTTGAAAACCACGGTAAATTTCGTCGAATACTCTATGTCAGTTTGTCACTGTACCAGAGAAGGAAAGCATAGTCTTCCGTTGCATACTTTATTAAAGGAATGTTCACAGCTCTTGCGGAACACAATTGGCAAAAGTTTATTTGTAAAACTGATGATTTTTAACTAAATGAAACTTGTACAAACTTTTGATGAGTTTTAACTAATGGAAACTTGTACAAACTTTTGACTACTTTTGAATTTCCCCGCCAGTCAATGTGTGAACATGCATGAATTCTTACTTCTTTCGTGTTAGAAATCTACCTGACGTGAGTAAGAACAGAATTAATAGGAGATTTTACAGTCACACTGCGAGTGCCATGCAGAATACTTTCGTAATATTCTTACGTGAACAATGTTAACTGAACAGAATAAAAATTCAGATAAGACAATAGACCAGAAATAACGACGGAAGAAGATGAAGCTTCACACGCGTGACCCGTCTCTTAACTGTGATTGGGTGTCATTGGTATCATTGTTGTGGTCAACGGATCCGGCTTTGTTTAGGGGCAGAAAGTGGACCAAGGAAGCTTTAACCCTTGCAAGACCTGCTTTTGGGTGCATAACGGCGGAGTGTGGAGACGAATGGGTACCTCTTCGGTCCCACTCAGTCATGATCCGGAGTAGGATCTGGGTTATACAAACGAAATTTTGTCTCTCTTCTTTATTTCTGACCTTTCTGGACTTTTTTGTTCACTTACCACTATCCGGATAAAATGTTACATATATGTCTGCTAAAATGTGACGTAAAGACATGATTATGAATCACTGAAAACGAGCTTGTTCTCTACCTTGTGTTATTCTTCTTGCGTTCTGTGAGATTACTCGGACAACTTTTGTGATCTTGAATATTTGGGAATTCATTCAGTCTTGTTTCTTTAGTGATAACGAAAGAACAAGAACGATGGTACTTAGTTCATAGGTCACCTAAGCAGCATACAGTATAGACCTGAGTCCTATAGTTACCAGACAAAATTTAACATGGGGCTTCAGTTCGAAGTCACTCCGAGTTAGTAATTATATTTTCATTAAACAATAGTAACGGGGATCTGCTGGAAACGTAATAAAGGGAGAACTGCGCTCTACAGACTCGTAAATCAGTTTCTTCGAGCGTTATCAACAGAATTACTCTGTTCCTACAGATCTTGCTTCATTTTGTAATTCTTTATATCTGCGAAATCGGAAACCGATTGATGGAATTTCATCTCGACAGTTCCCGAAACTGGACTTCGGGCATACAGACTACTCCTGTTTTATCACAAGCACTGAGCTTGACTGTTTTCCCGATGAAGTCATCTTTTGTTTCTTGTCTGTTTCGGCCATTTAAGATGAGATGAATATTTTTCTACTAGAAGATACTCGTTGTGTAACCTATCAAGAATACCTTAGGTTTACTGAGAATATACATGCACCGGACTAAAGTTGTAGGCTTGGTTGAAATCTGGGAGTTCATACTACAGAGTTTTGAAAGGTATTAATTCGTGAGAAATTTGCTATATACACAATAAAGAGTCAACATTTGCTCCCAAATTTACCCGTGCAGTTCACTATGAATTTGTATGTGCCTGTGGGTTTTTGCACGAATGGGGAGTAAATTGGGTTATTCAGATGTTGAGATGGAGATGTGCCCCGGGG
This sequence comes from Fasciola hepatica, assembly GCA_948099385.1. Taxonomy (NCBI): domain Eukaryota; kingdom Metazoa; phylum Platyhelminthes; class Trematoda; order Plagiorchiida; family Fasciolidae; genus Fasciola; species Fasciola hepatica. The sequence goes on along the minus strand of CANUEZ040000007.1, from coordinate 330,090 downwards.
CAAGTTAACTTTTCTTTTTTCTGATTTCCTACTTCATCCCAATCTCTCTCATTTTGATTCACTAGACAAGTCGACTGGCCTAATGTACAACTGGTTTACATAATATTTTATAACTATCGAAAGTAATTGAACTTATTTCCCAGTGTCAGGACATAGGTTACTGATGAAGGACAACGTTAATCAGCCACTCTGGAAACCTCTTTTGCGGTTAGCACAGCAAAGTGTTTTTTTTCAAACACTCACCAACAAACAGCCATTTAAAATTTCAAGTTTGATCATTTGGTTGTTCCCAGTCATCCCTCATATGACATCCAAGTTGTTCGATTAGTAACAAGATCAGCTTGGACATATGGATTGAACTGAAACGGATAGAAGACAGGTAACCTGAAATATTACCCTTAGCTGAAAAGCACACAAAAAGGAGAAAATTAAATTTTATATCCCGTGAAGAGAATGGAGAACGAACGTTTGAGATCTATTTGTTTACATTTATTAGGCATTCATGACTAGAAGGACTACTTTGTCCAGCCAGGTTGAATAGATAATCACAAATATTTTGCGTGCCCTATAAAGGTGAAGTTCCTTCATGACGTCAACTGATGGCTTAGAAAGCTTTTCGCAACGTATATATTTTCCCCTTTCCAGTAGCTCTAGTAAGAAGGCATTCCGTCTTCGAATCATCTCCGTTTATTACCACAGATCACACTGTAACACAAACCAGTTGGTTCCAACTTGTATCAGGTCAACTCCCATCTGATTGGTTGGCTGGTGATACGACCCCCTGCCACTTAACAGGAATCCGTTCTCGTATTATCGACCCTCTGCCTTCTAGTTTGTGCATCTGTTGGCTCAAGCACTGGCTTGGACTCTGGACAGACTCCGCCGTGCTGACTGCTAACGAAACTTGGACGACGAGTCAGCCCGTACCCTCACAGTACCTAGAATAATTATGTTTTTGTCCTCTTAGAAAACAAAAGCCTACCAGACCAATACCGAAACTGATTTTAACACCACGGAGAGTTATGAATACCATTGTTGCTCCACACTACCTTTTTCTAAATTTGTGGCCGTAATACTGGCACTGAAAGTTTTCCTTGTAAGACTGTGAGATATAGAGTCCACAGATGAAATATGTTTACCTATTTTAAAGTGGGTTTCAATCTTTTTGAACGGTATAGATGATTGCACGGCAGGTTTACGGTGAATTTCGTATATCAAACGTGTAAAATACTGCTTTGAAACTGGATGGGTTCAACACTATATCGGTCTACATTAGCCGAAACAATAAACCAGTAGCTGGACACAAAATGACGTATCTTCAACTGCACATAGAATGGCTGGTAACCCATCGTGTCTTCCAGAGACATCCGTCTGAGATCTTCACCTGTCACTCAGTTCTGACCTGTGGTTGCTAGCAAACGCTTTTCAAAGTACCAGTGTTTTATTATTCTGGCGAGTACACGCGAGTCAAACCAGATAGAGGTTGGCTGGAATTTTTGCGTCTCGTATAGGTGACTTTCGTCCGGTATATGATTTACGCCCTTGTAGAGTGGGTGGAGCTGATTCGCCGGGGGATCCAACGGTTACATACTGTCATCATATCCCGGAGCACGATGACATCCCTCTGATAACCTTACATCACTGTATTCCATGGAACCCTCCTGGGTCGTATTTCACACTACTTTTTACAATGACTGCGCTTCTCTCGTCAAAAGGAAAGGTAGCCTCCCGTCAGCCATTATCCCACGGTGGGCTAAGCAACCCAGTCGATCAAGAGCTCGTATAACCGAATATGATGATTGCCATGAACTTCATCTTAATCTTTATCGTCATATGGTTTTGGGAGGTTGCATGTCTTTCATGCATACAAACGTATATACTTGCCAAAACAGAAACAAACATTTATTTTCTATCTCAAATCCCCAGGTGGAACCGATTCGTCCCTTATTTAACCCGACTGCCTATAGTCTTCATTAGTTTCACGTTTGTCAGTTAAACGTTTTCAGTGACTTTCCTTCAAAGTCACATAAACTGGGTTACGATTCATTTCAGCCGAAATTTTTATCAACAGTAGGTGTTTTATCATCACTGAGAAAATCGCTGATCTGCGCAATAACTGACCGGGAAGTCGTGCAATTACAGTAAGGTGTCATGTGGAGCACAGCCTCCATCCTTTTCCGCCTCCTGTCCTACGTGGCTAGATCTTGTTGACCGAGATCAATGACAGGTACGTTTACGGATCACCTATTAGGGCTCATCACTTCTCTCAGTATTCCCTCAAGTTATTCGAACAATCACGTGTCTGTTATCGGCATGGAACGTCTGCGCACGGATGTCATACAGCTGTTGGGGGATAAATCCCCCGAGGTTGGGTTCACCTTAGGCCAATGACGAGGGGGAAGCAGATTTATTAGGCAACTGAAATTCATTTTTAGAGCCCTCAAATGTGATAAAATTCAGAAGCATCAAAACATGAGTTGCATTTAACTTTAATTATAATAGACGGTATTGAAGAAAATCTCACCGTAGAGTTTTTTCAGTGTTTATTGAAAATCATTTTCCCAAAGAACTAAATAGTTCCATCATTGTGTTTGCTACACCACAGATAGCTCGTATTTTCTAGTTCCGTCTACATACAGAAGAAATCTGGCAGCTAACGAGAAAAGATGAGGGCGCTCTTTGTTTGCATCAAAAAGGTAACTATGCACAATAAATGAGACGGATGAAGATTCCAAAACTGTCTAATCCTTTCAAAATATTTTCTGATAATTACCAGAGATCGGTTCACGTTAGAGAAACTTATAGACCGATACAGTTCGACTGTTTCTGACCCTCAGGATATCTTTAATGTTTCCTGATAAACAAAAGCAGTATTCAAAGTTATAGTTTATTGGAGTTATCCAAGTATGTTGAATAATGTTTTGGCAATCTTTTCTCACCACTGAACAAAATGTGGTCAAAGATAACTGTCTAGCTCCGAGAAAAATAGCTCAAAGGGAGCCATCAGTTGTATTAAAGTTCCATAGGCTGTTTCCCATGAGTAAAGTGACAAATATTTCTTACAAAATTGGCAATCTAATACGGTTTCACGTAGAAAGCGGTTATTTGTACATTTGTCTCCCAAAACAAGACTCCCGTTTTTGCCTACTGCGCCCCAAATGCTTTCATTGATCTTTTGAAGGATTTTGAAATAACTGAAGACGGCCTTCTGACTATCAGCTACATTCCCTTCATTTCTGTGATGTATTCACGAACCAAACTCTATGCAACTCACTTAAACACAGGCAAGCTTGCCTAAAAACTTCTTGTACACACTTGGTCGTCCGCTATTCATTCATTTATTCTCTTGTTGTTCTCATTAGTTGATTTGACACAATTTTCGGCTACTTTAAAAATTGAACAGTATAGGATCGTTACTATCCCTAATGGGACTGCACTTTTAAAAACAACGAAAGTAACTGTTGAATTTCTGAACAGAACTAGTGTTGAGTTTATCATTTTTATTTCTAACATACAATTGCTTGATAGCGGAAGACGTTAAATGCCTAACCCCTTCAATTTAGCAATATCAAATGCAAGTTGATTTCCCATTTTCTATCTCTTTCAAGCTTCGTGTGCCACCAAAGATATTCTACATATGCGTCAAAGTGTGCTCTGGACGTCATTTATATGTACGCTATTTATCTCATGGAGAAGTTATTAGTCTAATGAACGAAACTAGAACCGCTGCTGTGTACCATTGGAATAGTGGTTGTACACTGCGTTTTTCGAGTCCGGCTGATCTTGCAGCGCTAGCTCAGCTGGCAAAACAACTGCTCAATAAGTGAAAGACCACCGATTCGATTCCGGCTTTTGGTGTGGAACCTCGGGTGGATGAGACGCAAGTGGATTTTCCATTATCTACATCTTTTCGGATTCTCACGCCCTTAAGAAATGCCAGAATATCAGATAGTTTGTGTGAATGAAGAAGGACGGCTTATTACTACTTTTACACATGAACACCTTACAATGCCTCTTAACTGTTGCCATCTGTCTACACTAGGAAAGGTTCATTCACGTAGTTCCCAAATCTATGGTCTGTCCTGAGCTGGAAACAACTTCACTAAGTAGAGATGGAAATGAATCAATCGGTAGGTGAATTGATGTACCATAAAACAAGATTCAACACTAATTAAAGCTGGCAAACATACGCATTGCAAAAGTGGCTTTGGACTACATGTGTATGTTATTTTTCTTAAGCCATCGAAAGAACCTAAACTCCTTGCTTTATATTCATGTGTTTGTAAACGTAAGTACTGAGTGTGCTTGATACACAAAAATTCATTTCGATTGTCTCACAAACCAGCTAGTCGGCGACAATAAAATCCCCACTTTACTTTTGTGTGAACCCCGAAGGAAAGCAATTAGCTTTTATTATATCACGGGGTTCTTCCTCTCAAATAACAGATAGAGACTCTTGATCATGAGCTCAAACCTCTGGACGAATGCTTACGAGGCCCACGTTGCGACAGCAAACAGTGTAGTAGAATTGAATAATTACCTATCAATACAACTTGCAGCTAGCTTGGTTCTGATAGTTCACTCAACACCCAGAGGTAGTTTTACCATCTCCTTAATAAGAGAATTAAGCATGAGGCCTTTATGAAAAGGAACTGAATGATGACGGAAAGAGTCGTTTACGCGCCCTAGAGAGAGAGCACTTGAAGACAGAGGAATGAGAGAAACTTCGAACTTACAGGCATGTCCACTTGATTTCTGATATTTAACTCGGTAATATGCATCTAATTTGACCTGAAGTGTACATTTTATGTCATGTACTGCCCTAATGTTTTCAAACATAGGACAGGTGATAACTCCGTGACCAAAACAGGTGGAAATTGTCACCTCCGTGACACGACAGAAAGAGGGTGGAAAGAAACATAAACCTAGTTGCCAGAAACCTCGGTAAGGTGGCCCAGTACGTGTGACCTGCAAGCTGAATACCAAAAACAGCTTTTTGTCAGGAAAAGGCTAAAGATTTCCATTTATTTTAGTGGATTTTGTGGAAAGTGAGCCCTAAACTGGTGACCATGCTGTATATTCTATTTAATACTAGTCACATCGTGAGGTACACTAACGCTTGGCGGATGAAGTGGAATTTTCATCATTTCTGTCTCATAAATGCTGTTTCAACAACGGCCGGTCATGCTCGGAGAGCGGCAGATTATTTTGCTATCTTCTGGCAAAATCCTTGATAAAAGACTAGATCATTAGAAGTACAGAAGTAGAGTAGAGAGAAATTTGCGAAAGAGTGCTTTTACCTAAATAAGTGAACAAATTCTATGAATGCAGTAATGTCAGAGGCTGGAACCAGTAGCTGAATTTCACAATCATTAGGTGTGCGGGATTCGTGAACCGCGGCCGGGAGGGTTACCATGCTCAAAGCGGCTCCGTCTACCGTTTGTGGTTTTTGTAACTTCCAATTTTGTTGTATGGAATGACTAAATTTCCAACCGGTAGTTACACGCGACGAAAAATGTTGAAGATGACCCCATAAGGAAGTGAGTAACACTTGCCTCAAAATATATATATATATATATTAACACTAATGCTCCTTAACTTTCCATCTATTTTTTGGATTTATGTGCCCTATACATTATGCCTAACCTGATGTGAATAAACAGAGGAATTTTGGATGAAAAGTCAAGAAAGCTTAGCACGTAATTTGGTATGCAAATAAATACCTGATTCGGATTTGAAAATAATTCATTTTGAACAGATTGTGCAATGCAGACATTTTTACAAAAATTGTCCCGGGAACTTTTTTTAATTTCATCGCTTTGTTTCCCGATTCCTGTTGAAACACACCACATGCCCTGATAAAGTGTTGCTGTTTTGATAATATTCTTGACAAATCCTCCTAGTATTTCTAAAGTAAATTAAATTTGCTTGGCAGACTGTTCTTTGGACTGCATCTTTCACTTGTTAATCTCAGATCATTTGACCAACATTGCACTCGAAAGAGCCGGACTCGGATTTTGCTCTTGTAGAGCTCATCGGTGGATCATTTCCATTACCACATCCGGGGTTTGGACCCGGGCCTTTTCAACCGGAAAACGTGTGTTACCATTGTGTCACCCAGCTCCCGTGCCGGCTGATTCGAATCGCCGAATTAAATTTGTCCAGATATCGTCCTCTATGACAGCCAGTAAAGCCCGACAACCTCGAAGGGAAACACGGTCCAAGCGAGTGCCTCCAACCAAGTCAGGTCTTCCCCACAGAACACTGTACCCATATGCCCGCTCGAGCTTTTGATATTTGTATATATCTCACAGCTACTTGCCAGTAGTGTGTGGGACTGCTGGTTGTCTTAGAGAATGACAGCTGAACAAACTTAATTCGGTGATTCGAGTCAGACGGGACGGGGGCGCGGTGGCACAATGGTAGCTCGCCTTCCAGTTGAAAACGTCCGGGTTCAGCCCCCGAGTGTGGTGATCGGTATGCACCACATATGTGCTCTAACAAGAGTGAAACTCAAGTGTGGTGCTCTCGAGAGCAAGGTTGATCGGTTGACCTGAGATTTGTGAGTAAAAGTTAGAGTGCAAAGGTCAGAAAATCAGGCATCGCCAATCCCACTATACTCGAAAATGATTGTGAGATATTTACAAATAAAACAGATCCACCCTTCTCGTCTGAATGGCATATGTTGACAGGCCATGGTCAAACGGTCATGATGGTGGGCTTTTGGCACTTCCGTCCCACTTTTGAATCCTTGAGGCACCCCGGCCCTAGTCCTCAAGTGGGCAGCCATTATTAGGCCCTAACCCCTTTTCTGAGATATTGTACTACCATTATATAACAGAAAAGAAGCAAATATATACAATAAATTTACCAGATACTACCGAAGCAGTAATAAAGTTGTAAATCCCAGAAGCAATACATTTTAGGGGCAGAACCCTGAACAACTTAGACCTAAATTGATTTTTCACGTAGACCATGCGCTTCGCACGGAACCCACCGTTTTGAAACAAGGGACATCCGATTGTGTAAAATGATATGCTTATATGCAATTTTTGAGTGTGGAAGGAGAGACGCCATCAAACGTGTTTATCATATTCCGTTTTTTGCTTCTTCGTTGACATTCTCGAGAATGTTTTCGCATCGCAGATGACATTCCTGAGTTCACTTTACACACGCACACTCATAAAAGAAACGCATTTGCAACCGAAAATCGTCTAGATTCGCCAATACTCGAGAAACGGAGGACTACATGCACTCACCCGCACAGATGAGACGTTGGTCACTGTCCTAAGTGATAGACTTCTTAACCCAAGGTCAGCTGAGGACGGCATTCATTTGTTCAAGTTTAACGTGTTCATGGATTTATGTGAATTTTGTCTTGATTACGCCCACACGAGTTGATCAACCGATGCAGTTTGCACATGGTAATCAATATCCGCAAACGGATAATTTATATACACTGACAAATTATCACAGCTGACGTATACACGTGTGAGCGTCAGTTAAACTGGCCTCATGAAGAGATCCAAATTTTGGGACCTGTGAATGATCACATGTGAACGAGTTTTTTTCGAAGGTGTCAAGAAGATTTTTCCGAGTTACTTCAGTCGAGAAAACCAGTGAAACTGTTGAATCTAACACGGTTAACAGATATTTGCTGCACGCCGAAAAACTATTTTAGCCGGCGGCTATGTAGTAGAGGGGGAAAAAAGAGCAGTTAAGCTTTGTTGTTACATCGTGGTCTCGTTAGATTTCGTATCAGCGTGTGGATCCACGTGCTCCTTGTTCATAAATAGGACAACCGCTAAGTAAGAGAAAGCTGGAAAATCCACTTTTTGAGATCACGAGGACTTAGCCTATTATGTAAAGCACAGAAAAATGCCGAGCGCAAATACCTCTGTCGATAATCCAAAACACTTGGACAGTGATAACTTGAAAAGCGTGCTAATTTTGAACCCTAAAAAAGTTGATTCGACCAGATTCTCGGTCCCTGACAACTTTCAAAGCCAAGGATCACATTCCGCTTGTGCAATGTCACCGTATTCAAACTGAATCAATATGTCACTCAGATGGCAGCGCAGTTCTCGAGGATTACCGTTTACTGTGGGATGTTATACTATCAAATCTTTATAAGTGAATTTCGGAAGCTCATCTCGGGGTTACAATAAAGCTGCACTCTAATTCAGAGCAAGAAGTAATACCTAGTGAAAACTTCCCTCAGTCGGTTTTGAGTTTTATATATATATATATATATATATATATATATATATATATATATATATATATATATATATATATATATATATATATATATATATAATTTACGACAGGGCACTCTTACGTGAAATACAAATAGGCTGGTCACACTTCGAAATAACTGGAAAAATGAAGCGTGACAGTTTCATGGCTTAACTGGTTCTAGCACTGCGGTTCTTCTCTCAGTTTAGATTGACGATGATGCGACTGGTTTAACAAGGTAAGTACTGATAAGCAATATAAAAACATTATGGACAATAATTCTTTCTAACTCAGCAGTTTTTTCAGAATATGAGATACGAATGAACTAAAGGCTAATTGTTCCCCTTTTCCCCTTGGACTTCAAAGCCTAATGAGTTTGTCCTCAGCAAAATTATGTAAGAATCATTCGACTGAGGTAAACGCTGACTGACAAGTGTTCACCAGAAAGTAAGATTAAAATATGAAACATATAATTTTTTACAAGTTCACCTGACATTGTATAGTCTCATTCGGAGAGAAATTGTGATCTCTAGGGGACAAAGAGTAAATGGCAGCCGCGTTCATTCAGTTGGACAATGTGATGGTATTTCCTGAAACTCGATTGATGATTTTATTCGGTTTTGGAATGGGTACCGGAAGATTGAAGCCTTGTTTCTGGTGTGAGATCTCCAGTTCTTTTTTGGAGTCGGTCTTTCCTTTTATGAATATTTTAGTTGCGTTTGTGATGGACAAAGGTGGCAGTAGGGTTGACAGTAAAATCCCAACTGAGCGAATTTTGAACCTGAAGTACAGGCCACTAAACAAACGAAGGCTTCGAACTTCATAAGTCCTGAATAGCCAATAATGCTTATTCTTCGAGAACATATATATTGCAAAATTATTTACCTCATTTATATCAGGCTTACTTTAACCCTTCAGATTTATCAGTTTGTGTAACGAAAATTACATCAAAAAAGGTTAACTGGTAATAGCTCGCTTCATTGTGCTTATTCCCATGGTTTGCCTTCGTTAGCTGACTGGGTTAGACAAAGGTAAAATTACCGTACAGATCATATTTTATGTTCCCGTAAATATTACTGCCACGTGGATGCGAAAACCCCTCGTAAACATTGGTTCACTATGAAATTTACATATCCATGAACCGTTCAAATTCTAAGTCGAAATAACTGTGCCTGAACAGTTGTGTATTGAAAGTACATTCACTCATCCTCTAAAGTTGAGCCCTGAAGGCGATAGAGAATTACGTTAGCAGATACATGAATGAAAATAATCTCATCACAAGATTTTCATTGGGACTATAGTTTCTCGAAGAATACTGGCTAACCCCCATTCACTGTTTACCTTCATTTTTCACAATATAGCTAGTTTGTAATAAGTCACGTCGTAAGGAAACCTTTTCCCCATCTACTCCAAAGCAAACGTTTTTCCGTAATCAAGTTCAATCATACGGCCTCGTACCACCTAAATCTGGCGCGTTTTATTCGCTTACGGAGGGAGATTCATTTTCGCTTACTTAGCATGCCCTGATATCGGTATCGGCTCCCATATACCTTCCGTGAGTGCCACATGCTATGCTCACAGTACTGAAGGTTGGCAAAAACCGTTGCACTCCAACTCATTCATCACGTGATTGCCTCCTATGACCCCTTCCCAATGACGGTGAAAGATTTTGCCCCGTTTGTTTTGCCAAGTTAATCAAAGCTGTCCACGGTGTTCTGCACCTCTGATGAAAACTGCTGAATTTTGGTGACCAGCGAGTTCTGCAGTGGCCAATTCATGTTAGTACCTATGTACTGCTTTTATTTTTTAATAAAGCTTTCCACTAGTGACAGTGAAATCAAACTTGTTTACCACGACAATCTAGTTGTAGCATCGGAAATGTTTTTAGATAGCCCCCTAGAAGAATCTAATGAGAAAACACAACTATGAGTATAAAGATCAGTACTGAGAATACAAACCTCATCAGCGGAAACAATGACGAAACTGGTCATGTACTTCCGGGAAATTTTGTCCAACAGCCTGTAGATATTACTGATATCAACAAACTTATTTATCTACTGAATAAAAGTAAATAAAATTCCCACCAATTCATGATGGTTTCGTTAGATTTTAGAAAAGGCAGTATTACTTCACAAATTTTTTTAAAAAAATTAGATTCTGGAGAACCTTTTCCGGAATTCTGGGTCTCAAACGTTTCTCGCGTCATTTCTGTAAGCGATAAAAAGCGGAAGCATAACTCTTCAGGTTTGTTTTCTCTGTGAGAACTGGCAGGATAGCCTAACTATGTTTTCATGGTTTTTACAGGTATAGCACGTTGCTGACACACGTAATATGTCGTTTTATAACAGATAAATATTACAAAATCATAAATATTCTAACTTTTTCCTTATTCCAGGCACTGATAGCCTCATTTTGAAAGGATAGCTCGATATGGTTGCGGTACTCAGACGTCTAACATTTTGTCTGTCATCGTTTTACAAAATGTCCGTCAAAAGCTAGAAAATTCTACATCCATGTTCCGCATTCCTACGAGATGCCGATACAGATATGAATTTAGCTGTGAACAACCATCTCGGAAAGCCTAATGGTAACGAGTGTGGTTTGCTTTGGGTTCGAATCCGAGTGGGGATGACATGGATAAGCTCAGCTGATTTTTGACCAGAAGTGAAACATCTGTGCTGTGCTTTATTTGTTTTTGTCAATTATACAGCTCTGGTGCTTCAGTGTGAATAGTTTCTTCAAGAAGTACACTTTCAACAATCGGAAATGCTCATTGAAGAAGTGATGGTTATACTTCTTTTGTGAATATCCGAATCTCCTCAAACTTTGAGTGAATTCATGAAACTTATTGCGTAACGTGTCATAGAACGCCCTTTCAAAAATGCCCTGTTACCTGAGTGTTACTTTGTGGTCAGTCGGTACAAAATATTCAGTGTTTTCTTCCGCCTAGGTTACTAACATCTTACGGAAATTTTCTGAGTTTTGTACAGATGAACTGAGATGTAAACATTATGTGAACCACGGACTGGTAATACTGATGGCATTTATCCGCTTATAAACGTGTGCCTGAATTCCATGCGCTAATTCTATGGATGGCCCACCTCTCTCCTTTGTGGCTTTATCCAGATTTTCTGTCTCTGAACTCAAGAAATTAGTGGGGAAATCACTTGTTCTTCCGTCCTTTATAAAGTGCCTCACTGGGAAGAAGTTATCAAGCTCGTTTTAAGAGGGCATCTGTAAAACAATGCGTACGTAGTGACCACGATTTGATGGATGTACCCGCACTCGGTGAAATGGATTTCTTGGAGAATTTCTCCCCCAGGCAGAAGAAATTTAATCCCGGTTTTCCGGGGCTTAAATCTAAGCAAAAACTGTCGGCAAACTAATCTATCTATTCAATTGGTTCGGTAAATATATGCCTTAGCCCCGAAGCAAATTTCATTTTTTGTCGATTTTTCTCCTAGTGCTCGAAGTTACCCAAGTAAGCCATGCGCTTTCGTATTTTCCCTGTTTTATTCATGGAATTCTGACCGACCTGGGTGATTTCGTACATTTTTTTTAATCTTCCTATGAATCCATCTGGACATGACCGAAAGATTTTCTAAAACACCCAGTAGACATGTCAGGACAAATCGGGTTTTGGCCTGCCATTTTGATATTTTCTGTGCTTTGGACAGGAAAATCTGCTCTAAACTTTGAAATAGGCATCATAAAAATGGATGAAATGTGATCATTTTCGGAAAAGCCCTTATATTTAGTTGATTTTAAATTTGATTTGATACTGTTCAACTGGACAAACCGAATAATTATATTGGTCGTAGTCTAGCTAATATTTCCAAAAAAGCGATGTTTTAGAAAATCATACAGTAAGTCACATATGGAACATAATGAAGTAACCCAAGGTCACTTTCTGTTTACCTTTTCGTTTCCCTAAAACTTAAGGCCCTTGGCCCTGATAACACTGTTTCTCACTGCAGCAAAATGTGAGATTTTTTCTGTTTTCATTCGGAATGTTTTCACAGTATCTAAATATAATGAAGAAACTGTCTAATCACCCTCGTTCTTAATCTTACTATTCTTATTGGCTGGACAAAACATCCAACTGGTTGAACACAGAACTAGTTCTCGAAATAGTTCGTTATCACACGTGGAAAGTCCAGCGGTGTGTAACCAACTCTAGACAAACTGACGTGAATTTGTTTATCTGACTACGTTAGACACATTTATAAATTCCCACTTTGCGTGCAGTGCTTTGTACTTACTATCTGCTTCAAGCGATCTGGCGCGACCATCACGAGAAGCAGATTCATGACTCACTCTGTTGAGGGCGCGCTCTTTTATGAAGAGTGATGGCCGATGTTTGTCCCTTTTCAGTCCACTGTACTCTTCGGCGGGAAGCTGTCCTTCTCTATTCCGTTTGTCCACAGCCCGCTTGATTTTAGCCTGCAGAGCTTGAAGCGCGTGCCAAAAGATGGTAGTTTCGTAGGTGCATGAGACATGAAGATGTTCGGGAGAGAATATCATAAGACCGAATTCCACTTGACGAAAAGTGAAAGGATGTCAGACCGGGAAACCTTTACAGATTTAAATCATTGTCACTGACAAGCACACAGATGGAAAGTTCACGAGCTCGAAAAAGACAGCCTTTTCTAACCAAGATTAGGCTCACAGCCTGATATGATAAGTAAGAGAAACATTCCATCGAGCTATTTTCGTGCAAATTATTTGCTAATCCCGTTTATGTGTCGAAGGAGAAAACTGAAAGTTCTCTTCCTCGGGCTAAGCCTCCCTCAGTCTGCCACCCTACCTAAAGTAGCTAACTTTTTATCGGTAAAAGCAAAACTCTTGTTCTCGGCATGAATAAGATGCTTGATTTGTTGTAAGAAAAGCTCTGAATCAAGGGTCTCACCGAGTCAGAAAGTTTTCTGGCTTGATAAACTGGCATGTTGGCCTCCCGAAGCTTTTGTTGAGCCAATTTATTAGATGAATCAATTACCGGTGGCTACTGCAGAAGCTGCTATAAAATCTACAAGAGTAAGTACTCAGTATTTGTGGTGAACAGGCTATCAAATCAAAGAGTTATGTGTGTTTTTCGTTCTCATTTTACATGTTTAAAGAAGTGAGTAATCTAGAAAAAAATGAAGGAACTTAAAGATGATCTAAATTTCAGCTTAGTTCTAAGGTATCCATAGAAGCCAGCTGCTCTATAGCGCAGCATCTGTGTTCTAATAGTTGAAATCGAAAGTAATAATTTTACTTCGGATGTTTTGTATGACTCATCAGAAACTCATTCCCAGTCTGAAATTCCTGTATCTTTATTTTTTGAACCCTATGTAATGTATAACGAAAACCTCAGCGATAACAAATCAGTTCATATAAACGCCGTATTTCCCTTCTGACAACAATAAACACAAGCAGGGCTATCCGGAAAAAATACGTGTTATATGTCTCGGACAGAATGAATTCATCAAAATAAGTGATAGTTGAACCGAAATACGCACTTTTTACCTATTGCCTTCCACTATATACTCACTATTATAAAAAAGATACAAACGCTTGAGTGATCACAAAGTCATCAAGCTAGAGTTTAGATCCGTCTTTCCTGTGTGCAAATCCTGCCGCCTTGGCTGGTCTCTTGTCCCAGTGGGCTGTCTTAGGCGGCCGCGACCCCCTCCTCATACAATTAGGAGTAAGGAAGTAAAAAAAAAAACAACTCTCCCGCTAGCACTTTTCTCCTAACTTGCTTGCCCAGTTTCCTCACTGGGTCAAACTTCTCCCTTTCTTAGGTGGAAGTAATTGCCATCTATAGTCCTCCCGGGGTCAGGTGTACCAGTGGAAGAGAGAGTTCGAATCCGAGATCGCTTCATTTCAAGTGCGCTAAGGTTACTGTTTATCTACAGCTGGTCATCCAACAACCGATCTGAACTCTAATACTCTAACCTTCTCGATAGACTTGACCAGTGTGAGGAAAGCATCACCATAGTGAATCTCCTGTCAACGGAAGACCACAACAAGTGTGATGGATTATTAGAAACTACCTGGACTTCTCAGCTAACTAACAGTTTCAAAAACCAGTAATATTATAAACCAATAACTATTTAACTAACATTTAGCTCACAACGATCGGTCTTTTCTTTGTTTCAGCCCAGAGGTAGAGCATAGGTCTGCATTTTGAAAGCACTATCAATCTCGTTCGCACTTCCACAATGATCTTACGGGCACCACAGTCAAATAGCAACTAAAATGTTCCAGCAATCTGTAAATTTCTTTCATTCTGCTCATGCGCTAAAATACGTCGTATTACGTCAAATGTTGATAATTTATCGGTTATTAGTAGTAAAAGGAGAGTTGATAACCATGGGGAAATAATTATAAATTGATGATGCCAAAATTGACGTTCAGGTGTTAGTTATATCGCTCTATTTTCCCTTATTTCTATTTCTTTCCCAACCAGGAATCTAGGATTACTGTCCTGGGGCACCATTCATCAAACCCCGGCCTACTTACTCGCGCCAAAACCACTCTGTCTACGTGTTCAGGGCTTGACCCATTCCCAAGCTCGTCTGTGTCAGCGTTATTTCGATCACATGCCAGTGATCAGTATTGGAGCCAAATTGGGCATTCATGAGTGTCAAAATCAGTTCAGATTTCGACATTGGAATTGCACGTCAGACAGTGAATCGTCCGCTTTTGGGCCTGTAACTCTGACAGGTGAGTTTCTCGTGAGAAAAATGGGGAAATTTTACTTCCGTGAGATAACCACCTGAAAAAAATCTGATTGTTTACTTTAGTGAAGGTTTTCGTATGCAAACATTCTAGTGACTGTTTCTATTCAATGTTGGTGCAAACTGTTAGCGGCGCCGTATGCAGAAGTTTGCATATTCTTGATTTATGTAGTATTTAATTGTGTTGAGATGACAGGGCAAATTTGCCGTGAAGCACATGACCACTTTCGCGTTTGTTGTCACTCATCCGGTATGCGTACCAGGTGCTTTCCTGCTCTACAATTTCTACACTTGAGCACCCAATCGACGAAATAACTTTCGAGGAATCACCTTGAAATTTTAAAAAAATGATTCTTCATTTATGCCCACCCATTTACATATTCCGTTTCCGATGATTTTTATTTTTTGGAGAATCGCGAAAAACAACTTGATCTCAATTTGGACTGGTCACAAGAAAAAAACCGTTTTTCAGCCATTGTGTTAAATTTGAAACACTGACTTGTAAAATCATTTGAGATACAGTTAAAAAGCTTTCCGTATATTTTGAGTTTTGGGGATTAATTAAGACAAATCATGGCATCGGTGAACAGCATAAATTTATTCAAATGTTTCTTTCATCTAATTTGATTGTGCACTGCGCTTGGCTGGTTGAACGTGTGGTAGTCACGGCAAAATAAGCTGAGCAATGTAAGCTGAGAATCACAAAGATATGGAAATGCAATTACATTGATGAAAAGGATTACGTAACTCATCCCATTTTATATTTAGATAGGTTTACCTTCGAAGTAGTTTAGTAGAAGCCGTCTTTCCAACCGGTACGGTTTTCATGGTCGTTCCCATATGAGAAGACCAAACGATTCCTTTCAAAAATGGGAAATCAGACAAATAATGCGTCCTATCAATGGCCGTCTAATTTGTCGAAAAAGAAATTCTGGTTTGTATCAACGCGAATACAAACGTCACGTTCACATGGATGCACCTCGGTAAACCTTTGCATTGTTATCGCGATAAAGAAGGAAAGAGGTAACAACACTGAAGGTTCTCGGCACGTTAGTAAAGTGACTCAGAGTCTAATTGCGAAGGCCAGTTAATTTGGATTTTCAGTGACAGATCATGCCCAGTGTTGTAGCGTGAATATCGGAAACAATTATTGAGTAATTCACATAAAAGCTCCCATAAAAACATTTCAAAGGCAGAAGATCCAGTATATCGAATGAAAAAGACGCTTTCTACGCAGTACTTCAAAAAAGAAAACGATGCCTTCAATTCCTGTTCTTAATGCAGCTTGTGAATTTCTCGGGCTCCCCCACTCCCCGTTGCAGATGGCGACGAAGCAATTTCAGATACCGCTAATATCAGCTGACATGAGCCTGTGCTGAAGACCTAATACAACAGGACACGTATTAATTTCACCAGGGGAGTTAAATCATAGCACCTGCCATTTTGGCGATAAGTTCAGTTTTCAAGCGAGTGCTTAGTATGTGATGGGCTGTAGAAGGGTCGGAAAAAAGTCGTTTGGCGTAGGAAATTTCCCCCAAAAGTATATTCCTCTAGATCTCGAATTATCACGCCCAACAAATTATTGATTTGGGTAGGAATAAAACATGGTCAGTTTTGTCGGTGGATGTCAATTGAAGGCACCTCAAATAGTGTGAAAACCTTCGCCGTTTTGATCGAAAAATTCCCCTAATCCAACGAAAAAGGTGATATGGGTAAGCAACAGTTTTTTTAGACCAAAGCTGCATGCCATATACCCCTAACCGTTTTTAAATACGTTCACACAAATCAGTTTTGTGTTCACTATCCACTTTCAGACATGTGAAAACATGCACAACTTAAGATCCAGTTCAAAATATAACCTTAAATAGCTCATATTTAAACTTAATTCAAAAGATTTCCTTTTTTTCTGTAGAGAAGTCAATGTTCTACCCCCACACTGGCAAGAGTGGAATATGTGATACACCGTTAGATAAAAAAAGATTTCTCCACCAAATTGATGGACTCTATATTAGAGGAAAATGTGTAAATCCTTAATAATAAAACCATACCTAATGACTATTATCGTGTATGACCTTAGAGTTTCGATTGATAGTTGGGTTACATCGGTGCAGGTGAATCTTGTTTCATTTCCCTCAGAGGCTCATATTCTCTCATGGTTATCGACGATCCACGGTGGATTTGGTCTAAATTTTGCAAAGCAGTAAGGTAGATGGCAAGGCTTATTGCCCCGGGTCCTCTCTTCTACTTGCTAGTTATAACAGATTTAAAATTATATATATATATAGATATATATATATATAGTATTTCTGCATTAATGCTGTGATATGTTCTTGCAAATGAGTTTCGAATAGACCCGTGTAACTAAATCTTAAAACACTTCCTGATCTTTCAAGTTAAAATACATTACCAAGGCCGAATGACCACATTTGTGACGTTTTTCCTCATTTTTATTGGCTGATATTTGTACTTTTCCATATCCATAGTGGGCGTAAATGATTATCTTGACTTAATTATGCTCGCGTGCATCGGTTGTTTATATTCAACCTCATCGTAATGTAGATTTGTTCTGTGAACACTCCGGTATTCGTTGTACTTTCGGTGCTTTGTTGGAAAAACGCACTTTCATTTATCCTTTACCATTCGTGAGCTTAGACAGTTCCAGACAGTTCGATTATTCTTCATCCCTCTTTTTTACCATTTCGTTTGCTCTCACTGTAATTCTACCACAATTTCCCTACAATTTCTGATCTTTTGAAAAAGATTTTAAGCTTCTGATGGTCATTCTTTCTGCTCCCGCAATCCATACACGGCAGTAGGTCGTTAAACTAAGAATTTAGTACGTCGGATCTCGCATACGTTTTGCCCGAAAGATACTTGTGGACAATACTCATCCCGGGGCATGACAATTTGAGCTCCTTCTATTTTCACCTTACAAGACGTTTTCAGTTTTACTCTATTCTCTTCCGTATCATTTTTTATAACTAATATGCTGTTGCGCACCTTAAAAGTGTCTCAATCAACAAAGACGAGACGACGACGGAGTTAATTTCTAATACTTGCAGATAAACGGAAGTTTTCTGTGTGCAGGCAAATCCTGACCGTTTGAGCGGGCGTTCTGACATAAATGTGAGTACAAGAGAATACAATGTTTTAGGTGGTAATTTATGCAATTGTTCATTAGTTCTTCTCATGGTGCAAATCGACTATCGAATGGTTCATCATGTCGTATGAAGGCTCAGCTCACTAACGAAGATCAAGGAAGCAGTAAATAAAGAACTCATCTGTCACAGAAGTCGATCGCTCTGCGATCAACCGGCTGATACCTTGGAAAAGTCAATGACAATAGAGTGCCATATGATGTAGTGTATATTCAAAAAACCGTAGATAGCCAGCCCGGAGAGCTCTGTGTCCAAGGTGTTTGGCACACAACTTTCTACCCCGGGTACGAGCCTATGTTGGAGCTCGGTAGATGTGCACTGCTGACGATTCTTGACAAATATGAAACAGCTGTGCAGTGACGCTTCCATGATTTTCAATGGCGAATCGACCGTTTCACCTGTATAATGAACTGTTCGATGATTCGTGATAGCTACGAAAACTTTAAATTTATATGTGATTCAGTACTATTTTATTGAAGGATGACATGTTTTTCGCTATTAATATCTGTTAGGCAACGGACGTTTTACTCGCTATAGGTCTGCTATGCTCCCACGGAAAAAGCTGTGTATCTGTTTTGTTCAAAATCTACCCGCTCGTCATTCAGGGAATCCACAGAATGAAACGCATTGCTTTGGCTGGACTTTTATGGTAGTTACCAACACTATTCTGCCTATATTCAGGTTGTTTACATAGGCAACTGAAGAAACCCAGTTGGATCACGTTCGATCATGCGCTGTTCATCCCATTGGGAAGTGACCGAAGAGGTTAGCGTAGTGATTCAGACCCGAAAAGTTACTGCGTATCACTGGAACAGTGGATCACGCGTGCGCTGTGTTGTTCGCACCCGACTGGTTGTACCGCAATAGCTCAGCTGTTCTACCATCCACCCGGCAAGTCGAAGATGACCGATTTGATTCTGGCTGGCCGCGTTGAACTCATGAAAGCAAAAAAATACAAGAGCATTTTCTTCTATCAGCAAATGAAATTTTATGGTAATTTTCTTCTTTCTGTACTGACCAAATAGTAAATGGTCAGTTTCTCAAAGATAATCCTTCTCGAAATACTGGTTCATCGGATAATCTGACACTTAAGATGGCATTGCCATATCAAGCTGTCATGGAGAGTATCGATGATTATGACTCATTTGTTCACGTTATTGGTTTTGTAACTCAAAGAACACAACCTTTTTGATGCCTGTTACTTGTAAGGTAACAGATAACTCCATTCAGCGAGAGAGAGAGAGAGAGAGAAAAAAAAAACCCGTTTCTTATAAGTTTTAAAGGGGCACATTTCCTGGGAAAAAGTAGAAATTCGGTTACTTTATGCCCCCATGAATCCAACGATCTCCTCTATCCCATTCCTCACCACTGAGAAAGTAGAGTTATGTATTCCAAAATATGACTACCAACTATCCCAGCCAAACTGCTCAGCTTTCTTTTTCTTCAAGGACAAATTCAAACACACATGTTCCTTCTGACTAACATACTTGCAAACGACGAAAAATGAAGGACACAGAAAGGTTATAAGCCGACCACATCAGAGGTGAACTAAACAACTTTTTCCAAGCTCTCAATATTTCGACGAGAGATTAAACGAAATTTGTTTGTAAAAACTTCACATTTTGGAACGGTTAAACTAACCATTTGTTATGCTGTTACATCCGTTATCGGTGTGTCTCCACCTATGAACCATGACGTACTGGTGCTGGGAAACTTGGGCTATAGACGGACTTAGAGGTGGGGGGCGAAAGGACTCGTTAGCTTACTTCCGTCTGTGCTTGCGTCCGTACTTCCGCGTACATTGGAAGGCTGTCCCCCGCGGAATAAGTTCATCGTGGAATCAAGTTTTGTACATGGCCAAGCCCGTGCGCTGATCTTGATAGTTTGGTGGATTTCAGGAGTGGGGATGGCTAGAAAAGGTGTTGGGGAGAGGGGCAGGTAACCGAGTAACCTTGTTTTTATCGGTCCCATGTGACAGTTACAAGACCCACTCGACAAGTAACAGCCATCTAGCGACCCTAGACTGCAGGCGTTACAGGAGCCCAGGTAGTACGTACTGTCGTTCGCAGGCGACCACATTGATTAGGGTGAGGTGGAGTTAATGACATGGAACAATCATGTGGTTCGTACCAAAATGTTTGTGCGCGTAAGCCGTTGTTTTGCTCGTCGTTGTTTCTATTGCTGTTGTTATTTTCGTCTACTTTTTTGTTATCGTTACAACCGCTCAGTATTTTGTTCATTTTTTCCACGAGCCTGCCAGCTATTCATTAAACGAGTCAACTTACACTAGGATGTTTGAGGAAGTAACATGCTATGAGTAAGCTGACAGCAATTCACGCAGATTGTGATTGTTCGCATTTGGTCTTGCTTACTTAGTGCTCTACAGACCCGTGTGATGGGGTATGGGAGAATGCTGTAAACTAACGTTCACTGTTTTCAAGACACCAGGTTCCGAATGGCGGAAAAAAATACCGAACCGGATGATCAGAAAACGATGATAAACGACTAGGTGCTAAAGGCGCGTAAGAAAAGACATCCTCAGTGCTCGAGCGGGTTCTACGGGTTGCTATCAGTTTCACAAATTCAACCTGGCAAATGGCGTCTCCAAAAGGGATGGAAAAAATGGAGAGGTTGCTGGTTTCATTTGAAGGGTGTGGGAAACGGCACGAAAAGGGCTCATAAACCATTGTGCATTGTGACCATCGGAACTGAATGATGATCACTTTGATGATGGGAACGTACACAACTGCTACTATCGTACAAATCATGTTCGTTGGGGTGGCGTTTGTTAGATCCGTTGAAGAATTAGTGTACTCAAAAGTCAATCTCGTTCGAATATCAAACGGCAAAAAATTGAGTTGAAATGATATTAACCTGCTGCATTTATTCCCAAACAGAAGCGGGAAGTACTCAGAAGACAAGATGAAAAATCTTTTTTTCAAGAAAACCAATCAAATACTGACTCCAAAGAACAATAAATACCAATTTATCAACGAACATTCACTGATTTTTACAACTCTTTCGCTAAGTTTGGGGTAAATATTTTTAAAAATATATTGATCGAATAATGAAGCTACCATCAGCTGGTTGTGGAATGACGGTAAAGATGTTAAAAACCACTAAAAGCACAAATTGTCTACTTCAACTCGAAACAGACTCGACAGTTTCATTGCTGGGTAAAAGTAAGCGCTTGGAGTGATTCTGTCCCTAAACAGGAAAGACAATGCTTGAGGCGACCTGTTCTATACGATAGCTCCCCAAGGTAGGTTTTCTCCATCACTAGCCTGAGCCGGGCCGATTAATTTAGAAAACAAAGGACTGAAACGCACTTTCAAGAGACCAAAATGGAAGGCTCTTGAGATTATGAGGCATAAAAGTACATTCCACTTCACTTTATTTCACCACAATTTAGTTCCTACCCATTAGGACGAGACGAATTCAAGAAAGTGGAACAACCATCCGTTCAAAATTCCATTGCCCTACATTTGTACCAGTGGGTTGGTTCGACCAGAAAAGCCAGCGAACTGGAAACATGGCAACCGGGAGTGAGTCACCCGAGGAGCTAAGCGGACCTAATTATCTCCTCTCCGTTGGGCCTATGTGAACTCGCTTGGATAGAGCTGCATGCCCAAATAGCAAGAGTACATCAACGCGTTAATGAAGCGGCAAACCGACAGAATAACACTTTTTAATCACGTGGTTTCATGGTTACTTTACGGTTCTTCCAAGTGCATTACTGGTGCTCGACAAACCGCCGCCCTTTGTTCCCACCCGTATTTTCGGATTTAACCCGCCCCGCGGTCAGTGCCCAACCAGTCACACGGGCACGTTTTTGGGTGCACTTTCAGCTCACAATGTTTGCGCGGAAAACTCCTGATAATTGCAAATCAGGGGAAATTCACTTGCCCAGTCAGGTGAATATCGAGAGTGGAACAATGTGCAGAATATAGGTGATGAATGACTGATGAATAAGCCCCTTTAGAAAAAGGGAATGTGACGGAGGATTAGTAAAGTGCTCTTGCATTGAGTTTAGCATGCTTCAAAATGCTTTATGATATTCCTTGGGTAAAAACCGCTTTTATGACTTCCACATTCAAAGTTCATTTGTCTTCGTATATAACCACAGTGTAACTTACTTAACAGCAACTATTTATTAGTGACGTAGATTGTGCCGTACCATTGGAAATAAGTAGCTTGTAGCTGAGTGAAGCAAGCTTCTCGGAAGCACACGATCAGTTTCGCAGGTATCGCCGCTCAGCTGGTATGCGAGTCTAGTACTCCCTTGTCCACTCATCCTCAGGCTTGTATACTCTATAGGAGTTTCATCATAACAGTCTCATCTGTGCGACAGAAATATCCACTCGCGCTCATAACTGAGATTGTTTTTAATAAAACATGATATTAGTCTTTTTATCCGTAGCGCATGTTTACGACTGCACTCAAATAGGTTATGCGTGTGAGAGAATCATAAGAGTATCAAGAATACCACACTATTACTATCCCAAGTGCCTTTGGGTTAAGTTGTAGAAGAATCTGCCTGCGTGACCCCATCGAACCGATCATGATCACCCTGACTTTCACAGAAAGAACGCAATTTATCAGGACCAGCAAAACATTCTCAAGGCTTTTTGGAAATAATTCGGTTTTTCTTTCTCAAAAAATCCATATTTTTGCGGTGCATCAGAAAGTTATCTTGCTTCGTGCCACTTTGTCATGCAACGATGAAGACTTTCCCAAAGATTCCTTTCAACAAACCCGACTAATACTGAGTCTAGCATGAAAATGTCTTTATAACATCTGAACTCTACCTATCAATGTGCACAAAACACTTACGTAACATAACTTTATTTTCTTGTATTTTATTTGAATCTACTGCGACTTCCTTCTCGCATGATTTTGTCGCACTCACTAACTGTCTGTTGTCGAGGAAGAGGCTCTACTCAAAGAGAATTTTATTGTCTAATTTGGAATCACCCTCGATACCAACTTCTACTGGTCTTTCGACATTTTATTTGCACCTGTAGATCATAGTGTCTATCCGTCTAAAGCAGACAGCTCCAAGTTAAACAGTGTTGCTTTCAATTTGTTTATCCAATACTGAAACCTGGCCACGAATGAGATGATTTGTTTTATGTATCCGTGACTGCGCCTCAACTCTGCTTCAACTGTATTCCTGTGCGACTAACATTAGGCTGGTGTGCGCAAAAAGCTGTTTGTTTCTCAATAAGGCATTTTCAAATGTTATCTGATTGATTTTCTGACCCCTCGCAGAAAAATTCTAATATTCGAAAAATTAGGCTATCCAAGATCATTTGCGAGCAGTGTGTGGGACTGATGAAACTTTGTTTGTCTGATTGTCCTTTGGACTTTATCTTTCACTGATAAACCTCAGGCCATCCGATTTACCCTGCACTTGGAAGCACCATACCCGAGTTTCGCTCTTGCTGGTGCATATCTGTGGTGCTTATCGTTCGCCGCACGCACAGTACAATGACCCATCCTGTGGAGAAGACCTGATTTAGTGGGAGGAATTCGCTTGAAGCTAACGGAACGATGACCGTGTCTTCCTTCAGAGCTGATGGGCACTGCTGGCTGTCATAGCAAACGATATCTGAAAAAACGTATTTCGGTAATTCGGATCACTCGGACAGGAACACAGGAGTAACACACACTTTCCCGGTGAAAAAAACCCTTTTTCAAACCCCGGGTGCTATGGAGGACATGTAAGACTGAAGAGCTCGAACAAGGGCGAAACTCGAATCCGGGACTTCTGAGAGCGGGGCTGATCGACAGACTCGAGGTTTGTGGGTCGAAGGTGTATTCCAAAGGACAGTCAACCAAGTCAAATATTTCATATCACGTTAACTTTACAAAAATCACAACCATTGTCTGCATAGTAGTTTCTTTCAGACCTCGTCGACAATGCTGTTCACCGACCTGCCCTTCTTCTCCTTCCCATCGCTCCGCTCGATAATATTTTCAACTCTTCTAATCATAAACTAATCTCTGTCTCATGTAGCTCATCTGCCTACTGATAAAAGTCGCCACTGAATAGCTCTCAAATTTCACAATCAAATCCGACTGTGCCCCAGTCTTTTGCAATATAGGTTGGCAATTCTCCCAGAATTAAGTCGGCAGCTCTTGATCATAAATGCTGTCGTAAGTAGTCTAGGATAACTTTCAATAACACCTTGAACTAGTGACATTTTGCAACTCGACTAAAATTTCCTAATAGACTCTAATGTTGCGTAGTTCTAGTCACCTCTGCATCAGTGAGTGATTGTTTCGTCTAAACCGGTATAAGGATCGTCACTGACGTGCGTCAGTCACGTTTTGTGAGTGTCGTATGACGCTAGACGCGGAAGTCTGGTTCCATCCACGCTGTATATCGGTTCCACTAGGCACATTCTTAGATCCTTAGTTCTTATCCTAATTGGACCAAGCTATGTGGCACCCAAAGTACAAGCTAATCACAGAAGGTCACTGACTTTTACTAGAAGTTCTTTCTGACGTGCATTGGACACAACTGATTGTGAACAAACTACTTGAGTTAGTCCAATGATAAAATGGCCAATTTGGTCACATTCAGCCCTTCGCAGGAACTAAGTAACTCTTTGGTCTCGCCTTGACTTCCGTTGTTTCTTTTCGCCAAATGAATCCACTGAGGAAGTTGTATCGGACATAATACCCGTAACGGACTGATTTAATTTTCAAGAGGAATCTTCAAGACGATCCGTGAAATTACTAGAATATCGGGTTTGGTGATTCATAGACTTTTAGGCCATGAGTGTAATGTTGAGTCTGTGCTCTGCTACCAATGATTCATTCAACTGGTAAAACAACTCCACAAGCCCACCGGAATTTCTTCATGGGTAACCACTGGCAGCGGACCGAAAGCACTGTGTGTGCGCGTGTGCGCGTGCGCGCGCTTTCCGTCAGCAATGCGAATCAGTCAATGGCATAAGAAGACCAGTAATTATTTTCGTGTGAATGAACTACTCCCAACCTTTCAGTTTTCCAAGCTCCAATGAATTATTCAAAGCTGTCCAAGATGGAAATTAAAAATTGCGACGTACAGTGCCCATCTGAATTGTATAGTTCTACAGTTGCTCACAATATTTTACCAAGTCTATAATTATCTTCAATATTTTCATCACTATCCGGAAATTCATCAGTTATGTTCCCGCAGGTGCCGTATGTGAAATAAGTACTTCCACAGTGATTTATTGTTTACTATCATACTGTATTAAAGTGGTGTGTAAGAAAGATTTGGCTGTTTTCTTGTGAGCAATAAAACATTTCAACCGTCGACTATCAGTTGTTGATTTTCAACTTCTGAACGTAAATCCCGAGGCTACTCGCTGAATCCTTTTTTGGTATCCTGTGATTGGCTCCCCTTCGTATTTCTAAAGAAATTATCCTAGTGTCGTGAAAGACAGAATGTAAAAGGAGACCACGGAGAATTCTATCTCTTGTTCTGTACCAGTGCTCCACCACTCAGTATGAAACTCGCTTGCCCTGTAGCCTCACAAAAGAGCATTGAGCATACAAGGATAAAAGAAATACTGTTTTCCGAAATGAGTAATTTGCGGGTAGTCTTGATAAAAACTACCCAAATTTAAATGTACGAAGTGACCTACAGTCAACATGAATATGAATGAATTGTGCAAAATTCTGTACTTTCCACCTGAGTATTGACATATTCTAACAAACTCTCGGAACAGTATTGTATTAGCAGAGGAAATGTCTTGTCATTTCAATTTATTTTTTTCCACTCCAAACAGTGTGATACGTATCCGTCAGTCAACGTGTTCGTTCGTTTATAAAGACAGCAAACTATTAGTAAAATAAATAAAATGGTTGCAAAGTGAATTACTAACAATATTTTGTGAGTAGTTTCGTGAGATGACGTTTTTTAATCGGTTTTAAGCGTATCACCGAATTTATGAACATTATTTCGCCTCCTACTCATTTATTATAGAACAGTGTACGCCATTTCTGGGAAGGGGTCGCGGCCGATGCAAGTCTGTCAAGGGGGGAAGTGACCTGCAGTAGCGGGGATCGAACCCAGGACATCAAGTTCCGAGTTCTACGACAGTGACTGTTTGGCCGAAGCCGACCAGGTTTAACATTAGCTTGCTTCACTGCCTGCTATCAACTCGAGACTCATCCTTTGGAACTATATTTGCTTCTTCTTGGTATTATCATTAAAATGGAACATCCCTCAGGTCCGAATTTAGTACGGAACTGACGTGAACCTCCTACTGATAGGAGACGAGGAAAGTGGAATGTTCTGAATACCAATGCTATTCGATACTGAGTTTTACCCAATAGTCCTCTATTACGCCTTACTCTTTACGTTACTGTGCTTCTGGTAATAGTGTTCGAAATTTTGGTAGTTAGCTACTAATATTTTTCATTGTAATGATGATAAGACTAGTTCAAACATTGGGTATGAAAGTTACGAAAACAGCTGAGTGTAGGGACGGAGCCGAGATAACAGAAGTGTTAGATTTTTCTAGTCTGCCATACTAAGTTCCATCTTCAGAAAGGAAATGCTAAACATTCTTTCATTTGCAAGCATTTACGGTAACGTGAATGGTGAAAGATTACGCCAATTTACCAAGCGGTATTAAAGTCTATGTCCACATTGGAAATTGGTGGTAGCACTGTAGTACTGAGTCAACTGGCCTGTTAGGAAACAATTAAAAGAAAATTCCCACTACCAAGATAGCTAAGTAGGAATCAGCTACACGGAATATTCATCAAATTTCAACTGAGAATCGAGCCCGGTGTTCAACATGGGGGGTATCACACCTGAACCGTTAAACTATCAGCTCCAACCAACATCTACAAGTTATTAACGTTCCGTAACAAGCAAAATAAATCAAGCTTATTGTATTCGTAAGGTCATTCAAAAGTGAATGAAAGCACTTTTTGCAATTCGTGAAACATTATTTTGACTTCCGATTATATTTTTGACAGGATTTGCCCTCCCTCTGTGACGGAAAATCCATTTGAAGGTACCTTCAGAATTTCCCACAAGCTGTGTACGCCATGCACATATACGTGGGATTCACTTGTGTAGTTGTTATTCACACTCCAAAGAACAGCTGTCAATCAGGCATTTGGTTTCAGTAATTTCACCTATCTCAGAAAAAAACATTGAACAACTATGGTTAATGAACATGAACTGATATGTTGTGATCTCATTAGGACAAATCTGCTTGTCATTTTTTTCATTCTATTGAAGGATATGTGAAAATGAATTGATCCTCCAGGTTTGTTGGGTATCGTGAACGGTACCATATAGGCTAAGGCGTTTTGAAACCAGAAAAATGGTGTTAATGTCTTACCTGTATATCAAGACAAGCGTTTCAGCAGTCGACTGCCAAGCGAAATGTAGAACACAATCGGACCTTTCAAAATTTTGCTTCTCGAAAAACCGGTTCAGCGAGTGATTACAATTAGAAAGTACTAGTACATTAGTCCCTTCCCAGCAAGAAACACTAGCCGGGATAGCCCATTTTTTTCTTGCTGAGAAGTACTCCATTCGAGGAGGGATATGGTTAAAAGAAAGTAGTCACATAAGTAGTACCTCTTTTTAAAGCCAAGTTTGGTAAAGATGTCTTTCAATCAGAAGGACATATGTTGACTTGATAACGGCAAGAACAGCTGAGTATGATTCGAGAGTCGATTGTATGACGCTGCGATGCCTTATCTCAAAGTTAACCAAAAAATGATACGAAGACTACTTACCAGCACCGAGAATATTGTTCACCTAATCAGGCGAGCCATTTCGATGTCTTAGCTGGAGAAGGAAACCCTCCCAACCTCGAGCAATTAAGGTCCTATGCATTATTGTTGGCTGACCCAAAGATAACTCGGTCAAAATGATTAGAAGTAGCATGATA
Source organism: Fasciola hepatica (assembly GCA_948099385.1). Lineage (NCBI taxonomy): Eukaryota > Metazoa > Platyhelminthes > Trematoda > Plagiorchiida > Fasciolidae > Fasciola > Fasciola hepatica. The sequence continues at coordinate 302,055 of CANUEZ040000007.1, read as the reverse complement.
CAGCAGACTAGTGATTCTAACTTATTTCGTTGCGTGATGGTGCACGACTGCAGTGGAAGAGGTTTACCCCGTAGCCTCAAGGGCCCACTGCATTATTGGGGATAGCCGACAACCAGATCTTGAGATTTGGAATAATAAATATATTTTATTCGAGAAAGTTTCTTGTTTGGGAGTGAAATCCCAACAAAAGTATATCTTGTTTGGTTCTCGGGGTTTATTGCATAGTGGGAAGTTTTCTACAGAGAAAGCTTTTTTGCACAGCAAGTGTTTCTTGCCAAGAGGTAATTGAACCCAGGTAGGTTGCAATCTGGCGGGACTACTGTTGGTATTATCTGGTCCCGTCGGAAGACGTACTTTCCTAAAATTGGGTGGATTGTGTATAATAGTTTCAAATCTTTGCTATCCGGAGACAAATCTGTAAACACAGAACACAGTGGCAGTAGTAGGGCAGATATTAAGTTGTTCATAGGCAGTTATATTGAATAATCTTGTGCTGACGTAAAGACGGGTGGATCAGGGAGTACAGTCCAGCATTAAGTTACCTTGGTTGAGACTGTGATATTAAACATGATTACCTGGTTGGAGCTTACAAAAGTCAGTGCCAGCAAGTCCCAGTACTTCGGGACTCCGTGGCTGAACAACGACGAGGAAGATACAGACAGATTTGGTCAGGTCCCCTGAGCGGTTTATCTTCTGGATAGTCTGAACAGCAAAACTGTAATCTTCCAAATCATCAACAACGCACAGAAAAGGAATACTAAATTCAGGTCATGCAGAGGGGAAATTATTAGCAAGGAGGCATCTTTAAAAGCCGTCGTTCGAAGAGATAACACGGACAGCTTACCACGTATCTTCCTCCACCAACCAAATGACGAACCAGTTTAGTAAAGGCCTTATTCTACACTGCCCATAAACGGTTAAACCACCAACAATGAAAGAAGAAAGTGGATAACAAATACCATAAGTCAAAACATCTGAGAAGCAATCTCAGTTCCACAAGGTTAAATCGATAAATAAGACCAAGTCTCAAAATGTTCTAGATAAACTATTACATTATATTTTACATATTAGGTTACATTATATTTATTTTGATTGGCGGTGGTGGTCAAACGGTCATCATCGTTGGATTTGGATCGTGCTGTTCCGCGTTCCATCCCCGCCACCGCTAATCGCGTCCTCACTCGGCAACCCTATTTTATTGACTGAGGCTTTCTTGCACAAACGTTTTAGGTGTCAGCAATAATAATTATGGGAAATAGAAATATTTTTACCGATATTATTTTCTCCGAACTAAGCTGGCAGTGAGATGACTCAAAAGTCACCGAAATGTAGCCTGTCATTCATGTCATCGCTAGTTTTTTAATTGTTGTTTCCCATACCGTCTACCCGTAAATACTGTCTAACCCGCTGCTCTATCATTTCATTAATTTAGCTTTCTGGCACTGATATTTGCCAACCGTCCCCACAAGTTTCGGCGAAATTAAATGATCGGTTATTGTATAAACTAAAAAAGTGTATTCCTAACATTTCCTTCTTGCTACAGAGAATGTGGTCATTTGTCGGCGAGACAAGAGTTATATAATTTTATAGATAAGAGATTAATTCCAAATGAAAATTTTTAGATTTCCGGTAAAAGATGTGGCTAACGAGGTGTTAACGTCCCAAACCAGTGACGTAGACTTAGTATGAACCGGAGTGAGTTTTCTCTTACAGTAAAGATACAGTTTAGCTGTCCAGTGTTTTCACAAATGTTCCATGGTGAATTAAAAGTTCACACTGCATGATAAATATGAGTAGGTTGATAGTTGGAGTCGTTTCCTACTCAAATGATCCTAATATATCCTTTTCAACATTGGCCATTTTAGGCAGTCGTGAAGCCGGTTTTGCCCACGCGATTTCCGCGGCTGGTGTGGTTCACGCTCTGGCTCGAAGTTGTAAACAAGCTCGGCTTTATTCGTGCGGATGTAGTAAAGCAGACCGACCAGAGCAACTCCATCGAGACTGGATTTGGGGCGGTTGTGGAGATAATATTGCGTACGCGTATCGATTTGCCAAGGCGTTTATCGATGTGCGAGAGAAGGAAAAAAGCTATCCACGACATTCGGCTGAATTGGCTCGAATGCTCATGAATCTGCACAACAATCGTGCCGGTCGGCTGGTAAGTCATGTGATGCCGATTTATGGCCGCTTGGTTTATGAGATTGGGAATGGGATTCCGTGGAATTTCACGACCTTTCGATCATGAACTGGGTGCTGATATTGCCCGACAAATAATTCTACAAGACCGGATTTTTGCGTCTTTCTTTGTTGGATATTATTTTGGGAAAACTTAACAAACGTAACAAGAGAATTACTGTAGTTTGAGGTATAGCCTTCTGGATACAAGATGCGCTGCGTATTGAGAAGTACCTTGCGCACGAACTGGGATATCTTGTCTCCTTCCACAATTGAATCTGGAACCATTTTTTGAGTAAATGTAAATATGAACCAGTGACACGTGGTTATGATCAAACGACGGCGACAGTGTTGTGCATTGATTCAAAGTGAGAGCTACCTTGAGAGTACTGAACTATTTTACCGTGAACACGTTAGACTGTTCGGGTGAAATGACAAAACTACGGGTTTGCAATACGGTTTGTCATCTATGATGTTAAACTTATAGAAATGTTAGGAATCTTCAATCTCCATGGGACTCGAACTCATGCACGAATGCCACCGATACTTTATAGTACCATGAGGACTCAGTCAATTGGACGACAAGTTCATATCAGGGGTTCCAGACATTTTTTGAATTGCACCTACTGATCAGCCGACCAAATACGTTTTTATCAAAATTGGAGCAAAACAATAGTTTGTTTAACGAGTCAACCCACTATGTGCGAAGCTGCATGCCAGCGGGAATAGTTTACGAGTACTAAAGTCTCCACTCTGAGTCCAAGTACCATAGAAACCGATCACTTGTAAATTTATGTGTCTGATTTCTGTCTCTAAAGTTCAGTCTTTCTTTAGTAAAAAAAAAAGTGTAAATTCTGTCATATTCAAATTTATATTTGGTTTAAGGAGTCATTTTCGAAACTACACTTTCAAAATACTTGTGGATTTACAAGTATAAAGAAGAAGAAGAATTCGATATTTATTTCCTCAGAGTTATAATGGCAAACCTTTCTTGAGATAATATCAAAGATTTACCTACGGCACCGTCCTCTTTCCAGAACGGTTTGACGTTCCGGACACAACCACAAATTCATAACTGTTTTCATGGCTCGTTAAGTGGCCTAGGACTCGGACATGGGATAGCAACCCGTACAATTTCGTCACTGAGCATTTAAGTAGTGATATTCTCATATTACCACCGTATTATATAACACCCGTATAGCACCGACTACAGGCCGAGGCCATGATCACAAAAATTCAGTGAACTGATCGGAAGATCCGGTATTTTTACTCTATGCTTGCGCATAAGTGCAGTGAAATGGGTGCCCTCCAAGCCACAAAGATACAGTCCACAATTGAGTGAGGGAGGAGGGTATTGACAGTCATGACCTTGAAACTTGTACTGGAAACCGAAATGGTAAATATTCGGAGGCCACCACAGATCAATAGCGCGGCCAACAATTATTAGCAAGTTGTGGTACGTGTTCTTCGGTTAGGGCAGTTTGGTGGAATTTTCATAGCTGTTTCCCCATAAGCTTTGGGGGTGAAAATTTGGTATCCAGCCGAGAAACAGTTGCGCAAAAAGTTGCATTTTACGACCCGAAAAAACTCAGCACTCACTCATAAACCGAATAGTGAATAAAACAAAGATCCACAAAAAAAATCTTCGGATTCTAATCGGATTGTTTGATTCTGGGCCCAATTCGCCCATTAGCTTCCACTTTCCATGGGGTACGTCCAGCCTAAGCAAGATAATCCAGCAAGGATGTTGTGCACTCCAACTTGCCGAGTTCATAGAGTATGAAGTGAAGATTTGTTGGCATCAAGTTGAGGATTTGTCTTAAGAGAGGAAACCAAATATGTGGTAGAAGTTGATTGCCCGGTATCAGCTTAGCGATAGCTTTTGAAAGAAACGGGTAACAGGCAAAAGTGGTACTAACACGTAGAAAGTCGTTTTGAAGATCGAATAGCCTAGTGTTCAGTGTCAATATAGAAATAGACTTTCAAAACCCAGGTAGGGCCTAGTAAATGTGCAATCTTTATGTCCTAGGATAAGCCATGACTTTTATGATGATTGCTGAAGCTTTGGAACTAGATAACGACCCATGCGATAGTAGTGTGCAGTAACACAGTGTTCCGTATGCATCCCTAATTACTGTACCGTATTTTGCTGGATAACATTTGCCAGGGTTCATTTCCATTTATTTTTTGATTGGACTGTCAGCGCAGATTGCGGAAACACCGGAGTACTGCCTAAAGACAGAAAACTTTGAGTTCCCTCAATCAGTTCATACACATATTGATTAGGACTATGGATGGAATCGACTACGGTCATCCGCACATGAGATTTATTGGTTCTTATTATTCACTGAACAACTCGAATTTCAGAAGTTTGCGTAGAACTTAGAAACTCTTAATTAGTCACCCATATTATCACAAATGATGCAAGAGTGCCGTGGACGGCGCATACCACATAGCATTAAAAGTCCAGTAACCTGAGCCTGAGACTTGAAATGGTGGGGAATCTCACAAGGTCCCATTAGTTCATTTGTGGTAACCAGCGGGACGACAATGGGGACTACCGTCTTCCACCAAAATGACCACCAGCCGTGGCTGGATTCGAAACCCTGACCTCCTACGTAGCAATCAGATGTTCTGGGCCACTCAATCACCAAGGAACAGTTTGGAGAAGGACAGAGGGTCTGTCGATTGTAATAGTTGTGAGTGATCTTCTGATACAGAAAATGTGGGTGACACTGATCAGAGTGATATAGTGTATTCTGAGATTAGATCGATTAGATGGAACAATGAGGTCCAGTTGGAGTGTTTCTGATAGTAGATATGGCAAAACGGGTTGTGTCACAAACTCCTTCTCGAATATATAAACCTAGCCAGTGTCAGTTGATGATCGCAGTCTGGTTACTTCTTCGATCTCAAAACACTCAAAGCAGTCAGATTAGGTAACCTCGATGACCGGGGTCTAGCAACTGACGTGATACAACTTGAAGGTAGCTGCTGGACGACAGTCGAAATAGGTGAAAAATATTTTAGCCCATAATTTTATTCTTGATTTCTTCAAGATAGTAATCTCAGTTTTATGAGTTAGTTTTTCAGTTAACGTAGCTTTTATGCTTGTCTGTTTTCTAATGTGCGAGAGTGTGCTTTCGTCCTTGCTTTCGCGCATGGATAGTAACAAGCCTGCGGTCTGTGTCCTTTGAAGCACAGTTTCACTTTTGAGCAACAAGACCAAGAAAATACGAGAGGGAACTGTCAATAAAAGCAAAGGTCGACCTAGAATTCACTGAGTTTCCACTTATTTGGTGATCGAACTCCTGGTGGGGTCTCTGGAATTTATCGTTTTCTTCATTCGACCATCCATCCGTGAACACAGAGACACACTCTAGTTACTTCTTCCTAGTGCAAATTTTCTTCTTTCCAGCCCCAATCTCATGGCTTCTCCCCAAAAACACACACTCACTACTTTCGGGTACGATAGGTTCTGATGACATTTTCCTTTTCTCTGGGTTTCTCAACCGGTAGTCAGCTGATCATTGCCGAAAGATCCGCGCGGAAAACGTTTCATGATCAACACATCTGCCCCTGCCACACACTCCACCATCTCGATCACGCAGTCCCCAGTGGCGTCATTATTGTCATCGCGATTTGCCTGCTGTCTTCCTCTTTGAAAATGTTTGTTCATGTGTAAACGGACAAAGAATAATCAAGAGAATTTTACTATGCTATAGATCTGGATCACTTTTCAATCGACTGGAAGCTATACACATTTAAAGGCAGAACAAACATATGGATGAAGTGAAAAAATTCCAATTCACAAGATTAGATAAAACAGTCATATCATAAATGATTCCCGAGATTCAGAACTCATCATTGGCATCGTGCACTTGATGATGATGACGATGATGATGATGATGATGATGATGATGATGATGATGATGATGATGATGATGATGATGACGATGATGATGATTCGGATGATGATGATGATGATGACGATGATGATGATTCGGATGATGATGATGATGATGATGATGATGATGATGATTCGGATGATGATTCGGATGATGATAACAATAGTTTTATTAGGAGTAATAATAATTCGAATGATGATAATGATGAGGACGGTGATGATGATGATGATGACGGTGATGGTGACGATAATAATGCTGATAATAATAATAATCATAATAATAATAACGGTAAAGATAATGATGAGTCAAATAATGACAATGATAATGTACTGTTTTACACTTATTTCCGGGGATTTCATGGCGAACATCTTTTAACTCTGCTTTACTGTACCTTTCTAGGCCGTATATAAGATGGCATCTGTGGCATGCAAGTGTCACGGTGTGTCCGGCTCCTGCAGCCTGCGCACTTGTTGGACACAACTCTCACCGTTTCCACAAATTGGACGTTATTTGCGTCAGAGCTATGATCAGGCAATCAAGGTGAGTTCTAAATGATGATGATAGACAATTTTTCCTCATTTCTGTAATAATGCTTCGACAGATTCGACATTTGTTGATATGATCCACACACCGACACTTTCTTTTGGAATCCAAACTACGGAGAGCTGCAATGCACACTGCTCACTCAGCCGTCTGTAACAGTTGAACTAAGAGACGACGTAGTGGTTACCGCGAACTTTCCGTTTATATAATGCTCGCCGGGGCATCAGAAGATTTCTTAACTAATCCATATTTTTGCCACAACCTTATGTGCTTCGTAATTTTTTCGGTATCCTATATCTGCGTGTCCTCAAAATGATTATTTTCTCACTCTGAACAGTAGTATACTGATTTGACGTTGGATGTTGTTGGTGGAAACTGTACAACTATGACACTCCCAGTCTAGTGGCTATTTATTCAAGTCCGTTGGATATTTTTCAGTGTTTTACCTCACGACAGGAGAAGAAGCCTTTAATTCTGAAGGAATTATTATACACTGAGGCAAACAGTCTTTCTCAGTGGAAATAAACTGACTGCTATGCATTACACTCTTGCTTAAGCAGACAGGGATGGTCTGGCTGTTAACTGGACACCCACATTTCTGTTCACCGAAAGTGTGTGACTTTTCAATATAATATCAGTAGGGAATCATGTTGACGGTAAAATATTGATGGGATTTCCCACACACCTTGAATATCTCGTCGCTCCACTGAAGAGACCAGGTTGTATATAATAGAACTCAACTTGTAACGAAATCGGACATTATACTTACTTGTTGAATCTCTGAATTTACAGCTTGCTTATCATCGTGCTGCGCTCGAACATAGCTATAAACTGATTCACCGCATGAATGACGCTTCACACTCCCAGCATTCATGAGAGACAACCGCGTGCGTCAAAACTGGAATGCATGTGCCATTTGTTGGTTACATCTAGGAGACCCCGTATTATTATTGTTATTGATAGTTATCACATCCAGTAGATTTGTGGCAGGAACCGGAGAAAATAAGCCTGATTTTTTCGCGTACAGAATTCGTATAAGTTCTTAAGCAACCACTTTTTCAGTAGTATTCCATTTCCTTTGACCAGCATATGTTTATCATTCATTTAAATTACATAGCATAGTACGAATAAAGATATTCTTGACCGAAGTAAAATCCCCAACCCAACATGCCTTTTCATCACACACGTGCACGAAAGCCTCTCATATGGTACTTTCCTAGACATCGTGTAAAAAATCTCTAAACTGACGATCAGGCCGAGAGTCTTATTGCAGTACCCTACAATGGAACTCACTCGTGTACCCAGCATTTAGACGAGGCCCAATGCTCAGTATCGAGTATTTTCAGGGTCTTGTGCTTACGCGCAGAAAATATAAACACATATACTACCTTTTCTCGATGATCGTAATCAGACCGAGTTATACCACTGGTGGTTTTGGCTGACGAAGTGGTCATCACGAGCTGACCACTGGAAGGCATCCGTCATGATAGTCCATCACGCTATGGATGACAACTGGTCAGTATTCATAGTCTGCCACAGGTGAAGAGGACTATATCTTTCAATGCCTGCATGACATAAGCCCCTCGAGACCAACTGGAACAAGCGAATTATCAATACGTGTGATCCACATATTACTGGACACCAGGTTCCAGTCATAAATGGGACAAACCCGGTTGACTGGTACTGCAATGGATGGTACCTAAAACGATGGACACAACTAACGTAGCCTTCGTAAGCTTTTGATTTTAAATTGAGTAATGACCCTACAGAATAAGGTACAAAAACAATATCTTATCAAAATGCTACCGTCGCAGTTCAAAAGTCGGTCTGAACTGGGTGCAGTATTCGAAAGAGTATTGTCGAGGAGTTTGTAAAAAGAACAGTTGATGGTAGAATGCAGTCCTGGTGGCTCTTTTTTGATATACGGAATTCTTCTTGACCCCGTTGCTACCCATGAGGGATAGCCAACCTTGGAGTCAGGAATCTTTTTATCAGTTCTAAAGTTCAGTGAAACCATGCGACCCTAGGCCGGTATTGCGAGTCAGAAGAGAATCTAAAAATGTATGATTTTTCAGGTTAAAATGTAAGCTGCGTAGTCTAAATGGCTCCAAAAGCAAATTTTTCTAGTCCTCAGATGAAAACAACTTATTATCAGAGTTTGAACAGCTCGTAATCCGTTATTCTTCTATTTCAGTCATTATTGTTCGTACCGACACAATACAATTGGGACTCTAGAAGCACTGTCTAAATTCGAATGAAAAACCTTCTTCTTTGTGAGCTTTAACTTTTTAATTTTTCATGTGAAACTAAACGAAGGTAGGAAATATGGAATTCCCGATAGCTGAATATTTCTCACGTTAGTTCTATAATATTCCGCGCGAAGTTGAAACTGAGTTATTGTGAATAGTAGGACGAATCTGGCTGAAGGTTGACAAATAAAATCTCATAAAGCATGGAATATGAATAATTTATTGAGGCAAGAAGTTATAAATCATTGCCTGTGACTTAAATAATGCTCCTGCTAGGAACAGCCCCATTCCTACAAGTGTCTATTTTATTTCTGCGTAGCGGAAGCAATCAAAACCAAGTAAACACATTTGGAAAAAATCTCAATTTTCTGGTGACGTATTATCAAGTTCGCTGTTGATGGTAGGCTTGGAAGAAAGTTGTGGACACTTTGAAATACATGACCTTGAAACGAGGGTCACGTGAGCGTGATCCTGATCACTTTCGCGATGATAAATAAATGCTCATTTGTGACAGGGAATTTTCACTGCTCTACTAAGTACGAGAGTGATAACGTCATGTTAGTAAATTCTGTAGGATTTTTGTGTAAGGTTTTGTCCAGAAACTTCCGTACACGAATAAGCATTTCTTTGCATTGAGCATGTAAAACTGGTGCTACCACAAGATGTGGTAGACAGAAAACGCGCGCAGTCAACAAGGACGATGAGCAATGAGCACATCTGAAGAGATTGTTTGTGTGTAAATTCGTACAGACCGTTACAAAAGAGTAAGAAGCAAAATGAACCCCTCTATCTTCAGTCCGATCAGAAGCCGGAATTATGCGCCCAATAAGAGCGATCATCGGTTGCGATTGAAAAGAAATTCAAATTTTGTCATGATTTGTTTTGGCCTTCGATCTACTTTCCATGCTTCATAGTTAAATTTGGGGACTCACAAGATCGGTATCCATGAAAATAATTCCAAAAAGAAACTCATCCCAGTGATTTCTAAGTTGTGAAACTCATTATATCAGTTGATATGAGTTGGAATACATCATAACTATCCAAGAGGGAGGAGTATTATTTATGACATTATGAATAATAGAAAATTTATCGACTTGAAAAATTCACATTTTCGGTCAGTCATATTTTAAGTTAGTTTAGGAGAACTACTCTGCAGCCAACTAATGCGTTAGGCTATGTCTCCAATGGGAATGGGAATGTTATTGTCGTGAATGTATCCATTCATTTATTGTATGATTTTACCGTGGCGGAAAGATGGTAGTTTTAAGGGTCTAGCCACAGAATTTTGCCCCTTTAAAGCCCCAATTCAATTATGATGGTGAGATTTATAAACTTTAAAAAATAATTCAGTGTGCTTTCTTCACAATGACGGATAATTTGCATCAGGTTTTAAAGTTCGATGTTGAGGACATATTAATTCCAAAGACCACCGTTTCATCGGAATACCTCTACATAGTATGTAGCATGCTAACCGGTCTCCAGTGCAAACTGTAGTAGTAGACGAAAATAGACCAGGAAATGTGACTGGGTGGACGGACAGAAAATCTCGGCAGAAAGAAAATAAAGTGAAATGGATGGTGCAAAAATGGAACGCAGCTCTCCAGAGTTCTAGCCATAGGAATTTCTGCATCAACCATTCATTATCGAACAACGTCTTCATTGCAGTTCAGTTCAATTCCCAGAATTATACGACAGTTCATCGACTTAATTGAGATGGTGTAGAGACGAGTGCCAAGTGGCTCTGTGAAAGCTTCTAAAAGGTTTGTTAATCACTGGCTGAATTGATTCCAAGACACTCAAAAGTATAAAGTACGGTTTCGCCATAATGAATGATTTATCGACAGTTTTTTGTATTACTCGTTGATGCGTGTTCGAGAAAGTGTGTTGACTGCGTAAATTTACAGGTCGGTAAAACAAAGGAGTGCTGCGCAGGAGAAAGTTGCGAAACACGGGGAAAAATATGAAATGTAAGGGTACCCACAAGTATTATAATACATAGACTGTTCTAATCCATAAAAGATCAGACACGTTGGTGGACAAGTTCGTCTCGAAGCTAGTACTGAATGAATGTGACTTATGAAGTCTTATTTTGGCGAAGTAAACGGTCGAACACAACCTCGTTTAATTCGGCTGACTCAAAATCACTTACACTGGGAGGTTTGAGTTCTAGCTTGGACTGGGTCGGTATGTACTGGAACTGATGAAGCCAGTTTGCAGTGATGGTTTTCACTGATGAGTGTGGTGCAGATGATGAACCACTTCATAACCTCGTGAGAGGTTGCAGTCAATTAGAAGCTGTCGAAGACGAAACAGTAAATTGTGAATGATAGACTAATTTCACTACGTCTGAATGATGGTTGCCCCATGGGACTGGAAAACTATTAGGATTCGCTTCACCCGGGTAATTCTTGGTGGTAGCTGTAGTGGTCGAGTAATTCAGAGAGTTTATCTCATCAAGTTTATGGGGCTTCAAACCACGGCCCACATTAATGATAGACAACCATCCTCTCCGGTCCGACTCATGAGCATACCTAACCGGCTGGAACTTTACGTGGCTCCACGCCGAAAATGCTAGATTTATGCAAGATGGAACATTAGAGATTTCTGGCGTTCCCCTTCGGCTATAAAGGAGTAAAAACAGGGCAACAAAAAGCTACCCGAGCTTGCCGCCAGAGCATCCCATCAACTACACTTGTGTTTGCGAAATCATCACCGATAATTTCCGTCACTTACCTCCCTTATCTTGTAAACTAACGTGGTTAAATGATAATGGCATCAGTCAGTCACACTTTTCATGGAATAAGTCGTGTTTGAGAATCAACCAATAAAATGAGATAAACTGGATTTGGCCGCGTCAAGTTGATTGAGCGCTCAATCAAAATGAGATAACCTAACTCATCGGTCTACTAACTTCTGTTCCTCGTCTAATCTGACCTTAACAGTCAGCTCATCCATTTCCCTTCCACATACCATAGGAACCCATTTCGCTTTTTTACACATGAGCACGGTGGAGATGGGGCTAATAGTGCGATATGAGGTGAATTTTCATCACTGAAACGCGAACCGGTCTGAGTTTAAGGGCAGAAATAAGTAAACTGATTTGACCTGTTGGCCGATTAGTGCTTTTATACACCGGTGATTAATTAGTGCCTGACCGACTAAACAAAGTCCAACGGGGCCACCCCGTCCTCGTTCCTCCATTTGAGGGGGGGGGGTTGTTATCAAGGTCATTACTGAGCTTTCACAATCCGGGTTTGTCTTGCGCTTCGTTGGATCCGGACCATTTTCAAGCGTTTTGTTCAGCTAAGGTTTGCGGACCAACGTTTTACCGTTAGGGGGAGGACAGAGATTGTTGTTCATTCTTGTCACTAGAGTTTAGCAGGTTGGTGTTAATCAGTTCATGGTGCTGGGAATTTTGGATTGCAAACATTTTACCGTCAACAATGATAAATGAACTAACATGAGGGTATTTAATAAAAGATTGGAAGCAAATGGCTGTATTATGGTGAATTTCATGGGAGCGGGTGGAGAGCGTACTATTGCAGATGAACTCCGAAAAGATTGCTTTTAGATGCATAAATCTGTTGGTGACAAAATGGGCACATCAATGATCAATGTTCATAATCTATCCTGTGAATCTCCCCATACCAATTCCGCCGGTACACCTTATTTCACATGTGAATATCTGAAACATTTTTAATCGTGACCTATGTTGATCTTATTGAAGAGTTGTGCTTAGAACTGATGCTTTCCACTGTCGATTTTTGAACCCCCCTCCCTTTGAATTAATGTATCGGAGTCAAGATCAGTTCGAAGTGTATCGAATGTGTCAACTACCATACGCTACCTCAGAGCAATATGTGAAAGGACGGAATTGACAAAATGAAGACCAATCAAAGCACAACAGGCTGAGTGATATCGATTTATCGACTGAATGTCGGCTGAACTGTTTATGCCTCTGCGGTGACCGGTGGTGGTCAAGTGGTTTAGAGCGTTTGGTTGCCACCTCGGAGGTCCGAGGTTCGAGTCCCAGGCACCATCGCTTACCTTGGCGGTGTACAGTTACCCACTGTCGTCCGGGTCGTTACCACATCCGACCTAGTAGGACCTTATACGAGTCTCCACTCCAAGTCTAAGGGTATGGTTACCGCTTATTCCTAACAGTGCAGTGGGTCATCGTGGCTTTGGGGTATATACGCCTTCCAGTACACTCATGCGCAATCTTTTAATAAAAACAAACCGGATATATGGGTAGTGACGAAATTCTCAATACCTCTTGGCTTCTCGAATTAATCTATTTCTCACATTCAAGTTTTCACTGTGGCACACTCTTTAATGGTACCTAGAAAAACGGTGACGTTTCCTGTCCTAAGCGCTAGAAATTAATTCTCGAGCTTGTTCAGATCGGAGCCGCTGGCAGAAATTCCTACAAATTCAGTCATAATAACTTCTAGTTTTTTTCACTACTGTAAAAACGGAAGGCAAATAGATAGACGTATGTATGCCTATAACATGTTTAGCTTCATGTGAGACATGACATGATGCAAAACAGTTTTCAAAGTGTTGTGTCCAAAATTTAGAAAACAGAACGAACGTTTTTGGAATGAATCACGAACGAAAGGTAATGCCACAAGAAGTAACGTTACAACATCGTCCCCCTTTTTAAAGAAAAACATTCAGAATGTGTACAAAATATGTGAAACAAGAGAAAGTGCAAACACGGAGTTAGACAGGAATGACAAACCACTGCAGTTTTGGTATGAGTGATTATATGGTGAGAAACAAAGCCCCGTTTCTCTAAAAAAAGGTGGAACAAATGAAAACAGTCAATAGGTCATAAATTCGGTTCAAGTTATGAATGCGAGGTCTCTAAAAAATGTAGTATGTGTAAGATGTGGGTTATTTCCTGTAGTTCTAAACACCAGACTGGTACCTAACGACTGGAAACCGCACTCTTCCTGATCTCCTAACTGAGCTTCCCGAAAAGTTCAAGTAGGTGTCGTCCTCTCTATCTCGAGATAGGAGAGGTTTTGGAGGTCGGTCTTTCGTTAGAGACGTATAGAGTCGCCTCACATTTAACACTGATCCATCTGACAAGTTGTAAGTTCCTGGTGTGTATCCACCCTCAATCTTCGCGGAAGCTGTTAGTCGGTGCTCACCTTTCCCTCTGAACGGTCGGAAAACTCTTACATACTGGCCAACCTTAAGTGGTTTCCCGGCTCTGTAGTATGAACCGTGATAATTGGATCTTCTTTGGATCTGATCTGATTCCTTTGTATTCACAAGTGGAATCACCTCATTCAGCTTTGTGCGGATCTGTTTAACCCGTATCAGCTCCGCTGGAGTTTTTTGCTTTGCTGAATGAGAAACAGTTCGGTAGGTGCTTAAGGCAATAAGTAGTGCGTCGTCCCACGAGGTACCCTCTTGCTGCACAGTTTGTATAGTCTCCTTCAGAGTTCAATTCAAGCTCTCGACTATTCCATTCGCTGTTGGGTTATATGGAACTGTCCTTGAGTGTTTGATGTCGTTCGTACGACAGAATTCGTGAAACTCCTTGCTTCTAAACTGAGGACATTTATCTGTCACAATTTCCTCTGGCAGACCGAACAGTGCAAACAGGTGTCTGAGCCATTTAACGACTACAGTAGACGTCACTTCCTCACAGTGTAGAGCTTCGGGCCACTTACTGTAGGAACAAGTGGCAACGAGAATATTTTGCTTACCCAATGGAGCCTTCTGGAATGGACCCATGATGTCAATAGCCACTTTGTCCCATGGACGCATGGGATATTCGGTCGGATGCACTGGTGCAGAAATCGGTTTGGCTGTTTTATCGGAATGCTGACATGCCGAACAATCTTTAACAGCAGCTTCAACCGAGGTGTTTAGTCCAGGCTACCAATAAAACACCCGAACTCGCGCTTTAGTACGAACAATCCCCGGATGCCCCTAATGGGCGCACCGATTGACGGTTGAGATCAAACTGCGAGGAACAACGTATCGGTCTCCGCGTAGCACACAGTTGTCAACGACGGATATTTCATCGCGAAGAGTGAAATAAAAAAGAATATCTGGAGAAATTGAACGTCTTTCTGGCCATGAAGATCCTGAAAATCGGATTATTTGAGTCAGTGTTGGATCTGTTTCCGAATTTTCCTTCAATAAACCTCTGGTTATTGCACCACACTGGTGGCCTTCCAAAGCGGATACAATTTTGGTCTCTTCGATATCCTCATTTTCATCGGATGCCCTCAATGGAAGTTGTGAGAGAGCATCAGCCACTTGATTTCGGGACACCGGAGTGAACTGTATTTCGAAGTCATAGTTGAGAAGGCGAGTGTACCAACGACTAGTTCGAAGTGGCCTGTGACCTTTGTTGCCACAACTCAGGAGACCAGTGAACGCTGAATGATCCGAGAGCAACGTATATGAGCGCCCGAACAAGTACAAATGCAATTTTTGACAACCCACACACAAGCAAGAGCTTCTTTCTCGACTGTGGAATACCTCCTTTCAGTTGGGGACAAAGACCGTGACGCAAACGCAACTACTCTCTCGTGACCATTGGGAATCTAGGATAGTACAGCCCCCACCCCCCCCCCCCACTTCCCTCCTGCCCGCGACACCAACTGTTGTGTCCACAATTAAGTAAACAGAATGAATGTGTTTGGAATGAATCACGAATGAAAGTCAATGCCGCGTGAATTAGCGTCACAACACATAGAAACCCTTCTGGTATGACAGACAGGTAACTTTCCTTGTTAGAACCTGGTGAATAGTACATTGTTCAGAGTATCTTTTATAACGCTTCACCAACAAGATTGATCGTGATTTCCATGCAACTCCTATCAGCCGATGTGGTAAGCCTTGAGATCTCAAGGTCATTGAAATGAGTTTATTCGGAAATGTTTTCACGACCGACGTACCTGTAAGCCCCTGAGCCTCACCGTAGTTTGTGAGAAGTAAACAGATAACGGATACTAATTGAGACTCTACTGGCACCATTTAACGGTTGTAGCATTAGTGGTTTGTATGATACCCGGTTTCGGTCGACTAAAGCCCCTCACATTTCTCCGTCGTTGTTTTCAATGGCGCACAGGAATTTATTATCACATTTCCCTGGTTGTATCATGAAAGCTCTCTGAAATTGGTTTTCTTTGGTCCCACTGCACATAACATCACTACTCCAATTTGATATGTTCATTTTTTCAACACCAGATTCTGCTATGACACTACGTTTTAGAAGATTTGTGCGGAAAATCATGTTGTTGTCCAGGAAACGAAGATAAAACAAATTCGTCACATGAACAAGGGCTCAGTGGACTCGCAACATGTTATTCTTCTTCCCTTTATTAAATTAGCGGGTTTCCCCTATTTTCACAGCAGCATTCTTCAACTTTGGAAAAACAAAATGAGTAATTAGCCGATCACTTACATATGACCTTGAAACCAAGATCAGGCAATTAAAATAAACCAACCGTTTTTCCTCGGTGAGGCTACCACTCACCATGAGTTGGCTGTTGGACTGCCAGAAAACATAGTATTCTGCAAGTGTGCTCACTTCGTTTTGGGTTCCTTCTATTTGGCAAAATCATAGTTGAAATTTTAGAAAAAAGAAATGTTTCTCGTACAATCATCATTTATTTATCGAGAACGAAAACCTTCTTTGTTGAATTTCACCTTTATCGGTTCACCAATAAGCCGTATCTAACATTCAACCGATTTCGGACTTCTGAACATTCAGCTGATCAATCGTAGTGACCTAGGTCATCGCAGCACAACTAGCATTATTGATATCAAGTTCTATAGATTTATGTATTTAACTTTTATATTACGATACTACGAAAATTTCAGGAAAGACGAATTGATTACGAAGGAAAAATTTTGTCTAGCAAATTTCGACAATATATATGTAGGAAGTACAGTTGTTCTCAAATGGTATGTCATATTCAACATCGCAGTTTGTAGTATATGTAATATTGGCAGTCTGATTTATAAATTAGGATGATAGCGACAACTGATTATAGTTTAAGTGCCATTCAGTCCTAATGTTATCACTGATCCGGCGGACATTGCGTTGCAGCCCCTTTGGCTTGGTCTTGCGTCAGAGTGTGGTGTGTCCATAGTCACAGTTTATCTTTACTTCATGCAGAGATTTTCTGTCAAATCGAGGCTACTTTTTGGCGGTTACAGCGTAATCCCCTAATTATTTTGAACTGACTCTATAGCTCTTGATAGAGACATTTCGAAACACCTCTTCGAACTCAACAGAGCAACATATTTAAGGCGTATTCTTAAAGAACGACACCAGATACTCACTCACATGAGTAGTTCAGAGATTTGGAGGCCATTAGTTATGAAACCACAACACACCAATCATGTGTCTTTCCACCGCTAATTGCTCCTTGTTCCACTTCGGTTCTTTTTCTGTCTTTCTTTCTCTCTCTCTCTCTCTCTCTCTCTCTCTCTCTCTCTCTCTCTCTTTCCAAATAATCGATGTCAATGGAATGCGTGCATGATTTCCAGTTATTTGTGAGCACCGACGATGTCTGTCGTTCAGATGGATGACTTTCTTAGCCGATTTGCCGTTGAGCCTCAGGACAAACGTTGCTAGGCCATCGTCAAATCATTTTTCCGCTGCTGCATGTGACCTTGGCTCTATAGATAAGCTTGAAAGTAGATATTTCACCTGTTGGAAATATTTCGACTTGGGGACATTTAAAATACCGATCTTTTCACTGCAGTACGGAAAAATTTCATTATGAAATGTATAGTGCGAACAGAAGAATTAAACTCCGACAATCGTGCTGCTTCTACTGCCATCGATACCAGATAATCAAGAAATGCGATAAAATGATATCGCTGTATAGTTTGTTTTGTATCGGTGAAAATGTCTGTCACCAAAATATTCGTTTCAGTCGGAAAAAGATCAACCGAATTATTCATGCACAGTTATTATATGTCTTCCGTGAGAGTGTTTTTTTATTATTCCATGCATTCATTAGTTTTATGGACTTCGGTTGGTTTATGTTAATGTATCGAATAGGTAAACAGAAGCACCGAGGTCCATTTGAAACCCGACCAGTGGGATAAAGTTTGGTCTAATTTCCAGTCTTCTCTGAAATTTTCACTCAAGCCGTGTGTGCGTACATCCAGCCATCTGTATTCACCTTCGGATTTCCGTGAGAACTTTTGCACACGCAATAATAATAGATTCTTGCCCCGCGAAAACGAATTACACCCATCGAGTTTCACGAACTTTCACAGTCAAGCACTACACCATTTTCCGCTTTGTTTCGAAAATAGGTTCAAATTGCTCGGGAGTGCCGCCCTATTGGCTTAGATTTCCTCCTGATTGATCTGAAGACCGGCACATCCATCACCTTTACACATTTTGCACCGTGCACTCGTCGTCCGCGTACCCGCGCCATGATGTGCGACCACAGTTACGCACGTGGACCCGATCATGTGACCAAAGCTAAGAAGTTCAGTAACCATCATGTGACCGAAGCCGGTGATCTAGAGGCACGCCCATCAGTCGGCTTTACGAGTTCCAAGTGGGAGAGGTGCCCCAACCAGGTGAAATCACACTGCGATCAGGGACTGTCTGCGAGAGTAACGATGGCAAACATGAACTGCAGTGTAGTTACAACGGAGCAAATATATCCGGATTTCAGTCCGTCCTCAACGTTGCCGCTTTGTCCACTTCGCCCACTTGGATCGTGTAAGGCCGACTCAAAGGCCTGCCTCTGTCCACTGGTCTTGTTAACGATCACTTCTTGATCGCCTGCTCCGGTTACATGGTACTTCCTAAACCTCTGTTTTGGTCAGGACAATGTCGAGTCCACGTGCGTAACTGTGGCCGCACTTTATGGTGCAGACGAGTACACGGTGTGGGCACCTACGCGAAATGTGTAAGGCTGATCGATGTGCCGGTCTTCAGACCAATCAGGAGAAAATCTAAGACAGTCAACTGGAAGGCATTTCCGACTAATTTTGACCTATTTCTGAAACAATGTGGTAGATGGTGTGGTCTCTCATAATAACGGATAAATTATTCCGCGAATCGCTCACTTCACAGAACAGCGACAGAAAAAATCCTTTAAATCAGAATCCCTATGGTGCGGTGGGGATACGTTTTACAGACCCAAAGAGGGAATTGCTGCCGCCAGACACCAGATTGTACAGTACCAAGTGAAATAATAAACCAGTTATCTAGACAGTGGCATTTCATTTGGAAGTCAGATTCGGAGAAACGTTTTAACGCGTTTGATTTTCGACAACCCCGATTGGGGAGTAGGCCAGTTCTACTGAGAGGGTCACAAACGCGGTCTCTACGAGTGAAGGAATCACGAAAATTATCGGTATTCGAACATCACTATTCTCCTAGAATTGTTCGACTGCGGTGGGAACACCGTACCAGTAGTGCTAAGGCTGGGCGTACATTATTGGATGCAAGAGTTGTTTGGTACACGTGTGGCCCATTCCATCGGCTTGCAACTTTCGCTAAGCCTAGTACTGGTTGGGAGGTAAACAAGGATGGAGTGTGTGACTCCGCAAGACGTACAAGGAGCTTCTCCAAAAAATGGTGATTGACATTGTAACAAAGACGAGAACACCGGGTAGGATACTTGTATCCCAACGGCCACACAGGTTCAGTCATGGTAGTCCATATGCCTCCTTTTGTCTGCTTCTGGAAGCCTCCGACACACTCATCGTCTGTTCTTTTGTCTGTGGCCCTCGTGTGGTTCGTCCGTTCACCTTGATCTTCACGTCGTTCCCTTGCCCCAGCATTCCTCGTGACAACATTGCCACGACCAATGGAACTGCTGTATTCACACTGATTCTATCAGTCGCAGTTCTCCCCTTGCTGTTTTGATACACCTATAATATTTTGTTGATTTGCAATCGAAGCTGCTGGTGTAACACAAAAGTATAGCCTTCCGCAACCAGTGCGTGATCATCGAGTGCTAGGAGGTTTTGGGAAACGAAAAAAGTCTCCTCCGTCAGGAGTGATTGCTATGATATGCATTGTAAAATCTCGATATCTGCAAATTCAGTTGACGGGTAATGCAAACGGACTCGACGTTCGATCTACTGTAGTTAGCTCGATCTTTTCCTAGTGGTATCGATAAAGTAGGAAGTGTGTTCTGAATGATATCTGAAAAACTGTTTATGTGACTGACATTCGCCTTCATATAGCAGTGGACGATCGTCTGCATTGTAGTAGCTAGCTTGCACAAAATATGGTGTTTATAAAATGTACAAAAGGCTCTTATGTCGGGATTTTCGTTGTTGCATACATATGCCCTTGGATGTACCGTTTCCTCGACGGATATTGATCATTAGAAAGCGTCATTGTTGTCGAGGCGTGCGGCCGATCAAAGCTTCGGTGTGCACGAACGTTGATGTTGTTTTCGCAACAAAGAGCGGAATCGGCGTGGTCATTTCAAACATGCACACACACGCAAACAGAAACACACACACATGTACACATGTACACACACGAGATATGGGCAAGCTTGAAACAAGACTTCCCCAGGTAGTCATAAATAAGACGGCCTAGATTCGGCTACCAAAATATCGTGTAATGTAGACGTGCGATTGATCTCACTTTTCTAGCCCCTTGCTGGAGCACATCAGTTTGGGTTGTTTTCCAAACCGCACCCTGCGCGCCCCCGCCCCTCTCATTCTCCTCCAAACCGTACGAACAAGCTTTACGAGCAACGTTAGAAACCGCCTACCCGCCGAATTGACGATGATGAACAAAAATGTCGCAGGCGGATTTGGTCGGTCAAAATCTACTACGGCTGGAATTTCGGGACTATCCAGTTCTCAACACAACAGATTGATTCGTGTAAAAATGAACCTTACTGAAGGTCATCTGGGTTTTTTTTTCTATCGCGTTTTCCGTAGCAGCTTCATTGTTTGTGGACAAAACTACGGCATGTGTGCTTGTAGGTACGCGATGGTATTTGTTTGTACTAGTCACCTGAAAAATGTTGCAATCCTTCGTTTGCTTGATTTGGGACTTGATGGGGAAAATTCTTCATGAAATGAAATGGAATCAAATCAGTTGATGCACCCGAGGTTGAAGAATGTTGAGTTAATAAGAAATCTTTCCTATGCCAGCGCCAACAAGTCAAAACACAAGCGTGCATGCTTTGATCAGTAGAACCGGTGTTTCACGGCGTCGATGAAATCTCTGTGTTTGCGAGGGAACCTCATCAAGGGAACTGTATTAATCACTGAAACGGGCATTAGTAGGGGATGTTGAAATAACTTTACGAAGACATGAATAAAGGGGGACGTGAATGGCCAATCAGCGTGACATCCGATTGTCTCTCAAGGGTCGAGTTCAGAATGCAGCGGTTAGGTATGTTCTTTTATCCAGTTCAGAAACATGGCTGTTGAGGGTAGAAGATAGGCGAGGACTGTCGGTGTTCGAGCACCGATGTCTCCGTGGCACGGCACGAGTATGGTGGGAACACCGTATCAGCACTGTTGAGGTTAGACGTAAGATGTTGGCAACCAGAGGATAGTCTCTGGATCAAGTGCTGAATCTAAACAGGTTAAAGTGACTGAGACAAGTGTCACGCATGCCACCGATGGACTTCTTCGGCATACGCTTTTCTCTGAAACAGGTAATAATTGGATGGAAGGTCGATGCGGTCAGTCCATGATATTGCAAAGAGGTATAAAAATCATGTCCATGCCAAGTATTGCATGTTAGACTTCCAGGTTGGGGTCTGCGTGATCCTCCTACCAAATAGTTGGAGACGTTAGGTGTCGCGGTCAGCGGTGTAGTTGCATTGAAACTCTCCGTTTGTTTTCGTGATTTCCGCTTCTTGCCTTGCATTCGGTTGTTCTTTGCTTCATGCTTCTATTCTTTTTGTGTGTTGACTGGACGATGCAATGAGGTGACAACTGAAACCACAGCACTGAAGTGAGGAGTTATTGGTTGAACGACCTGAACTGACTGATCAATCAACGTGGTCGAAGAAAACTCCTGACAAGCGGTACAGCGTGTGGACAGTATATACTGGATGAGACTACTGTAGGATTTTCAGCCACATCTAGAAATGTACTGAAGGAATCCAACAATGGGTTTCGAATATTTAGCAAATCAACTCCGGATTATTACAACGAAAAAACGAACTTAATGCGATACATAAAATACAACACGTCAAATCAAGTGAAATGGAGTATAAAAAAGACTTTACCTGCAGTACATAAGATATCTAATTTTTAATGCAACTACGGCGGCGTTGCCAAAAGAAAAGGTCGTTAACTATGGACGTGTTATCTGTTCATGGTTTGTGAATCTGTTTGGAATGGAAAAATGTAGATCCGATTAATTACTACTTTTATAATGATAAAACAAAATGCCCAGACAATTGGGGTGGGGGCTATTATTTTTGAATAAGACTAGAAGACCACCCGGTGAGTTCGGTAACTAAAGGGTGTGTGAGAGGTTGAACAAAACCATCGGGATGCGGCATAGCAACAGTTGCATCCTCAGTATACGTAATACGCACAAATTCATCGTGTTAACAGCCTCGAAAAAAGAAGAGAAACACAAGCGCTATTCAAAAGACCACGGGTGGAGATGGCTTATTCAAATGTCGAGAAATTTTAAGCACCTTTAGAGCATAGCTCTCATCTGAACATACAAGTCAATAGCGTTAGATTGCACGAATGTATTCCGGACCATTTCACTGTATCTTCACTAGTGCATACTGCAGTCAAGGTGATCATTTATAAACGGTAAATTGGACGTTCTCATGAGACCGAAGGCAAAAGTGCAAACACGCACACACAACTAATGATAGCAAATATGTCACAAACAATCAACGACTATTGAGATACGCGGAGGCACTAGCGAATAACCAACGTCACCCTCAACTGTGCAAACAGCGAGGGTGGATAATTACGTTAGCCTTGCCTTGGTGACGTTTTTTTTATTTGCTATCATCATTTGTGTGCGTGTTTGCACTTTTGCCTTCGGTCTCATGAGAACGTTCAATTTACCATTGATAAATGATCACCTTGACTGCAGTATGCACTAGTGAAGATGCAGTGAAATGGTCCGGAATACATCGTGCAATCTAACGCTATTGACTTCTATGTTCAGATTTGTGTCGGGAAAGTTATGTTTTCGATAGCTCTCATCGCACAAGTTCTGTGTCCTCTTCTAATGGGTTAGATTTATTTGTTCACGAATGCAATTCACCATACAGTGTCAATTCCGTATTGGATAGAGTAATCCGGGCAGCGCGAACGCAGTATAGAAAAAGAATATAGAATGTATTTTACCCTGTTTCTCGTGAATCAGGAAAGTTGCTTCTTTTGAAGTGTCCGGTAATCCTCGACTCTCTGTTACACAGATGAAGAAGAATGCTTAGACTCGTTGTCGATGCTAACCTGTATGACATTTCGTTCACATTGGTACCGATAATAAGAGATTCCAACCACAAAAAATTCAGCCACGAGAGGGAGAGGATCGAACACCATTCACAAACTGTGATATAAATAGTGTAAAAGGGACATTAATAATAACAATAATAATAATAATAATAATAATAATAATAATAATAATAATAATAATGGCAATGATAGCAAGGAAGCTAGTGCCAGTGACTCTTATACTACATAATTCACTTTGTATGATGTATGGTTATTTGTTGTCGTTGTTTCTTTGCTTGTGCCTAAATTCCTGCATCAGATATTTGTAGTTCTTTTGTTGAATCACATACTGAATCAACCGAATCGACCTACAGACACTTTGTTTAGACGCACCCGCCCTCCGTATCGGTGCCGGGTCAAAGTAAACGCCGGAAATTGTGGTCACCTAGGGCCCAATCTATCCCCCTTGCCTGCCTCCCAATGGCTGACAAAATGATTTGGACAAAGACAGTATCTGAATGGGTAAAGATTTTGGAGTTTGGCATTTTTAACGTGTAAATGTCACTGACAGTACACGTGAAACTGATGACTCTGTGTACGCTGTCATACGTGGTAACCACAATGACCGAAACAAATAGACCCCATGGCAAGCAAAACAGCCGGAGCACCCGGATGGTTACTTGTTTTCGCTGACTGAAGCACACGTTGGCGAGCTAAGGCGAGAGCGTTAGGGAAGACAGTTACACGATCGTCACGTCGTTGTGATACACTCAATCCATGAAGTCAACTGAGGTAATCTCCACGGGTTGCCAGTCTAGTCCCGACGGAAAATTACACCGTCTACACGGAAAGGGAATGACTGAAAAAAGGGGGTTACCGGTAGTCCGCTGGATTATCGTTTTGTTTCTTAGTAGAACGCAGTTGGGAGTTGAGAGTTCCTTTTTATGATTATGATTTGTTAACCCCAAGGTATGATTATGTGGCTGTCGTTTTCATGTTTGCTGATTAACCCCCACTGTGTCACAAAGAAGATACGATGAAGAACAGGTTCGTCTTTGACAGTTCCATCATCTGATATATATATATATATATATATATATATATATATATATATATATATATATATATATATAATGTCCGAAAGTCGGATAAAGTGATATTAAGTTGCGAACCAAAAACCCAATTATAATGTCCACCTCAGATCGTTTCCTTTGAATTTTATCCCTCGCACTCAGGTAAAATTCAATCGACGGGGAACAAAACTGCGCCGAGTCAGCCGGGAAACTGATCGAATAACACCGGAACATTTGGCCTATCTGGACGAATCACCAGACTATTGTCAGCATGATCCGGTGCTTCAAATCCCTGGCACACATGGCCGTGAGTGTCTACCGAATTCGACGGAAGAAGCCAATTGCGTCCACTTGTGCTGTAACCGCGGTTCTCGCGTTTTACTACGCGAAGTTCAAGATAAGTGCCGTTGTCAGTTTCACTGGTGCTGTCGTGTTGAGTGTCAGACCTGTGTGCGAACAGAAGAGTATCATGTGTGCAACTAGGGAAGAAAGCCGGATAATGAAAATTGTGCTCCAATTGAACGGAAGGGGCTGTGAAATTTTGCGAAAAGTAAAGTGGCCATCGTAGACCCTCTTCTCCCTTGCTCTCTCCCAACAGGCATGCACACATACCTTCAACTCCGTCCAGCTAATTGAATCCCATAATCTCCAACTAACTACTTCGACAAGCTTTTTCTGTTACTTGGACAAGCATTTAAAAGCATCCAGTTCCAATCATCACAAAATTATCTCATATCGAACCCTCATATCTCATATTCTCTAATCGGTTCTTATTCCCTTGTGACTGATTGTAATCGTTTACATTGCCCCGCACAAAAATGCTGTCAATCTGACCATGGCAGCTGGGTGACCTTTATCACACACACACACACACACACACACACACACACACACACACACACACACACACGTACACGCATACATGCACACATACATACATACATGCTTACATACATACATACATACATACATACATACATACATGCAAACATACAAACTAGCATATACTCATACATGCATCAAAACAGACATGGAATGAGGATTATAACGCGTGATTATCACTAGACTCGAGTGTGACTAAATTTAGTCATTTTTGTATACGCTCCTATGTGTGTATGAGAGTGCTTTATTGCCCTCTAACTTGTACAGCACATTCGGACACATGTTTGGTATTCGTTCATTCTTTCGCACCAGTTGGGATAATCACATTTTCATTGAAACCTAACACTACTACTATCTTGCCTATCAGCAGTCATATTTATTTGCATTTTTGTTCTCTCTCTGTTTATGATGATGATGATGAACGATGGTAATGAAAAGGACTATACCAATAGTCGTGGTAAATAAAAATGGTGATATTTTTGACAGCAGTACTCCTGAAACTGCTGGTCCCGTTGTATAATCTGGTATCACTTCATCATGTCTATTTTATGGAACAAAACATGTCATTATTATCATCTATTTTGTATTGATTATGGTCGCTGTTTAAATGAGTTCCAAGTGTTAAAGTCCGTCGACCCTGAAGGAGGTACGACTCTAACCACGCCTTAGTACCGCGTGTACTTTAGCAGCATAGCCACGCAGTCACGCATGAGTTCGAATACCACCAGGATTTACGACTTCGAGTAGTTAGATCGATTCAACGTTCGTCGGCTTTGTCGAACTGCATATCAAAGATAACTGTCAATGATCGATGACTTGCCGTCCCAATGGACAACGAACTGTTAGCGATGGGGCATTCTCTTTGTGTATGTACGCATCCTTCGACAAAGTCTGTTTATCAGATTATCCACAGGGATGGGGTGGAGTGATGGATGGTTCGCGACACTGAGCTGATCGTTTTAGTTAGAGTAACACCTAATTGCGCGCCGGGTGCGGTGGTTCTGACTGTTATCCTCTCAGACTGTGTACCAAAAGACTGAGAAAATAAAATTCACCTCTGGTCAGTCAAGTGTATGTTTTATGCACCCGAGGGTGAATATTCCACTGCTAGGGTACACTGCACTGAAAAACCATCAGTAAAAAACAGCAATGGGGAGAACGTACGTCCGTTGGTTGTCGAATATGGGATGGTGGGGAAACAAGTGAGGTGAGTAACTACAGAGGATTTATAGGCTGTAGTGCGACCTAACAGATGTTTGTACTGGGAATGAGTGGTAGATGTTGATATGCATGTGCCTGGATGGGAGGAACGTTGTGTGTGTGTTGTCAGCTAAGATCCTGCGAAAGATGTGTCTTGTGATTTTGGGTTGCAATAAGATGGATGAGCAGGTCATAGCAGGATGCCGCAATGATGAGATGTGACGAAACGTTTTTAGCGCACCCCATACCCAATGATGAAAACAGCTAGTTGGTATTCCAATGCAATGCCGCTTATTGGCCAGGACAATAAAACATCGGTCAGACATACTTAAATAGGACTTCGGATCGTTTCAATACCAAAATTCTGTCATTCAGTGACGATTCTAGACCTCAATTCGTGAAGGGTATTGCGAACTCTTCCGTTTTCATAGACCTCGTCAGCAAACCCCAAAACGTTTGCAATGAGGTTCAAGTCGGGACAGTAAGCTGGTCAATCGACGGTTTGATGTTTCGGTAAAAAAGGCCATATTTTGCAGACGTGAGCTATGTATGGTGGCGTTGTCTTGCCGTAAAAGCGTGGACTGTCTTCGATCTTCCAGAATTACAGGGAGCGAGAAGTCATTTAAAGTTCTGATGTACGAGTAGGCTCTGTGTTAATTAGATAACTTCCGTTTGTGACTTGCCGTATGCAAAAGTAGCCCCCCCCCCACCCCAGACCATCAACGAGCCCCTGTCAAAAGCTCGACGGCCAAAGTCAAACTTGTTCTTCCGCATATCTTACCAGTATTACATCAGTTCACCCGGACAGTCCAAGTTTCACATTTTCCGTCACCAAATATCACGTTATTCCATTGAGTCCTCTATCTGATGTGACTTCTGACCCATTCGACTAGATCCGAATTATGCCATTCAGTCAACCGGGATACTGCTCTTATCTTTCTATACCATAGTTATATTTTTGCTTGTAGCACTTGATGTACACGGCGAACACGAATATCCAATTGCAGGAACCAATGCAACACTGATGTTCCTGTTATTTGGTTTGACGTAGTAGGTAGAAGTTGCCTGTTGGCAATTTCAGATATTTTTCTCCGTATCCGACGTTTCTTCTTGGATGAGCAATTGCTTGGACCCATCACAAGGTTCCAGATAACTTTCCTTGATTTGTTCATTCTCTTGGCATTGTTGCTTATTATCGACTCCTGAGTTTTTGGTAGGCAAGTATTTTTCCTTGTTCCAACTCGGATGGCCGTCGTTCTTGTAGCGTGTTTTGTTTTCGTAAACTTGCCATCTGATTTCATGAACTGGATTAGATTCATTCACAAAACATTCCCTAAATGAACTCTACCCAATGAAATATCACGGATCTTCGCTCTTAACAGTGGCGGTGTGCGCTCATTTGATCTATTAGGTGAGATGTAGCGAGCACTTTTTCGGCGGTGGTTATGGGGTGCGCTAAAAGCACTTCGCACCCTTCGGGCAAATCATTCACGATCAAATCAACTTTCGTGAGTCGGAATAAAATTCCGTAGTGATGGGGAAAGACGTATTCACACTGAATTTCACAATCTCGGGAGAAATCGCAGAAGCATTTCGTGCACTATATTTGAAATCTTTCACATGCAGTCCGGGCAGTAGAACGAGGGAGGCACAGAGCCAGTATGGAAAGTAGAGTGAAAATGCAAAGCGTCTTATTAAGTGAAGCAGGGTGGGGAATTATTTTGGTCGTGTCAGGTAAAAGGTGAGTCGTCGAACTTTCAAGAAGACTGCCGAGACATGATTTGTCCATGTGAAGCCACGGCCGATTGTCACACCGAGGTACTTGGTGGACGGTGTGTTTTGTACTGGCTCTTTATTGACGATAAAGTCTGGATTGGGTACGAATGAGTCCAAGTACTGACTGCTTTTATGTGGAAAAAACAGAATGCCGAAGCACATTCAGGGATTCAGCCTTAGACTATGACATAAAGACCAATTGATGAGCTCAGTTACTTTTCGCTGTACAAGAGGAAGTGCGAAGCTGTTAGAATCGGGCACTCCAAAAGCACATTGTGAGGGTAAGGACTGACTCATCGTCGATAGGCAGCCAAGTCTCGTTAGCAGCCAGTCCGTCAATGTCTGTCCAAAATGCAGGTCATGCTTTGAGTGAACGGAGACACGAACAACAGGACAATAGATCGATAAGACGAGAAAGGGTTTTCATCAAGTGGTGGCTAGCCATATCACCAATAAACCAATCACAAGAGACGCAACACGATGCCAGTTTGAATCAACTATTTTGTTGTACGATTGACAGTAATGGCTCTTGCATCCTATAAAAACTGTCTGTTTTGTGTAAATAAAATGAGACAGTTCGAAGGCAGAAAAGTCTTCTCATCAGAGCCACTGGGACGGATCAGAACACATATCATCTGCGTATTTAATAAGAAGACAATCATCATACACGGGCCTGTATGATATATTAGCAAAAAACAAATACGCTGGTGTATTGGCACCCTGGAAGAAGCCTCATGTAGAGGGAAGCAAGGAAGCAGTTTGTTCACAATGTCGTGTAAATTGTTGTTAATCGGACAAGTAGTTGGACAAAAGATTAATGTCAGGGGTATTGACAACAGAGCCAGCAAGTACATCGAGTAGGTTTGATGTTTCAGCGCAGTTAAATGCGTCATTATAGTCAAAGAAACAAGCTTTATTTTTCCGACCAACAGATGATAAAAAAAGAGTGAGTGTCAGAGACCCGGGCATCAAGGGTTGATCATGATCGGCGATATGCAAATTGTTCGGAATCCAACACATTTATCGGGATGGGTAATCTTTTTATCGTAACGTTTTCTAACCTTTAGAGAGATACCAAAGGACGTGGTTTAGATGTACCCTTTTTGGGTACTGAAGTGATAGAAGCCACTTTCCCAGAAATGGGAAGAATATTATGATTTAAGCATTGACTAAACAGATCATAAAATAAGAGATAATGGACTCGTGCATTTCTTTAACAGGATCGGTTGTAGGCATTCTAGACCGCTTGCCTAGTTTCTATGGCGGTGAGTGATCTAAGAAGGTGATGCCGTCAATTGCAGGGTTCCACGTTTGGGATGAGTGGCGGGTATGAGTCAACAGTAAAACGACGACTGAGTTCTTCAACGTGTACCAAGTGTCACTGCTTACGAGAATTGGCATCCCATAGGTGCACGACCGTCTTCCGTCTTGCTTCAATTGCTGCTGGTGGCTAGCGATCGAATGTGCAAGGCGTCCAGTCTATGAAGCTCAGTTTTGATCTATCTTGATAAAGCTTTCACGATACCGTGGTCTCTGGCCTTGAAGGCGAGCTCCTTCACGCGACGGAATCGCTTAAGCTGAAGGAAAGAGTACCGGTCAGGTCTGATGTACAAAAGATTCCATGGGGCAACAGATATTGAAGCATAAGTTAAGGTACTCGGTTGAATTTTCACAAAACAATGAGGGTCGGAGTGAGAGAATATGCTTAGGTTAGAATCATCAACAATATCTCTGAGTCACGCTAGGTTTTCTGGACGACGCTTTTACCTGTATATTTTGCAGTCTTGACTTTGAGTGAAACGTGTGTGTCAGCTCTGGGGAGACCTTAAAAACCGCATGACGAGAACAGACAAGTGCCGGACGAAAGGCAGTACGAAACAAGTTTGAAATAATAATAATAATAATAATAATAATAATAATAATAATAATAATAATAATAATAATAATAATAATAATAATAATAATAATAATAATTTATTTCGGAGAAGTCTCGAAGCATGCTAAATACGTGATCAAATGATACAAACAATAATATGATCAGATATTTAGCGTCAACGAAGACAACTGTGTGACAAAACTATGCCAAACGTATGAAAAATGTATGCACATCAAGGAGTACTGGAAAGAATTTAAATGAAAAGATTGACGGAATCAAGGTGGGTGCCCGAAAGGTTTACTAGTCGAGGTCACGTGGTGAAATCTATCTGAACTAAGTGGAGATGGCTGAAAGTAGAGGGATATACACGAGAGAGACTGAAAATGCGTTGAAACCACCGGGATAACGGAATACGATAGAAGTAAACTGTTTTAAGCAGAAAAGACGTAGATTGACGATGAGGGTTATGTAAAGTAGTGGTATACTACAACGGAAGATGGGGATAAGTGTAAGAAACTCGATGTGGAACAGGAACAGAGTGTGACAGATGGGAGAAGGTAAATCAATTAGCAGGAACGTTTGGAGAATTTGGTTGCAGATGTACTAAGAATGGACGCATATCAGGAGATTGGTAGGAAGAAGATGGCTGGTGAAAAGCCGGGGAACGCAGAGCGAGTACAATGTCTACGTACTCGACGGAACGTGGACTATCAACGGAGAAGGGAGAGTGCGAAGTGAAACGAACTAGGGCGCAAATATATGTCGATATCAATAGCGAATAATGTAAGGAAGAGATGATTGTAAGAATGATCAGAGAAGGGCGGTGCGGGTGGACTGAATGATGTAGAGTTAAATGGGAAAATCACGATACATCGCTTTCTTTATGACAAGAGGAACGTGGTGAATCAACGAAGAAAGAAAGAACGGAGGAACAAACACAACCTGGCAGGCACAGAAACGTTGACTGCTACGGCGAGCAGCACGTAGCGAAGGGAAGATGAAGAAGATAGTCGAAGAAAACAAGCAAGAGTAGGCCAATTAAATCATTCAAAAGCAGGCGTATCATTAATAAGAAGACAGAGATTGAGGTTGGCGTCAATTCCGGTGAGGATGGCGACCAAGATATTCAAGCCAAGGGTTATGCGGAATTCCGCGTTGAACCTGGTGAGGTCACCACAGAACATACACGAGGGACCAGTCGGCAAACTTCAGTCGATTTGTGGAGGCAAGGTCGTAGAACTCATCAAACGCAGAGAGAGGACAAGTTGGGAAAATGTACACGTTAATATGACGGGTAGTGAGAGACTTAGGTGTTTAGGTCTGCACTCAGGAACAGAAGCACTGATTTGGCAATGTAGAATACGCAAAACTATGTTTCTTCATTTTATATCATCGGTCACTTACAAAAGTGATGACATCGCCACATTCGCAGTAACGGACCGGGCGGTCAATGCGGGTGGCAATAGAATCAACCAATGCGATATGATCATGAGTACTTGTAAGGTGCCGGGTTTGTTGCAGAAGAATGACACCCATGTGATTACACTCTCGATGACAGAAAAATCAGTCAATTCCTTCATTTTCCAAGCAGTGATCGAACACTGAAACTTGTGATAGTTGGTAAACACACATTTGACAAGGTTGCTTCCGTAATCCAACTTTCCGTCCAGCACAAAGTTTACGGCGACAACCGCTTTACTTTCTAAAAATTCTCTTAGTTTTATTTCTCACTGACTTTTCGAAACTGCTTTTTAGTAACGAGTCTGAGTATTTCAAAGATATGATGAATTCACACAGATATGATGACACGTTAAGCGTTTCATTGACAACCAACGAAAGGCAATGTAAAGTTAGTGCAGATGCAGTGATGGTTCAGCAAAAACATTTCGAAGGTGGCACGGACAGCGCGGCCAAGTTTGAAGGCCCCGAAGCTGTACCGAGAAAACTGCAAATGATAGCGCTGAATGCCACACAAGCAAGTTCAGTCGATAGGCTTTACACTGTCTCTTATCCAGAACATTATTCATTGGGACACTGTGCGCATACCGGCCCTGTTTATCGTCTGTTGCTTACAGCTCTGTTTTCAGTTGACCTTGTTCCTCATTGTTCAATGCGTATCTGCACTCATTGAAACGAGTCTTGGTCAAAATTCAGTTTAATCGTTTTTCTTGTTGCTGCTGCGTGCGTTCGTTTACGGATACGTCAGATTATCAGGTGAATGATGGAATGCGTAGAAGTGCATAGAAGAATACCACTGGTCGTGACATACCGCGATCTTCCTCAATATCTCTAAACATCGAACGGAGGAATCTCACGGACCCTACTCGGGAGGTGTAATAAGGCAAAAACACCTGGTTAACACCTTCATAGCACGCACTTATCTCTTGCTCATTGTCCACCCGCTGTCAGCCTTAGTGGAGATTGCCAACCGAGGAACTCTACCCGGTGGTATGCGTGACGCAAATCTCAAACACCCGTAGCTTGTTGAGCTTCAAAGTTTCACTCAGATTTGCTTCGTGCGCCGATTAATCCGCCTTTAACATCAGCATTCTTAATACGACATTCCCATAAGTTTTGAGCAGTGAATGCTACGAATACATTTGTAGTCAAATGTCGACATTTTTGAGTCATTCGCCTGCGGCCTGCTGAATCATAGAGGAACTCATCTGGATACTGAAGAGAAAACCAACAAAACCTATCTTGCAATTTTGAGAATGATACAAAGCGAAAATCATGGCCCAGCAGGGTTTAGTTTTTTCCGAACACGTGGGCATTAGGAGAAAATCAACATTAACACTACTACGGGTCCACGTTTTCTGCATCACATGATCAATCACCAATACCTGCGTTTATCTTCAAGCATCAGCTGACGCACAGGAGTGCGATCGCTCTCGTAGCGATAAATTTACCTTTCCTTTCTTAATTTTCATCTGCGGTTATCTGATCTAATCGGAGGAATCAATTGCGAACCTCTCATCCTCATCAGATTGGTGTTCCTATGTTGGATTCAGACAAAATGTGGACCAGTTGAGCATCAGGTAGAGGGTAAGACGTGTAGGATATCTGTCATCGCGACCGGAACTTCACACTGAATAGATCTAATGAATTTACTGCCACATTAAGGCAAAGTTAAAACAGCACCTTAATTTTTCCACTCCTTCATTGTTATTACCAAGGGATCAGATAGCATCAGTTGAAAACTTGATTACGGCTGGTGTTGGTGTTGGGGTGGAGATCAAATCACGAATACGAATAGCCAGAGCATATTTCACCGACATGCGAAGGCTGTGATCTCCGATTTTTCGTTAAGGGACGAGTTTGCAACGCCGCGGTTCGTGATGTTTTGTTTAACGATTGCGAGACCTGACCAATGCCTGGAGGGAATATCCAGTGAGCGACATCAAAATTTGTCACCGGTGCACTAGATACGAAAAGTTACCTCTTGACCGAGAAAATTGCTGTACACCGCATTCAATGCCTCGGGCATATTTTGCTCTGTTCGCACGTGATCGGCAAGGCTGAAGGAAGCGGTGGTGGGTTTTCACTGGTTACATCTAAATTATATTGACTATGTGGTATGCGCGTGCACGGATGCTGTGAAATGGTCCACGATCCGTTGTGCAAACCAGTGCCTGAATAGGTGTTTCCAAAAAATGTTCATACATTCTTTCTGCTAACCACGCCCCCCCCCCCCGAAACCGTTGCACTCCCTCCCTTCCGTTATAGTCGTTTTGTTACTTCGAATATTGTCACGTTGTTATGAAGTTGATTTTAAACCAATTTATTGTAGATATATATATATATATATATATATATATATATATATATATATATATATATATATATATATATAATGTCGTAGTATGCAAGGTCTAGTGTCTTCCATGGGGGTTGCTCGTGTTCGATCTGCAAAATACAAAAACGCAGAGAAGTCCATGAGCACAAAGGCCCAGTAAGTGCATCAACAGGATCCTACACTTACATTTGTCGGACACTAATATAGCTGCCAACAGCCTGCTTCCTACTATATATATATATTATATATATATATTTTATATATATATATATATATATATATATATATATAATGTCTGGTAAACACGTTTCGTCCTCATACACGACAGCTTTATTGCAGAACTACCTAGTTTTATATGCGCAGCAACTAGCAAACAGTGGCAAAGTTTTGGGAGAATGACCCTTGTGGTTTGCTTGTATGTGGGTGAATAGCTGCACTCAAAACGCAGACGAAACCATATTTTAGCCAAAACCAGTCGGCCACAATCATGACGGAATACAAGCCTTTGACGGAAAATGGAACAGGATCTTTTCGCATTGAAATAACCCAAACATTATTATTAACACAATGTTCATGCACGATACCCTATTTTATTCTTGACGATTTTTCACAGTCTCATCGACAGAGACAACCACGTTAGTGATGAAATAGCTTTCTATCCTATGCTTCATCGCATTTAGCACTTTTCACTACAACGGCCAGTGTGCAGACAGTCTTTTGGCTACTCTCTTCAAAACAGTTTTTACGACTACGTTCAAATTTGGTAATCGTGTGGACTGGACCTGGAATTTGTGCATCCTTCCACAATTCTTACAGTGAATAATGAACAGACAACTCGTTTCGCATGATTTTATTTACAAACCTCTCGTGAAACAAAGCATGAAGTGTTATCCTGAAAAACTATTACCCATTTCTTTTCGTCGAATTGGGGGACTTTTCATCTATGACGGTGATTTCCTCATTAAGGGCGCCTCTAATTGAAGTCTATTAACAAAGTTAAATATGATTTATTCCCATTTAAATCAATAGCGTTGGTTGGTGTGATATATCAACATCCGAAGGGATAGATTTTCAGGAGAAACTCCCAAGTCAAATGAATTTTTTCTGAGACTTCCACGGTTCACCATTTACCAAACACTCATACGATAAACAAACCCATTGCGAAACGACGGACCTTATGATCTCAATCCTCTGATGAGATCAATGCGTGAAATCCTCTGTTGGGCTTGTAATGCAGTCTTTATATCCATAATACTAGAGCACTGAAAATTGCCGGTACCTAATGTCTACAGGGAGTGAGAGTGCCTGGGAATGCTTCAGAGCTGGATTAGGGAGAGGGATCTGCGGCACTGTTTTTGGACGTAACGCATATAATATCGTCCTATTCATTCGACTTGCTAGGTCAGCTACCTCTGAAATGTGTATTTCTGGTAGTTTTTCTGTGATGATTGGTGCTCCTATTTGCCTTAAAACACTAAGCAGGATATGTCACAGATCCAAATTTACGGACCTCTCCAATTTCACTTTTGTCCCCTTTATGGAGGTGCCGCGAAAATCCAGTTTTAGTGGATCTCTGCATCGCTATCGCGATAACAATTTAAGCGATTAACGAGGGCCGCTCAAACGACCTTGACGCCAACGTTAACACTAATGCGAACTGTTTTTGTAACTAATATGTCCTCGACATCATAAACTGAATTAAGAACCCAACCAGGATGAGGAACCGATTGTCCATTTTCTCCTAGACGGAACACGAAGAGTATATGTATGCGTTTGTGTGTTCAACAGAGACGAAATGAGACGGGGTATGCACAGTTTTCGCGCACCTCCACACGGGACAGAAGATGCGGATGGAACGGGCTACAAACTGAGCAGTGCAGTGGTCCTTTCACTCAGGTCATCACTGTGACGCAATCTGTCCCGATTACCTCAAACACGCACACACAAACTCAATATGAAACAGAACAGAGCTAAGCACGAAAAAGACCACAGCGGATTAGGAGGTGAACGAACAGACGGTAGACGCAAGCATGCAAAAGGCGGCAGAACACAAACGCACGAGTGAGAAGAGAGGTAACCGGAGCGGGGGGGGGAGGGTACTCGAGAAGGGCAAGTGACGGGTGGGCCTCGTGTTTGAGAATGTGTGGTGTTGAGATGCAACCGGAGGAACGTGAGTAGAACATCGCCGAGGGAGAGTTGTTGTCACTGGATGTGTGATTTGGTTCGAACAACGGGACTGTTCCGAGGAATCGGTAATGAGATACCACTAGTTTACAGCCGGGAGGTGTTCATTTTATCCGTACCAAGTTGATTATATGAATGCGCGAATGAGACTGTGAGAGTGCACATGCGTGCATATCCATGGAGTTGCAATCATGCACTCAAAATCAAGATAAAAGTATTGATGAAATGGTAGGTGATGTAGACTTACAAAATTGCGTATTCATTACTTCTCTCATAAGTTCATGTGTGGTTCCACAAGAAAGTGGGCAGCAATCAAAAATAGTTGCACTGAAATATCGGTGAATCGAACGGTCACATATCCCCTAGCACAGCTGGGTGGCGGTCAGATGAAGTTAGGGATGTAAGCTGGACAAAACCAGCAGGGAAGTGTACGCGCGTCCGTATGAAAGTAATCAAATTGAGAATGAAACCGGATTGAAAGATGAACTTAAGCCGAACTATACGAAGTTTAGTTGATGACAATTGCGGCTAGAACCTTTGCGTATGGTAACGTCAAAATGTAAGTTTGCAGCGTAAGTGGCTAGTAATTGATAAGGGAACTGCATTTGTATCATTCGATGGGGAAGATCTACAGTCGCCTACATTCACACACTGGCTACCGGTGAGGCGTTACCCGTCATACTACTATTTCCACCGTTTGGTTCCGACTTCTGATGAGGATCCGACATATCTAATGGGTCCGGCACCACAGACAGATAGGCGTGTGGATGACCTGGACAACTGGCCCGAGCGTATCGGGGTGCGGTATTCGCAGCTGCTGCTGCCTGCTCGTCCAGTTCGGCCAGACGTTCTTCGAGTTGGTGACGTAGCATACCGTATTGATAGAGAATCGCATTTCTGTACTCGGCTTCTTCTTTGTCGAGAATTCGCAGAAAGTTGGACAACTCAGCCGCCGTGAAATCCTTCCACTGAGAGAAAAGCGAACAAACGAGAAGGAGAGACGCTGAATGTAAGGCGTTAATGATTGGCAGTTCTGCTGTTAATTGAGGTGTGATAAATTTCCAAGGTCAGGTCTAACTGTTACGGTCTGGTTTGACACTGACCCAATCAAAAGTAGACGAGGCAGTGAGCTGCTGAACTCAACTTTTACCACGGTGTCTCCAGCCATCTCTTAGGCGAGACTCATGAGCCGCACCTGTTTTAGTGTGAAGTTTGGTCTAATGATTTGCGCGATATAACGCAGAAAGTGTAACCACATGTAAATGACAAACTCTAGTCGTCAATGCAACAACCGTAAGGAGCTAGCCGAATCGAGCAGGCACATGCTATACAGACAGGAGCGGAAGATATACGGAAGAGGAACAGGTCATGAGTGAACGGTAAATGGCGACGATGCATCGACAGACGTCATAATGATACTCAGTAAAGCTAACACGCCCGATGAGATTATTCATACTCCCCTTACCAGTTTGTTACGATCTTTCAACCACCTCGGTAGACAACGCGTATTCTGTTCCAACCAAAATGATTTGCTTCGGATGACCATTTACTATACGGTTAACCTTAGCCACGATACTACCTATCCAATTATTGCAATAGGCAGCTGATGATCTCTGTGTGATTTCTATCGGTGTAAATCAAGTGCACCTGAGAAGTGCACTAAAAATGACCTACATGCTGAGGAGTAGACTCAACATTAGGAGCGAAAATCAATATGAAATATTCGTCATCGTGTGAATGCAATCAAAAGATCGATTCTGCTTACATTTCAAAGAAATCCCATCATCATTGAGGTAAACCGTCACATTTGATCCGGAAATTAAACTGATGACCAGAAATAAGGTGTCAATACATCATCTGTAACAGATAACCTGCGAGACAGCGGTATGCTGTCTGCCACCAGTGTTGACACGTGGTGACATGGTTTAAACTCATACGAAGGGGTTTGTCCGTCACGATTTTATCACTCGATCATTACTCGTGATCAAAACCGATAAAAGTAAGGGGTTATTCATGATATGTATACGATCAAGCGCGATTATCCAGAACAACAACCTTTGTGTGTGTCTGTGTGTGTGTGTGTCCATCTGACAAGTCCATAGAAATACACCTTTCTCATGACGCACATTGCACAGTTTTTATGACATCCTTGTGTATGAGTGCAGTGGAGGGAGTATAACTCAGCCTCGAGAACCCACCTCACAATTAGGGATAACTGGTAACCTGACCCAACAGATCATGAGTGGTAACGGGCCGGGCGATACTGGGACACGATCTGCCATGATGGCGGGGATTCGAACCACCGACCTCCGAGATGACAGGCAAACGCTTTAGACAATTCAACCACCACCGGTACACAAAGCCACATTCACTCCCCCCCCCCACACACACACACAAACAAACAAACCTATCTGACCATAAATGAGTTGCACTAAGCAAGCACTCCAAAATGGCGATTAACTGACAAATGAGCAACTAAAAACGTGCACTTGCAGAGTCTTTTCCAGTCTTCGCCACACGAAATTGTGTTGTCCCGGTGGAGTTTTTGACGTACTTAAGATTTACCTGCTTCTACATATGGTTCTTCAGTCCCTTCCTATCTGCACCTGCTGACATTTGTTTTCCGATACAACCTACTCTTATTAACCGGTCTGATTCTGCAACTTTAACAACCACTAAAAGGCTAAGCCGATCGAGAAATAAACTGCCACCGTTCTGTCGCATCATGGATCGACTAATCTCCCCAATCTCCTGAACACACATCCAACTTCAGAAACACAATGCCGACCACATAAGCTTTTCCGAGATCGTGCACTGCACATGTCTCAGCTAACGCAATCCAATATCAAAGCCTACTATTTGGCCAGTTTGTTTCTTCAAGTGTGACAACAAGCCGGATGATCGTACATCGCTGTCTGACAACATCTCGAGGGTTGCACTAGAATGCAACCTTTTTTGCACATAGTTAGTCTTCTGTGGTTTACACGAAAGATAATCTGCAACCGTGAAGACGGAAATCAGTGCTGAGTGTTAACTAGGTTATCACTGTTAGATGGCGCAAGATCAAGTCCTGTGGAGATTGAAAAGAACTTCCATAGCGTTTCGTGCATGTATTCTAGTGATTTTTGATATTAGTATGGCATTATACCTGGATAACAGGACAAAATTTTCTCGGAAGGACACGACCGGCTTCACGGTTGTTGCCGCTCACCAGGTGTGCGTACCCAGTACTCTTCTGCCCGATCACCCTTATACCATAGCTAAAAATACAAACAATGCAGACGGGCTCTAAATATAACGAGTTTAATTTAATTAGAATTGAAGTGGGGGACAGTTAGGGAACTCACGTCAATATCACAGGCATCATTCTCTTGTAAAACAATCCGCTTCTGGCGAAGCAGGTCCAGAAATCTTTCACGTGAAGCACTCTGGCGAACCCAATTTAATAAAATCATCAGAGGGCATTCAGAAGCAGCCAATTTTCTTGCCACGACTGATACATGGAAGGAGAATAACGTGTATGAGGAATTGAGTGAGTGAATAAAGGAATGGGTGAATGAATAAATGAATGGATAAGTAAGCAAGTAGGTAGAGTAAGTGAGTGGGTGTGAGTGAGTGAGTGAGTGAGCGGTCGTCTGTGTGCGATTCCGTTGAACAGGTTTGTACATGTCAACAGCAATAGATTGAAGCGTCGATGCCTGTTTGTCGTGTCTGTCTATGTCCCAACCGACTGTAGTCCGCCAGAGGCTAAACATGAGTTCCACCAAGATTTGTCTCCGATGCTCTGCTGCCAGTACTCTACGTACATCATGGTTGTTGCTGGTGATTTTAATGCTCAAGTTGGAAGCCTAGACACGAGACGGAAAGATATACAAGAGGCCAATTTGGCGTTCCAGCCGAACAAACAGATAACGGTGATCGACTCATCCAATTATTTTCTGATCATGGACTATTCCTAGCGAGTACAAAATTTTCGCACAAAATGCGGCACCGACTAGCTCGGCGTCCTACTGCGTCTTCACAGTGTTGGACCCAGATCGACCATATTGCTGTCGGTTAGTGCTGGCACGGATCAATTCAAGACTGTCGATCATTTTGGTCCACAACTTTAGCCACTGATCATGCTCTTCTCCGTGCGCGTTTCAGCCTACGTCTCGTCGGTGGCCGAAACAACGACAAACCGAACCGTCTCCCTCAGCTCGTACTGGACGATAACTACAGATCAGCTTTCCAAGCAGAATTATCCACCAAGTTATCGATTCAGTCAAATGTCCAGGATCCGGAAGAGCGAAGGACAGAGATCCAGCGGGCCTTATATGAGGCTGCTAATGCTGCCTAGGGTCCAATGACCAAACACAGAAACGACGGATATCTGCATCCTCAGTTGCACTGTTAGATGCTCGCAGATCGATTCCCCCGGGTCTCAGATACGATGATGCACGCAGACAAATTAAACGCCAGCTGATTCGAAGCCTGAGAAATAACCGTCTTATTTGGTCTTAAAGCGGCCTTCCACTCAGACGACCACACAGTTCTCTGACGCTGTCTCTTGTTTAAGGGTATAACAGAGAAAGTCATTCTCATCACATGAATAGCCGAAGCCGAGTTCGAGCTTACGGTGATCTTTCATCCGAATTCAACACAAAAAGTAGTGTACGTCGGATTTGCCCCCTTTCTCTCTAACTTTGTGGTTGACATGGTCCTAAAGACCGCCCTTTTGTCTTGTGACGACAGTGGCAGTGAACTTTTCCCGAGTGGAAAACTACCAAACCTTGAACATGCGAATGACATAGTTCTTCTAAGTGAAGACCCAGGTAAGTTGCAAACATTTCTAGACAGCTTGACGGAATACGCAGTGATGTTCGGTATGAGTTTTGCATTTTCAAAGTGGAACATGCTGTTGCAAGATTGGGTTGGTCCAACACTAAATCTTTCAATGTCTGGGGAGATTATAGACCAGATAGACAAGTTCTGCTATCTGGACAGCTGCATTCAACCCGGATGTCGGATATAGAATGACGTGTCTTTGCGTTTACAGAAAGCTCTTTTGGCATTTTCCAGCCTGAATCATCTGTGACGTCGACATGGCATGAATTTATCTATCAAGGGTCGAGTGCACGCTGCAGCTGTCAGGCCAGTGTTTCTGTATGGTTCGGAGAAATGGCCACTACGCGTGGAGAATATACGAAGATTGTCGGTATTTGAACAACGATGTCTTCGTTACACTACCCGAATGTGGTGGAACATTGTATGAACAATGCCGAGGTTCCGCGGTCAGTCTTAGATTCACGAAACCAATCCTTAGATGAATTACTTAAACTCACTAGGCTGAGATGGTTAGAACATGTGTTGCGCGTGTCTTCTGACAGGATTCCTCGGCGCACAGTGCTCGCTGATGCTGGTAACGGTTGGAAGATGAGTAAGGGTGATCAGTCCATGACAGAGAAGAAAGGTATGAAAAATCTAACCAGCGGGCTTGGCCATGTAGGGCGTGTTAGACTTCCTGGATAGGAAACACGAGACCCACCCGCCCTCGGATTAGATACATTGAAAGAAATGGTTAGGTGTCGCGATCACAGGGGCTCTTGTATCCACAAACGTTCTTTATCGACTTCCTCCTTTCATATTCCTGTTTTTCTATCCATTATTTCATTTTGAGGTTGCTGTTAGGAGATAGCAACCAATACCACCTCACCCAATCCATGGGTTATGGTTAACTGAACTGAACTGACTGTTTGCCCTTAGACTAGTGCGAAAATGATACAATCAGTACGAGCTCTGATCAATAATCTCATCAATAAAGTTCATAATGAAGCACCGAGGAAAGTCACTAATGGGGACTAGCTCGCGTATTTTGCATAAAAATCCGAGAGAAAAACGATTTCCATCCATTTCACTCGCTCATTCATTCGTTTTCCTTCGACCTTCGTGCTGGCAAGGCAACCGTTGTGAAGCTC
This sequence comes from Fasciola hepatica, assembly GCA_948099385.1. Classification (NCBI taxonomy): domain Eukaryota; kingdom Metazoa; phylum Platyhelminthes; class Trematoda; order Plagiorchiida; family Fasciolidae; genus Fasciola; species Fasciola hepatica. Next base: position 260,030 of record CANUEZ040000007.1, on the reverse strand, counting down.
TCCTAACAAACCGGAGAGTACATTATTCCCGACCGAAAGTTTTCACTGTGTGAAAACCGAATCAGAGACGATTGGTACAAGGAGCGACAAGGGTGGATACCACGGTGGCTGATATGCGTCGGTACATCGCTTAACTCCAGAAAACAAGGTTCCAATCTGCGGACACTTTGTGAGCACAGTTTAGGGACAAAGGTAGGCGGAGAGGCGCTAAGAGCGATTCAGGTGGTGCACGGCCGCACACTTTATTTCTCATACGCGGTGCGCGATTAATCACAGATTAACCTGACAATCGGAACAATCCCAAGCTACGCAACCACAAATGGTCCGATGAACAAACGAAGCACATTTCGTATTTCTCCTCGCCCCCTGCCACCAATCCCAGTGCCGGTGAAGCACAGACAGGAGGCGATCGGAACGAATGTGACAGACGGTGGCAGAGAATTTAGGTGAAAGCGGACGAGGATAATCTCAAAATGCCCTCAACGGATGAATTTCTGCGATTGTCTTAGTTCTTCAATCGTTGACTTGATAAGTGGACTACTGAGGTCCTTGAATAAGGTGCCAGTAGAGTTCATTAGGCCAAGTTAGGTCGCCATCGGATGGTTATTCATTTTGTTTATAAGTTCGATTCTTATCAGAAATATGTACACACAGTTTGAAAAAATCTAGTTTGGCTTGTGAGAGGCATCTGAAAGATACTGCAGAAGATAACTTGACGGGGTTAAAACAGCTGCATCCATTCTTTTACGGAGTACGTTGTGAAAAAAACAGTACAATAAATCAACGTTCCTTAACAGACTGCCTGACCACCAAAAAGTTGTCTCATCCGACTTATCACAAACTACTGTTAGCATATATTGATCGAGTCCAAGGAGGACAAAGGTTATCAGCACGCAAATAAATGAACTCTAACCGTAAACACAATGTCATAATATCCAGAATGAATTAAAATGACTATTTTTTATTCTGTACTTGTCCATGAATCCAGAAGGGACATATTCCACAGTCTCGGGGGCTCAATGCCTATCAGGGATAACTGACAATCACGAACATATAAGGCTCCAGTAGATCAGATGTGGCGCTGCTGTTTGTACCCGACGGTGTTTGGAATCTGACGCTGTACATTGGAGTTGTTGGAATCTCATACCGCTTAAAAACCACCAGTGACTGCAATAACATTGAAACCAGAAGGTAAGGAATCAAAGACACTGCAGTATTCATCAAACCAGACATACTCGGTAGGCAGAATGCCTGTCATCCTGTATTTCGTCTAAACTTCACTAAGACTGATTCGCAGGGAAGTGCACATCCTTACTCCCTTTGATTATGTACGCACGGGTGCAGAGCTTCTTCTGTGTACCATCTTTGCTCGGTTAGTCAGATCCGTCCGAGCAACATCTTGATCTGAATTTCTTAGTCTGTACCATCTTCCAGTTGGCTAACTTTCAGCCTCGATTCACCCGTTTCTCGGTAGGATCGGTTTGGACTGCAGCATTTTGTCTGGGATAAAGCCCTACGTTCCTCGCATGATTTTGGTCCTCAACCGATTGACAATAATGGTCCTATAATCGGAGCTTCCATTTTTTCTACTAGACTCTCGCGCATGACTGCGGAAGAAGGGGGTATACTCCATAATCTCAAATGCCTAGTGCAGTATTAGGGATGGCCAAAAACCGGACACTGAGCCCTAGAGTGATGGAGAACCACTTATAAGGCCCCAATAGGTCATATGTAGTAACGAACTGGATGACACGGACCGGTAGAAGTGGTGGGATCCGAACTTTTGAGGTGGTAATCGAACACTCTAAACCATTTGACTACCACCGGCAACCAACGCTGTCTGTAACCATCAATTCCAACTAATTGACCACCGCTGACACTGCTAACAGTTCGTTCAACAAGCATTGGTTAAAGTCGAACACCTTAGTGATCCTGATAATCTATGAAGTGACTGCGCGGAGTAGTTCCGTTTACACTGGCGCATTCACTGTCTGATCAACCGCAGGTTATATGTAAAATGCGAAGATTGAGTGATATTGAATGAAAATTAGATCGGTAACAAAAAGAATAACTGTAAGGTACTTAGCACTGATAGAATACACCAGATCGACCGCTGAAATGAAAAACGCATAATATACCAAACAGATAGAAGAACATACTGGTATTTTCCTCCAATGTATGTTCGTACAAGGCAAACTTCCTAGCCGACTCTTGAATGTGGAAGCGATCCAGCAAAGACTGAATAGCATTCACAGCGGTTGTTGAACTACAACGAGCAAAACGGTATTCATGAACATGGTCAATGTAAGACGACAAACAGGAATCGAAAAGTAAAGCAACTACTCATCAGTAGTTGCAAGCAATATGTATAAAGACATTGTAGGACCATGCAACCAAACATGGGTTTCTCACCGAAAACCTATAATCTATTCAAAGAATATTGGGTTACACATGACAGATGCTAGTAAAACTTCCTATCAAGCGGAAAAAAGATGGAAAATTATTTTAAGTACCGTTTCACGGTCGTCTGGAAGACTTGACTCAAAAATCAATTTTAATGCTCAGCAGATGTGTCAGAACACGAAACAATGCAGGAAATATCCAGTCAACGTCATCATTCGACAATGAACAGTGAAGCAAGTGTAGCCTAAAGCGCAATTTCATGTCATTCAGAGAGTAGAGAATTGAAATGAACAATTCGTGCACTAAAGGAACCCGCGGGAGTCCTCATGACCCCATCACCATCAACAAATCATCGGCTTCTTTGTTCATTCAAATTTTATTAGACAGTAATACGAGACAATTCAGATTGTTCATTTTCAAAAGTTGAATATGCGATTTATCGCGAGGGGATTTGATCATCGATTCCAAATCGAAAACCAATCCGGGGTCACCGGATCTTCGGTCTCTTGCATGGACATCGGGGTATCCGGATTGGCACTCAAAGACCTGTTTCACGTCGGCACCCAATCTACACAAGCCGCACATTCCGTTGTGCCGGTAAAACTGAGACGTTTGCTTTTTCACATTCGCAAGTCCAGACAATTCAAGTCTTCAAAATCAACCTTGACTCCTTAGGTCTATCAACACGTTCTTCCAACATGACTCGATCAAGTCAACTCAAGTCAATTGGTCTCTTTATGCACCCGGAGGAGAATATTTGGCAGTTATATAATCACTAAATACAGGCATATTTAGAGGAAAATATATGGAAACAGAGAGAAATATTCAGCTCAACCGGTTTTGCGGATCGTTTAAAACTGTTAGGATTGATGAGGAATCAGATGTGTTAGGGAACCGTTGATGATTCGTAAATAGTGGTACGGGCAAACAAGTTATTTGTAGCTGGACTTGGTGGAGGATGTAGGAACACATTTACCGAGATCTGGATAAAGAGGATGCGATTGGTCATCTAGTATCTTTGAAGCAAACTTTTGGCGAGTATGTATACGTTGGGATATTATATGTTGAGAGAACTGACCATAGGAGGTACCATTACAACGAGAAAGATGTTCGATGAACCTGACAATAAGTTTAAAACCTTTTAAAAGCAAACCCGGAAAGATAACGGGAGAAGCTAACAACCAATGTGGTAAAATGCATGCGAGTATAAAACGTTTCATTAAATCGAGTGGAGTGGAAGAAGACTTCAGATGTAGCACGTATAATGTTGAACGTCTAATTTTAGGGGAAACTGCTGCGAAATGACTAGACCAGGAAAGATCACGGCTGATAGTGACTACAAGATGCTTCATAGGTGACGTTCTAGCAATGTGTACAGCATTTATGAGCGGGATCGGAATTGTGTGCAGGAAGATCGGAATATTTGGTACTATTGTGAAGACAAAAAAGATATCAGAGCACTTGAAGAGTTTATTTTTAGGTCAAAACCAGAATGGCAGAATGGCTCCTGGTAAAACACCTGTTGTGGGAAGAAGCGTTAAAGAGGTGCGCTCGTTAAATCGGGTGAACTGTTAACGATTATAAAAGTAGTTAGACATTAAATATATGTGGGATATAGTGATTCTGCAGTACCAAAGAACCTGGAGTAGTTTCGACCTGTCAACACTGTAGTCACAAAAGACCGCCTGCTAGAGCATCTAACGTCGAGCGGGAGCGTCGGTATGCAAACTGGTTGGGATCCAGAAGATTGACCAGTGGAGCAATTCTACACAAAACGAGATTTTCAAACACTTTGAGAACAACCGGTTTATAAGCGATGGGACCTAATTTCGATTATCCTTTCAGGCATTAGAATAATAGACACCACTCTCCAGCAGTCAGGAATGTGCTTTCGAGTTAAGCATCCGTTGAATATCTCCGACACTATTGGAGACAGTGTTTCTGCACACTCTTTTAGGATTATCGCTTGTGGACTGTCTGCACCGCTTGTCTTGTTTGTCGCGAGTTGTGTTAGTCCTTAGTATACTTCTGAGGGGGAATGAGATCTGAGATAGAGCTGTCACCAGCTGAACTCAATGGTGCTGCTGGCTGAACCGCAGCACTGAGCAATCGATTAAGTTTTCTCAATATCTGCCGGAAGTGGACGTTTACCAGATTTTAAACCACTTAACTGCATAATGGCTTTCCAGGTATCACGGTAGTTCTTATTGGAAGTTATGGGTCGTGTATATAGGGTACTGAGCCTGTGTAATTCCATTGTGATAGGTTTGGACAACCCTGACCGCATTGTGATCTCTAGCCTTGAACGCTAGTTTCTTCTTTCGGCGTAATTGCTTCAAATACAGAGAGAAGAATTTGTCAGAACGGATGTAAAAACGTTTCAGTAGGACAACATAGATTGCACCAAAGGTTGTCCGGGTGACATTATCGCCTTGCGATCTTTCGGTCGCGACTCTGGGTGAAATGCTTGTGGTTAACTTTATGATAAACCATGGGAGAAACTTCCACTGCGGCATGATCAGGGCCCCTATCTGGGGGCGAAAAGCATTATGAGACACATTGGTGGTGTTTACCAGACAAGTCAAGGTGAGCATCCAGTATGGTGCCGAAAATTGCGGGGAAAATTCACATCAAACCTATGGAAATCATCGCATGGTACATATAGGGAAGAGTCAAGATGATTTAATAAATTGAAAAAATTGTGTCAGAGAGTTCATTCAGTTCAACATTAGGACACCTTGGGAAGATGTAAATGTTGACCAATATAATCGACCGATAGTGACTGAAATGTTTAAGCTCACACTTAACAACGGAAGCATTGATGAGGAAAATTTGAACAGATTGTGGGAAAAACTGCGTCATTGTTCAGTTATTTATTATTATCACACCGTCACCACGTTGTCGATAAGGAACTGAACGATCAACACGAAATTGTTCAAAACTATCAACCTTGACAACTTCACCATCAATATCAGTGCATTTAAGAATAGAGCCTAATAACGTTTTTCACGTTTTCGCACAAAATCAGTCAATTCTGGCATACTTCCCCTCAAAAAAACACGTTGAAACCGGTTATGATGGGTAAACACATGTCTGACAAGGTTTGTTTGCGCAAAGCAAACACCCGTCCGGCGTGATCTTTCCGAGGCTGATTCCTCAACTTTCCGAAAATTCGTTCTACTTTGTTTTTAACAGATCTTCCAAAAGATTTTTCTGCTATTTATTCGTTAATCTCGAAGATTTTATACATCCACTCGAATATGACACAGAATTTAGCATCATTGTAATAGCGCAATGCTTCCCTGACAATAGTTGGTGAGTAAAAACGGAGACAGGATCAGATAAAATGGTTATATAACGAATATCCGGAGGCATAGCGGCCCCGCCACTGGTCCTATGAAAACAGACCCCAAAGCTCTACTACGCAACCTACCCATAATCACCCGTGATTTCCGAGTCCCGGTTAATGAATCGATTATAAAAATTACAACCGACAATTCGATTCGTGCATAATATTTACGTACGGCGTTGTGTACACCCGCTGTATACCAACCTATTTTTCTGATACACAACCTAATTTTCGATGTACCCTAACGCGTAATAACATGCACAAGAACTATTCCCACGCATACCCCGTTCGCAATACTGACGAACAACAACAGTAGTAAGTGAAATGGGAATTAACCTTGGTGGTTAAACTTCAGTTTAGTAATTCAGTTTTGTAAACTCTGTGTATGCAAAATGCGATGATACTTTTGCCAGTGACTGAAATGTGAGTAATTGATTTCTCAAAAAGCATACGGATACAAACAAAAAGTCCAGATCCAATATCAGACTAATAGATTATAGTATCTGGTACAAATAAACAATTCTTCCCCACAGTGAATCCTGAGTAAAACCGACCACGATCGGTGTTAAAGGTATAACAGGAATTTTGTGTGACAATTTGAGAAGCATATGCAAAGCCAAAAGGAGCTTACAGTGCTCTCCATTTGACCACTAGGACACGTATTATGAGTAATGCAAGGTTTTCATGGCAGCAAAAAAGGCCTAATTGCTGTTCTCGAAGGAATCACTAGAAGAAAAAACGGCCAATAAAATTCGTATCTGCTCTGCACTTTTATCCCGTAAGAGTTCGGCTACTGATATGTTGCAAGTAGATTGATTGGGAATCGAACGGGACTAAACACCATTGGTAGAAATAGTAACGGCACCATCCATAAATTTGAATTCATGAATCCATTTCGTAAAATTATTAGGAGAACCATTTTATCAAGGTTTCATTCACAAACAAATTTAGTTTACGTAATCTATCGGCACGAGTTACGAATTCCTTTACGGTTCAAAATGGTGTCTAGCTTGCTTAGATTTCAGAAATAGTTTTATCATTGGCCGGCATTGTCTCATTCTAGACTAATGTTTGCAGGGTAAAAATAAGTGGAACGAAAAGTGAAATAAAAATTTCAGTCGAATTCGATCAGCACTACTTAAAACAAGCATATGTATCACCCGAGGGAAGCATCCCCCTGGGTTGATCAGCAATTCAATTCCTAAATCTTTCTTTTGATTTGAAGGCTCAACAATAATTTCAGTTCAATTGAGCCATTTCGATAATCAACCTCGCATTTCTGCACTACTTTTTCGGCCGATACCTCATAGCCCCGTCCAGCTGGAGCTCGGATAAACAGAAGTGGAGATGAAAATGGAGTCTAAAACAAAGCAAGAAGTAGAAATCATGAAGACAAAGAAAGAGGCTGAATGCAGCTACGCCACTACTGGCCGCGACACCTAGCCATATCACTCAATGTCTCCAACCATCTGGTAGGCGGAGCACGTGAAAATCAACCTGGAAGTTTAACAAGCCCTATTTATCCAAGTTCACTGGTTAAGGTCTTCATACTTTCTTGTCACGCCCTCAACTAACCACAACGACCTACCTCGAACCGCTACCTGAGTACGCCGACGAAGTCTTCGGTGGGTGTGCGCAACACATGTCCCAAACACCTTGACCCGTCGCGATTCACTTTAGTTCCAGAGAGTGATCTCTAGTTTGCAAAACCTTACGCCTAACATCAGCATTGCTAATACGGTATTTCCGCCATATTAGAGCAATGCTACAGAGAAATCGGTGTTCCAAAACAGTCTTGGCCTATCTTCTACACACACTGACAACGTTCCTGAGCCGTATAAAAGAACGGACCTAACTACTGCTGTGTACACTCAACCCTTAACGAACAATCGGATGTCACGCCGGCACAACAAATTGCTGAGGTTGGCAAAAGCCAATCACATCTTCTGTATACGAGACGAAACTTCATCCAGTATCCGTTAACCTAGTGAGGTGTAACTGACCAAGCACTGAAACTTACCTACTTCAGCTAGAGCTTCCCAGCCAACACAAAAAATACGGCGTAGAGTCAACCCAGCCCTGAGGAAGCATTTCACACTTTGAAGATGTAAAACGCATCCCCATACTGCTGACCGAACGCTAGTATAATTACTCCCGTATCAACAACACCGATTAATTGGGGAGTATCACTTCAACCCTCATCGGAAGTGCAAGTGGAGTCGAGCATTCGAATACTAAAGCGAAGGAAAGCGACCGATTCCGACGAACTTCCTCCAGTTCTTTTCAAAATGGGTGGTGGTGCTTTGATAAAATCACTTACCAGCTTGATCCGTGGCATTTGGAACGAGGAGCGTATTCCGTTAATATGGAGTGAGTCGTTCATTGTTCCCATCTTCAAGAGGGGAATGCGCAATGACTGTGGTAATCATCGTGGGATTAGCTTAATTCAGATAGTCACTAAAGTATTACCTTCAATTTCGCTACGACGCCTCACATCGAATTGCGAGAGGAACGCAGGCTGGATTCCGTCCAGGTCAAGGATGCATCGACCAGTTTTCTACTCTTCGCCAACTACTTGAAAAGCGTCACACGCACCACCGACCGACAATAACGGCTTTCTTAGACTTGAAAGGTGCCTTCGAACAGTGCTTTTCAGTGCTCTTCATCGAAAAGGCATGCCTAGAAGTTCATAAATCGACTGAGATCATTGTACTCTCATACTTCTGGCAGCGAAAGGGTTTACGATGAAATATCCAGTCGGTTCAAAACGACCAGTGGTGTTCGACATCATCATCGTACAGCGTTAAACAGTAGGGCAAGCCCCACTGACCACTGCCTTTGGCACCATGTTGCACGTTGAATTAAAAAGTATGAATATACAAGATTGAGAGGGAGTGGACCTACATGGGTGGGAAAAGAAAAGAATGCCCTAGCAGCCAACACACGGAATACACGGTCTAACTGTACAAACGTACACCGATCAAACATTCTGATTCGATAGAAAGTGACAACACGATCTCCACTGTTCGCGGTTCGCTGCCATACCCTTCAGTGTCTCCAGCCAACTGGTCGATGGATCTTTTGGACCCCAACCACGAAGACGTGAAGCACCAACTTTTCCTAAGTCTGCTGCACATTTTCTCATTCCTCGCTGCCACGTCATCTGTTGACCTCCACGTGGTTTTTTCCACTCCCTAGGAGGGGCGGAGAATAGGACACGGTACGGTAGACGTGTGTTTGCCATACGTAACACGTGTCCCAACCAATGAAGTCTACTAAGCTGGATACGCTGTGACAAAACGTTCTCTGAATTAGTACCCAATACTCGATTTCTGACCCCAGCATTACTCACTCGGATATTCCACCTAATCCTAGCGATACTACGTAAACATCGATGGTCGAAAACCTCAAGACGACGAATATCTTCAGCACGCAGACTCCAAGTTTCGCAACCGTACAACAAAAATGAACGCACAATGGCACAGCATACACGACCTTTCAACTTCAGTGAAATATCGGATCAGCGCCACAAGTGCTTCAGTCCAGCGTACGCCGCTCGAGCTTTGGATATCCGCGTACTCACCTCTACCACTGTGCTCCCATCCGTCGTCACGCTGTTACCGAGGTAGGTGAAGTGGTCGACAACAGACAGAACCTCCCCATCGAGCATCAAGCTCGGAATCGTTGACGTCCAGTCTTGTAACATCACCTTGCACTTCGAAGGTGCAAAACGCATGCCGAATGAAGCTACAGCTCTTGCGAGATTATCTAGTGCACGCTGAGCATGTTCCGTGGATTCGAACAAGCAGACAACGTCGTCTGCGAAATCTAAGTCACATAGCTTTTCACTATCTCCTAGTACGACCCCTACATCCTGAAGATTTTGCAGCGCACTCTCCATTATTTCGTCCATGACGAAGTTAAAAAGGAATGGAAACAAAGGGCATCCCTGCCGAACACCACTGGTCGTTTCGAACCGACCGGATAGTTCGCCGTAAACCCATATGCGGCCAGAAGTATGAGAATACAATGATCTCATTAGGTTCACGAACTTCTGGGGCATACCTTTTCGATGAAGAACACTGAAAAGCGATGTTCGATCAACTGAATCGAAGGCGCCTTTCAGGTCTAAGAAAAGCATTATTGTTGGTCGGCGGTGCGTGTGACGCGTTTCGAGTAGTCGGCGAAGAGTAGAAATCTGGTCGATGCATCCTCGACCTGGGCGGAATCCTGCCTGCTGTTCGCGGACATTCCTCTCGCGAGCGGGTGTAAGATGGTGCAGCAAAATCGAAGCTAACACTTTGGTGACTATCGGAATTAAGCTAATCCCAAGATGATTACTGCAGTCATTGCGTATTCCCTTCTTAAAGATGGGAACAATCAATGACTCGCTCCATATTAACGGAATACGCTCCTCGTTCCAAATGTCACGGAGCAAGGCGGTTAGTGATTTTATCAACGCCTCACCACCCAGTTTGAAAAGAACTGGGGGAAGTTCGTCGGGACCTGCCGCTTTCCCCCGCCTTAGTAATCGAATACATGACTCTACTTCTACTTCTGATGGGGGCTCAAGTGATACCACCCAAGGAGTCACAGTTGTTGACACGGGAGTAACTACACTAGCGTGCGGCCAGCTAAACTGTTCCTTGAAGTACTCGGCCCATCGGTCAAGCCTTTGCTGTTTGTTATGGATGTGTTCTCCATTCCTATTGCAAATCGTTTCACTGACCTGAGTTCGCCGTCCACCGGTGTCACGAATAAGTTTGAACAGTCTTTGACTGTTACCTGAGGCAGCTGCCACTTCCATTTCTTCGGCTACATTGACCCACCAATTTTCGCGATCCTTCTTAAGGCTTCGCGTAACTTGTCTTTGCAGCTTTCGCCGCATCTTATTCATCTCCTTACGGTTCGAAAGCTGACGCTTTTGCTCCATTATACTCAGCGACTCTTGCGAGATCCAGTGTCTTTGATGGACAACGGATCGAGGACCACAGACAAAACCTGCTGCAACGTGCATCGCCTGTTTGATATGAGACCAATGCTCATCCACATTACTGTTCTCCGTGGATCCTAGCTCATGTGCTAACTTCTGCTCATAACGGGTGCAAACGTCTGGATCACACAAACGTTGCACGGCTAATCGGGTTTGCGGTTTGCCTCCATGACCATGGAGCTGGAGAGATAATCGCATTAAAACTAAGGCATGGTCCGACTCTACGTACGTGGACCAGTAAGATCTACAGTTCTCAACAGAACTGCGCCATCGGTAGCTTACGGCGATATGGTCAATTTGACTAAAAGTACCTGTGGAGTTAGAGCGCCATGTCGCTGTGCGACGCGAGCTGTGTCGGAAATTTGTGCTAGACAAAACCAATCGATTGTCTGCACAAAATTGGAGAAGCCTATCCCCGTTATCTGTGCGCTCAGCAGGTAAAGCACAGCGCCCACCTAAACAGGCTTCTGACACACTGAGTTTGCCAACTTGTGCATTGAAGTCACCAGCTAGCACTACAATGTCGGAACCTTTACTGCTGCGAACGAGAGTGGCGAGGGCATCATAGAACTCATCTTTCTGCAAGTCTGAGCTGCAGTCTGTTGGGGCGTACGCCGAGATCACAAACAAATTGCGTTTAACACAACTATCCTTTCGAACGCCGACTGACCCGTGGAGTCTCACAGCACATAAACGACTGTTAACCGGAATCCAGTCTAATAGGGCAGCCTCAGCCTTGTCAGTCAAGACAATTCCTACACCACGTTGACCCACAGCTCGAGCTGCTTCGTTTCCTGAGGTGCGCAGAATATACCTCGATGAGATACCTGGAGCAGTTAGCTGAATTACACTGCTCGAATCTTGGATACGCGTTTCGCTTAAGCAGCAAACATCAATCTTCAGAGAGTTCATTGTGAGGGCTAGGCACGCCTGCTGACCGGCCTGCATGAGTGTACGCACGTTGAAGGAGCCGAGATTCAGAGGCTGATGGGGCTTGAGAAAATGTGAGTTACCAGACAGGATTATTCCCGATACTATTTGACAGTGAATCGTTGCGAGTATCGACCGTGTTATCAATGGGAGCATTATGGGTGGATAGATGGGGTAAGGAGGGATGGTTAGGGACAGAAGACAAAGGTTGAATAACAGGGATGTCCCATGTCTCCATTCCTTTTCAACTTCGTCCTGGACAAAATAATGGGAAGTGCGTTGTGAAATCTTCAGGATGTGACCGTCCAACTAGCAAATAGTGGAAAGCTATGTGACCTAGATTAGGCGGACGACCTTGTCTGTTTGTTTGAATCCACGGGACATGCTCAACGTGCACTAGATAGACTCACAAGAGTTGTGGCTCCATTCGCCAGTTAGACTGTGCATTCCGTGTGTTGGCTATTAGGGCATTCTTTCCTTTCCCGACCCTTGTAGGTCCAATCCCTGTCCATCTTGTGTATTCACGCTTCCTAATTCAACGTGCAACATGGCGAGAAAGACAGTGGTCAGAGGGGCTTGGCCTACTGTTTACCGTTGTACGATGATGATGATGTGTGGTAACAAGCCGGATGACAGTTTACCACTGTCTACCACCAAAAGTGAACAAAGACATCAACATTTCCCCCGGACTATTCCACCGCCTCCGACTTACTGCGTACTCCATTTTCTGCCGTTTCCATCCAGAAAAGAGCGTGGTGAGACAGGCGGCACAAAGGACAATGGTTGGCCTGAGAGGCTTGTGGCTAGTTGACCAATGAAGTAAACTTTACCAATGCGAAAACCAACCATCAAGTTCGGTTCTCAAATTAACCTAGTTTTACAAATCCATGTGATAGTTTCGCAAATCAATGTAAGAGTTTTTCAAATCAATCCTTAAATGATATATAGCTATCATCGCGATGTGGGTGATCAAGCGGCAGAGAAACTTAGTAGGCGGGTTACAAGTGACTGCTGCCAAGCCAATCACATGTCTGTGCTTGTACGGAGATGGGATTGGGGCTTCATTTGAAGCTGCGTAGGACTCATCTGAAGGTACAGAAGACTTACCTGAAGTTACAACCGCTTCATCTGAAGTTAAAGAGGTGTGGACCGACAAACAACTCAGATTTACATAGCGTTTACACCTCGGCCATATTTCACTTCCCTCTGACCCATTCTCATGCAGATATCCATTGACTGTGTGGGGCGGGGAGCTGTTGCCGCAGTGAAGTGCACATTTCAAACCACCGTAGCTGAGGTCGATAATTCTATCCGTTAGTTAGGGAGCATGCATACCGTTCAGCGCGGATGGTGACAGCAATATCATGTGCCATAGGACGCAAACGTCTCGTTGATGACCAACCACATCGAGACGCACGCCAAATAGACATGGTGAAAAGGCAAACACACGTACGCACACATAGTCATACACATTGCACATCAAACAGGCATGGCGCACAGCGGGCCGAATATTGTGGGTTAGCAGGTGAAAGATCCAGCGGATCGATCATTTCCCGCAGTACACGTGGCCTGAAAAGACGTACAAAGGCGAGCAAGTCAGCCGTAGGCGGAGAGTTGACGGTGACGACCGGATGCGTGATAACCGATGCAGTAGCCGTAACCATGAAAGAGGTCAAATCATGATCATTATATCAACCAACGTTTCCCTATCCATTGACCACCATGTGGGTACCGTTGTACGATAGTGTGCGCACCCGCACGTGACCCTAGACGAATCAAATCGGAATTTGCATAAATCAAGGCGTCAGTGTACGACGACGTATTCCTGGGACGAATAAGTCATGCCCATCGCCTTAATGTGAAACACTGCCCGATTTCCCAAAGTGGTGCCTTCAAACGGGAATAGGGTAAGCTTACCGGCAGATTGACCTGTCGATAAAGATTTATCGTTTCATACTGTTCCTGGGTTTGTTGGTTTGTTAAAGTTTGGTGGTCATATGCGAGCCAGACGTTGCCTCCCGTTTTCTGCTCATTTTTAGCCGGGAATTGAGGGATACAACAACGATGAAGATACAAATATGAGAATTGGGAACAAAGGTGCAGCAAAAAACAAGGAAAGAAGGCAAGGGATCGGTTTTTCAATGCTTTGCATCAAGAGCCTAAAGGCGATCGCCTTGATGCAGTCAAGTGATTCATATCACAGAGAAAAGTAAACGGTAGCAAACAAACTCGTTTCTCGTAACTTCATCCTAAAATATGCATTCCTACCAACCGTGTTAGCCAAAGGATCGAGTTATCGAGAACGAACATGTTCGTCATCGTGAAAAGCAATCAATCGCAAATGGACTGGTCCGATTCAACTGCTCAGGTATTGCAATGTGACAAGGAGGGTTTGAGTTGGTGTATAATTTATTTTACAACCTAATTGAGAGATCAAAACCCAGACTGCTGATGCGTATCAGAATGGGTAAGCAGAATTATCCCCTTATCAACACTCAAAGTTCTGATTCAAATAGATATGGACACCAAACCGAAAATGTACTTCACGGCGTAAGCACATCGGCTGGTTGCGGAAAAATGCAGTCCGTATGCGTCCCCTTTTCGCATTATCAGCGCACGTGAGCAGGGCTAGAATGCACAATCAATCATTCAAATCCCTTCATTTTTATGCAGAAGGGGTGAAAAATTGTAGATCTGAACAGTGAAAATTCGCACAGAGAAAGTCAGTTGAAGTGCACTGAGCGGGCAAGGCAAAGTGATGATGATGGTGATAGCATCAAACACGTCTCGTATGACCAGAGAGCCCTTGAAACAACATCATTCAATGGAAGGAGAAAAAAAGTGATGTTAACTTGGATAAACGAAACTAACAGCTCTGTTCCTGCCCAATTGGCTCAAGCCGGAAAACAGTCTAAGGACTTTATGCAAAAAACATCGACATAGGATGCTTCATTCATGCTCAGAACAGTTTTCCCATCGGGATTTGAGAGAATTTTGTCGAATAAAATCAACGGTTGGTCGTTTAGTTTCTCTCGAACAAAATTTTCAGCCCAAGGAATGCGCGTCTGGGTAAAAAAAGAACCGTAAATGTGCACCGATTTTGCAAGTCATGAACAAACGAGTCGGACGTGTGCAGTTCAAACTGGATCATCGTCACTGGTTGACTTGGGTGGTAAATAACACTGTTCTTTTATGACATGGTTTCGCATGAGTGCACAGGAAGGGGTACACCCTACAGCCACAAAGGCCCACTGCACTATTAGGGAAGCCTGGTAGTCAGACACTGAGACTTAGAGTGTTGGAGAACCACATGTAGGACCCCAATAAGTCAGATGTGGTAACGAACCGGACGAAAATGGAATACAGTTTACCACCAAAGCAACCGTTGATGGTGGGGGTTCGAACCTCTGACCACCAAGGTGACAAGCGAATGCTCTAAGTCATTCGACCAATACCGGTCGCCCGGATCGTTGCCCTGTCTGATCTTTTGGGGATTTCATGCGGTTATCCAGTTCAACTATGGGATTTTGGTTGCCGATTCTCCCTGCACCCCCTTTCTCGCATTATGCATAGAGTAGAAAGGGAAATTATACGATGAGAGACCTTGTATTAGACCTCTCATTGTACTATTCCACGTAGTCGGAATAAAAGGAATTTGTCATGGAATTCGTCATGGATAGGATGGGCCCGGATAGTATGGATTAAAAAAATTACTGATACGAAAATTACAAATGGATTTCCATCATCTATGAGATCCGTACTTCTCGTGTCAATAATCAATTCTACGAGTATATCTCAGTGTCGATTGGATCTCGTTCGATCGTGTGCTGTTTGACCAAATGGGAAGTAACTGACGAGGCTAGTCCAGTGATTAAAATCAGGTCATTTGTTGTGTATCAATGGAATAGTGGTTACGCATCACTGGATATCCATCCGTGTTATTAGCGCCCGATTGGCTGCACTGTGAAAGCTCAGTCGGTAGAGCATTTGCTCGGCAAGCGGAAGGTAGCCGGCCAAATTCCGGCTCGCGGAGTTGGACCTATGTATGCGAAAAGATAGACTGACCTCATAGGCTTGTGACCGCTAACCTTAGGTGGGTGACATCATCCATGCGCAGATGTGATTGCTGAAAGGGAATTGGCCCAAGGCTGAAACCTTTTCGAGGAAAGAAATCACCACAAAAGAAGACAAACTTCGTCGCTAAAATCGAATGTTGGTTAACGGGTCATTGCGCACAGAGATGAGCATAAGGGAATGAACATGACACATCTTCCATAGACCGCCTAGTCCCACTTGTAAACAGTATATCAGCGCCTCTACGGAATCCGGGTCAAAGCTTGAGTCAACGGAGCCGTGAATGACAGGACAGCGGATCGATAAAACGAGAACGGATTCTTCTCAAGCGATGGCTGACCTGATCACGAGTCAACCAATCGGAAGAGACGTGACTCGAAACCAGTCTGGACCAATTCATTTGAGTCACAACGATTAATTACAGTCACTCTTTAATTGTAAATAAAAAATGTTTTCAGTTAACGAACTGAGATAGTTCCAGTGCAGAATAGTCTTCTCACTAGAGTTAGTATGAGGGATCAAAACAATGAACCTGGCTCTAGCGAGATCCATCTTCTCGAAAGTTGAACGTACGTTGTGACGTTTAGACCAGTTTTTCTATACAACCATGAAATTTTGCCGATTTAAGAAAAAGATTCACTAAGAGCAATGACCTGTGAACATTGTTACCTTTGCAATTAAAACCGTCACCTTTTTACCTCATGCTTTCGCATCAGTGCAGTGAGACAGACGTACCCCATGGTCTCAAAGGCCCATTGCATCATTATGGGTCAGTCGGAAACGCAAAACTGAGAGCTGGAGCGGATAAAATTCTGCGAACGACAGTGGACTATTGTCTACCATCACCAAAATGACCGGCGGTGGTGGGATTCAGACCTCGCACCTCGGATGGGATAAACACTTCAAACCACTCAACAACAGCCCGTCAGAAGGTCCGCTGCGGTTTAGAATGTTGTATATAACAAAACAGTCAGAGAAATAGGCAGTCGATATCATCAAGCTGCTTTGTTGGGGAAATGTGTTTGGGCACCCTCACAGGTAGACTTCCTGTCTGAAGCTACAATCATTTGAAACATGACTGCGAATGACCAGTCCATGATGTGCCAGAAAAACACAAAGAATTTCGACCATAAACTAGCCTGCGAAGGACGTGTTAGGTCTGCTAGTTCGGGTGGACAAGGTATCGGGTGCTTGGAAACACTATACTAACTTTTGAAATGGTCCAAATATTGAAAGTCGTCGGTTCCGGCACCAAGTGAAGCCATACGTGGTCTGCCGCCCATGCTTTAGCAACGTGTATGCTCTACCAGCTGAGGCATGGGTGGCAACCATGCGTGGGTTCGAACCCCGTCGAGGTCAACGACTTTAAGTATTTGGATCGTCTAGAAAACTCGTCAAATCTGTCAAACCCGAATGCTACGCTAGTTGTCATGATCATGTTTACATTCTGGGACTATCTTTTCCCGAAGGATACTTCACTAATACCCCTGGATGGTCCTTCTCCTAGCATCGATTGTTTTGGTGTTATTTCTATGCTGAGAGATTAGCACAGAATTCAGAACAGGGGGTGGATACACTTCCAGTGAACACACTGTGCCTACAAGGCCAGCGGTTTTTAGGGCTGTAACTGAGTTGGAGCACTGATACACCATAAGGACTTGATCACTGAGCTCGACGTTCAGCTGGGTTTGGCTAGGCAGCGGTGATCGCCGATGATCTCACTTCAACTTGCGATAAAACACTGAGCACAATCCACTCAGAAATTCATGCGAAGGATCAGTCGGAAACTATAAAATACAAACAATTTTCCAAAGCATCATTGTCAAAAATGACCGACCAGCACGCAAATTAGTTCGATATCAAGACGATAGTCCAAAGTGGATAAGTCTGTTTAAAAAGAGTGAGATTTGGAAAACAAAACCATAGTGATCAAGTGTGTTTCGGTAACTTCAGATTCTGGCTAATACAGTCACATTTTTGGGGTGTGAATGTATATCTAGGATCGATTTTACAAACATCAGTGACACTATGATGGGAGAAGGAATGTGAAATGTGAATGGTCGGAAAGTTGTGCCTTTTGTGAGAAAACAGAGCGGCTAATGTGGAATGGGTTCGAATCAATTACCATTTCCAGCTACGTCGCCATATGTCAGCGTTCGACCAGGGAGATTAGAGATTTTACAAATCACTTTTTGGAACAGTGATTGCTATTCCGCATTTCCGGCCAACATTGTGACGTTGTCATGACAGAATTTTAAATTATCGTGACCAGTGATAATTCCCTCATTTCCGATCAATGTTATGGATCCCCGGTCAGAAATGGATCAGATCAACAAAACACTCCGTAATCCAAGCTCTGATATCCATGCATACACGCACATACATTCAGAATGGTGTCGCGCCAGCCATTGCCCACACAGTTAATCGATCAGTCGTGTTTAACACCGAACCCATCTTCAGTTTCTAAACCTGACATGTGTGTTATTGAACGATTCACAAACAGTTGCTTTTTCCAATGGTTCATTTAAAACCCATCAGGCGTCAGATGGCTAACAGACAGTTCGTACATCCTTCATGAGGAAAATTTTGCAAGGGTAATGATTTTGACCGATTTCGTTAAATGATAAAGCAGTGGAGCAGCAACTTTCGGACGCTTTGTTGAGGGCATTTATTTGATCCAACAGAGAAACGTTTAGTTTCAAAATTGGAAATTGGAAATGAGAGATGTCCAGTTAATCCGTTTCCTATTTTTTTACGTATTGTGCACGGTATGCGAAGGACCCGACTAACCACGCATGTGCTGTCAATCCACTCTAGTACGATCCGAAACATCTACCAGAACATTTCGGCCAGGTCGCGTCGTGCCTCTCATTGAGAAGATCTGTCGAACCATTTATTTTCTCAACAGTTCCTCAAGGAAACGGGCCACAAATTCGGGTCGTTCGGAAAAGGAAGAAAACCAGATAACATTCTGAATAATTCCATGGTCAAATTAGAACCACAACATTGGACCGAGCGAGGGAGAAAAGAAAGAAAGAAAGAAAGAGAAGAAAGAAAGAGAGGAGAACGGAGAGAGGAGAGAGAGAGAGAGAGAGAGAGAGAGAGAGAGAGAGAGAGAGAGAGAGAGAGAGAGAGAGAGAGAGAGAGAGAGAGAGAGAGAGAGAAATCCACTTTGAATGACTCTTAGTCTTGCTCTAACAGATGACATATAGTAGTCTCTCCAGCAGAAAAACCTAGTCGGAATCGCTCATGACAGACACTTCAATCAAAGAAGGAGACCGTCAAAACGGAACAGTCATTTAGGTAGTGTCAGTTCTAACACGGTGCTTGCTTAAAATACGCATTTTGTTTCTCTCGACCACCAAACAAAGCGAGCCGAATCTAAAGGACCATTCAGTATCAGGCATTGCCAACCTTTTATCATCACATCGTTTTCGTGCGGCGAAAGGAACAAGATCTATGCCGCACAAAGGTTGAAAACCATCCTCAAAACTTTTATTTATTTCGCTGGCGCCACAAGACTCATTCATCATTCCTGGGGTGTGTCCCCGTGGGTAAATCTCACCACCTGAATTAGCCCGGCACTCAGCGGTTGGAGTTCGACGGTATTAAAGGGTGACAGAAAAACCAATTTATGTAGTTCGTATGCAGGTCTGAATGTGCGTTGCAACTGTCCACTTCCGAGGGGAAATGGAGAATGGAGTACGGTGGGGTAGACTTGTGTTTGCCATTCGTAACACGTGCCCCAACCAACGAAGTTTGCTAATCTGGATACGCTGTGACAAAACGTTCTCTGAATTAGTGCCCAATACTCGATTTCTGACCCCAGCATTACTCACTCGGATATTCCACCCAATCCTAGCAATACTACACAAACATCGATGGTCGAAACCTCAAGACGACGAATATCTTCCACACGCAGACCCAAAGTCTCGCAACCGTACAACAAAACTGAACACATCGTGACAAAGTACACACGACCTTTCAACTTAAGTGAAATATCAGGTCGACGCCACAAGTGCTTCAGTCCAGCGTACGCCACTCGAGCACTTGATATTCGCGTGCATACCTCTGCTACTGTGCTCCTATGCGTCGCCACGCAGCTACCGAGGTAGGTGAAGTGGTCGGCAATTACCAGCACCTCCCCATCGAGCATCAAGCTCCGAATCATTGACGTCCAGTCTTGTAACATCACTTAACACTTTGAGGGTGCAAAGAGCATACCGAATGGAGCTACAGCTCTCCCAAGTCTATCTAGTATACGTTGAGCATGTTCCGTGCATTCAAACAAGCAGAAAACGTCCTCCGCCTAATCTAGGTCACACAGCTTTCCACTATTTGCTAGTTCGAAGCCTACATCCCGAAGACCTTGCAACGCATTCCATTATTTCGTCGATGACGTAGTTGAAAAGGAATGGAGACACAGAACATCTCTGTCGAACACCACTGGTCGTTTCGAACCGACCGGATAGTTCACCGCAAACCCTAACGTGGCCAGAAGTATGAGAATACAATGATCTCAGTCGATTCATGAACTTCTGGGCATGCCTTTTCGATGATGAGCACTGAAAAGCGCTGCTCGATCAACTGAATCGAAGGCACCTTTCAAGTCTAAGAAAACCATCGTTGTCGGTCGGCGGTGCGTGTAACGCTTTTCAAGTAGTCGGCGAAGAGTAGAAATCTGGTCGATGCATCCTTGACCTGGACAGAATCCAGCCTGCTGTTCACGGGCATTCTTCTCGCGAGCTGGTGTAAGACAGTGCAGCATAATCGAGGCTATACTTTGGTGATTATCTGAATTAAGCGAATCTCACGTTGGATACCGCAGTCATTGCGTATTCCCTTCTTAAAGATGGGAACAATCAATGACTCGCTCCATATTAACGGAGTACGCTCCTCCTTCCAAATGTCACGGATCAAACTGGTAAGTGATTTTATCAAAGCACCACCACCCATTTTGAAAAGAACTGGAGAAAGTTCGTCGGGACCGGCCGCTTCCCCGCGCTTTAGTAATCGAATGCTCGACTCCATTTCCACTCCCAATGGGGGCTCCAGTTACGTCACCCTAGGAGCCGCATTTGTTGATACAGGAGTAACTACACTAGCGCGCGGCCAGCTAAACTGTTTCTTTGCTGCTTGCCATGGATGGGTTCTCCATTTCTATCGCAAATCGTTTCAGGTCAGTATACGAGGGGTGATTGAGACGTGGTAACAACTTTTGCAGTGGCAGGTTGGTAAGACAGTTCTTTGAGCCGAAAAGACGGTAAAGCTATCTACCTTAACCTGGAAAAATTGACGGCGTTGAACTCTGGTGATGACATGATGGTTGCCAAAGAATGGGAAGGTATAAAACTGGACGAGGAGGGCTGATTATTGTTTGTTTTTATTTTTCAAAACAGAATATCACAGATGAACTCGTGACTGAAAGAGAGCGACCGGTCGTTCTGAAGACTGAAATACTCACTCAGATTGGGTTGTGCTGACCCGTGTGAACGTTTATGACTCCACCAACGCAACTGTGCTAACGCCTCGAAATGTAGTGGGCTGTCCACATCGTCGAGCTGACTGGAGAGCTGTTGTGTCATTGTGAGATGAATTGAAGTTGTCAGCTGATGATGATCAGCTTCAACCCAGGACTTGCTGTAACCCGGTGCCCACAGTGAGCAGCCGAATTAGGATTTCTGTCTGTCTCGCTCGGTGAACCGTTCGCATAATATTTCTCTGTTGAAGAATCGCCACCATCACTTGCAAAGTCGCCCATCACATCTGATACAATTAAATATTGCATGGATCGCCGTTCTAATAGTAGAGTTACTGTTTTTCAATCGACCCAACCAAAAAAGTGAGCCCGAATCGCGCATTCTCAGCCTCATCATCACTCTCCTGAGGATCGTTCAATATCCTGGTATCTCAAAATGTATGCTGAAGAAAAGTGAGCAAGAAGGATTTGGAAATACAAACGGATGATGGTATGGATACGCGTCTTCGCGCTGGGACTCGAGGATTTGAAAGAAACGTCGATAAACATGGGGGATGCTGGTAAATTGAATTCGTTTTTCCAATATCTTCACTTCTCTACGAATAGCCACAGACTGATCACCGCCGTGCTCACTTCAGTTATGCGCCAAACGAGCAAATAATACATACCGAAGTAGATGATGGACATCCATAGGCAAAGGAAGTCCAATTCATCGGAGGCGAAGTCTTGTTACCTTTTTGAAGGAGGTTGGTATCTAGGCACAACATGAAATCATGAAACCCAGCTTTGCGTACACTCTGTTGTTACCATGCATGATCAATTTTTGAGAAAGATCGGTTGTCATATACAAAAAGTCGCCGAGACAAATCACCGCGGAACATCCAACTCTCAAAACCGTACAGTAAAACATTACACACCATAGCACTCGACACCCAACAATTCAAAAAGAGTTAAATTTATTGAGGGCGCTACAAGGTGATAGAACTCAATTCGGTTTCCGCTATTTTTAATGTGATCTACCCCCACTCCTAGTAGATTCCAGAATAGCTATCGACTATTTCTAGATGATCACCTTAAGGTGTGGAAATCGTACTACAACTAAGTAGACCAAAGTGCAACTCCTATTTCAATAACTGTGATGATCTGAGTGCTCCCGCACGCTTCTTCTCCGGGATTCAACCAGTTGGATGAACTGCGTTAGTCCAGATACGGCCAGGTCGCCTTATGATTGGCTAGTACATTGTCTATCAGTATTGTTACGCTTCACCTAATTTAAACCTGTGTACTAGTTAAGTCCGATAGATCATAAGCTCCATATTCTCGTCTTGCCAGTTCTTGGTGCGCGTAGTCCGGATACGAGTTGTTCCATTACATATGCTTAGCTGGATAGATTCGGTTCTCACAATTCCTCACTCGCCAATGCGTGCAGAGGGTACTGTGCGGCCTGGGCATTATCATCGAACAACGTTATCAACGTGCACTAAGTAGAAAACTCTGTTCCCGAGAATTCCAAATCAAGAAAACTGTAGAATGATTCCTTATGCAACATCAATTATTGCCCCCCTATGGAAGCACCAGACAAGTGTCCTAACTAGATTTCTTCTTATTACATGCCTGAGCATGAGTGCATTGGAAGGGGTACATACCCCATAGCCACAAAGGCCCACTGCATTATTAGTGATAACCGGCAACCAGACCCTGAGACTTGGAGTGACGGAGAATCATTTGAGGTCTCAATAGGTCAACTATGGTAACGAGCCGGACGACAGTGTATTACTGACAGGTTCAACACCGGCCGAAGTCTATTTTCATTGAATACGAACTGTAAAAGCAGAATTGTGAGTACCACAGGTTGAGTAATAGATCATCCACGTTGGTTCTCAACGGCTTGCACCATATTACTACACAGATATCGACTCGTGTGATGAACCACTTCCCTCTGTAGACACACAAGTGAAACACGGGCTTAAATGCCGCACAACAATTCAAATGCAATGGCTTTTTACGGTGGGAGATGAACTGATGCTGAATGCGACGGGCCAATATCTATGGCAATGGAAGTCACCCAACACTGAAAAACAGAACCGAGGAGCAGCAAAACATTGAAATCGACTGGAACTGATATTTGCGCAAAGAACGAGCATCATTATCTAGGGGGGGAAGGGGTGACAATCACCTCATGGTTGTGTGTAACAAAGATAACGTTGTCCGTATACACATGGACGTGAACAAGGCTCCAGGTACGATCGGAACAGTTTCCTCCTAGGAACGCGATTCAATCAAAAATAACTGCTAATGGTAGAAGACTTGTTCCTGACGGCAAATTCAGACTCGGTGGCAGCGAAAAAGCGAGAGAGGTAGGGACGTAACTTCTTATAGCAATGTTCGTACAATTCACCCATCCGTTCCCACTTCAGCAGAATCTAAACCGATCGATGATGGAGATGATGGGAATGTGTTAAGAGGGACACATATCGTTAAATGGCAAACATGTGAATCGAGACAAACAAAGGGCTGTGAATCATCCGTGTTGTCCGAGAAAAAAGTAACACGGGACAATCTGAGGTCAGAAAGAAAAGAGGCTCCAATCTACACTTCAGCGAATCGTGCTTTTGGTAGCGACATTAAGAAAAAAAATCAGACAAAGACGAAAAATCTGACTGAAATTAACTTAAAATGCGCGAGACATTGAAACAAATGAACGAATGAATGGTGATCAACTGGCACACGGTCGGCCCATGTTATGCTGAAGTAGCCAATATTCGCACTGGATCTTGACTCAACACATCAACCGGTTTATTTATACAACAGTTTCGTAATTAACCAGTCACGCATATGACACAACCACGTAGACGCAAAAACCCAAGGCAGTGATTATTAAATCATACATAAAGAGTAGCATTGGTAGTGAGCAACTTCCTACCTATCAGGTTCACTGAGAGCCATATGATAACAATCGGTGGCCGCCACCCACGATATTCAAAAAGTACATCAATTGTCCTACAGCTCAGATCAGAAACACACTAACAAAGGCTTGATTTTCAACAAATGACACAAACAAGCACCTCATACCAACCTCAACATGATGGCTGTTGAGTGCCTACCGTTTATCCTACAAACCTTTCAACATCCGAGCTAAAAGATTGTATTTTTGCAACACGAATTTGCCAATTTTCGATATCATATGCAGGTGTTTTCGAAATTCCAGTTACAATGAATCTCTCGTTCCTAAGTTTGCATATAGTATCTCAAACGAAACATTATATGACTAGATTTTGTTTATCTTGATGCTGTGGTAGTGATCCGTAAGCAACTGAATTTACATGGCTGAGATATCGAATAGACTGAGTAGGCTGAACCCAGCGCAGAACGTAGCGTATTATTTCGTATGCGCGGAATCACGCACTGTACAAATATGTATTATACCACAGAGAATACAATAGGGCAAAGTAGAAAGAGCCATTCTCGAAGATCACTGAGAACTTCTTTACCACGGTAAAATTGCCTAAAGCTTGCAAGACCTAAATTGTGAAAATGTCGAATATGCGGAATGAAACTATGAAGATAAAATTCATCACAAGTGGTTTCTGTGAGGGTACGTGATCACTCATGGTCGATAGTCGGCCAATTCCCGTTAGCAATCAGCATGTCGGCGCCTGTAGAGAATCCACGTCAGTGCTTGAGCTAGTGGATTCGCACGCGACAAGGTAACGGGTCGATAAGACTTGAACGCACTCCTCTCAAGCGGTAGCTGGTTGTATCATCAACCAACCAATCAGAAGACAGAACACTTGAAGCAAGTATGAACCAGTTAGTTTGATGACAGTGACTATTTCTTCCTATATAAACAATGTGTTCTGTGCTAATAAAATGAGTCGATTCAAAGACGGATTATTCCTCTCACTAGAGTTAGTGGGACAGTATGGAGCAGTTTCTACAACTCGTGAATAAATGATAATCCTGACAGAAGCAGATCTTTTTACTCCAATGTCACCACACGTGTCTCGCATAAATAAGCGTAAGCGGTAAAAACACATTTGGAAAATACCGTATCATCTCGTCGTTCAACAACCTACTCGCAATTAGTGTTAAGTCCACTGGAGAAACAACTTCGATTTATATCACATGTATGACCTCCGTATAAAAGTCATACAACTGTGCACCGTTAA
Organism: Fasciola hepatica; assembly: GCA_948099385.1. Classification (NCBI taxonomy): domain Eukaryota; kingdom Metazoa; phylum Platyhelminthes; class Trematoda; order Plagiorchiida; family Fasciolidae; genus Fasciola; species Fasciola hepatica. The sequence goes on along the minus strand of CANUEZ040000007.1, from coordinate 234,633 downwards.
ATGTACACTTAGTTTTCGCGAGGACAGATACGGATGGACTGATAACCAGAAAATTCCATCGCTTCGCTTATTGAGAGAAGGATAAATTTCTGCGAATCCATCGGGGCACGTGTTTCTGTGACAGACGTTGTTCGGGATCTTTTCGTTACACATACGTACATAGATCTTTCTGCATTGTTCGTGCAAAACATGTCATCAGAATGAAACATGGTGGGGAGAGAACCAAGACATCCTACGTGGATAACACTGTCTATCTGATCTTTGGTTAAAGAACTGCGCTAAAAGAACATTACATCTGACCAGCGGGAAGATTTTCCAGGAAATTCTGGTTTCCTATTGCGAAAAAGAGTGAAGCAAAGCAAGTTGCGATGGTTTCCGAACGATCTAGCGTCGGTTTTAGGCATCCAACAGATGTTTTCACGTATTGCAATCGCGAGGGAATTCACAGCTCGCTTCGCAGATCTTTGGGCTATCAGTTTGTTATATACGATCAATGATCAAGGCTTAGAAAGACTCGACCCGTGATTAGAAATACCTAGAATATTTCATTTCGGTGACCTCGAGATTGCAAAACTCATTACGTGGGTTGATGCGGACTGCGTTATGTCAAGACCAACATTGTTGAGGGAGTGATATCAACAATACTCTGAAGGACGCAGTTTTCATCGCGCTGAAAAAAAGCTGTGGACAAATCCGTTCATCTGTTATGCGCTTTTACACTAGGGAAAATGTTAGGAAGCCAAAAAACTGTCCTCGAAACAAACCACCAATCCGCTCGAGCATGCTAGGCCGGATTGAGTAACCAATAACTAATAAACCTTCAGGTCATACAAGATTTAACACCATTTTGCTAGTCGAGCAGCCATTCGCAGTCCGACGCAAATCAGATTAACGGTCGATAATCGGTCAGGCAAACGTTTAACCAACCCAATCAACCTGACAGGACTTAAACCTGACTGGACACTCGAGTTCCGGAATTTCCCACTTTGCTTCATATACCTAGTTGTAATTTCCGTAAAAAAATCTGTCGTTCTGGCATATTGTACTGTCGTCTTTTGAGTTGTCACTGTGGGCTGCAGCGATCGGATTTGTGAACTGAGATGAAGTACGCAGGCTACCCATTCAAATCGCAGAATGGAACCCGTGAGTCATAACGGGAATCACAATCTTGCAAATGTCCCATAACAGTCCAGATGATGGTTCAGAATGTATTCTCAATGCTGGATAAAGACGTTTTTGCATATTCTCCGAGTTTTATTTGGGAGACCTGGGATAGACGTGCGAACACAGTGAACTGATTCCAAAAACCACCAAGTTATCCAAATTTAGGCAATTTCTATAGGTCCCAAAAAGACGACAGTTCAACACAAATATTTTAGGTGAAATAAATCCGCGCCTGACGATTGAACCAAACAGTCAAAGTGTTTTCGGTGACTGGATGTCAAGATCACACCGAATCGCCTTTATGTATATTATGCGAATTGTTGGAGGAGTTGGGAGCGACCGTGTCAATGATTGACCACTGGGACATCAACTCAGCATGAATTACTGGGAGTCCCAAACACGTCGGCATCCAACGGTTCCTCAACACCATCCTATCTCAATGTATGACAATGGCAACAACTTGTCCACTATCCGATCCATGTAGCGAAAATCACAGACGATGACAAGTCACTGTGCTCTTATCATTTTCAGTGGTTTTAAATACTAGCGGTGTTCGTCAGTTAGGTGCATGGTTCTCACAGGCTCCTGATCGCTGAGCCTGGTGCCTAGGTCACAAACGTCTCATTGCCTGTAGAGGTGACATTATCAGTGAACGGCGAGCACAAAAAAATCAAGGTCAATTGACAGATTAGGTTCGAAACAGCGGACAAGAATCCCCACAGATACAAAACGAGGCCAGGATCCAGCACCAATGAAGCCACATCTACACACAACACACACATCACATCGTACAGCGTTAAACAGTAGGGCAAGCCCCACTGACCACTGCCTTTGGCACCATGTTGCACATTGAATTAGAAAGTATGAATAAACAAGATGGACAAGGAGTGGGCCCACGCGGGTGGGAAAAGGAAAGAATGTCCTTATAGCCAACACACGGAATACACGGTCCAAGTGTTCAAACACATTGATTAATCATGCTGATTCGACAGAAAGTGACAACACGATCGTCACCACTCACGGTTCGCTGCCATATCCTTCAATGTCTCCAGCCAACTGGTCGATGGATCTTTTGGACCCCAACCACGAAGACGTGAAGCACCTACTTTTTCTAAGTCTGCTGCACATTTTCTCATACCTCGTTGCCACGTCATCTGTTGACCTCCACTTGGCTTCTTCCACTCCCGAGGAGAAATGGAGAATGGAGTACGGTGGGGTAGACTTGTGTTTGCCATTCGTAACACGTGCCCCAACCAACGAAGTTTGCTAATCTGGATACGCTGTGACAAAACGTTCTCCGAATTAGTGCCCAATACTCGATTTCTGACCCCAGCATTACTCACTCGGATATTCCACCCAATCTTAGCGATACTACACAAACATCGATGGTCGAAACCTCAAGACGACGAATATCTTCCACACGCAGACCCAAAGTCTCGCAACCATACAACAAAACTGAACACATCGTGGTAAAATACACACGACCTTTCAACTTCAGTGAAATATCAGGTCGACGCCACAAGTGCTTCAGTCCAGCGTACGCCGCTCGAGCACTGGATATTCGCGTGCTCACCTCTACTACTGTGCTCCCGTTCGTCGCCACGCAGCTACCGAGGTAGGTGAAGTGGTCGGCAATTACCAGCACCTCCCCATCGAGCATCAAGCTCGGAATCGTTGACGTCCAGTCTTGTAACATCACTTAACACTTTGAGGGTGCAAAGGCATACCGAATGGAGCTACAGCTCTCCCAAGTCTATCTAGTACACGTTGCGCATGTTCCGTGGATTCGAATAAGCAGGCAACGTCGTCCGCGTAATCTAGGTCACATAGCTTTTCACTATTTCCCAGTTCGAAGCCTACATCCTGAAGATTTTGCAAAGCACTCTCCATCATTTCGTCCATGACGAAGTTGAAAAGGAATGGAGACATAGAACATCCCCGTCGAACACCACTGGTCGTTTCGAACCGACTAGATAGTTCACCGTAAACCCTAACATGACCAGAAGTATGAGAATACAATGATCTCTGTTCGATCAACTGAATCGAAGGCAACTTTCAAGTCTAAGAAAACCATCATTGTCGGTCGGTGGTGCGTGTAACGCGTTTCGAGTAGTCGGCGTAGAGTAAAAATATGGTCGATGCATCCTTGACCTGGACAGAATCCAGCCTGCTGTTCACGGGCATTCTTCTCGCGAGCTGGTGTAAGACAATGCAGCATAATCGAGACTATACTTTGGTGACTATCTGAATTAGGCTAATCCCGCGATGGTTACCACAGTCATTGCGTATTCCCTTCTTGAAGGTGGGAACAATCAATGACTCGCTCCATATTACCGGAATACGCTCCTGCTTCCAAATGTCACGGATCAAACTGGTAAGTGATTTTATCAAAGCACCACCACCCATTTTGAAAAGAACTGGGGGAAGTTCGTCGGGACCTGCCGCTTTCCCCCGCCTTAGTAATCGAATACATGACTCTACTTCTACCTCGGATGAGGGCTCAAGTGATACCACCCAAGGAGTCACGGCTGTTGACACAGGAGTAACTACACTAGCGTGCGGCCAGCTAAACTATTCCTTGAAGTACTCGGCCCATCGGTCAAGCCTTTGCTGTTTGTCATGGAAGGGTTCTCCATTTCTATCCCAAATCGCTTCACTGACCTGAGTTCGCCGTCCACCGGTGTCACGAATAAGTTTGAACAGTCTTTGACTGTTACCTGAAGCAGCTGCCACTTCCATTTCTTCGGCTACACTGACCCACCAATTTTCGCGATCCTTCTTAAGGCTTCGCGTAACTTGTCTTTGCAGCTTTCGCCGCATCTTATTCATCTCCTTACGGTTCGAAAGCTGACGCTTTTGCTCCATTATACTCAGCGACTCTTGCGAGATCCAGTGTCTTTGATGGACAACGAATCGAGGACCACAGGCGAAACCTGCTGCAACGTGCATCGCTTGTTTGATATGAGCCCAATGCTCATCCACATTACTGTTCTCCGTGGATCCTAGCTCATGTGCTAACTTCTGCTCATAACGGGTGCAAACGTCTGGATCACACAAACGTTGCACGGCTAATCGGGTTTGCGGTTTGCCTCCATGGCCATGGAGCTGGAGAGACAATCGCATTTAAACTAATGCATGGTCCGACTCTACGTACGTAGGCCAGTAAGATCTCTAGTTTTGAACAGAACTGCGCCACCGGTAGCTTACGGCGATATGATCAATTTGACTCGGGATACCTCTAGAGTTAGAGCGCCATGTCGCCGTGCGACGCGGGCTGTGTCGGAAATTTGTTCTGGACAAGAACAATCGGTTGTCTGCACAAAACTGGAGAAGCCTATCCCCGTTAACTGTACGCTCAGCAGGTAAAGCACACCGCCCACTTCAACAGGCTTCTGATGCATTAAGTTTGCCAACTTGTGCATTGAAGTCACCAGCTAGCACTACACTGTCAGAACCCTTACTGCTGCGAACGAGGGTGGTGAGTTCATCATAGAACTCATCCTTCTGCGTGTCTGAGCTGCAGTCTGTTGGGGTGTATGCCGAGATCACAAACAAATTGCGTTTAACACAACTATCCTTTCGAACGCCAACTGACGCTTAAAGTCTCCCATCACAAACGACTGTTAACCGAGATCCAGTCTAATAGGGCAGCCTCAACCTTGGTAGTCAAGACTATTCCTACACCACGTTGACCCACAGATCGAGCTGCTTCGTTTCTTGAGGTGAGTAGTAAATACCTCGATGAGATACCAGGAGCAGTTGGTTGAATCACACTGCTCGAATCGTGGATACGCGTTTCACTTACATAGCGGACATCAATCTTCAGAGAATCTAATGTGAGGGCTAGGCACAGCTGCCGATCAGCCTGGATGAGTGTACGCACGTTGAAAGAGCCGATATTCAGGGGCTGACGAGGCTTTAGAAAATGTGAGTTACCAGACAGAGGATTATTCCCGACACTATTTGACAGTGAATCGTTGAGAGTATCGACCGTGTTATCAGTGGGAGCGTTATGGGTGGACAGAGGGGGCAAAGAGGGATCGTTAGGGACAGAAGACAAAGGTTGAATAAAAGAGAGGGAACTCTGAGCAGTAGCCCACTTATCACTACCCACCCCACTCGATGCAATGGGCAGTGCGGTCCTGATTATCCTGCGTGACGACCGATGCAGTATGGAATTCTTTGTATTCGTGCAGTTCATGGGAGATGTTGGACGGGTACTGCTAGGGTGTCCAGCCACAAAGCAGGAGAACGATTAGGGTCCTCATCCAAAGCCTTTAGTTCTAACAAGAACCTATCCGCAAGGCAGCGGAATGGCTTAGTGGAAGCCCATTTGCTTGGATCAATTATTCTTCCACTGGTTTTTCCGACTGAGTTGCCAGCTCAAATCAACCCCCAACCTGGAGGACCAGGAGACTGGACTTCGTCTGACCTCTACCCATTGACCTGTCAGGTATGATTGCATCTCCGGCTTAAGGAAGCTATCCTGTATAGCTCTTTGGGTCATAGAGGCGCGCAAGCCATCACACCACGTCAAGGTGCAGTCTCGTCGTGAAGGTGAAAAAACAGTTGTGACCTAAACGCTCAGCTTAGCGATCAGAAACGTCTGAGTACTGTTAGCATGGCTTTGAATCTGTGGATCTAAACCGCTTATCAACCATCAAATCCACGCAACTCTCCAAAAAAATTTAGTTAATATACAAATCAGAGCACTGGTGGTTTACCCACGACTATCAACGTGAGACAAGTGAAACAGTGCTATTCGAGTTGCTGGATACGGCTTGACAACTTGGATTGAACCTCCAGCTTGACAACCCAATTTTGATTATGTGAGCTGGTATGTTTTAGGTCAGCGTGAGGTGGAAAAACAAGCACAAGTCTTCGGACTACCCGCAGAAGACCAACGACCAACTGTTCATTTACAAAGACATCAGCAACTGGTTTACTTCGATCGAGCATGCCCTATTGACGAATTTCAATGGTGCTAAGCAAACTATGTATTGCTTGTAATAGTAGAAAGCACGTTACTTGTGACCAATGAACTGCTGTAGGAAAAGTAGGTATTCTCGGTAATTGAACTGTTTTTACAATAACCATTTGAAGATGATCATTTATGAAATCACTCATATCTGGCCAGATTCGTTAGTCACATACTGACTCGGTGTTCTCTACTATTGCCTCAGCTAAGCGGTTGGGCACATGGTGGATAACATGCCATCACACACTGGGAGTCCGTTGTCGCTTTTTGGGAGTTTTGAACCGTTATAATCGTTTTATTTCACACTGTGCATCAATCGTCTCATCTTTAACAGACCACTCCAGGTCAACAGCAAAGCCGATTCATTTCAGCCCCGAGACCGAGGCAGCATTCACCAAAGCCAAAATAGACCCTTGCAGACGCGACCATTCTGCCTCATCTTAACTCCGACCGGAATACCGAACTGGTCCCAGCCACAGATGCGTCTAGTACGACGATCGCTACCTTACTGCATCAACAAGTGGGCATCCAATTCCAGTCGTGGACATTCTTCTCGCCAAAAATCTAAACAGCGCAGACGAATACGGGACTGAACTCCTGACTACTTACCTGGCGATTTGCCACTTCTACCATATTCTATGGACTGTGAGCCTTTGGCACAAGCAAAGTTTTCAAAGAGTGATTGATATTTGCCATGGGAGTTTCGATATCTTGACCACGCTTCGCAACATAAAACGGATATAGGATACATAGAGGGATCTTCGAACTTGGTAGCAGATGCACTTCCTCGCTCTAGTCTCCACCGCAAGTTCAATTTCCATGTGCTCACCTGGTCAGATATAGAGGGAACACAGAGACACCTACAGGAACTGATCCAATGACGTTCCCCAGCATCATTAACATCAAGGATATGTCCTCTCCTAGATGACGATGATGATTCTTATGCATTGCTTCTCTACTGGAAAACCCCGACTGTTTGTTCTCTTTTTTCCGCCGACTTTTATCGTTTTCATTCAAAATTCTACCTCGGCTTGTCTACTGCACTAAAACGTATTTATGATTGCTATGTGTGGCCCCATATGAGTGGAGATGTCTGAGTGTGGGTTCAAACCCGCTCCCCTTTTCAAAGGGGCAAAGTCTATCGGCCCCTGATTTATTGCCCATCCCAAAGACCTTCCGTCAGCACATCTTTTTCCTACGTCCACCAAGACACCATTGTTCTACATCGGCTGATAGGTTTTGTTATCTCCTCACGTGTGTTGATCGTTTCACCCACTGACCAATGGACATCCCCATTGTAGACAATCAGGATGAAACCGTTGCTAAAACATCAAATCATCACTGGATTTGCCCGTTTAGCGTTCTTCACATAATCACAATGGACAGGTGCGCACAATTTTAGTTCAAGCGCTTTTACCTTTCTCCACGGGTGTAGGCGCAACCGAACGACTGCCTATCATCTCGCGTCGAATGGACTTGCCGCGAGATTTCACCGCCAACTGAAACCCACTCCCACACGCACTACTGAAACAGCTAAATTGACAGGTGCTTTTCCTTTAACGACGCCGTATATCCGTATAGCTACGAACGATTCAGGATTTGTCTAGATGGTTTGGTGTTCGGCACGTCCCTTCAGTTAATCAGTAAGTTTTTCGATTATACGTATGATATGTTTGACTCTTCTAGCTTTGTTCGTCACTTGCAATCATTCATGACTTCCATTCGTGCGATTCCCATCCGTGAATATACCCGTCCCACGCAAATACCCATACTTAAAAAATCCTCGCGTTCTTTTTGTTCAGACTCCTTAAATCGCCCACTTCGACCTTTTTACACAGGACCATATAGTACCATTTCTGGTAATGAAAAATTCTTTGCCATTAATAAAGCAGGCCGATATGATTCTGCTAGTGCTGAACAATCAAAAGTAGCGTGGTCGAAAGCAGACTAAGTAGATCCCCGAAACTAACCGTTCTTGTAACTAATCCTATCGAATCTCATAATCCTTAAGGTTCTGATTCTCTATCTGTCAATTATCGAGTATCCATTCGATCGCTGTTGTAGGAGACGAATATTGTGAGGTGAGGAATGATTTTTTTCGTGGGTCAGAGCTGTCTCACTTTTGACATTTAATCAGCTCTTTTTCTTGTTCGCAAGTGTCGATCGATACAAACGTACTCGTGTCAGCCTACCGACTCATATTGTCCAACGATCTGACACATTTACACACAACCACCCCCATGTTGGCCGAGGGAACGGCACGATCATGGATTTGAACAAGTGACAGAAAACCTCCGCAAAAATCCTAAAGGATGACACCCAATCTCACCTGGTAACGTAGACCACTTTCGAGGTACCGCGAGGAAGAAAGAACGAGACCAAACGAGCCGGGGCAGGAATGTCCGGTTGGACATCATCCAAACACTGTTTCCCAGCCAGATCTGGGACTAGCGGATTGTCCCCGTTCGCAGCGGGATCGGAAGACTGTGGTGGCTGTGGTTGGGGTGGCATTGGCAACATTTCCATAGTTTGCCTCAATGACATTTTGACCGGTTTGATCAGATTGATGTAGATACGCAGTGTCCCAGCCAGTCGACACGAATCATCGACCTATGCAGTTGTTCATTTTTTGAGGGGATATCAAACGGAAGATAGGAACAGGCATTTCAACCTTGCGAGAATGAGAACAGTTTGGAAAAACTAATCGAATTATTGTTTGTATTGTGAGTGTATTGTTCAAGTTCACTGCACCTTGGCGCGTCAAAGGATCATCCGTCAATGGTGTCTGCATTCTGACCAAATTGTTAGATAAAGGGGATTCAAGAAGATTATTGGTATTAAAAGGGTTTCATAAGAGAAGATATGTTTCGGTTTGGACGAAGTTAACGCTGAAGTATGAAAGATATTTTTTATTACAATCCTCGAAACTCGATTGCACTACATGAGGGATAACCGGTAACCTGACCCTGAGAACTGCAGTGGCAGAGAACCACGTAAATTCTCAATAGATCGTGCGTCGCAACGAACAGGTGAGTGACACAGCGGATTACGGTCTACCACCAAAATGACCGGCGACGTCAGTGTTGGGATTTCCAACCTCTGGCCTCCGAGATGGGAGGCAGATCCTCTGAAAACCACTCGATCACTGCTGGCTGCTGTCTCGCAGCGTTCAGTGGAGATCGGGTGGATACCTCCATTCGGTAGCAGATAGTACTTCGTTTCCCGCCGGATTGTAACCGCGATTGCTCCTCTGCTGAGGCGTTGTATAGTTTGACGTTCAGGATCACCGGGTCTCAATTTCTGGTCCTGTTTAACAGCGCAGTGTTTGTCCTTGTTCTACTACACACATACGTGAGGACGACTGAACAAAAGCTAAACTCTGTTGGAGTGTATACAAGTATAATAATTCAGAGACATCAAGCAACGGTGCCGTTGTCAATTTCGAACATATGGTGAAATAGCATGACTGTAAGTAAACCGATGAACGCAGCCCACTTGATTCTGCCTCGTTCTGTCCTCAGCAGTCTAGTACACGGATTAGATGGGTTCAACCCAGGAAGTTTTACACGTTCAGGTCAACGATCACGGACTCGACACCTTTTCGTGCTTCCCACCGCCCCGACTAAGTAGACGGTTTGAGCTACTGAGCGATTTAAAGAAACTCTTTTTAGTGAAAAAATATATATACAGTTCTTTTTAATTCATTTTCATTTATTATACAACAAAGTACAACAATTCATGAACGAGGCCCCGGCCAATGAAAGGCTGACAAACGAGGATGTGATCGGCGGTGACGGGAGTCGAACCACCCTGGTCGTTATCGTCCAAAGCTCACGACGATAACCGTTTGACCGCCGCCGGACTTGACCGAATGTCGAAGTCGATGGTATACATGGACAGATAATCTGAATATTTCATCGGAATTTCTTTCTTCCACAGTTTGTCTTACACTTCGATCACTCATCCAACTGGATTGAACCGGACTGAGGTGTGATATCACGAATTGTTAGAACAGGACTATTCAGAACAACTTCCTACCCCGGATCGTTCAACTTAATCAAATTGTCCATTCGACTGGGGGAAATGCATAGTTCAGAAAGAAACTACAGTTCGATGTTTACCAAGATTAATGGTCCACTTGCATTGCACTGACTCCTATGACCTTTGACAGTCGTTACACCAAGAGAGACTGATCGGCAAAGAAGGAGGACAGCCGAGCACGGTCATACATGGTAATATACATAGATACATAGACAGAGAAAGAAAAACCAAACGCTAGTATAACCCCAGTAATGTATTGTGATAACAAAACTTCGCCCAGCAAAAAGCCTACTCGCCAAAGCACAGAGCCGTCATTTGTTCGCTATCTGGTAAGTCACATATATGGGGAAAACATCTTCGTTCGTCACTTGGTCCGTTTTATGTGGCAACCCGATTCCGATCGGATCAATTATGATGTGCGTGTGAGTGAGTGCGTGGGTGGGTGAATGAACGAGGGAGTTCGCCTGATGAGTGTGAGAGACAGAATGAGTGAACGAGTTGTCCTGGCAGAGGAAATCTATCCCTCCATAAATTAAGTCACGAACAAATCCAACCGATCTATACTAGTCGGATGGGTAAGCGTGAGCGTGAGATCACACGAGCTAGAGAAGACTTTTGGTCGTCACCAAGCTCATTAATAGACTAAGCGAATGTTTATATTTGAGATAGAAGACACTAAGAGCAGCTGGAATAGCGACTGAACGCATTGTTGTTACTGCACTCCCCTAAGCGACAATGAAAATAGTAGACAAGTGTAAAAAACACTACTGCTCTCCAGGCGGAAACCCGACAACCAGTCAGTCTGGTAGGTATCGATCCACCGGTCCAGTAAAGGAGAAAAAAAACAATGAAGCACGTTTGCAAGATCAAAAGAGTTTGCTGTCGCATACGCTCGCGTGATTTTCCGATGATCACCGCTGTTCTTCGTGTATTTTTGGATTTAACGGATGGCATGATTCTATTGTCAAACCATCGCCTCAGCTGTTGGAAGTAAAAGGTTACCAGTGACGCGGTACATGTGATTATTATGTACTAGTCGTGAGTAGATGCTTGATCGACAGGAACTATGGTTATCACAGACGGAATTAAAATGTGATAGAATGAAATGAACAAAACAGAATGGGCTAAAAGGGACGTACAGACATGCAAACTGTGTGGCAACAATTTACAATAATGAATGGGTAGATTTTGATGCAAATGAAGCTTCCCGTCCTACTTTATTGATTTTAGTGTTTCCCCAAAGTTCGGTTTCGAACAGTCGACCTTTCAGCTGGGACGTTTTGTGGACTATAACACAAGTGGTACATGTAGTGGTCAGTGATTATGTCGCAAGGTGGGCACAATGTTAAATGTCGTCATGCTCGAATTATGGCTGCATACTTTGTAAAACTGTTTTGTGATGTAATGGTTAACGAGAAAAGTTGAATTGATTGTAATATCATTTGAATCGAATGGAGCGTGTATGGACGGAGAGACAATTTTTAGAATTACACGGCGATTCTTCCAACATCAATTCGACGGTTAACACGGCTAACTTTCAGAACGAGGACTCCTGGCCCGAAATATGCATTTTCGACATGAGTAGTATGGCATTGTATCTTGATGACAGGACAAAATTTCCCCGGAAGCACACGACCGGTTCCCGGTTGTTGTCACTCATCATTCATAAACCAACTGTGGATGGCTCAAGTATGGGGTTGGCTGGGCAAATAATCACCAGGGACACACACGCCTGATGATGAGTGACAGCAACCGTGAAATCGGTAGTGTCTCCGAGGAAATTTTGTCCCTGTCATCCAGATACAATGCCATACCAATCATTTCGAAAGCTGAATTGACTTGAGATATTTGTATGTGATACTTGTTTCAGTTTGCCTGCAAACAGCACATACATGGGTTATCCAAGGTTGTGCTCGGACCGCCCCGCTGACTGTCATCGCGGCTACTACTGGCGCCACTATTTCCACCAGTGCAACGATTGATGATTTGACAAGTATTTCCCGTATTATTCGAGGATGGATGTCGTAGGCAACGAGATAAATACTGTACTGTTGTTCTCTAATGGCATATTTCGGTTATAAAAATATCATTATTCGATGCCTGGCCTTCGTTATGGTTCGAATAGGGGAGACCAGTACACAATTTCTCATCGATGTTTACAACATAATCACCGTTTTTATTTATTTGATAACCAGCCGTATTTCAGGAGAAGACGTTTGATCCCTGACCAGGAGTCGCACATAATTACCCACTGTAGTGAGTACACGGAAACTGCGCAAGACTCCCAAGAAGAATTTTCTTCTCTGCCCACTTCCTTTTACTATGTAATATTGGTACAATATTTCAGGAAAAGGGCCGTGGCCTATTAGAGGCTGCCAGTTGGAGGGTGACCGATGGCGAAAGCAGTATTCGATTCCGGGTAAGAAAGGATGAAAAACCATCATGATGATCATTTGACCACCGCTCGGAGAAAGTTAGGACGTTACTATAAAAATGTAATATCTAACTATCAGAATACGAAACAATACACATATTACAACGGCTTTTAAATGACTTTCGACAAAAGTTGGAACATTTGGTTCGTTGCCCGTTCACTCGGCTACTGAAAAGCGGGTGGTTTTGTTATCATTTATGGCAAAGCGTACTAAGATTTGATTGGTACGGGTCAAAAGTGTATACATTCAAGGACATTTAATCTTTCAATCATTCCTCGAGTAGACAGAGAAAAGGATTATTTTTATTAATTACTATCACCCTAGATAAACACTGTCATTCACAGCCAAATGCCAAAATAGTTGTATTTATTTACAGACATCTTATTGATAACACACCGTTCAGCATGATGATAGATATGTTCTTAACGAATAACTTCAGTATTTGTTGTACTTTTCACCGGTTGTATATTTCACCAAAAACGTATGAGTTATCGAGCAGCAGTGTTAAATTGCCCGCACACTCTTGAGTTTTCCACCGCTGGACCCGAAATGAACATGAGCATAGCAAAAATGTTAAATCACATAGTGAAATGGATTCCTTTTACGTTTCAGAAAGACCAGGAGTCTTGATTGCTAATAATTTCTGGGAATTACGAACTGCTTTTAAAACTGAATCGGATAAATTGGCAATATTTTTCACGGCACGTAAACGTGACTGTTCTGAGTGTGAATCTACAACAGAATGACCGGCCCGATATGCACTGACAGTGTTAGTTCCTACCGAGCCAGGCGAAACAGCTCTACGGCGCTTCCATGATGAACGGTAGACAAGTGTCGGCTGGTTGCAAGTGAACGAATTTCGCATCGCGCACGCACGCAACTGTGACACAGTCGATGCTTGTATGGCTTTTTTCATACATTTGCTACTTAATCAGACGCCATAGTTTTACAATAAGAAATCAGTATTTTTGATGGAAGCAGGATGCTGTCGCATCTGGATGACGGGACAAAACTTCCTGCGGATCACGCAGCTGGTTTCTCGGTTGTGTCCACCGCGACGAGACTGCACTTTGATGTGGTTTGACGGCTTGCAAGCCTTTATGACCTAAAGAGCTATACAGGATCGCTTCCTTAAGCCAGAGATGCAGTCATGCCTGACAAAGTCTACTCTCCTGGTCCTCCAGGTTGGGGGTCCAGTTGAACTGGCAACTCAGTCGGTAAAATAAGCTGAAGAATAATTGACCCAAGCAAATGGCTTTTCACTCAGTCATCACCCTGCCTTGCGGACACGTTCTCGTTAGAACTAAAGGTTTTGGTTCAGAATCCTAATCGTTATCCTGCTTTGTGGCTGGACACCCTAGCAGCACCCGTCCAACATCTCCCATGAACTGCACGAATACAAAGAATTCCATACTGCATCGGTCGTCGCGCAGGATAAACAGGACCACACTGCCCATTGCACTGAGCGGGATGGGTAGTGTTGAGTGGGCTACTGCTCACAGTTCCCTCTCCATTACCCAACCTTTGTCCTCTGTTCCCAACAACCCTTCTTTGCCCCTTCCATCCACCCATATTGCTCCCACTGACAACAAGTCCAATACTCGCAACGGTTCATTGTCGAATATTGTCGGGAATAATCCTGTCTGGTAACTCACATTTTCTAAAGCCTCGTCAGCCCCTGAATATCGGCTCCTTCAACGTGCGTACACTCATCCAGGGTGACCGGCATCCGTGTCTAGCCCTCACATTAGATTCTCTGAAGATTGATGTCTGCTGAGTAAGTGAAATGCGTATCCACGATTCTAGCAATGTAATTCAACTAACTGCTCTTAGTATCTCATCCAAGTATTTACTGTTCGCCTCAAGAGACGAAGCAGCTAGAGCTGTGGGTCAACGTGGTGTAGGAATTGTCTTGACTGGCAAGGCTGACGCTGTCCTTTTAGAGTGGATTCCTGTTAACAGTCGTTTATGTACTGTGAGACTCCAAGGGTCAGTTGGCGTTCGAAAGGATAGTTGTGTTAAACGCAATTTGTTCGTGATCTCGGCATACGCCCAACGGACTGCAGCTCAGACTTCCAGAAGGATGAGTTCTATGATGCCCTCGCCAATCTCGTTCGCAGGAGCAAAACCTCTGACATTGTAGTGCTAGGTGGTGACTTCAAGGCACTAGTTGGCAAACTTAGTGCATCAGAAGCCTGTTGAAGTGGGCGGTGTGCCTTACCCGTTTTACGCACACATAACGGGGATAGACTTCTACAGTTTTGTGCAGACAATCGATTGGTCTTGTCTAGCACCAATTTCCGACACAGCTCGCGTCGCACGGCGACATGGCGCTCTAACTCTACAGGTACTTTGAGTCAAATTGATCATATCGCCGTAAGCTACCGGTGGCGCACTTCTGTTCAAAACTAGAGATCTTACTGGTCTACGTACGTAGAGTCGGACCATGCAATAGTTCTAATGCGATTAACGCTTCAGCTCCATGGTCATCCACGCAAACCGCAAACCTGGTTAGCCGAACAACCTTCGTGTGGTCCAGAAATTCGCACACGTTATAAATAAAATTAACACGTGAACTAGGAACTACAACGAACAGTAATGTAGATAAACATTGGGCCCATATGCAGCAGGCGGTACATGTGGCAGTAGGTTTCGCCTATGACGGTAGAACCGATATCCATTAAAGACAATGGATCTCTCAAGAGTCGGTCAATCTAATAGAGCAAAAGCGTCAGCTCTCAAACTGTAGGGAGATGATTAAGATACAAAGGAAGCTACAGAAGCAAGTTACGAAAAGCCTTAAGAACGATCGTCAAAATAATTGCGTCAAGACACCCGAACAAATGGAAATAGCAGCTGCTTCAGGTAAAAATTGAAGTGTTCAGATTTATTCGTGACACCGGTAGACGGCGAATCCAGGTCAGTGAAACGATATGCAATGAAAATCGAGGGCCCATTCATGGTAAACAGCAAAGGCTCGACCGTTGGGCCGAATAATTCAAGGAACAGTTTAGATGGCCACGCGCTAGTATAGTTACTCCCGTGTCAACAACACCGATTCCTTGGGGAGCATTACTTCAACCCCCATCGGAAGTGCAACTGGAGTCACACATTCGATCACTAAAGCGAGGGAAAGCGGTCGGTCCCGACGAACTACCTCCAGTTCTTTTCAAACTGGGTGGAGATACTTTGATAAAAACACTTACCAGCTTGATCCGTGACATTTGGAACGGGGTACGTGTTCCGTTATTATGGAGTGAGTCACTGATTGTTCCCATCTTTAAGGGAATATTCAATGACTGCACTAACCAACGCTGGATTAGCTTAATTCCGATAGTCACTAAAGTATAAGCCTTTGCTGCGTCGTCTCATACCAACTCCCGAGAGAACCGCCCGTGAAAAGCAGGCCGGATTCCGTCCAGGTCGAGAATGCATCGACCAGATTTCTACTGTTCGCCAACTACTTCAAACACGTCACACACACCGTCCACCGAAAATGATGGTTTTCTTAAACTTGAAAGGCGCCTTCGATTCAGTTCATCGAACAGCGCTTTTCAGTGATCTGCATTGAAAAGGTATGGCCCAGAAGTTATTAAATCGACTGAGATCATTGTATTCTCATACTTCTGGCCGCGTTAGGGTTTACGGTGAACTATCCGGTCGGTTCGAAACGACCAGTGGTGTTTGACAGAGATGTCCCATGTCTCCATTCCTGTTCAACTTCGTCCTGGACAAAATAATGGAAAGTGCGTTGTGAAACCTTCAGGATGTGACCGTCCAACTAGCAAATAGTGGAAATCTGTGTGACCTAGATTACGCGAACAAACTTGTCTGTTTGTTTGAATCCATGGAACATGCTCAATGTGCACTAGATAGACTCTCAAGAGCTGTAGCTCCATTCGGCATACGCTTTGTCCCTTCAAAGTGTTAAGTGATATTACAAGACTGGACGTCAACGATTCCGAGCTTGATGCTCGATGGGGAGGTGCTGGTAATTGCCGACCATTTCACCTACCTCGGCAGCAGTATGGCGACGCATAGGAGCACAGTAGCAGAGGTATGCACGCGAATATCCAAGGCTCGAGTGGCGTACGCTGGACTGAAGCACTTGTGGCGTCGACCTGATATTTCACTTAAGTTGAAAGGTCGTGTGTATTTTGCCACAATGTGTTCAGTTTTGTTGTACGGTTGCGAGACTTGGAGTCTGCGTGTTGAAGATATTCGTCGTCTTGAGGTTTCGACCATCGATGTTTGTGTAGTATTGCTAGGATTGGGTGGAATATCCGAGTGAGCAACGCTGGGGTCAGAAATCGAGTATTGGGTACTAATTCAGAGAACGTTTTTTCAAAGTGTATCCAGATTAGCAAACTTCGTTGGTTGGGGCACGTGTTACGAATGGCGAACACAAGTCTACCCCACCGTACTCCATTCTCCATTTCTCCTCGGGAGTGGAAGAAACCAAGTGGAGGTCAACAGATGACGTGGCAACGAGGTATGAGAAAATGTGCAGCAGACTTAGAAAAAGTAGGTGCTTCACGTCTTCGTGGTTGGGGTCCAAAAGATCTATCGACCAGTTGGCTGGAGACATTGAAGGATATGGCAGCGAACCATGGGTAGTGACGATCGTGTTGTCACTTTCAATCGAATCAGCATGATTAATCAATGTGTTTGAACACATGGACTGTGTATTCCGTGTGTTGGCTATAAGGACATTCTTTCCTTTTCCCACCTTCGTGGGTCCACTCCTTGTCCATCTTGTATAATCATTCTTTCCAATTCACTGTGCAACATGGTGCCAAAGGCAGTGGTCAGTGGGGCTTGCCCTGATGTTTAACGCTGTACGATGACGATGATGATGATGATGATGATGCGGTTGCTGCCGCTCATCAGATATGCGTACCCGGTACTCTCCTGTCCAATCATTCAGATATAATAACATACTACCTAAATCAAAAATCGAAACTTGGGAACATGTGTCCTCATTCTGAAGGTTGTTCTTGGCTAATCGACGAAATAAACTTCGAAGAATCGCCTTGTGATTCGAAAAATGAACTTTTCGTTCATGCACGCTTCTCACGTGTCAAAAGAATCAGTATATTCTGATTTCTCTCCGAGCAAATAAGACACTGCACGGACCTATCGCAGAAGGACTGGATTTTCGTACATTCATCATCTTACCCGATACAGACACGAAATCAGTTGAAGGACGTAAAGCGTATCCACAACGACGGAATTAGAATTAGGCCCGGTGGTGGTAGAGTGATTTAGAGCGTTTTATTGCCAAATCGGGGGTCAGATGCTCGAATCGCATCACCACCGATCACTTTGGTGGCGAGCAGTAATCCACTGTTGTCCGCTGGCTCGTTACCAAATCCATTGGGACCTCACGTGGTTCTCCATCACTCCAAGCGTGAGTCTGGTTTCCGGCCAACCATCATAGCGCAGTGGTTCTTTGAGGTCATGGGTTTTCCCCTTTCCACTGTAATCATGCGAAAACACGCAATTAAAAAAAACTATAACGTCTTCTCCATCATCTTCACTAAGTAAGTGACAGACAAAATCCTTGCATTCGCTAGCTCAGAAAATGAATATCTGCAGGTTCGATCCTCATCGCTAAAGTGCAGCTGCGTACAATGCAGTAGTCGCGAGTGTGACAAGCGGGGCGTGATGGAACAACGATCCCAGCGGTGTGTGCTGTGAACTGAGCGCAGACATCGTGAGGTTTCAGTTTCATTTATTTGGTTTGTGTTTCCGTTCCAATCTCATAGCATCATCAAATCGAGAGTGAAATTAGTCAATGGATGAAAAGAAAATAAAGTTGTAAACGAAAATTATGGGGACGAAGAAGCGCTGAGTCCGCGTCACCTGACCACGTCGCCTAGGTTGAGCGCATCGAGTTCGAGTTGCCCAAACATCGTAAGAGTGTATTGTCTGATACACACAGCTGACAGCTCCTATCCAATCTTAAACGGATGAAAGGGTTACTTTAAGTTTTTCCAGATGTGGATGACCCACAGGTACCCAAAGTAATAGATTCACGGGGTTTTTTCCCGTGTTCACCCGCCAACTTCCCCACTGACAGCCTCAACTTGATTGCAAGCATATCTGACGCATCGTTCCACTGGTGACTAATGAAAAAAGATTGAAAACTACTGGAAAATCTCCGCAGTGCATCGAGTAACTTCGGAATCGGTCGCTATCACTGTTTGCCTTATATGGCAGTTCTTTTAATTAGAAACGGATTGTTCACAAAATGATCCAACATCAAGCACTATCAACGTATCAATCACTGTTCCAAAGCCGTTTGAACCTTATTTTTAGGAACTGTTAGTCACAATCTGTGGGTCGACGACAGCAATACCACCATCGTGTCGAGTTCCTAGAGCCAGATACCAAGTGTCTTATATTACCGGGACTTCTTTGGTCATGACACATTTTGCTTACATGAAACAAATAACCAGTAACAGTACTGTCCGCTCAAAACTCTCTGCAGCAATGCAAAAAGATGGAGGTGGACATGAGGGGAAAAAACGTGGCAATTGGTACGGAAGAGTTGGGGATCATCAGATTCAGCTGTCCCTTGTCTTCCTATGTGAAAACCCAGTAAAATCATTCCGAGTGAGACGAGTAGAGCAACAATATCGAAACGACGAAGATCACGTGTAACTTCCTCTCAATCAGTTATCGTATCGTTTACGTAAGAAATATGCACGTTCATGTAAGTGTGTTATAACTCATTTGGTGATCAGATATTAAATGAAGTGTCATTGAGAATACAAAAGGCTCGTTTAACATTTTACCAACCTCAATCGCTTGCACCGTCGACATTAGCTTCGCCAGGTCATCAAGATAAGAGTGTACAACACCGTATCATTTGGACTAGTTCTCCGATACGGTGTTCATTACGGGCAGATACAAGCAGGTTATTGGTGTCTTGATGTTGATCTCTTCGTGAAATTCACCGAATAACGTGCTAAACGCTGTTTCAGCAAGCGCTGAGGTTATATGCAGCGTGTTAGCGATAATGATTCAGTTTCTGGATCAAGCGTTTGATCTGAACATTTTGCGGTGGTTAGAACGTGTGTGTTGTGCACGTACCCCATACAGACTCTCTCAGTGTAGGTTGCCTTTCGGGAGAAATAACGATTAGAGAAAAAATCGTGTGCCATTGAAATACACGGATAACTAGTGGGCTTGGCCTTGTGGGACGTGTTGCACTTCCAATATAGAGTCCACGAGATCCGTCGACTGGAGAAACTAGGCAACATGGCCATATATCGCAGTCACTGACACGCCTATATTCGGACTCCTTCGTTACCTAAATAATTTGCAATCATAGTTGTTTTATTTCTTTTCTCTTCATACTTCAACTTATTTCAATTATGATCCAACGGATCTATGAATTAGCAACCGAGGTAAGGGCAAAGAAGTGACTAACTGGATGGAATTGACCTGAAGAATTTATAGTATCTATTCTTGGATAGCTTTAGATGCTAGCACGCCAAACAGACAGCGATGATTCGAACTGAAACGAAGGCACTATAAACAAACTATAAAAATCCGTTCATCAGAGATTGAGAATGAGAGAAAAAAGGGAAAATAGCGGTGAAAAATCTATGCTGTTACGAAATGCTTCCTCGTACCGGAGAAACCGCCAACTTACAAAATTCAAGCGTAAACCCAACGGATTCGAATTGAACTGATCCACCCAGTGATGAACTTGTGCTCGCCGCAGTGAGTCCACAGAATCCAAATCCAGCGAGGACAACGAGGGACTGTTCAGTTTTTTCCCTGTTATATCGCGCACGTTCAAACGCATCCAGGCCAAGTATTCCGAGTCTAGGGTGCTGAACGCGTATGTATTCTCATCCGCCAGACTGGAAAATGCTTCCGTGCTGTCCGATTCCAAATCTTCCATTTTCGTATAGTCCGGTGACATAGGCGGAGATGAGGTGAAAGGATCGGAGCCGAATGTGTCCATTTCACTGAACAAGGCCAGAGGGGGTCCGGATTGTGGTGTCCCCGAAACACTCACACGTCTCTGACCTGGCAGCATCACTGGTTCCGATTGAGCAATACGGGCAGAGCCGTCCGGGTGTCCATTCACAGATTCGTGTGAAAACCTCCGCACAGGAGCAGGCAGGAAACCATCGTATATCTGATTTTCTCCCATTTGATTTGATGCAGCCATGTCATCGTCCATAAACATAATGGGAGGACAGACTGCCGACGAGCTTGGGGCTACATCTTCTGACCCGACACCGGAGGACACCTCACCTGCGTTCCATGGAGAGGGTGGAGGCAGGATGAAAGATTCAGAATTAGGCGAAGATCGGACGCTTCTGACACGACCTTCGTCGGATGAATGAGTGGATGCGGACGCAGACGGTGCTGCTGCCGCCGCTGTCATTGACATCGGTGGCGATGGTATAGGAGTGCCAGTTCCATTCCGATCGACTGAATGAGCACACGAAAGTGTAGCCGTAGATGAATCCTCGGAATTAGAAGTCGTACGCGCCGATTGCTTATCGGACTCTGTGGATACGTGGACACCGTCAGCATGGTGTGACATACCAGATGAGAAATCTGGCTGCTGTCTAGAAAAAACTGGACTCACATGTACAGGACGAACAGTATCAAAACCAGATGGGTAGTTACTTGTGCCAGTGCTGCCACCGATTGAACCTGGAACTACATCTAGTGCATCAACCTGGACCGGATGGTGATGATGATGCTGAATTGGTAGTAATGAGGGCTCAGAATGATTATGAGGAACGGTGGATAATACTGCGACTGGTTGACCGTTGATCGGACGGCAAGTTTCAGAACCGATTACGGGGATACGTTTTGCCGACGCAGTGTTCAACGCGCGAATTATGGCGGATGGTCTTGGAGGTAACTGTGGTGAAGGTGGCTCAGAACACGTGCCAACAGCAACACTGACCGGTCCATTACCGGTCGGCGTGACCACATCTTCAGCATCGGGTTTCGGGCGATGGTCGAAAGGCTGGAGGTGGATCGAAGATTAAAAAAGCCATGAAATAACACTTAAAGATACCAATGACACCGCTAAGAATCTAAAAACACGAAGTGATAACACTCGGAATCAAGTGTGTAGTGGTATTATTCCGTTAAGAACGAAGATGAAACGTGTGAACAAGGCTGAATCGCCGTGATCAAACACAACACTACTTCCAAGGACATCGGTAATTTCCGATTAGCAGTTTTAGAGAAAGAAATCGGGCCCAAGCATATTTGTTTGCGTTGAAAAACAACTAGGTTCAGTTACAAAAAAATAACTCAATCGGCAAGGGGGAAATTTCATGTCGACGTGAAAACGGGTATTTGGCGAGGAGAATATTTGCATCTACTCTGTACGTGCCTATCTGCTATCCCCGTCCGTGGCCCTCGTACGTGAGGAGAATTTGCGTGGATGGGTCTTTTGTTCCGCTTCTCAAGTAACTCAGCGCAGTTTGGGTCATCATCATCACCGTACACCGGTAAACAGCAGGTCAAGCCCCATTGACCACTGTCAGTTTGGGTGCGTGTTGGTGTCCCTGAATATGATGTATTTATAAGGCAAAAGGGTTCTGCGTAAAACTAGGACCACTGAACTCATCGATCTTAGTCCCAGACGCTTGCTTCAATGGGTTGTTACACTATGTAAGATACAGTTCAAATGAAAGATGCGATTTGCTGGATTTAAACGAGATGCTGAAATAACCGCGTTCAAAACGAGTTGGTGTTCGTCGTTGCGATGATTGTTGAGCAAAACGACAATGAGACATCTCGCGGGAATTCCATTGCGGGGATTTTACCGTTTTCAACAGACTTCAAGCTACGGCGAACAGATCAAATATGAACTGCTCAAACGGGCCCGAGGGAATCTGCGTTTACCGAACAGTCTTCTGAATGCATTGAAGGTGACCGTGGGAACACAACTGACAACCTAACTTCTCGAAAAAATGCAAACATAACGCGGCTTATAATTTTACCAATTATCACATTTCAAATCGATAGAGCACTCACACCCCTGCTTATGGAGCGTTGCCCGAGTCTAGCTGGACAACCAGACACGAAATGTTCAGTTTAGTTGTACAATATTTGGCGGTAGAAGCCAGTTTTCGGACCATATACTAACTGCTTGCGTAATTTGTCTGATGCCCGAAGTGTACCGAACTCATGTCCAGTGACTGAGTAACCCGTAGTAGATGAACTCATAATCATTAGGCGGAGAACGCGAAGTCGGTAAATCGATGAAATAATATTTAGTATATGAGTAGTATGGCATTACATCTGGATGACAGGACAAAACTTCCCCGGAAGCACACGACCGGTTTCGCGGTTGTTGCCGTTGATCAGGTATGCGTACCCGGTGCTCTCCTGTTCAATCATCCCTATACTTGAGGAATACACACTAGGCTCATCACGGTAATCTCGTTTGAATCGTGAGCGGCGTGCATGGACTGAGATTCCATTTTTAGCATCACTTTCGAAGAATCACCTTGTGATATATATATATATATATATATATATATATATATATATATATATATATATATATATATATATATATATATATATATATACATAGGTTTCCGCCGGCTGCGTCGTGGATTCCGAGGTCTCCAGCCATGCTAGCGTGAGGAACCGACAGAGGCAAGTTTTGACGTCAACACTTTGATAGACCGGTGCTATGTCATGGCTTGGCCTCCATGTTGTCGTTTCCAGCAAATTCGAACAGTGAACGAGGGAGCGGGGCAGGCAATTATGTGAGACAGATAGGAAAGAATGACCAATCACAATCAGTGGTCAGTGACAGAGTGGGAATGGCAATTCAAGTTATGGGACAAAAAGGCGTCGGGGGCAGGGTGGGGAGGAGCAAAGATAGTCCTGACAAACGAATAGCACAGCGGTTCATTGAACAGACGGGCGAAGGTGTAAATCACGATTACGAATGTCCATTTCGGACAAATAAAGTGTGTTCTTGACTTGATTTATCTGTTTCATACCTGAAATTCGCTGGAATACTTCGTATAGCAGTAGCGGGTTGACACATCAGCACGTCAGATTTGGTCGTCCCAAGTAGTTCGGTAAAAAGTAGTCACAGAATACCGGGCGAGTTTAACACCATTCGGTGCACTGTGCTGTCATCTAAAGTTAGGAAAGAATATTCCACTCTATGTGCCTGAGGAAATTGAAGTGTATCTAAGACATTTTTGCAAAGGTGAAAATGTATCGGTGATTACATTCACAACTACCCCCGGTTAGATACACCGTCGATGAAAGAGCCATCGTTCATGCACGTCAAGTCTAGTTGCAGATATCAACACAAAAGTGAGTACTCAACCGGTGTTAGTCGAGTGGTTTAGAGCGTTTGATTACCACATCGGAGATCGGAGGTTCGAATCCCCGCCACTGCCGGTTACTTTGGTAGTAGACAGCAATCTACTGTAGTCCGGTTGGTTATCGCACTTGCCTGTTGGGACCCTATGTGATTCGCTACTCCAAATCTCAGCGTCTGTATGCCCCCATTATTCTTTATGGATCCTTTGGCCTTTGTGGCTATGGGGTATATACTTTTCATTGAACTCATGCGAAACCATGTAATAAAAAAGTCACCCACACCATCGGAATGAGAAAAGCAATTGCGTCATCGAAAAACAGCAGAAAGCAATGGACATCAAAATTATCAAAATAGCGTCATCAATCGAACAAAGATTAATCAGACCATCGATTTTTATGACAAATAACTGCGAGATAAAGCACCGCATCATTGCAAGTCAGGCGTTCAAACTGATCAGCTTGATCACTAATACCAAATTGTTAAGCTATGTGAATGCGTAGACAGTCCCTGCGCACCACCCTGAACTGTTTGAACAATGCGAGTTGATGATCAATTTATCACTGTTGTGATAACGCACTGAGATAATTGTTGAATGCTCATTCGATAGACATTCGGTCACACTTGCATGTGTGCGTGCGCACGATTTTGCCTTTGTGTCTCAAGAAGCCGTTCATCCTTATTGCCGTAAAAAGATACAATTTGAATGTAGTGGGCACTTCGCAAACATGAAACGAAATGATGTAGGATCTATCGTGCAATCCTTGGTCCTTATTTCTGTTATCATTGAGAGGGAGAGCCGTAGGATGCTACAAACTGAGAACAGATCGAAAAAAACGAGCGGCGAGACAAGGAAACCAGAAGATTTGCGAGAGAACGTACCTGGTGATCTGTACTGACTGGCCATCTGAAAACTCGTGAGTGAGCTGACGGGACTGAAACACATTGATGACGATCAACACAAGGCGAGGGAGCAATGGTAAACGACAAGAGTAGGGACGGGAGAAAGATATGATCATGAGGTTGCATTTTGAGGAAAAGACACGTTCTGGAAAACAGATTGAACAGCGAAAATACACCAGCACGTCGGATACGTCTACACCAGGTACCGTACCGCTTTGTCAACCACCGGCAGTGACAGCCGAACAACAGTGTGGAATAAAAATCCCTGTGACTGACCATCATGCTTTTGCTGACGGTGGTACACGTGGAAATTGCTTATATTGGTCCATTCTGTGACAATATCACGGATCCCAAGTGCAGCACGCATCAATAACCTGGGTGGACAATATTGGCAACTGGATCGTATTGACAACTTCGGCTAAGACAGATGAATGACAACGCAAGATAGAGAGACAGACAGGCGCATGGCGATTGATAACATCCCCACCACCCAAATGCATGCATACAAACATACTCAGGTCCCAAATGTGACGGCTTTTGGCGGCGCTTCTAAACTCGACATCGAGTAGATCATTGTCCCATTCGACTAAGCAAAATTAGAATTTAGCAAGCTGGCGGGTCAGATACGTCGGTAAATTGTTCCACCGGATTTTTTCCATCCTAAATTACCGCAGTTATCAGCATCCAGGGCGCAAGGTGGTGAACACATGCGACATTCCGAAAAGTGACGGAAAAAAGAGAAAAGATTACCCGGGGCGGGATTTCGACAAGATTTTGATCGGAGCCCGCCACAGCTTAAGTGTGAGTTTCGGCACAGCTGAATGTTTGGGTTGACGTAACACTGAGCAACTCTACCAAATTGAAACGTGTAATCTGGCATTTTCGTTCGAATTCTACAAGGAATAAGAGTCAATTAAAAATCCAAGCCAGGAAGTTTACTGACTAGGGAGAAGACCAAAGAGTGAGAGAGTTTTGTCGACTCCAGTCACAATGTTGAACCATCGTCTTTGAAAAAAGATGGAGGTAACCAACCCGGCTGTTTAGGGTAGCTTGTTTCACGAAGAACCGACAATTCTGACTGGGGGGTTGGTAGCTACAGGTAGAGCTGTAACGACCGTGCTAGTTAACAACCCCACCGTGGATGAATGCCAAACTGCTGGGGGAATAAGTCTCGTTAGCATCACATCTAAACTGCTCCCTGGTATTTCTCTCGACCGCCTATCGAACGCTCGCGAACAGTGCTCGCGCAAGAATCAGCTGCGTTTAGATCTGGTCGAGATTGTACTGATCACCTTTTCATTCTTCACGAATTTTATAACATGAGAACCCCTTCTGTAGGCCTATTGTCCTCTTTTATTTGATCTTAAAGCTGCCTTCAACTCACGACTACACAGTTCTCTGACACTGCCTCTTGTTGAAGGTTTCACCAGAGAAATTCATTCCCAAAAATAAGTTCCTCTAGTTGAATAGTCGAGTTCGAGCTTACGGTGATCTTCCACCCTCGTTCACCATGAACGGTGGTGTACATCAGAGCTTATCCCCTCTCTCCTGTTAGCTTCACCTTTGTTATGGATATGGTCCTAGAGACTGCCCCTTTCCTCAGGTGAGGATAGTGGCACTGAACTTTTCCCGGGTGGAAAAATTATTAGTTCTTGAATATGCGGACGAAATAGTTCTTCTGAGTGAAGATACAGGTAAGTTGCAAGCTATTCTAGACAGCTTGACAGACTGCGTACTATTGTTCGGTATGCGTTTTGCACCTTCAAAAAGCAAGATGCTGTTCCAGGATTGGGTTGGTCCAACGCTGTACATTTCAGTATCAGCGAAGACAACAGATATGGCGGAGAAGATCTGTTATCCGTGCAGCTGCATTTCACCCAGAGGTCGGATATCGGATGAGGATTCTGCATATACACAAGGCTCATCTGGCATTTGCCAAACGGAGTCGTCCGTTGCGTCAACCTATCATTCCATTTCTCTATCAAGGGTCGAGTGTATGCTCCAGCAGTATCCACAAACGTTTTTTATCGACTCCATATCGATATTTATAAGTCTCCTATTCCTCCTTTCACTTTCTTGGTTTCTTTTTATCCATTATTTCATTTTGAGGTTGCTGTTAGGAGATAGCAACCAATGCCACCTCACTCAGTCCATGGGTTATCGTTCTCTAGACTGAACTGAACTGAACTGAACTGAACTGAACTGAACTCATCTGCAACAATGATTGCTCACTGCTCGTTTGTAGTTGCATGGAGGAACTTGGCGAACAACAGTGGGAGAGAACGTCAGAAGACGAGGATGTCTAGTGGTCTGATGAATTCAGTGGAAGAGATAAGCACCACCGGAAAACACAAAGAATGGAGGTTGAAAGAAAACTGAGTGCACGTGCACGTGCATCATCCACAGCTCAAACAGGAATGCGTATAAGGAACTCGACGAGTTGACTCAGGTGGTTTAGCAAAATTTCAGTATCGGTCTTACACCCAATATCGAAGTGTCGGTAATGTACAAGTAAACCCTTTCCAAAGTTGGTCACTGCGCTGTGAACAGGTTCTCAACGCTTGAACATAAAAGATCCAAAATTTGAGAACCGTCACTGTTGGAGAAAGTTAATCGAAACAGAAATTGTGGTTGAAATAGAACAACTGCATCTTGCTGATGGGAAAGTTCAAATATGAAATACTATAACTGACGGCAGACTGGTGCATATTAGTGCACAAATCAGCTTTGAATTAGGAGGTGTGTGTGTGTGTGTGTGTGTGTGTGTGTGTGTGTGTGTGTGTGTGTGTGTGAATTGAAGGAAGAAGTCAGCAAACTGGAGATGAGTGGTGTCTGTAGAGGGATTTGCGTTTCAGTCAGAATTGAGGCAAGCGACGAACACTGGATAAAATGGTATGCACAATCAATGTTGTAGTTCAGACCGAGAATGTTCGCAAGAATGATAGTGTTTGGTATGGATGGTATTGAGAAGGAGGATTGCGTGAGTGAGTAACTATGTCAACAGTACATGTTGCAATGATGTGAGAGAAAAGAGATTTCGGTTAGAGTAGAACCATCTACCACCGTTTCGGTCGTTGCAAACTACATCTACACCCTTGTGCTCTTCCTGATCTAACGTACAATGAAAAGTGGTTCAGTGAACTTGGACACAATTCTGTCGACCCCGTGATCATCATCTACGTGACTGTTTCTAACAGACAATTTGTGTAGTCCAAGTTCAATAATCCGTCACATCCGAACGTATTGGGTCATGCAGAGATCGGAAATCCGATCAACTCGGTCTTATTAATCAAGCTGTTCTTGTTACCAACACGTTCGACGATCTACAGTTAAAACAAATCGTTCGAGTCAATCGATATCTTCAACAGAATAAACCACGGTCCGGTTCCACTCACACACACGAAAACGTATTCTTCGCTCATTGTAGTACATTAGAAATTTCGTCATTTTCACAAATCTTGTGAGGAATGTATTACGGTGGAAAAAAAACGGATCAGGACAATTACACTTAATCAGCCGCCATTCAGAGAAGATCCATGTTGTGAATCTTCAAAGCCATTCAATGTATCGGCCTGCATTACTATAAAAACGAATTTAGCCGCGCATTTGTTCATTTGTTTGTATTATTCTTATAAACTTTCTCCGCCAGTGGCACGCAGTTAGAATCTGCTTGCATCACGCAAGAATGAATCATTTATTTCTATCCACACGGACATCCACTCGAGACACATGTGTGCGCATTTAGCCGCGTAACAATTTCATAAGTTCGAGTGAAAAATCACTTCCGTGCCCGCGGAGTTAGCACGCGCCACAATGCACACACGTACTTATCCTCGCACCATTTACTTAAGGTCGAAGTACACCCAACTAGCTTAGTCGCAGTCTCGCGCGATGCACATTTTCACTTCGACTTAGGCCGTTCGCGCCACCCGCAACCGCCGTCTAACCAACTTCCCCGTCGCCACATGTAAAACCCCGAACACCAGCGCTTCCTAATTGGAATCGTGAAAAAATCACTTTGACCAGGTCACTTTATTCGGCACGTGCAAACGTGTTCTTTGTCCGCTCACCGAATGTTCACAATCGGGATAAAAACAGAAAAACCAATTAGAAACACAAGATTGGTCTCAAAAACAAACACAGAACGAGTTGTGACGCGCGGTGGTATTACGACGAACCACACGACACAAGCCTCCATATTGATCCCGATTAAACTGGTCGCATCAATAGAACGGAAGAGTTAGACGACGTTACCCGAGCGTGATCGATGCAAAAATCACTGTGGGTAACACTGTGTGTAGGTTAGTACGGCGTCTGTTTGACGGAACGGTTCAATACGGCATAGACAAATCGTACTTGGAAATCGGACATAAGGACTTACCAACAGTTGTCTGATACCCGGTATTTATCATAGAGAATTTTCGAATCAAAATCACGTGATTATTTTCGATAGAATTTTACAAAACAATCTTTACTATTACTACTATTATTACGATCATGATTATTATTTACGAACTTCAGTTTCGCAGAGTTGAAAAATACCAAATGAGCTGCGGGCTTTGGACACTGCGCAAATGTATCATACTGTATAACTTCCTAAATAAAGCTAGCACGCACCATCCACCTCCCACATTGAACTTGCATTTTGACTGCCGAAAAACGGAATTTCCCCATGTCCGTCGTCATCAGCTGAATACACGAGCCAATGGTGTGCTTGTTAGATCTGGCCTGACAGACAGCCATAATTCTGTATTGATTCGAACGCCAAAGTTGTCGACCTCTGTTTGGTTCGAACCCGCGCATGAAAGCTACCCACAGTTCAGAACCCCGTGAATCAAACACGGATCAAAGAATTTCAAACCCACTAACATACCACATCCGGTGGACAGGCGTACAGAAGGATGAAAAGGGAAGGGGTCACAACGATTACGCAGTTCCTTGAAACAATCAGTCGCGGGTTAATTGTAAGTGTATATGTGTGTGTGTAGGATTGTCATTTCATTTACGCTAATCCGCTTCTTAAATGCAAATCATAAACCAAGACTTTTGTGCAGGTCGTTGTATTGACAACCGGGGAGCGAAAAGGCGTTGCATCTCGAGGATAGAAAACAGCATAATGCACGATCATGAAGCCTTTAGCCAACTGACGCGCCCCACCGCGGGATCGACATATGGCCATCGTCAGTATAAACGGGGAAAAAAGTCAAAGGCTCAGCAGGGTAGCTTTCAATGTGTTCCGATCACCCTATTGAAAGCCGATGACTGTGAACGTCTTCGAGCGAACAGAGAACACGGTGACGTCTCAGAATGCACCAAACACCATTGCATGGTCAGGTTTGAAGACAGTATAACGTGCAACGAACCGAAGAGGGAAAAGGAATGAAATATATCAAGAGATCACTCGAGGCTGCTTCGGCATTCTTTTCCGAGAACAGCTGACATCCGGATCGACACAAACCGTGGATCTTTTGGATCTTACGTGGTCTTTTGTCACTTCAAGTATGACATCTGTCGTTGGCGTTTTAAACTGATAGTGCAGTCAAATTGGTTCTGGATATTCATAGGCTTGTGATCACAGTCGGGCATTTACGTCACAAACGTTTCACAGCCGGTCGAGGTGACATCATCGGCGCACACCTCAACCAGTGATGAGACCTTTGCGACCGAAACGTCAGGCTCAGTGATCACAAGTCTATGAAAAACGGCAACCTGAGCTATGAAGACTATCAATATTAAATATTCAGCACAAAACACAAGAGAATAATCTCAAGCAGAACTTCAGCTGTCTAAGGTCAAAGGTCAAGTCAGTTGGGGCCAGGCGGAAAAACAAACGTCCAGCTTTGGGCACAAGATCGTCCAAGAGGCTCAAAGTCAGAACTAATGACAAACCTATAAATACAGATCACTGCCTACAGCGCACATGCACTGGTGATGTCAGCACGACTGTTGATGAAGCGTTTGCGATCCAGACAGCAAGCCCAGCGATCAGAACATCACGGCAATATCGAAAACCAATTACACTGGTTAAACCTATTCCGCTGCGTTCAAGCTTAGGAACAGAATTAAAAAAACTGGGGAACAAGATTTCTCGTGCCTAGGTTCGGTGAAAAACCTACCCACTGAAAAGGATGGAAGATCTATTCCATCCCCGAATTCTTCGTCAATGTTTTTTTTTCTAAACAACAGGCCTAAAGATGTTTTGCTATCCAACAGATTGTTAATTTTAATATCGCAAATGATTCCAGAAGCAGGTGGAAAAGATGACATCATAGAAGAGGAACAAATGATCATTGGGAGTTGGAATAGCTTAATTCATGCGTTGAATCAAAGTGCATCGAAGTTTCGCTGAGTAGATTTCGTGCAACCGAACCTGATGAATTTGTTGTTTGATACCTTGTTGCTACCTCAATTAGTTGATGTTTTGGAGACATCGGGTTGGCAATACCGCGTGATTGTGCATAAGTTCAGAACGGCGCGTAAATATTCCGGAGACCTATTGCACCACCAGGGTGCCACCGGTAACCATGACTGAGACCTGACGCAGCAGAGAACCAATTTGGACCCCCAATAAGTCAGGCATGATATCGAACCAGAAATTGTGGAATTCTTTCTCAGACCAAAGTTGACTGGCGCTGATGGGCTTCTGACCTCTAACATTAGACGTGATGCAAAAGCTCGAGACGAAAACTAATAGGAACTGACTGAAATTGCACGAGATAGTAAATGGATCATGTTCGTGAATTTTGTTACACTCCTCCGGCCTCAGTATGACCATACAGTTGCGTTACAAATAAACAAACCACGGGTCTAACTGGTTCGTTACTGTTGTGTTCGGCGCAAACAGTCATGTGCACGAAAAGACAGGCTCGTATTCACACGCTTACTAAGCTGACAATCAATCAATACCCCTCGCGTACATGGAGATACGCCTGAACGGTGTTGATATTTGCTCATGCTTCAGCCCGGACAGTGTCGACTGATCGATCTCGCCATGTATTGCCTGACCTTGTTTGGCCTAAGTCGAATGGACGCGCAGGTCGCTCGTGAACGCGAATGTTAATCCGCTCACTTCTTGCCTGATTGCCTGCTTGCTTACTCATCGGCTACGTCCGGGTTTTGTGCTCACGTGCATACACGTAGATGGAACGCAAGCGCTACTTGTTCCAACACTGAATACGGATATAACAGTTCCCATGCTGTCCTTCCCCAGCCCATTGACGTCAACTCTTACGATCTTCGTGGCATAGGTGGTTCGCAATCCGCTTGGGGTTTCGTACGACTCATAAACCACCAAGTTCGCAGCTTGATTAATTTATTTAATTGTGTATTGTATGTTTAATCAGTACCGCTTAATCTTGGCTCAATAGTTTCCCTCTAAAATTGCAGTTCACCCCTAACCGAGGAAAGGTGTAGGGTCATATATGTTACCACAAACACTCAACGTCCGGGAAAATCTACTCGCTAAAGAGTTGAGAACATGAGATGGGAAGTGGGTATTTTTGCTTCCATCTGATGGAGCAAGGTTGAATGTTCTGCAGAAACTCATTTGGTTGCAACGGTGCAAACCTACGGACGCCAGGTTTAATGACCTGTGAACCTCTCTTCAATGCGTGCAGTGGAAGAAGCGTACCACGTAAGGAGAGCGGATAGAAATATGAGTTAGTGAAATATACTTATATTTTGAATTTAATTTAGAAGACAGATCTGTCTTTTCGGTACTTCTCTTTAGGCCAGTACAGTACACATGCAAACTTTTAGCGTTGCTCGCCTTCCCACTAGCGTGATCACGGCCCGGTTGGCGGCGAAGATCCATAGTGTGACCGGCGTTGGTAGAGTTAGAGCAACGCACCTTTGTGGTGATATAGGCTTCTGTCACATGACCGCTATCCCCTACCATTTGTAGTACATCAGAAATGCTGAACATAAAATGAGGCCAGTAGACCGGTTTGACACTTATTAAGGGACGTATAGGGAAGCGAAGTTTGACAGCCACCGACCAATAGGAGGTCATGAATCTTAAGCTAAATCTCAGAAACGATTCACGAATCTCACCCGCCCCGTAAATTTTCGACTTATCCTCGACTTAATTTTGTGTTAAAAATACTATTCGTAAACAGAAATAGACATACCTGTTAGAACTCTGTCTACCCACCCTACTTTTCGAACCGACGAGACGGTGGTGGTAGTCGGAAAAAGTTTTTCGCACGGACCATGCATTACACTCGAAAACCTACTACTCCATTTTGCCTGAGCAAAAATAAATGGACCAAACCGTGCATAGTTCATCTCGACGAGCGGATCACGCGAACGTGATCTAATATCCGCGTAAATTTGTACGGGCTATCGAACCCCGGGGACGAGCGGAATACGGAAGTCAGGTCAACCAACCTTTGGTCACTCACTCACCAGACCACCTATCGTTCCATCGAACGCCTGATGTGTCGAGCACGTGCACAGAGGTCCCGTATTGTCTCATACGAACAACTGTTGGTATGCCTGGAACCAGTACGTGTACTTTTCGGCGGCCATGTGATCAAAACGCTCAATCGATTCGTGCAATTGAGACAACCATAAACCAGACACACGAAGTGCTCTGGTTTGAGCCATTATCAGATAGGATAATAAACAAGAAGACTTCAAAAACGAAGACAGGATGGAACAGTACACATGCGAAGATACAAGGGCGTTTGGGAATGAACAGGTTGGCAATAGAATGGCACTTGTATTCACTGACCGGACGGGTGAGAGCAGACGTAAAATTCGAGCTACCAAGTCGACGGGGAAGTACAAAATAAATACAATCGATAAGTGCCCCAATAGGTATGTGATTGGCAGATTCGTACTATAACCTTGAGACCGGCATGGCAACTGTGCATTCGTACTCGTGACTCGAGCGATGAGGCGGTCGTGCGCATAGAATGCGCATGCATGAATGGCACATAAAGTAGATACAACCCATACGAAAAATGAAAAATTGAGTATTAAAATGTTCCATCCCGCTGTATCAAGCCGCGAATCACTATTAAAAACCGATGAAAACACTGAATAGCTGTTTGTTATCTTTTTGAGAGTCGTCGGCAGCGTTGATGAGGTTGGGTGCAGACAACGAAGTGCATGAAACAAACCGCTGGACCAAGTACCAAAGTTCATCCGGGAAGGCCGGAAGAAAATTCTGGTACACTTATTCCTAGACAACCTCCTTATAATGCCATATTAGTCGGGGTAGGGATGGACGGCCCATGGTTGGCAAAAGAACACCTTAAATGCCTGACCAGAGTGGGATCCCAGAGAGACGCACAAAATAAATGATTGGAGACTGTACGACGGTATCACGATCGACCTGGTGCGGGCGGAAACCAAAATAATTCATCGTATGCTGCACTCTTTCTGGTTAGCGAATCAAAGTTTCACATCAACGCGTAACACACAATGGATTCCAACTGGGAAAAGCGGAGGCGATCCGGAAAATTCCCAGTTCACTTCAGCACGGACAACCACTAACCATGCACTGGATGAGGTGGTTTTAGTTGCTATCTCCTAAGAGAAACCTCAAAAGGGAATAATGGAAAAAACAGGAGTGAGAAAGGAGTGATAGCAGAACTACAAATATCGGTATGAAGTCGATAACGAACGTCTGTGAATACAAGAGCGCCAGCGACCGCGACATCTAGCCACATCCACTAACTCAAATGATTCATTTCGGCTGTCGATCATCGAACGTGTTGGTAACAAGAACAACTTGATTAATAAGACAGAGTTGATCGGATTTCCGATTTTTGCATGACCCAATACGTTCGGATGTGACGGATTATTGAACTTGGACTACACAAATTGTCTGTTAGAAACAGTCACGTAGATGATGATCACGGGGTCGACAGAATTGTGTCCAAGTTCACTGAACCACTTTTTATTGTATGTTCGATCGGGAGGAGCACACGAGCTTGGAAATAGTTTGCAACGACCGAAACGGTGGTAGATGGTTCTACTCTAACCGAAATCTCTTTTCTCTCACATCATTGCAACATGTACTGTTGACATAGTTACTCACTCATGCAATCCTCCTTCTCAATACCATCCATACCAAACACTATCATTCTTGCGAACATTCTCGGTCTGAACTACAACATTGATTGTGCATACCATTTTATCCAGTGTTCGTCGCTTGCCTCAATTCTGACTGAAACGCAAATCTCTCTACAGACACCACTCATCTCCAGTTTGCTGACTTCTTCCTTCAATTCACATACACACACACACACACACGCACACACACACACACACACCTCCTAATTCAAAGCTGATTTGTGCACTAATATGCACCAGTCTGCCGTCAGTTACAGTATTTCATATTTGAACTTTCCCATCAGCAAGATGCAGTTGTTCTATTTCAACCACAATTTCTGTTTCGAATAACTTTCCCCAACAGTGACTGTTCTCAAATTTTGGATCTTTTATGCTCAAGCGTTGAGAACCTGTTCACAGTGCAGTGACCAACTTTGGAAAGGGTTTACTTGTACATTACCGACACTTCGATATTGGGTGTAAGACCGATACTGAAATTTTGCTAAACCACCTGAGTCAACTCGTCGAGTTCCTTATACGCATTCCTGTTTGAGCTGTGGATGATGCACGTGCACGTGCACTCAATCTTCTTTCAACCTTCATTCTTTGTGTTTTCTGGTGGTGCATATCTCTTTCACTGAATTCATCAGACCGTTAGACATCCTCGTCTTCTGACGTTCTCTCCCACTGTTATTCGCCAAGTTCCTCCATGCAACTACAAACGAGCAGTGAGCAATCGTTGTTGCAGATGAGTTCAGTTCAGTTCAGTTCAGTTCAGTTCAGTCTAGAGAACGATAACCCATGGACTGGATGAGGTGGTATTGGTTGCTATCTCCTAACAGCAACCTCAAAATGAAATAATGGATAGAAAAACAGGAATATGAAAGGAGGAAGTCGATAAAGAACGTTTGTGGATACAAAAGCACCTGTGATCGCGACACCTAACCATTTCTCGCAATGTATCCGATCTGAGGTCAGGTGGGTCTCGTGTTTCCTATCCAGGAAGTCTAACACGCCCTACATGGCCAAGCTCACCGGTTAGATTTTTTACACCCTTCTATGTCATGGACTGATCACCCTTACTCATCTTTTAACCGTTACCAGCATGAGTGAGCACTGTGCGCCGAGTCATCCTGTCAGAAGACATGCGTAACACATGTTCTAACCATCTTAGTCTGGTGAGTTTAAGTATTTCACCCAAGGATTGAGTTCGTGAATCTAAGACTGGCCGCCGAATCTTGGCATTGTTCATACAGTGTTCCACCACATTCGAGTAGTGTTACGAAGACATCGCTGTTCAAATACCGAGAATCTTCTCCAATCCTCCACGCGTAGTGGCCATTTCTCCGAACCACACAGAAACACTGGCCTGACCGCTGCAGCGTGCTCTCGACCCTTGATCGATAAGCGGATGTTATGTCGACGTCACAGATGACTCAGATTGGCAAACGCCAAAAGAGCTTTCTGTACACGCAAATACATCTCATCCGATATCCGACCTCTGGGTGAAATGCAGCTGCCTGGAAAGCTAATTTGCTGTTACCGTCCAGTACGAGCTGAGGGAGACGGTTCGGTTTGTCGTTGTTTCGGCCACCGACGAGACGTAGGCTGAAACGCGCACGGAGAAGAGCATGATCAGTGTCTACAGTTGTGGACCAAAATGATCGACGGTCTTGAATTGATCCGTGCCAGCAGTAACCGACAGCAATATGGTCGATCTGGGTCCAACACTGTGAAGACGCAGTAGGACGCCAAGCTAGTCGGTGCCGCATTTTGTGCGAAAATTTTGTACTCGCTAGGAATAGTCCATGATCAGAACATAATTGGATGAGTCGATCACTGTTATCTGTTTGATCGGCTGGAACGCCAAATTGGCCTCCTGTATGTCTTTCCGTCCCGTGTCTAGGCTTCCAACTTGAGCACTGAAATCACCAGCAACAACCATGATGTCCGTAGAGTACTCGCAGCAGAGCAGCGAAGACAAATCTTGGTGGAACTCATGTTTAGCCTCTGGCGGACTACAGTCAGTTGGGACATAGACAGACACGACAAACAGGCATCGACGCTTCAATCTATTGCTGTTGACATGCACAGAACTATTCAACCGAGCCGCACACCGACGACTTCTAACTGGAGTCCAGTCGAGCAGTGCACAACTGGCTTTCGTGCTCAGAACGATCCCCGTGCCAGTCTGACCACGAGAACTAGACACCGAATCGTCCGACATGCTAAGAGTGAAAGGAGAACCCGAGCTCGTGTCTGGGGGGGGGCAAAGTGTTAACACTAAAGTTGGGTCTTATAGGCGTGTTTCAGAGACGCAACACATAGTTTTAAGGTTCCAAGTGTTCTCAACTAAAGCCTTCAGTTCTAACAAAAACCTATCCGCAAGGCAGAGAAGTGGCTGAGTGGAAAACCACTGATTTTCCCGACTGAATTGCCAGCTCAAATCGACCCCCGACGTGGAGGACTAGCGGACTGGACTTCGTCCGGCCTCTACTCATTGACCCTTCGGGCATGATTGCGTCTCGGGCATAGGGAAGCCATCCTGTATAGCACGTTGGGTTGCTGAGACGCGCAAGCCATCATACCACGTCAAGGTGCCGTCTCGTCGTGATGGAGTCTCGTGACTTCTCTTATCAAATCAGGATTGGGACGTGAAGGACGAAGAGGAGAGAGATAAGAAATGTTTCTCGAAGGACTGCTGGAGATTTCTGTGTATATCATACTTCGCGGCTGCTTACATCGGCACGGTTGTTCTGTTGTTTAATAGCTTATGGCGACCGTTTAAAATCCATTGGCGACGACCAAGATCCTTTGGCAATAATTACGATCCAACGACGGTCAGTTAATAGCATTTGACGACCCTTAAATGTCATGGCTAACATTACGGTTTTCTGCCCGTTCGCTCATTGAGCCTCATATATTGTAATTGGTCTCGTCTATGTAAAATTATAAGACAGAGAATCTATGCTCCTGGTTCGCTCAGTCGGACGAATACATAGCTCATTTGTGGTGTAACCAGAACCATCTAGAAGACGATCAATGGAAGATAAACTGAATGATACATTCACATTCGGGTGTATCGCCTTCATCTCAGTCAAAGTGATTCTCCTCCACCAATGAACACCGTTCCATTCCTAATTCATCGGAATATTTACGTTTCCCGAACCATCTTTCAAATCTAAACGCCCTGTCCCGCTTGGCGATGGTTCTGCAGGTTTTTATGTTAATTCAAGGATGGTAGGAAACAAGTTTTAAGTCGTCACCTTTCCTTGCACACTGAGCAACTCTTCTGTGGTCTTCATCGCTAATTGTTTTCCGCTTGGGATGCGAACCTTAATTCACTTGTTTGCTTAAATCCACCATATCAACTCCGTCCACTGGGAGTTCTGCAGATGTTTAGGCACCCGTTCATTCAGCTGGTGATCTGAAAAGTGATGGAGATCGACTCAACATCGTGTACGGAAACATTCACGTGATTCGCACATGAATGTCATACTCCATGATGTTCTGAAGTGATCCTTTCAGTGATCGAAAGGAAAACGAAAATTCTAAGTACCGAAATTACGGTCAATTTACCATCAATTGATCACCTGCTTGATAGTTACGGATATAAAATGAAAAAGCTTACAATTCAACCGATCGAACGAAACAGGCCTGATATCAAACAAAAACGTGCTGAATACGCAACCTGGTCAGAGGAACACGGGAGTACAGTGCTACCTTCATATACAGACGAAACTAATCAGAACACGTGGCGCTCTCGATCGAGGGAGCATTCACTAATAAGCAAACCTTGTTTATTTACGGAGGCACTAATCTCAACGCTATCGCGTGCTTTTCTCCCATTGGAACCATGTGCTACGAATGAATGCGTACCTATTAAACCAGATCTTTGATTAATGTCCAGCGAAATTCGGGGCCAAACAGCTAGCAGCATTAGTTGTGTTTTTGCTTGACAATGCCCCCAACTCGCAGGCAGATGGAGACCGCTATTTTAGTCCACGGACATGCAACTCGCTTCATTCCACCCTACAGTCCATTTACCAATCCCATTGAAGAGGTGTTTAGTAGTTTCAATGGCATAGTGAACCAACTGTTAATTGCACACAAAGTGATGATTTTGTGAGTACCCGACGGGCAAACCATTAGAGACGACAAATATAATTTATTGAAACGCAGAGAATCACTCCAACGACTTGCGTTTCTTATGACGGACACAATTTTATTCCTATACTTGCACCCGAACATTATGACAACTTGTAAGCCTAACTACGAATTGTGGTATATATGTATATATATATATATATATATATATATATATATATATATAATACATCAACTCGACTCGCACTGTTAGCTACTTTGGTCCTGTGCTACAAATAAATGTAACGCAAATGTATACATTACGAACGCCACGTAACTATCACAATGTCATCGTTTCGATCCAGTGTTGTGACTTAAAACATGATCCTTTCACCACTATACTGACGTGCAAAATGGTCTTCCCATCAGTGTGTTTGAGGTTCACTCAATCCGCACTTTATTTGTTTATTGCACTCAGCTTAGTGTAGCAACCGTTCGACTGCTTTTTCCAAATACTGCTGCGAGTATCTCATATGCGTGCGAAGACGCACATTCGACTAATTGTTTTATAGAATATAGGAAACAATTAGAATTCTCAACTACTGACCACAGTGGGCGAGCAGACAGCAAACCGTAATCTCAGCCATGGTTTTTCAAGGGTCGTCAAAGACTCTTAAATGATCTTCATTGAATCTTAGACCATCGCCACAGGCTCCTCAACAACGGGAAAACATGTAGTGATCGATTATCAACACAGTGACAAAGATATCTTAAATCTGGCAACGAGTCTTAAGCACTAGTTAATCAATGTTCCAGAAATAGATGACAGAAACTGTCATAACAATAAGGATCACAAAGGATAAATAAGAATACCTGTCTAGTGTGAGTCTCTTCACCAACAGAATTTCTCCAAGGTAACAAAATCGAACATATAGGTTTCCTGATAGGAACAGTCGAAAAATTGGTCCTAAGCAACCAAAGGCCGCAAGATTTCAATTCACTAGGGATTAACCGAAATTAAGTCACATCAAAGCAGACTGTGATGAATCAGTTCACTTCCGTGTAACTCGAAGCCGTCTATCAGTCTGTGTGATAAGCATGCTCAATAATAAACAAGTGAAATCTGACGCCTAGAACGGAATCGGAATTGAGACAAAAACCGTACCAACAAGAATGACACTGGAACGGTCATTTGAACCGATACTGGAAGGTACGGGGGCAAAAAGCCGTAGAGGGGAATTTACAGTTTCACAGTGCTACAGAAATATGGGGAAATATGGCATCTTGTTACGACCAGTGATTGACACTTACAGGTTTTGTCGAAAAATGATGCATACAGATGCCCGATAAGCACGTTTTGTGCTGGTACGCGACAGCATTATCGCACAACTACCTACTTTTATATGTACCATAACTAGTAAGTAACGGCGAGGTTTTAAGACAATCACCTTTGTGGTCTATTCGTTTGCGGTGAACAGCCACACTCAAAAAGCAGACGAAACCATATTTTTGCCACCACTAGTGGGCTGCAACTATGACGCAATATGAGCCCCCGAGGGAAAATGGAACTTCTATTGGTGTTAAAACACTGAGCAAGATACGGCAAAAAGATTCAAAATTACAGGCCTCTGCAATTGTACTTTGGTCTTCTTTATGGATGCGCCGAAAAAATTCAGTTTTAGTGGATCTCCTCATCGCTATCGTTACAATCGATTAACGAAGCGCACTCAAGTCACCCTGAAAATGACGCTCATATTGATACGAACAGGAATTTCCTTCTTATCAGTAAGTTTAGCGATCATCGTTATAAAGCATTTTTAAACCACCAATAAAGTGGAACATCCGAATAATGAAAGAATTTCTCTTAACCTTATAGTAAAGACACAGCCATGGAAAATATATTGGCCGAAAAAACGGCTCCCACCAAAATATTCGGATAGTAAATCTATCGAAGTACAACCTAGGATAATTCATATAGTCCTGATGATCAGTTCAGTTATAACTCCATACCTTGTAAATTTATAGCTTACCTTGCTCAGAGCCTTTTACCCTGGAAACCAAGGTCATGCAAATCCAACTACCACAGCACGGCAAAGAATCAGCGCACGTAAGAGGAAACTTTCAATGAATTTTCGATATGAGTAGTATGGGGTTGTATCTGGATGACAGGATAAAATTTCCCCGGAGGCACACGACCGGCTTTGCTGTTATTGCCATTCATCAAGCATGCGTACTCGGTACTCTTCCACCCAATCATCCTTATACCTGACCACTCCACAGTTGGTTTAAAGCTGCAATCTCATTTGAATCGAACGAAGCGTGCATTGACGGGGGGGGGTGCATTTTTAGAATCACACGGTGATTCTTCCAAAGTGTTAACCGACGAATTAACTTTGGAAGAACCATTGTGTGATTCTAAAAATTGGACTTCCCGTCCCTGCAAGCTTCATTCCATTCGAAATTTGAATGAATTAAGATCACCGCCTGATGGCCTGATATACCGTGATTAATTTATGAAGCTGGAACTGAGTAAATTTTCTTATGCATCATAATCGATATTGCCTGTATATTCGCAAACTTTATTAATCTACTCGGAGCCATTGTCACTAGTTATCTTGACATTTTCGGTCTCTGAGTTCGGTTCTTGCTCCAAGGTGGCAACCAGAACCGCTGCTCCCGTTTGCTTAAACCGGACTGAACTGAGCTCAGCAGCCTTGATCGACTGACTTAGCACGGCTGGGCCTTCATCGCTACGTTCGCCCAACGGATGTATGCTGGGTACTGTGAAGCTAACCGTTGACAGTCAGCCCGGATACCCTAATGTGTGAAACTCATAGATTTGCATATTGGTTTCGAGTCCCAGTTAGGTTGTGATGGATATGGATATGTACATTGAATCTGATGAGATTGTCCCTAACATGGATGGGACAAGGAGTGATTGTGCAGTTTAGAGCGTTCGTCTGCCAGCGCCGGCCACTTTGATGGTAGACGATTGTCCACTGTCACTCACCGACTCCTTACCACCACGCCAGACCTCGTGGGACCTCATGTGGTTCTCTTCCACTCCGAGTCAGGTCGCCGGTTGGCCCTCCTAGTTCAGTGAGTCTTGAAGGCTATGGAGCATACCGATGCGCAAGAGTGAAGCGATTTATGGAAAGGTGATAAATTTTCACAGACTTGGAAATAGTGCAAAGATGAGTCTAAAATGCCTGCAAGGTGGGTGAGAATTGCGATGAAAGTCATACATCTACGTAGTTATGCACAGTCTAGGGCTGATCTCTGTGAGAGCTTTTACATTTTGTTTGCGTTTGAGTACACTGGAAGGGAAATATCCCACGATTTCAAAGGCCCATTGCCCTATTAGGGATAATCGGCAACCATGAACTTCACATATGCAGTGAAGAGCCACATGAAGTTCCAACAGGCCGGGTGTGGTACCGAGCCGAGCAACAGCAATTTACTCCCTTCTACCAGTGGGACCGGTCGTGGCCGATATCAAACCCCATATTTGTTTCACTTTTGTTTTTCATTACATGCTTGCGTACGAGTAGAAGCAG
The DNA here is from genome assembly GCA_948099385.1 of Fasciola hepatica. Classification (NCBI taxonomy): domain Eukaryota; kingdom Metazoa; phylum Platyhelminthes; class Trematoda; order Plagiorchiida; family Fasciolidae; genus Fasciola; species Fasciola hepatica. The sequence goes on along the minus strand of CANUEZ040000007.1, from coordinate 192,063 downwards.
TGAACCCCATAGCCTCAAAGGCGCACTACACCATTAGGGATGGTCGGAAATCAAACCGCGAGAACCCGTGAAGGATTTTCTGACCTGTCACGTGAGATCTGATTGTTGTTCCCAACCTGGGGACTTGGAATCGAGAACCACTTATGACATCCCAAAAGACCAAAGTGACCGGCGGTGAGGGCCGGACTTGAACCTCTAACTCCCGAGGTGGTAGGTAAACGCACTGAACCGCTAGACCATCACCAACCTTGGTATAGTTCTTGATGAATAAGTACAAAAGTGTAGAAGAACACCGGCTACTTAGTTCTCATACTAAAGAAATTTGTCAACCGATTGGTAGAATGAGGATTGACAACGAAATATCTTTCCGCAATTACCACTCAGATTGAACTAGCCTTATGGACACTTTGATGACTGAGTCTAATTTGTTTGCCAAGCTTTTTAGATTATACGCTTCTGCCGAGTAAAAGTCTACAGTAGGCGTGGGTGGTTTGTTGTTGAAATGTGAAGCCACTCAGAGACAGGTGGTCGCGGTATCACGTAGTGTTGAGCGGAGCAAATCTCTGAGACCCAGCTGCGAAAGCCTAACGGTTCACATGTGTGTGTACGACTTACAATCATTCAAAACCGGTTCGAGTTCCGGTTGGGTCTTGGTTCATATTGACCGGTGGTGGTCGAATGGTGATTACCACGTCGTAGGTCGGAGGTTCGAATCCCGTCGTCACTGGTTACTTTGGTGGTAGACTGTAGTCCGGATCGTTACCAAACCTGACCTATTGGGACCCTATGTGGTTCTCCGTCACTCCAAGTCTCAGGGTCTAGTTGCCCGTTGTGGCTATGGGGTACATACCCCTTCGACTGCATTCATGTGCAAGCATGCAATAAAAACATCCCGTAGTGTCGGTAAGGTTTTCAAGCCAGAACCAGGTTATCTATCCTGTTTTCTTTTGTAGATGAACAGGAAATCGGAGTAAAGGAAGGTGATTCACAGTTTGGCTGTCCTGGGTAACGACGGGAAGCTGACACGTTGGGACAGAGACGCGATTTGAGCGACTGGTCACAGATGAGCAAAATCTTATGGGTATTCGGATCCATAAAGACATGAAGAAGGACAAAAAAGAATTGATAGTGGAAGCGGAGAGAGAGAGTGAAGTGTTAGATCATTGTCTGTAGATTGAATTAGGGAAGGGTCATCACTGAGACGAACTGATTTCGCGGAACAACTCACGCTTTTAGAAATTAAATGGCAAACTGAAGCAACTGCGTCCACAATGCACTCGCTGGTTTTTATATGAAAACTCGTCCCACAACCACTACTCATCTCGGTGCACAAGATCATTCAAAAACCTGATTATCCTACAGCACATACACTACAAAACAGATGTAATCACTGAAACGAATTCCTGGGATCATGCATCAATTGAACGTGAAATTACCTTAAGCGTATCGGTGTATGTGTATGTGTGTGTCAGCGAATGCCGGCGCACACACCACCGACTCCCAGGAGCCGCTTATTTATACTGTCAGGTCATGAGATGGTCAGACTGAATGTATCGAATGATGAATCACTCTGGATATCAGTCAACCAAACATGGTGCATTCCTAGTGGAATGCATTCGGTCACAGTTTACATTTTCGCCCGTTTATCTGTTTGTTTACCAACAAAGTTCGGTATATAAAAAAATAGGGCACAAGACTCGCCCGGCGCGTTCTGCATCGCGCTCTCAACTGACATTTCACGTTGTCTGTGATCTCTTTGTCGTATTGAAGTGTTCTGTGCATAACTGTAACGAACGATACCCATGGCTGAAACGGGGATTAAACGATGAGATATCAGAACCGTCAACAAATGATCAGGTCCGTGAGCGCGGCGGAAATTTTTCTGCGGTGACTAACGGAAGGATGAGACAAACACTCCTTCATTACCCTTTCATCCAAAACCAAAACAAAATTTAAACGACTAGAGAAACAAACAGCGACCCAATCTTCAGTAGACCAACCAACTTGTAGATCAATGTATACGATCCACAGAGGACCGGAAGTGATCAGAGGATGGAGCGTGGGTGGTGGATGTGAAATCAACCTAGATTACATTAAACTGACCGTTGTGGATGGGCTCCATATTGAGGTTGACATGGTACGAGCCATCAGTATCAAAACTTTTCGTTGGTAATAGAATGGTGTGATCATTCTCTAATGGTCACTCAACAGTTTATGGTTGAGTTACCTTTAGATGGCTTAACAGCACTTGCCCGCCGAGTTATGCTCTCCATCAACCGTCTGATAGTATCTTGTGGTATGCGGTCCCATTCCCCTTCAAATTAGTCTCCAACTTCCCTGAAGATTTGTACTACATCTCTGACCCATTTCCTACCAGCGGTTCATACTAAATTCAACTGGATTGATATCAGAGGATCGAGCTGGCCACGGGAGTATCCTTGAACTACGATGTCCACGATACTAGGGTACGATGACGGACCGACATTTAGGCAGTTTATCGTCCTGGAAAATCGCTTTGGCGGTTGTGCTTAACAGTGACAACATGTGCCGGACGGGGAATCAATCCTAGGTTCAGTCCAGTTTCGGTTTATTCAACCAACAACCTCGCAATTCTATGCTCTGGTTTCGGTCGCTAACTCACGGCATCGCCGATTAAAGGCCAATGTAAAGATTCACTTAAGTTGGACAAGGAAATTCAGCGCGCCATATCGAGAAACTCCGTTGAATTGATCTAGTCCCAATCCCGTGGTTTCTATGGTAATTTTGTCACTAAAAAACCTGTTAGCTTTCCATCGCACTGTCACCACTAAATTCCACACCGACCAGCATCCCTTCGCTTTGTCAACCGCGTGGTAATTTGTTTGTTCAGTCCCACTGCGTCACGCAATTTTAAGTCTTGTTTCTACAGCTGACCTCAGTTGTCACGACTCTAATTGCTGATCTTATCGATTCGATTTTTGCGCTTACGTAACCTTTCTCCCCTGTGTCGGAATGATCCACTGGTATCCATGATCCGTTTTGTTATTACGTCACAATTGCCCGGGTTACATGATGAGGCATAAACATTCGAACATAATTATCTTTCTTATTTAATGGAAAATCCAGTTGCTGTGAATCATTGGATTAGTGGTTCGAGCACCATCGATTATTCACTTGCGTTATTCACACTCGACCGTCCGGACCGTGACAGCTCAGTTGGTAGAGCATCCGCTCAGTATGCGGAGCGTCGCCGGTTCCATTCCGGCCGGCGGCGTTCGACTTTCCGATGTGAAAAATGCAAGTGGATTTCTCATTACATAAGATTCGGGCTCCTCATGCTAACAATACATTCTGTGAGTTATCTTTCTCTTTCCATCTGCCTTATCCGTGGGAATGACTGAAAGTGGCCATGTCTCTATGATCTTGCATTCTTTCATAACCACGATATTCCGCTTGTTCTTCACCCACACTTGCGTGTGTTCCCTCGGACCATTAATTCTGTTGACTGTTGGTTGGTCAAAATGCCCCCCGTAATTAAGGACCTTCCTCGTAAACCACTTAACTCGTTCCTGCACTGCTGTCTCGAACGTCTCCTGTCTATTGTTGTTTGGGCGTCATGAAGCCTTTTTTGACTGTATCGATTATGTGGCCCGTTTGCCCACAGTTTGAGATATGTTATTGTAATTGTTTGATCATCTGTCCTGAAGAACACGTAGTAAAGCGAACTTGTGTTTTCTGCCTTGCGACTCGAGTTTCGTTTGTCTGTGAGTCACTCAATTATGGGGCGAAAATTCTGTACAGGTAACGAGAAAAGCATAAAGTGAAAAAGATTCGAAACCATCAAAGCATTAAACGAAAATCACCAGGACGAAGAAAGAGTTCGAATGCAAGTATACTACAGGTCGCGACTTCTAGCCATATCACCTAATGTCACCAATCATCTGGTAGGTGGGTCACGTGGACCCCAACCTTGAAGTCTAACACGCCATACTTGGCCAAGTCCATTGGACAAGATTTTCATACCTTTCAGGCATGTCATGGACTGACCAGATCGACATACCTTCCACCCATTACTTGTCTCGGAGAACAGCGCATGCCGAGGAAGATTATCGCTGGGTATGCGCAACACATTTCCCAGCCAACTTAACCTGCTTAAATCCAATACTTCATTCACAGACTCACCTCTGCTTCCCAAAACCCCATGTCTAACTTCAACATTGCTGATACGGTGCTCCCACCATACTCGGATAATGCTACGGAGACACTGATGTTCAAACACCGATAAACTTTGCCTATCACTTACACTTAATAACCATGTTTCTGAGTCATATGAAAGAACTAACCTAACTACCGCTGTGTGCACAGAACCCTTAAGAGACAATCGGATGTCACGCCGACACACCAGATGACTGAGTTTACCAAAAGCTAATCTCGCTTTCTGTATACACGACTACACTTCATCCAGTATATGTTCACCTGGTGGGATGTAACCTCCCAGGTAACTAAACTTATCTAATTCAGCTAGAGCTTCCCCGGCCAACACAAAGTACGGCGTGGAGCCAATCCAATCTTGCTACAAAATTTCACACTTTGAAGATGCAAAACGCATCACAAACATTGATACACTATTGTTTAGGCCATCTAAAAAAGCTTGCAATTTACCTGGGCCTTCACTCAGAGGAACGATATCGTCCGCGCATTCTAAGTCAGAGAGTTTGCTGTTTGAGCAAAGATCGAAGCCACTATTGTCACATGAGGATAGGGCTATCTCAAAAATCAATTCAACTACAAAATTGCAGAGGAAGAGAGAAAAAGGACAATCTTGACGAACACCACTTTCCGTGGTGAACTCGGGTGAAAGATCGCCATAAGTACGAACTCGGCTTCGGCTGTTCGCATACAAGCATTGGAAAAGAAAACCAAACTTCACTGGCACACCCTTCAGTGAGAGGCAGTGCCAGAGGAAGTGTGCGGTCGGCTGAATCAAACGCCGCTTACAGATCAAGGAAGGCAGAGTTTGTGGGCTTACAGAAGATGTGGATAAAAACGTGATCATTACAACCTCGACCGGATCCGAAACCGGCTTGATTCTTACGCGTACATATTTCACGGGTGATGGATTGTCGGTGAAGAATAATCCTGGCAAGCAGTTTCGATATGATACCAAGCTAATTCCTCTGTGGTTTTCACAGAAAGACCTGTCACCTTTCTTGTAAATCAGCACAATCACCGATCCACGCTATTCTCAGGGAATCTGCTCACTATCCCAGATTATCTGGAGGAGTTTCTTTAACCCCGAAACCACTGATTCTCCTTCATCCCTGAAAAAAAGACAACCAATACAGTCCCTTTCCAAGTAACCTATCTCCCGCATAACCTCAATTTTCGATAAAGGAGTAAAATCCACATGCACTGTTTCTCTGGTAAGTTTTTTCGGAAAGTCCACTGTTGGAGTGGGCCAATTCCACTGACCCATAAAGTGTTCCTCCCGACGATCCAAACGACTTCCCTGAAAGCGAATTAGTGGGCCGTCGAGCTCCTTGAATAACTCACTTACACCAGGCTTCCATGGACCGGTATCTCTAATCAAACAGTAAAAGTTGCAAGTATTTCCAATGGACTAACCCATCTCCATTACTGCATGAAATGCAGTTCATCGGTTGTCGTCTAGAAAAAACTGCGTGGGACGAGTGGCTTTTACGGTGGTCCGACCACGGACAAGACGTAAACGGAAGCGAGCACATATCAAGGCTTGGCCCGAGTCCACAGGCATAGACCGAAATGGACGAAAATCTTCAAATGGACCACGCTAGCGGTGATCTATGACAATATGGTCAACCTGAGTCCAACGTTATGAAGACATAGGAGGACGTCATTTCAGTCTATGCCGTTTCTTATGACAGAAACTCGTATTCGCCAGAAGAAACCTGCGATTAGGGCACAGCTGGATGAGACGATCGCCCTTGCCAGTGCAATCGGCGGGGATAGCAAGCGAGCCTCAAATGTGCCTCTCGGAATCCCCAAACGGCTGAATTGAGCATTGAAATCCCCAGCAATGACCACCACTTCCGTTGTGCGGCTCTTTCGAAGCAGCTGAGACAAATCCTGGTAGTATTCGGCCTCGGATTCAGAGGAACTGTAGTCAGTGGACGCATACAAAAACACGACAAGCCAGCATCAAAGTTTCAGTCTGTTGCTGCTGGCAAGTACACAGCCGTCCAACCGAACTGCGCACCAACGACTGCTGACTGGAATCCAGTCTATTAGTGCACGCTCAGCTTTCATGCCCGAAGCAATTCTAACGCCGTCCTAACCGAGTTCTAGGTAAACTTAACCACCGATGATGCTGTCTAGAAATACCAGCTCTCTCCGACCCTGCCATCAGATGGCTTTCCAGACAGGCATTACACCTCCATTGTGCTGCATTGCTGCTGTCATCCTATCACTTTCATAGGTTTCAGAGATTTGTTTCCTAACACATCTTCGGCACTCATGTTGGAATAATAAAAATCCTGATTCGTCAGTCCGAATGCTGGATTTCCACTGTCGAACCCATCGATCCACCTGCTCTCTGCCTGTCTCGAAAGACCAAAATACTGTAACCCAGACGACCTTCATCTATATGAGTATCACGTGAACTCGAAAGAGCGGATGAACGTTTGGGTTGTCAGACTGTAAAGTACATCTAAGTGTGCCTGACGTTCATAACAAATTTCATGCAACGGTGAACTGAGTGACGCGAAAGTACAACTGTGATGGGCTCGTTCGAGATTCTCTGAGCTGACAGTGTGGAGCCTCAGTACTGGGGGAAGGTTGGCGTTTTTTAGCGAATGGTGCATGGTAAAAATCATTCCACTTCCTTCTCATGGAGTACAAACATTGGATTGCAGCTGTTTCCGAGATTGATGTTCCATGACAAGTATTGTCTACTAAAGTGTCATTTTTGTTTTGTTATGACAGGACCAAACGAATCGCACACATGCCGAGCAAGTCACAGAAAACTGGCATCAAACTGTGGTTTGTCGTGTCCACACAATCCAAGAATGTATACACTGTGCAGCCACATCTGGGAGAATAAGAAAAGAAGCTGAGATGTGATCCACATCTGGCTGAAGATTTCGTTTTGAGATCCACGGATGGTTTGTAGAATTAAGGCTACAATATCTCCAGGGATATTTTTTCACTACTCCTCAACTGCCCTAGTGATGAACAAAAAGTACGTATAACCTTAAACACACGGTGTTTCAACACCTAGCGAAACTAATTCATTAATCTGATTTGAGTAAAAAAAAGTCCTTGAGGTATTTCACTGCCAGAATGTTGGTGGATAATAAATATTTACGAAAAATGTCAAATTACTTCGCTTGAAGCCAGAGTGCGATGGATTTAAAGCGGCGTTTCACAGTTACGCCCCATTTCCGCGTACTCACTTTGGTATCTTCGAAAAGATCCCATAATGGGTTTCGACTACAGTCTATACGAACACCTCGTCGTTCTAGTGATAAGTAATTTATACTCAGTTGCCACCTCGCGGCACAACCGGGTCGGAGATATAACGTGCAAAATAAAAAAGGATTTCCGATACAGATGCGTCACTTACCGACCCTGACACCTAGGCATGTCTTCCCAATGTGGGTAGCCGGCGCGTTAAAGTGATAGGTCACTGAATTATCTTACAACCGGTATGTGTGTCACAAAATAACGCATACCGAAGGCGTCTGTCTGGAAACATGTATCATAACCAACGGAACCTGTACAGAATGAGTACCTAGTACGGCGACTGACTAACCCGGACTACCAAACACTGTGCACCTAACCACACCATTAAAGTCGGTGATCTCAACTAATTCGGGCGATGCTGTGATCAGACCGACAGTCAAATACCGGTATTGACAAGAAATAAATACAACTCCCAGTTCAAAACTGAATCAAGAAGGATAAAGAGGGAGAAAATGATCATCGAAATGGGAACTTTCACAAAAGAGAAGTGTAACGAAACTCACACATCGTTCTCGGACTGGAAATTGATATCTCCGTAAGTAGAAATTCGTATGCATACACCTTACCAACCTACCACACTAGTAAAATCTAACACTAATGTTTACAGCATACACGTTCTTCCCAAAAGTTGATCACCAGGCAGGAAAGCGACCGATGAGCAACACATACAATACTCAACTCTCTTTAGTTGATGGAGCTGCTTTTCATGTGAAAACGACAAATCGTAACGCAAGTGACGGTTGCAATTAATTATTCATTGGCCAAATTAGGGCGAACAGTTTCCCCACTTTACGCAGAAACGTTAAAAAAAATGAAGAGTTCAACAAAAAGTTGATCGTCTTTTAATTCATACACGTATGTAGGTAGAATAAACGGAACAGGACCGTGACTAAAGAGGCCCACTGAAAAATCAAGAACCAGGAACCATGACCCTAAGCTTTGTAGTGGCGGAGAAATACAGGAAAGGCCCAAAGAGGTTAGACGTTGTACCGATCTGGGTGATAATAAAGCAATGACTGTCAACCAAGTTGAACGGAATTGTCGAACCCCTAACCTCGGACGCCTCACACCTAACCCCAACCGCGGTTAGCTCTCGTACATATATATATATATATATATATATATATATATATATATATATATATATATGTGTGTGTGTGTGTGTGTGTGTGTGTGTGTGTGTGTGTGTGTGTGTGTAACAGTTGAACCAACTGATAACAGCACAGATTTGAATGTGATAGAGTAAGGGATAACGATGGTCATTTTATCACTAACTTGGTGGGTACTTTGCTCAAAAGACTGGAAGAAGTCATCGAGTGAACGGATTATTTGTCGAAGTGAAAATAAGTAAATAACTGTTTTTTACACTCTTCTCTTTGACAATGAACAGCCTCAAATTGATCGAGGTCATACGGGATACGACACACACATCCGAATCACGTAGTTATCTTTATCTTCGCATTTAATTCCCTTGTATCACGTGATAGTGGTATGACATTTCAGGAAGGGGACCGTGACCTATCAGAGGCTGCCACTGATCGAAAGTGACCGGCGACGGAAGCAGGATTCGAACTCGGAACAGAAAGGTCCAAGGCCCGCCACCATGATGATGGTTTGACCACTGCCAGCCCGACAAGGTGATTATGTTTCACGATAGCTAACACTATTTTGTCTCGCGAGAGGATTGTTTCTACGTAGGGCTTACAAAATTCATTCACTGATTATCTACCTGATGGAAGTGGATCGTTAGTGGTTCAATTTCCTTCGATCCCCGCCTGACTGACACGCTGATTATTAATAACCCATGAATACAATCTGTTCTGAAAATTCTATGCTCTGCTTCTTGTGAAGAAATGGCAGCTATTTTTTTCTCCGATACCAAAATCCTGTCGCATTCCATTGGATGACATCATCGAAATTTTTTTCAGAGATTTCGTAAACACAGCAATACATCAATCGATCTTCTGTAAGATGAGGTTTTTAGCAATACACATTTTGAGCCAATGAAAATGAAAAATCTATAAGTACATTAATAAAGAGCCAAGGCGTATACGGAACTGTACATGACATTTCCATTCAAAAAAAGATCCCAATAATCCTGTTAGTGAGCGAACGAGTCCTCGTGTATGGGCTCACGCGGTTTTGTGATTGACGGTGAATAATCCATGGTTTCGCATCCGAATCTAGGATTGATTCAGTCCATGGACTGGGGTCGTTGCATGCATAACAAAACCGCGGTCGCTTTAAAACTGATAACAGGATTCCATTGGGTAAGAATAAGTGAAGACTAGGTAAGAGCAGAAATATCAAGCAGAAGAGCGACAAACGATAGCCCACTGACTGTCACGACTACCGATCATACGGTAAAGACAGAAGCACCAAAGTCTGTGATAAGATCAGGAACCTGACCCCAGATAAGAGAAATTTCGACAGCATCGATTGTGATGCATTCCTAAACCTTCCCGTTATATAGTTTTGGCTGTGTGACTTAAAAGAGAACGCATATCATAGCACCAGGGAATGACATTAACTGGCAGGATTTCTTATTACATGCTCGTGCATGAATGCAATGGAAGGAGTATGGATGCCACAACCACAAAGGCCCACTAGACTACCGGGGATAGTCGGAAACCAGACCCTGAGACTTGGGTGGCAGAGAACCACAAAAGATCCCGATAGGTCAAGTGTGGCAACGAGCCGGACAACAGTGGATTACTCTCTACAATCAATGTGATCGATGGTGACGGGATTCATACCACTGATCTCTGATGTGGTATGTAACTGCTCTAAACTATTCAATTACCACTGGTCCGTGGAAAAGAAAATCAAAGAAAATACCGGAATAGTACTAAAACAAATGCAAGTGTTAGAATCCAGATAGCTGAAGCAACAAATCTATTAAAGAAAACCATTCGTTGCGTCAAACCACCATGATGTGCTTTACCATTTCATACGTGTAGTACCTCGTGGGTCGTAACCACCATGGAACCGCCAAATCCGCTTCGAGGTTTTCACACCCTTGTGTTATGTTACACCGCGTCAGGTACTGGTCATCCCCCAAAATTCTCCCAGGAACCAACAGCAGCATCGAGTAAATCTCATAAATACGCGAGATATGCACAACACGCGTGTTTGCAGTTCCACTCCATTCAATCATCAACCCCGCACTCCGGTCTTCCGGTTTCTTCTACCTTACAGTCTAACGCAGTCTGAAGCGAATTAAGTCGAGGAAGATGCAAAACGGACTGTTAAAAAAGATATTAGTAAAAAAAAGTGGGGAGAAAGGAAGAGTTTCTTCATTTTTTTACCTTATTTATTATACAACCAAGGTAAAATATTTCTGGAAGGAGGCTGCGCTCAATCAAAGACTGCTTAATGGGTGCTGACCAGCGGTGGTAAGATTCGAACCCGGAACGCCAAGGTCAAATATCCATGGTGATGACTACGCAGACGTTTATCACAATGTCTACCTCATACGACCAGGCCCTGATTGAATGAGTGTCGTTCAGAAACTGGCATCAAGTAGGCAAAAACACTTGCATTTGAACTCGAAGGGGATGATCCCATGTCTATGAAATGATCAAACATGTGCAATCTTTATAATACCTTCTACCAGTAACTATTCCTGCTGAGACAGACAGATGTCACAAAGAGCTCAATTCCGAAAACGCTTTCTGATACGCAAAATGAAACTACACCTTCCCAGAATGAATTGCTTGCATGGGGCTTATCAAAACTAAGAATATATCACTAATATAAATAAGTATTATGACGTAACAAATTTGCAACAGCATCTTCTACCGGGTGAAAAAACGGTTATTCGAGAACCAGTTACAATTGCTTAGTTGAGCCCCACATGACGCGCATCTTCACATATAGGTTCAAATAAATTATGCGCATTTCCTAATTTGGAAGGCTAGTGCTTGCAGGATGAGAAAGGAAGACGACAAACAAGAACAACAATGGGTTGCCGGGTTACAGTTAGGACTGGACGTAAATTACAACGGATCGATAATGAAACAAAGACCCTCGATCGGATGAGGGGTCGCAGTGCACTTTAAACCGAACCGACAAAGGAATAATACAGGTAGACACAGATAAGTTTACACCTGACCGACTATACACGCCCCCTGTATTCAATGTAACCCTTGTGTTGATCAGTGTTCACTAACGAAGTATGCAAGGGTAACAGGTATCGATGTTGTCTTTTCGAAAAGGATCTCATTCAGTTCGGCAAAGATATTTTTATGGTTCCATTTCTGTTCAATGGCTAGTCTCTCGCACGATATCATCTTGACATCTATGCAAGACAGTTTAGTAGTCACCCGCGACTGGACGTTTGTCCTCATTTGCAGACGACGATCGATGTGAACAGAAAAAAAACACCCTCATAGGTCGACATTTTTTGACAAGTAACAGAAATGTGACTTTCATGTTCGTTCTTGTTTGGGAGTGCGAAGCTAAAGGAAGCATTTTTAATTTTCTATAGATTCATATGCTCATACACAAACACACACACAAACACCGGATATTTCAGTGAACTACATGGAAAGTTGGGGGCAATGAATGACCCCTGTTCTCGCCCAAAAAGCAACTGATCAAAAAGGTCAATCAACATCACGGGCAGTGCACTGGACGACGTAGTCGATCCCATGAAATCGACAGAAAAAACGAACGAATCCATCTCACCACTGTCGCATTCAAAGTTACCGGCAGAAATTCACAGTAATCCCGCTGCAAAATCTTACCCCAATCATCCACTTTGCCCGGAAAACTAAAAACTACAACAGACAAACTAGAAGGATAATAATAAGGCAGATGTAATGAATCTTCACTGTCTCCCCAAATCCGAAAACAACATCACGTTCAAACTAGGATCGATAAAATGCAATGACCGATCTGACGCAAATCATGCTGAAAAATGCCATGAGTGTGTTGGAATGGATGTGGAAATTCCGAGAAAAATTGATGAGAAAAGGCGTCATACAAGAGCATGCAGATAATCAGAATGGATAGAGATGCGCAAGCTTGTGCGAAACCGCCCGGTAGACTCCCAACTAGTGATGAGACGTTTGTAGTCAGATGGAATTTGTGGTGGAATGAAGTCCTTTTTCCAAAAGAACGTTGCTGTGTGGACCCATGGCAATATTGAGGATGTTCGTGGCTCATAGGTCCATAGGTTACCGATCGCCAACGTTTATTCACCAGCCGAGGTGGCACCATCAAGGAACAAGTGGGTGAGCAGTTCTGTACTTGCTTGTATTTATACGGATCTTATATTTAAATTTGAACCAAACCTCTCAGATGACCTTTTGCGCCAACTTCGAAATTTAGAAATTTGACCTTTCGACCGATATTCAAAATCCTTGAGGCCACCAGGACCCTCAGAGCCGAGTAGCTGTTGTAGCCGTTTTCAACCGGAATCAGTGAATCGTTTTGGAAGCGCAGATTCAGGTTGTATTTGTAATATTGCACGACACAATGAGTAAGCATGATGATAACAAGTGGCTCAATAATGGTTTCATTTTGAAGTGTCGTAATAACGCACTGAGATTTTCTGCCTGATTTAATAATATTCCGTAGCTGCGTCAAAATCTACAAGATGTGCATGGTAAATAGGTTGTTTATTGGAAGTCTCTCGTTCGGACATCAAAATCACTCACATGTAACGACAATACAAGGCCTAGAAAAGCCAAATGAAGTCATCAGTGGAGAGTTATGTACTACTTAATTTGGTCGATGACGATACGGTTCGCGTAAGTCAAACTTTCATCAATCGATTAACACCTCCACAGACAGGTAGTATTCATTTCGACCAGTACGGCCAACCGGCAGGTCGGTAGGCTTCGTTGATCCAAACTCAGACACTTGTCATCCTTGGAGGGCTACACACACACACACACACACACACACACACACACACACACACACACACACACACACACACACACACCGAGAAATTCTGGCAGGAGGTAATAATAAATACGCCATTCAAGAGACACGATCTTTACAGATGGAGAAATGAGAGATGCAATGACCGGTCCTACAGCACGAAATACTACGTCTAAAATCAACTGATTGCTGTTTTTTGCACTTCCGTTTGTGTAGTCCGGTAATTAGACGAGTGAACCCAGATATTCCGACTGGGGCGGCCCAATCATGCTGATCTTGTTGCTCCGGTTGAAATCCTATGCAATAATCTGCTTGTTTGATGGATTCCACGAATTGTTCTCATCGTCCAGACAAATTCAACAAAGATTTGAATGCATCAGACAGCAGTCCGGGAAATGGACCTGCAGGCTTCGGATTTGTGCAGCCTTTTTGGAACGAGTGCAGTTCGGTCGTTGAAAAAATCATGATATATATTTGTTTCCTTCATTTTGCCTTAGGTGAATAAATATCCTATTGTACAACCTTTGAGTGTCATTCCATTTATTCGGATATTCTTTGTGCATCGAAAAAGTATATCTTTCGTCCAGTATCTTCTTGCAACGTGTAAACAGAATTATGGACTAACTACAGATCATTTATTTCATTCAGAGCATCAAGTCGTTAATGAACGAATGCAACACTCGTACTGCAACCGCAGAAGAAAGTATCACCACGACGCCCCATGTAGTGTACTAATAACGAGGCCTCGGGAACAACCAAATCTAAATTTTCGAGTTACCTGCGATACGGCCAGTTTCTAAACTGTCCAGATTTGGATGTCTTGTCGGGTAATTATTGCTCTCTCGAATTACCCGACCAATCATTTCCAGTTGGCCTGGCGGTTTATGTTGATTTTCGATAGACATTCGTATTTACCTCGGCCTGGCATTAAACAAACACTTGGAAGTTCAATCGAAACTGTCGTGACCTGAATAACATCGTCAAATCAGTCAGTTTTTAAAGATTTCCACCAGGTTTGAATTTTTGAATCAAAAACGGGTTACGTAGTGGAGCTTAGAATGACTAGTGATCATTTCATTAAATTGGTGAACCTCGTATTCCAAAGGTCGATAAGTCTTGGAAAATAAATGGTGACCGACAGACCATTAAACCGAATATTTTTTTTAATTCCATGAGTGAATGCTGCGGAAGAGATATGCCCCGGGCATCAAAGGCCCACTGGACTATTTTCTGAAAGTAACCGGCAACCACGACACCGAGACCTGTAGTGGAAATCCTTCTAAGTTCCCATTAGGTTGGCAGCGGTAACGAGCCGGGCGGTAGCAAACCACTGACTACTACTAACGCGGTCGGCGGGTGTAGGACTCACTTCAGTTCATCCACCCATCAACCTCATAATTCTGTGTTCTGGCTTTGGTTTCTAACTCAAAGCATCTATCAGTTACGGACAGAATGAACAGAAGCAAAAAAAATGAAAAAAGCCGGGAAAGAAAGTACTAAGCGGAAAGCAGAACAATGACAAAGGAAAAGTTAGAATGCAAGTATGCTACTGGTCGCCAAACCTGGCCATATCACTTAATGTCTCCACCCACCTGGTAGGTGGGTCACGTGGACCCCAACCTTGAAGTCTAACACGTCCTACCTGCCCAAGTCCACTGGTCAATGTTTTCATACCTCTTTGCCATGTCATGGACATACCACATCGGCTCACCTTCGGTTGATATGCATAACACATGTCTCGGTCACCTAAACCTGTTTAAATTCACTACTTCATCCACAGACTCTCCTCTGGTTCCCAAAACCCTACGTCTAACTTCAGTATTGCTGAGGCTGTGATGTTCCCATCATATTCCGGCAATACTACGGACAGGTTGACGTTCCAACGCCAACAAACTTCGCTTAACGTCTACCCTTAATGGCGATGTTTCTGAATCGCATAAAAGAACAGATCTAACTTAGGCAGTGTACACCTGACCCTTAACAGACAGTCGGATGTCACACCGGCACACCAGATGACTGAGTTCAGCAGAAGCCAATCGCACCTTCTGTGTGCGCGACGAAACTTCATCCGTTATCTATCCACTTGGTGAAATGTAACTGTCCACGTAACAAAACTTTACTTCAGTTAGAGCTTCCCCTGCCAACACAAGATTTGGTATTGAGCCAACCCAGTCCTGCAGCAACGCTTTACACTTTGAAGGTGCAAAATACATCACCAACATTGCTACACTGTTGTTTAGGCTATCTAAAAAAACTTCAAACTTACCTGGATCTTCACTCCGAAGAACAATCTAGTTCACACATTTACTGCCTGAGCAAAGATCGATGACATTATTCTCAAGCTGGGGTTCAAAGGCTGTATCTTATAGATGACAAGGGCTTATAACATTAGTCAAATGTCATTAAATAAATATCATTTTCTTTCCTGAAGTTCATATTCTCCCATGTTTGTGGGTCAACTGCGTACCAGACACGGTGTAGCCCATGGAGTAGCAAATATATTAGGCGAGCGAATATAATGCAATAATGCGGGGAGGGAGTAGATGGATTCGAGGAATTCCCCAGAGTCATTTGAGTTCTGACCAAACCTAAAAATGTATTTTCGGAATGCATCTCAAAAACAAACGCATGCAGCTAGCCAAAAACAACTCGGCTCGTTAGGGAAACTGTGTTCCATGGAGACTGACAACTGGAGGCCTGGGAACTGCATGTGAAACAATCTAGGCCATAGAACCAGCAACAATAACTTCAAGGTCCTTCGTTCAACTCTGTCCGAACGGAAATACGATTTCTGTCGAGAAAAAATTTATTACCAAAAGCAATTCGCAGCGGGTTGGACAGTTGTCGAAAAGAAAGATACTTCTGGTGGACAGCATACTGTAGCGCGCTGTCCTAAAAATAACACCTACCCAGCGACGCAGGTTTCCCATAAACACGCACACACTATAAAACGTTCAGCCATGAAATTGTTTTACAGTCACCTTCTGTCAGAAACAGAACAGATGTACAGATGGAAAATTCTAACCACTCGGATTTTTTTACAGGACACTATAAAAGCGCACTGGGTGAAATGAAACGGAACGATACCCGAACGGAGCCAGCTCAGAAGAGTCTGTGGCAGTCCTACTCATCTTTACGGGATTATGTAGTAAGTACTGTGTGTATTGGGCAATGCTCTGGATCACGCAGTGAAAACAAAACACCCAACAAGTGATACTAATTTAAACTCACGAATTACACGAAAGGCAATTAAATACACTGACTGATGTGCAAATTGAGTAGTAGGAGATTAGATTTGTATATAATATGATTCATCATGCAGCTTGAACGCTCAACTGACCATTGAAATCGATGGAAGCACTGTACAGCTGTTTCATCCTTGTTGGGAATCATCAGCAGTGCACATCCACCGAGCCCCCACGGGGACTCGAACCCGGGATGAACGATCTTCAACCGAACACCTTGACCATAAGGCTATCTGGGATGGCTCTCAATTTGCAAACAGCAACCAAGGTCTGTAGTTGTTCATCTGAATGCCTTCGATGTATTTAGGCCCCTACAGAGAAGTCATCCATCATAGGAGTCGATCGCTGTGCGAGAAGCGGGTTGTTACCGATCAAAGTCAGTGACGGGAGGGTGCCATATCATGTAGTGTAGATGTTCATCAAATCGTTGAGAGCCAGCCCGGATAGCCTTGTGGTCAAGGTGTTCGATTGAAGATCGTTCATCCCGGGTTCGAGTCCCCGTGGGGGCTCGGTGGATGTGCACTGCTGATGATTCCCAACAAGGATGAAACAGCTGTACAGTGCTTCCATCGATTTCAATGGTCAGTTGAGCGTTCAAGCTGCATGATGAATCATATTATATACTGATTGATATCAAACGGAATTCAAGTAATTTGGAGAGTATCTATTCCGAAAATATTATTTTACTCCGGAAAAGTTATTCAGTAAAATGTGGTCAGAAACTCATTAGTTCAAATTTGTACGCACAGAAGCACTGAAATAAGGCACGTCAACTGTTACAGTTGAAAATCATCATCGTCGTCGTACAGCCTTGAGTAGCAAGGCAAGCCCCGCTAAACACTGTTCTTCTCACCATCTTGCACATTGAATCAGAAAGAATGTGTATACATGATGAACAGGCAGTGGGCCTGCCCAAGTGGAAAAAGGAAAGAACGAACCAATAGCCAACACACGGAATACACAGTCTAACTGTACAAACGCACACCGATCAATCATCCTGATTCCATAGAAAGTGACAACACGATCGCCACTGTTCACGGTTCGCTGCCATATCCTTCAGTGTCTGTCTCCAGCCAATTGGTTGGCGGATCTTTTGGACCCCAAACACGAAGAGGTGGGGCACCTACCTTTCCTAAGTTTGTTGTACATTTTCTCATTCTTCGTTGCCAAGTCATCTGTTGACCTCCACTTGGTTTCTTCCACTCCCTAGGAGAAACGTAGAATAGGGCACGGTACGGTAGACGTGTTTGCCATACGTAACACGTGCCCCAATCAACGAAGTGCAAAGTACACACCGAATGGAGCTACAGCTCTTGTGAGTCTATCCAGTGCACGTTGTGCATTCGAACAAGCAGACAATGTCGGTGTGATCTCGGTCAAGTAGCTTATCACGATTTGCTAGTTCGATGCCCACATCCTGAAGATTTCGCAAGGCATTCTCCATTACCTCGTTGATGGCGAAACTGAACAAGTCAGAGATGGAATTTGAAAAAATCGAAATGACTCTTGATAACCCGCTATCAGTGACCGAATTAGAAACGAGTTCAACCTACACCATCACAGAATATTCACAGAATCTCACTTCCATCATAACACTGCGAAAACGACCTCCAGCACAGTCAACAATCAGTCAAATGGACCACTGTCACTGAGACAATTGTAATAGCCAGATTAGAAATCACTGAAAACAGTTGTTCACTATCGAATGTTGCTATATTTAGTGTGGGATTATTGATCACCTGCACAAAAACTACCGCGTGAAACGAAGAGATCGAAGTCTCTGAGCGCAGAACTGGACACTGAACCGGAAAACGGATACAAAACATTCATTCCGTTATCGATGATAATCAAGCGAAACTATAACTGATATCACTGACACATTCAGATACCTCCACACAAAAAAACACCAACATAAAAAGTGTCAGAATAAATGTGTTGTACGAACGAGTGCGCTACCCGTTACCAATCGCGGTAGCACAATAAATTTCGTATCAGTTTATTCAACCACTAACCTAGCACTTCGCTGTTCTGGTTTCGGTTAACACTACGCGGTACCACCCAGTCAGAAATGAAATAAATCGAATCATAAGCGGCAAAAAGCCCAGCTAAGTAGGGAATGTGCAAATCGTGCAACCGAAGAAAGAGTTCGAATGCAAGAATGCCGCTAACCGCGGTACTTGACTGTGTCGCTTAGTGTCTTCATTCGCCCCCGAAACGGACCATATGGGTACCAACCGGAATGCCTAGCACGTCCTATCGATGAGAATATATATATATATATATATATATATATATATATATATATATATATATATATGACTGGCGGTTCGAAATCTTTTAAGCACACATGATGATGGCAGATTTGGTTGTGATTTTGCACACCTAAAGAAGTACTGACCTGGATCAAAAAGCACCTCGAACGTTTAACCTTATCATGACATGGTGAGGGTATGGGTTGACTCATTATCGATGGACAGTCAAGACTAGTTAGCAAACAGCACGTCAATGCCTGTCCATAAACCAGGCCAATGCATGAGCCAATGTATTCGCAAAGGACAAGGAAGCGGATCGATAAGACGAGAACGGAATCCCGTCAACTGATAGCCGGCCGTATCGCCAATCAGCCAACCAGAAGAGAGTCCACCCGATAAAAGTTTGAACCAATTAGTCTGGTGCAACGATTGCTACCAGTGACTGTTTGTTTCTATATAAACAAGGTGTTCTGAGCTAATAAAGTGAGATGGTTCGAAGGTAGAAGGTCTTCCTACTAGAGTTACTGGGACGAATCAGAACACCTATCACCTGACCAATCACTTCGGCTGTGACTAAACTTCGTTTTCAAATGATTCTTCGCCGGACATCTTTTAATAATTTGATGGGGAGATGAGAAGATAAATGCAAAACGAAATGAAGTGTTTGGCTTACCACCGGAAATCCGCGTACACATGCAGCTCAAGTTCAACGGGAGAGTTGCATACGACGTACATATAAAACGACTGAAAAAATGTCTGACTTTGTGTTGTGTACGGAACCGAACTATGATCGATCACCAAACTTTGCATAAGGCAGTAGACCAGGATACATGCACAACCACCGACGACCGTTTAACGACACCCGGGCCAAATATTTGCACTGCAGGGTAGCTCCAGACCGGTAGACAAGTGGTGCATCACGTCACGGTTCTAAGACAACAGCACTAGGCGGGGAAATGATGTACAACGTTGATTTCCAATCTCAGATTCATCGAACGACCGATCTCAGTTTCATTTTCACTGTCATCGGTATGATTAATTTCGTTTGGCTTTCTGCCGTGTCACATATGATACACGTGGACAGAAGCGGTGAACGGGCGATGCACAAGCAGATTTGCAACAAAATGAGTCCTGGATGAAGGCGGATTGTTGACCAGGCCTGAAGCACCAACCTATTGACTGAGTGAAGCCGGGAAATCCACATGGGATCCACCTGAGGTCAAATCAAAGTTGTTTACAGTCACAACAGTCACACGTCTACCGTACCGTGCCCTATTCTACGTTTCTCCTAGGGAGTGGAAGAAACCAAGTGGAGGTCAACAGATGACTTGGCAACGAAGAATGAGAAAATGTACAACAAACTTAGGAAAGGTAGGTGCCCCACCTCTTCGTGGTTGGGGTCCAAAAGATCCGCCAACCAATTGGCTGGAGACAGACACTGAAGGATATGGCAGCGAACCGTGAACAGTGGCGATCGTGTTGTCTCTTTCTATGGAATCAGGATGATTGATCGGTGTGCGTTTGTACAGTTAGACTGTGTATCCCGTGCGTTGGCTATTGGTTCGTTCTTTCCTTTTCCCACTCCTGGAGGTGCACTTTTGTTCATCTCGTCTAGTCATTCTTTCTATTTTATGTGCAACAAGGTGAGAAAGGCAGTGGTCGTGGGGCTTGGCCCACTGTTTAACACCGTACGATGATGATGATGAACTAACAAATAAAGCCTGGCATCAGTAACCTACAGAGTGAGTATGAGTTCAAAGATTCAAATCCTTCAGATGGTATTCCAAGCTTCGGTGCACGGTATTATCACGACTAACCTATAGAGGCATTTTATGGTTCACTAATCTACATGTCACGGTCTACACTGCCAAATGTTTGATGAAACCATGGAACTATCTCTTCTTATTTACCCACGAGTAGGGATATGATCAGAAAATCATCCGAGGACGAAATGAACACGAAAAGGCTGATTTATTGCACGCCTTAAATCAAAGCATTAATGAACAACTCTGTACCGATATTTAACGATTCTATTGAGGTAGCAGCAATACAGTAAGCAGATTTGTATGTGCACACATTCGTTGTTCTGTTTCCCTCAATATTATCCAGATGGCCTCGTGCACTGGCCCGAAACCAATCACGTGTCCAAACATCGCAGAGTAACTCCTCCTCCTAGTCATGTGAACAGGAGTAGAAGAAAAGGATCGCACAAAACCGATCGTCGTGTGCACTGACCGGTCTCTGTCAATACCGGGTCAAAAACAAATACAATCGGTTAAAACTGCGTTAATCTGTGGACTTTCTGATCCAGCTGCGTGTGATCTGAGATCCGATACTGAATGCGCCTCATAGCTAATCTGATCATGTGGTCGTTAGGTACGCCAACAACACACAGCCAGATGTTTCCTTCTTGTTGTTGTCAATCCCGTCCTGCTGATTTTTGACGCGGTCCGTTGCTATCCTAAGATGCTTTAGTCTAAGCGACAGGATCAGACGGACCCATTCTTGAATTTGATTACTCACTATGGTTCTAGATACGTTATTTCTGACTGGATTATACCGAGATAGAAACCAAAAATAAAAGATACCCATCACAGGCGTCGGTTACTGCGCAGGTGATCGTTACGGATCGAATTCAGTGACGGAAGGGCATTCACTATGTTACAGAGCGGACGCGAAACAAAACATTGGCAACAAGCCCGGATAGCCTAGTAGTTAGGCGTGTGTGCGACTCAATCGTGAACCCTTGGTTCGAGTCCCGGTTGGGACTCAGTAAATGTGCCCAGATGATTACCGTGCTTAACTATTATCTAGCACAGAAACGTGGGGCGTCTTTCATTTCGTCTTTCAGAGATATTCCGTTTTTCTAGGACTTTCAGAATCAGACATTTAGTTCAATTCAGTTCGGACGGCGGAAAACCAAGTACGATGCATCAATAAACCGTTGATGACTAGCCCAGAAAGATCGGTGGTTAGGTGTTCGACCCTCAATCATTCACCCTGGGTTCGAGTCTCAGGGAGAGCTCGGTGGATGTGCGCTGCTAATGATTCCTAACAAGGATGAAGCAGCTGTGTGATACTTCATGGTTTTCGTGGTGGGTTGAGCGTTGACATTGCAATAATGAATCGTATTATGGAGGGTGGATTTCCCAGATCTCGGTTACATCAGCCTTAGGAACTGACAGAGGCAAGCGCAGAGGCCAACATACACGCACACATTGCTTCTTTCGGTCACTCCCAAAGCTCGTCGGAGCAAACGGCACGGGCGCCGACGGGCACGAAGTGAAGGCCACAAACAAACTGAAAATAATTTCTGATGAGAGTTCCCTCTTTTTTATTCATCCTTTGTCTTCTATCTCCAACAATCCCTCCTTGCCCCATCTATCCACCCATAATGCTCCCATTGATAACACGTCCAATACTCGCAACGGTTCATTGTCAAATATTGTCGGGAATAATCCTGTCTGGTAACTCACATTTTCCAAAGCCTCGTCAGCCTCTGAATCTCGGCTCCTTCAACGTGCGTACACTCATCCAGGCTGACCGGCAGCCGTGCTTAGCCCTCACAATAAATTCTCTGAAGATTGATGTCTGCTGAGTAAGTGAAACGCGTATCCACGATTTGAGCAGTGTAATTCAACTAACTGACACGCAGAAGGATGAGTTATATGATGAACTCACCACCCTCGTTCGCAGCAGTAAGGGTTCTGACAGTGTAGTGCTAGCTGGTGACTTCAATGCACAAGTTGGCAAACTTAATGCATCAGAAGCTTGTCTAGGTGGACGCTGTGCTTTACCCGCTGAGCGTACAGATAACGGGGATAGACTTCTCCAGTTTTGTGCAGACAATCGATTGTTCTTGTCCAGAACAAATTTCCGACACAGCTCGCGTCGCATAGCGACTGTGTATTCCGTGTGTTGGCTACTAGGGCTTTCTTTCCTTTTTCCACTCGTGTAGGTCCACGCCCTGTCCATCTTGTATATTCATACTTTCTAATTCAATGTGCAAGATGGTGAGAAAGGCAGTGGTCGGTGGGGTTTGCCCTACTGTTTACCGCTGTGCGATGATGATTAATCAACCTGCGATGTGTTTCGTATACAACACAATTGTGCTCAAAGGAGGATAGCGGAACAGTATCTACCTCAGTGGGAGGCCGTATGTCTAAAGAGGAATGCAGTGTACAGCAAACAGGGTTCTACATTCGTCATCGGAAGTCGTATTTGCGTTCGATGTGGAATACTGTTTCCAAATGGGGAATTCAAGGATAACATGCCTCCCGAAACGCGGTCTACAATCATCACAACAGCCTAACAACTTGCAGAGCTGAATAATCAGATGTTTAAAAATATCGAAGCCTTAGAAGACCGAGAAAACGGGCCGAAAGTACGTTAGGTGGCAAATAGGATTATAATTATAGTCACTGGATGATGAATGAGATTCATCGAGAGCAATTTTATGACAACGTTCGTCACAAATCTCTCTCTCCAAAAAACTACCTTACTTCTTGATGACGGAGCATCTAATAATTTGACAAAGCAGAACGATTGAAACATTCATCTATACCTGGTAACATTGTAGAGTGCAGTTACCATTCAAAGTAGACTGACTGTCATTTAGTAATAGGATTTCGGTCTTCTGACACCAAATCAGTCACGGCAAGTTTGGAAACAGTCCCAAAAAGTTACGACGAACACGTGAATAAAAAATAGAGTGCAGTCTCTATGTTTCACCTGTCAACCGATGCTTTTATTTTTGTTCAAAATGTAATTACAGTGGAGTACCCGCGATAGCGAGAACATTCACTTCAGTTCTTTAAACCACTGATCGCCTACTTCAGTGCTCTACTTACTATCTCACAGGATCACCCGGTCGGAAGTGAATGATTCTGTGATCGGTTAAAGTGCACACCCCGCCAACAACATTTTCGGTGATAAATAAACACCGATCCAAGTGAGGATAAACACACTCGAAGCCATTGTTATGGCCAAGTAGGTGGGAGCTGTACATGAAGAGTGGAGACCACACACACAGTGCGAACTGAGAGGCACGTGAACAGAACCAATACAGCGATCGTAAAATGTTGCTTTTCTGTCTGTTCACAATGAATTTTGTTTTCAGGTCATACAGGTGCCCAATCGGGTGCTAAAAGATAGGTTCCTACAAACTGCATGTCGGGACCCACAGCACAAAGCAAAACGAAATGCCACGCACCAGGGACGTAAATAATCCGGGCGGTGTGCACGCACACCTCAAATACGATGGGAAAAACTAGGCGCCGGATTGCCGGCATGCGAATACGAGAGAATGAAGTCTGAAAGCCTCTCATAAGCAGCCGTTTTTACCACACATTCTGTTCATCAAATGATTTACTTCAAATGACTAACGACATATTGTCATTGTCCGGAAATCTGTGTCATATACCGATACATTTCTCGAGGAGGAAGTAGCACACGGAACAATAGGAGTGACAGAGGTGAACGTGTGCGGAAGACATCTGCAGCTTTAGCTCAGTCACTCCTGATCACAACCCATCTTCTGGTGTTAAATTTAATCGACCTGTTCCCATCCGAATGTTCTCTTCCACCATTGTAGAATGTTTCCCACGAGGCTGGGTTACTGATTATATCACTTTTGTATAACGAAATATCAATAAAAGATAATGGAAAAAGTTAGTTTAAAGTTCAGCTGTCAAATCAATCGAGATTGGTTGCCAAAGTAACTGTTAGATGATTCTCCGAGTCCATTGCTGCGGGGCTACAGTGGGCACATTCACACGCACATTTTACGCACAAAAATATAGGACTTCCTTCTTTTTCAGCATATATCCGGTTCCGTATTCTCTAGTGAAACCATATCTGATCAGAACGACCGAATTCAGAATAATATGCGACATTCAAAATCTCAAAAGGAAAACATGCAGTGTTTATTAGAGCAGAAAATGTAAAAAAGAGGGTGACAAAAGTATACGGTCTCCTGTTCCGGTGTGCTGTCCCATGGAAAATTTCCCAGAACCAGACAAACCACTGAGCCCGACAACGAGCTGATTAGTTCGGTCTGCGGATACGGCGCCTGACAAAGCCCTGAGAACCAAAATCACGTGATTCTTTTGCACTGGAGAACGCGACGTACCCTAGTGACCTAGGTAACCTATATTCGCCTCGGTTGCACACATACACCTTACAGCACTCACACCGGATTTTGTCTACCCGATGCCACACGAAAATTAACAGATTTTGAGGAGGGCAAAATATCCGACCATCTATCAAATGGGACTCAGATTGCATGTGATCTCCAGGAAATGCAAGATATCGAGAGAAATCATACGATAATATCTGCAAGGAATGAGCAATGTGGGTCTGAAAACAAAATGGGTTGTCACAAGATCTGAAAAACCAGTACGCAAGCAGAATAATTCGCCCAGCTTCCAATAACATGACCTATGTCCACGTTGAAAGCATTCATCGGAGTCATTATTTCGAAACGAACGATACAAAGAACGCCCAAGGCTGTGCCGTGGATGAAAGTAAAAAGGTACCCTTCTTTCATATGGCTGAGTATAGGACAACGGTTATCATGGATTGAAACACCTGTAGCACGGTGAAAGAAGTGGGAATATTTCTACTTTAGTGACACAAAAGTAATTTTAATGAACCAGATGCTTGGAATTATTACTGGCATGACATCAGAAAAACAGAGAGAACTTTCAACCAAACAAACAACAACAATAGGTCCGTGATGGTTTGGAGAGCCTTCGTAACTAACCATCAAAGTGAACTAGTTATGATTGACGATATACGGGATTCCGTTGCACATTTGTGTACGTTAAAACAGTTTTGCTCACCCTAATGACCAACAGATTACAAGATGACATCACATTCTAACATGATAATGCTTCTGTACACTACTCATACACTACTAAACGTAGACTGTCGTTCTGTGTGATAAAGGTCATGCAGTAGCCAATCTGAAGTCCACATCTAAACTTGATTAAAAACCTATGGAATATAATTGCTCACCACGTGTACAAACATTTCATGGTTTACTAGTCAAAGAGTGAATTGATAACGCCCTTTAGTGACTGTGAGTGAATATTGACCAACGCACAATGACAAGTCCGGTAGGAAGTGTGCCGAGAAGATGTATCGAGGTCCTCGAGCAGAATGGTGGTTTCACACCATTTTAAGGAGAAAGTATTGCAGCCCAGCTCGGGAGGGGGGTGGGGGTGGTCTTACACATCTGTCACCCCTTGTTTCGCATATTCTGATTCACCTGGCCCATACCAATAAATTATTATACTGTGAAATTTTATATTGTGCATCGTAATAGCTAGCTATTCGGTGATTCTGATCACATATGGTTTCGTCAGAGAGAACAGAACCGGAAATATGCGAGAAAATGAGGGCGGTCCTGTATTTTTTCGCGCAATGTAATTCTACCTCATAAGGGCATATACTTGCAAAAGACGGATTATGACTATAATCGATGGCTCACTAGATTATCAGAGAGAATCGCTGACAATGATCTTCAAATTTGGGATAAAGAACGAACCACCTGGTGCATAAACCCTGAGACCGCAGAAAGGTGTTACTTTTTTATTATTATTATTATTGTTACATGCTTACGCATGAGTGCAGCGGAAGGAGCATTTACCCCATGGCCACGAAGGCCCACTGCACTATTGGAGATAACCGGCGGCCAGACCCTGAAACTTGGAATGGCGAAGATCCACACAAGGTCCCAATAGGTCAGGTGTGGTAACCATCCGGACAACAGTGGATTACTGTCTATTAAAGGTGAGCAGATGTCACATTGCTCGAACTACGTACCTTGGGCTTGATGGTCAGATATAAATAGCAATACAGGTTTTCCTTACGTTTGGCGGCTAGTGCCGGTTATTTAGAGACAATGGCCTAGGGTACATCAACCAAACCTTTCCGACACATCCTTACCGCACAATTTCACAACAAGTGTAAGTCTTCACATCCAGCTACAAGGTTTTGCGGTCTTGTACGAGCCACTGCTGAAAGCGACACCGGAATCAATATCCAGTTGTAATAAATTGATTGCAGATTTTATAACATGAAACCAGCTAAATTTCTGGTAATGTTTAGTGGTGAAAGAATCGATCAAAGAATTATGGTTGAAATTTGAATAAAATTGCCCCATTGTGACCGCCCCGCAGTTCCCAAGTCGTCGTCACAGGCTACCACGCGGGTGTAGCCGGGGTATGCTAAAACCCGATACACACCTGATTCAGTCGATCATAAAGTACCGCTGTTACAAGGTCAGTAGCTAAGGTTTTTGTGAATGTGTTGTTAGTTTCAAAAAACCCAGAAAATCAAGCTCAGAATTCTTGCATCTATAAGCCGACACATTTTGATATATGCATTGTTGTCTAGCTGTCACACAAAGATCCAGCCGAATTGCAGCTTTCCACTCGCATGAATCGATGACTGTTCTATCTCGCTACAGCAACTGGAAAAATCGATTGAAATTTCCGCACATTCGTAATACTGTGACCGCAATGCAGTCCATGTTTCCCATTAGTATCCACGGTGTATGTGACCGCAATGTGATTTCACCTACTCTGCGCACCGCCCACGTGGAACGTGAGGGCTAACTAAGAGGCCTACCTCCATTTACTGGTCATGCTATTGACCAGTCACAGGATAGTTACTGAGGCGATAGCTCCGGTCTTGCAAAAATTGGGTCTACGTGCGACCCCATGGCCGCACACAATGGTGTGATGTACAGAGGACGAGCTTGTTGTGCGGCCACCGACCCCGAATGGGTTAAGTTGAAAGACACGCAGGACTTCAGACCAATCGGAACGACATCCCACAGAACCAATCGGGTGGCCCTTTTGAATATTTCAGATATAATTCCGAAATAATGTGGGAGGTGGTATCGCTTCAGTTCACTCAATCAGTAACCTCGCGCTTCGATGCTCTGGTTTCGGTCGCTACCTCAAAGCATCTCCCAGTTTTGGACAGAATGAACAGAAGCAAAAAAAAATGAAAAAAATGCCGAAAACAAGGTATTAAGCGGAAATCATGAAGACAAACAGTTCGGATGCGACTACACCACTGGTCGCGACACCCGGCCATACCATTTAATGTCTCCAACCCCCCGGTAGGCGGATCACGTGGACCCCAATCTGGAAGTCAAACACATCCTACCTGCCCAAGTCCACTGGTCAAGGTTTTTCACACCTTTTTGCCATGTCGTGGATTGACCAGATCGACTTACCTTCCAACCACCACCTTCCTGGGAAAACAGTGTATGCCGAGGAAGCCTATCGGTCGGCAGGGAGATAGAAACAACGCGCCTGGAGCTATGGGTTCAAGCCCCACCATCATCATCACCAGTGACTGCAACGAATGCCCTATCGCTTGGAGCATGCCTGATCTTGACACTATTCGCGTGATCAATCATGAAGCAGAACATCGCACAATTGTTCTGCACCACAAGGCTCGAGCGAATATTACAAATAATCCAGTGATAATAACAGCATTAGTAATCCTCTCATTAGCGAGCCGTTAGAGTATCTCTCTATCTCATTATAGCATCAAACGATCACACACGTGAGTTACATATAGATTTCTGATAATGCAACCGAACAGCCAAAAATCGATATCATTGAGAGTAGATCAAGTGATACAATTACAGAGACCGCACCTGTGAACGTTCCAAAACATTGTCAACGCAACTAAAGGACTTACCCGGTTTGGAATGTTCATGTGGTTGTTTCAGACCCGCTTTTGAATAGAATGACGGACTTTGTGAAGTATCCGATGAGGAAGATGAGGAATATGAGGATGAGACAGTGGAAGCCGGTGAACCAGAATTCGAATCATCAATGAGAGTTAGTTCGTCACTGAACGCGCCAAAATCCATGCACCATGACTGCGGGCGTTGTTGTGCCGCTTGACAGTAGTTCAAAATCTGGTCTTCGTACAACTTCAAGCTATCCGTGACCACAAATCCTTTGGATCGTGAGACTGCACGTGTACACGGCAGCTGGACACGGAAATACTGACTCTGTTTTGCGGTGGTCTTGTGACGCCCGTGAGTTACCGTGGGATTCGTACGACCACTCGGTGGTGGTGGCAAAGGCTTGTGTACTGCTGACGGGGGATTTGCTGAGACGGGGGAAAGACGTGTTATCACGTTGCCGGAAGCATCCGTAAATGGCATTATGCGTTCCCCGGACATCGGTTCATGTAGAAACGAGGTCCGCGAGGCAGACACGGCGGCACGAGGCTGTGGGGCACAGTTGGCCTTGGCCGCGCCTACGTTGACGGTAGATGGTGGTACATTTGGCATATCACAATTCAGAGCAGCAGTTGTGCTGTCACGCAAAATTATGTATGATGTCGGTCGACGACGGACCGGAGAGCCGACTTCCCCAATCGATGCAGTGAAACTGGTGCCAGTGCTGTTGGTTCGAATGACTGTGTGACGGTGAGCTTGTGTCGCACCTCTGACCGATTGGTTTGCGACAATCAGACCGGGTTCAAATCGATCAGGAAGCAAACTATCACATGAACCGGACGGGCGAAGTAGATTTCCCTGTTGTTGTGATGCTGGTGGTGGTGGTGGAGAGGCAAATCGAATGACACGTGATGGTGTTTGAAATTTCAGTCCCGAAACTGAAGAGGCTGTCACAACTAAGCCACCACCTTGTGCAGACGAAATACGAACGAGAGTAGATCCATTACGTGTACATTGCACCGGTTCAATTTCGAATCTTGGTCGAGGTGGTAAACAAGTGGCTGTGCTGTTTCGACGTTGCACACGTGCTACATTCAAAAACGGGGTGGTTATAATCCGCTGTCTTACTGCAGGTGCAGAATCATCCAAGACACGACTGAGCACAACAGTTCCGGTTGCGTTCACTCCGACGGTAACCGGGGCCAATGAGGAGCGAACAAGTGATGATGGCGAACTAGACACTGGTCGCACGGCAAACTGTAAGCCACTACCGCCGCTGCTTCCAGCGCTCGAGATGGAAATTGACGAGCTATTATCGACCGTTATGCCTAGTCCGTGCAGGCTACGTGATGGCGTGATCGGGACAGGTCTGAGTGAGTCACGCATCGTTCGCATACCCTCGTTCGGATTCGCTGACTGTGACAGACATGACTTGTTTGGTCCACCAATCAGAATCGAGACGGCCTTTGTTGGTCCGGTGAGAGCGACCGTGTGCATCGATCGTTCGCTCTGGTCCTCGTCGGTATGACTGCGCCTGGGGAACAGGTCAGCCGAGGCAGGGGTGTGTGTATGTGTGCCGTTGTTATTTGTGCTTGTGTTTGCGGCTTTGTATGCGTTGGAACTGCTGCCGTATGTAGTGTCACAGTTTCTGGAATCTGGTCGAGACAACTGGCGTCGAACAACCCAGCTGTGCTGCCTTTGTGGTACTCTGTCATTCAGTTCAGGGTACCCATCAAATGCGTTAGATGTCCTAAGCGGTGGCGGAGAGGATGATAAGCCTCGTAGACTAGATCGATAAGTCGAAATTCGTCCGTTCTGTTCCGACGTAGGTAAACCAATATTGATCTTATGTGTACTGGTAGTGATACCAGCACTGCGTTGATCAGTATGGGCCATTCTCATCCGAAGTTAACATAAATCAAGCTGATATTGATTGACAAAATGCCCCTCAATGGATGATTGTGAAACAAGGCAAACTACACTGAGCCGTGTACGATCGGTTGTCAAAAGGCCGAGAGAAAATGCATACAAATCCACCTTTGAACCACCGGTTGAGCTTTATGGACAGCGTGCGAATGAGAATACACCAGTTTGTTCATTCGTCAGTTACTTGGCCCTGTACAATTCGTCCTCCGGATTGTCGAAATCAAAACCCGTCCAGGGCTTTTCCGATTTACCTCAGTGGCACACCAGTTGGGCCGCTGGTTACATCGAAATTCACCCAAATATACAAACTTACACTAACAGGCGGAAGATGCACACTCAAGAAGGTGCACTCGCCCAAGTGCATCTGCCATCGACCATGATGGTGATCCTAGTGATGGGCGATCACCAACATTGTGTGTATGTGCGGGCGAACGTGCACGCACGCACGGACAGGGCTCCCCGCCAGGTTGTCCATCTATCCATCTGTGTGTCTGTCCATCGCTCTTGCCACTGACTAGTACGTCAATCTCCGATCCCCATTGGGACCGCATTTCTATCCCCATCATTCCCAAGGTTGCTGCTTTTGTTGCAACGGTTACTGCTTTAATTCTCAGCTGATCTGGAAGTTCTGTGCTGTCGGGTGTGATCTAGCCTAGCAAATTATTACTTGCTTGTGTATGAACTTGTTTGTGAGTGCTAAGGGTGTACTGTCGCGCACTATACCTGATTGGTCAATCCGTGGTACTGCTGGTGAAGTGGCGAATTGTTCAACCATCATTAATCTGAAAGAAAATGAATAAAACTGATGCAAATTGTAACGTGTGTTACTTCCGAAAGCTTTATCTAAGCTCCCCGCCATTTAAATTAATTTTGAAAGAAAACCACCCGATTCTGTTAATTCTTATCTTATTGTTGCTGGTACACGTTACAAAGCCTTAGCTACTATTAATAGTAGTCGGGCCTGCATTCAAGTATTAAATGGTAGATGGAATCACCACTACTGTGCCGTTTGCGTTCGAATTTGAATGTCGCTCACTTAGAAGACTTCAAAATATACATATTTTCTCTTCTGTTGTTTGGACTGTATCAATAAAATGGTTTCACCCCGTAGCGTGAGGCAATGGCTGGTTACCCCATGAATGCTTGTCATTTGGTTTTATAATTGCACAGAGGCAAATCATGTCCAACCTCTCCAGAATGGTAAACTAACAACTCTCTGTATTCACAATGAAATCATGTTGAAATTCACAATCAAATGACACTGGTTTGTAGAGAAATTCATCACGTTAGCACGTAGTTCCCAGGGTGTATATATGTAGAGTAAGCTCATTTAGCTCCATTCTGTCAGTTCACTCCCGACATGTTTCATTTAGATCTTGGGAAATTCACCTGAATTTTTCACATCCAAAAGTCCATTATCGCGAGCCGAAGTCGAACCGGCCACATTCCACTTACCGAGCAGCTGCACTATCCACCATTTCGTAGATATGGTTCGGTCTCTCACATACATGACATACAGCTCGGCCGAGCCGACAATGTTGAGTGAATGCAAAAAAATGGCCGCACCACACACATCTGTTAGGAGGTTTTGGAAGACACAGTGATATTAGACTGGCTTGAATGGTGTACCTGGGCTTGAGGATTACGTCGCAGGCGCATTAGTCTCAACTTCCTTTATTGGAACAGGATTGCAGTCTCTGGTGTGGTAGCTGAATGTACACTGCGCGACAAAAGTATGGAACCGTACCCCGTTTTCTCACCTACTTCCGGTATTCTTTCTCTAAAAAAACCTCCATCTGATCAGAAAATAAAATTTCACAGTATAATAATTTATTGGTATGGGCCAGGTGAATCAGAATATGCGAAACAAGGGGTGACAGATGTGTAGGACCACCCCCACCCCCCCGAGCTGGGCTGCAATACTTTCTCCTTAAAATGGTGTGAAACCACCATTCTGCTCGAGGACCTCGATACATCTTCTCGGCACACTTCCTACCGGACTTGTCATTGTGCGTTGGTCAATATTCACTCACAGTCACTAAAGGGCGTTTTCAATTCACTCTTTGACTAGTAAACCATGAAATGTTTGTACACGTGGTGAGCAATTATATTCCATAGGTTTTCAATCAAGTTTAGATGTGGACTTCAGATTGGCTACTGCATGACCTTTATCACACAGAACGACAGCCTACGTTTAGTAGTGTATGAGTAGTGTACAGAAGCATTATCATGTTAGAATGTGATGTCATCTTGTAATCTGTTGGTCATTAGGGTGAGCAAAACTGTTTTAACGTACACAAATGTGCAACGGAATCCCGTATACCGTCAATCATAACTAGTTCACTTTGATGGTTAGTTACGAAGGCTCTCCAAACCATCACAGAACTCTTGTTGTTGTTTGTTTGGTTGAAAGTTCTCTCTGTTTTTCTGATGTCATGCCAATAATAATTATAAGAATACAAGACCTACAAATAAACTTGTTTTCATGTCCACAGTAGACACTTTACTATTTGTTTATCCATGCTTTGTGCTTTTCAATCCAGGATGAGTGTTGGTCTCCATGCTGTGGTGTGGGAGCAGTTTCTTTTGCGTCTATTTGTATTCCGTCCATTGTACAACTTAGAGCGTTCTTTGTAACGTTCGTTTCCCAACAAAGATTCCGGTCTATACTTCCACCGTCGATATGGAACACATGCTATTGGAGGCCAGACTAATTATCCGAATTCGTCCGATTTTACAGTTCTGGTACGACCTATTCATTTCTTAGGCTCACATTGCTCTTTACATTCCAGATACCGTCTTATGACGTTTCCCGATTTCTTGCATAATCCGGTAACTTCATTCAAACTGAATCCCATTTGATAGAACGCGGCTATTTCACCATTCTTGAAACCCGTTAGTTTCTTTCTGTGTGACATTGCGCGGACAAAACTCGGTACGAGTTCGGTATGGAGTATGAGTGTAGCCAACGCGAATGAATTACGGTAGACAACTATGGACTTGTAGGGTGCATCACGTGCTCCAGGGCATATGACTCACGTGATTCCGGTTATCATATATTTGTCAGTCTCTAAGTTCACGGATCGAAATGATCACCTCGTCACCATGTTCAGTGGTCCGTCTGGTTCTGCAAAATTTTCCGTGGGACATCGCACCACAATATGGGGTCGTAGAATTTTGTCACCCTCGTTTTTCATATTTTCTGCTCCACCAAACACATGGTGCAGAGTTTCGTTCTGAAATATGATACTGGGTATAGTATTGTGAATTTGGTCGTTCCGACCATAGAATACAGAACCGGAAACACTCGAACAAAGGAAATGGTCCGATACTTTTGTCGAGTATCCATCTCCCCTGCTGGTTGGCTCTGTTAATACCAGCAATTAGCCGTCCACAGAGCGACTCCTCCAAACGATCCCTGTATTGCAACGGGCGACTTTTTAGAGTGGCAGGATCTACCACTGACATGGGGTATTCTCTCCTCCAACGAGTACATTCAATTCAACGGGTTCGGTTGTTTGAAAATGTAACCGGTCGAACGTGGTTCCTCAAAAATTCCTTCAGTTTCTCGAATGGTAATTTTGCTAGTGCAGTTAGGAATGACCAATTTCTCAACAGACAATGTACATCTCGTCTTCCAGCAGTCAGAACCAATGCCGAAAGATATTGCTTGGCCACTTCCAGAACTTAGCACAAAGTTCAAGACGTTCCAACCACTATTCTATCTGATTGCATTATGTTGTATTGAGGACCTCACTAAGTTAACAAACCCACATTTCAGTAGAAAAGAAAGTCTAATGAATTGTTGTCGATTCGAAATGAGCAGAAAAAATAATGCAGCTAAATTCCGGTTCAGCCACCGAGGTTCACGTGGAGTTCCTCTGTGACTTTCATTTTGTCAAACAGAACCCGCGCTAAATAGAGCACTGGAGAGTTGCGATAAATACGCATACAGAAGGGGTAAGTATTTATGCGGATCGTGTAGAGGGATGTGAACTGCATGCAAAGAAGTCATGGTGCATTGGATGACTGAGGTCTACAAAATCTTCTTGGATAAAATGTGTAGATCACGTAATTTGGGGATAAGAAATCATATGAGAATCAAAGAAGCATGACTGATAATGGTGAAGCCTCGGTGTATTGTGATGGAATCTTAAGTAGACCAGAAAAGATTACGGGAGTGCAGCAGAGTAAGATTTGGCGAAGGTTTTGATAAGACAGTTTGTCTGGTACCAAAATGTCTTAGCCGACATATTTGAAAAGACAGTTTAGTACAAGATTAATCGAACGGATTTCACGGAACTGTTCGTGATCTTTGACATAAAATGGAAAACTGAATCATTTGCGTCTGGGATACATATGTGGGGGTTTAAATGCAAATTGATAGGAGCCATTAGGAACATCAAAAGAGGATCGTAGTGGGCTAGTGATAATGCCCTCAGTCAACGTGAACACAAAGGAAACAGAGACAGTGGGATGAAATCGTTTTGATAAAATGTTTGTAGTAGAATCTTTGGGAATAAGTACCATTGTTACGGGTTTCCAAAGGACAGGAATAGCACCGAAATCAACGGATTTGGTGATGAAAAAAGTAATCATTCCGGACAGTGAATTTGTTCCAAATGTGAGAAAAAAGAAGAACAATCTATCTAGACCCAAGTTCATAGTAAACTGAAAATCTTCTCAAGAAAAAGGTTCCTTTTATGAAGGATGAAAAGGATACTTGGTGTAGACAGGAATGAACACAGTGTTCAGGCTGTCGGCTTCTATATCATAGTTCATTGACCAAACCCGTTGTCCGCATAAAACCCGGATTCTTTGTCAAAGAAGTTTGCTATTTGTTGTACAAAAGAACCGGGGGGTAAATGACCTATTCATTCACTGTATCTCTTGTTTGATGGATTGCTGGGCAAGTTCGAATGTTCGATGGTCAGCAAATTTGAGCCGCGACGCCAGAAGTGGGACTTGAATCTACCCGATCAACACTGTGCACTGGAACCATTCGTAACCAGACTACAATCAGGAAGAAGTGACTAGACAAGAATAGTAAATAAGTATTCTGTCGATTTCAGTTGGCATTCTCTGATTTATGCTATGAAATATAGCATGAGGATATTGGTGATCAATCTACTGATCAACCGTAATCAGATCTTGTTGTATCTGAACGATCTGACTGTTAAAATCTGACTTCATCTGATTGGTTGAATCTTGGAGATGAAGCAGTAACGCACCGCACAGCGTAAGTGAGTACTCAAATCATCACGGTCACTCATTTTATGACTCACCTTCTCGACATATCTCCATCAACATCGATCATGACAGTATATGATGGTTCGGCATGCGGTTCGCGGGACACAGTGTCATACAGCGCTACGTCCAAGCCCAGCAAGAAGCTTTAGCCGTTCAGCACCGCCCTGACCAGGTGCAACAAAAGTCAACTGTGGTGGGCTGACTTGTGAGTTACCAATTGGTACGTTTGATCTGGCCTAGTCAAAACGAATTATGCAATAAAATCAACGGATAGTACTGCAACCTTGGCCTTCTTGTTATTTTGGTGCTCGCAGCCCCGGGCTGGAGCGATTTCGTTATATCCTCTCAGTTCGAATATTCCGATGAGAAAAACTGACGTCGCGTCGTGAAGTAGTCTACTATTGAATAGCTGGACTTGCATGCCGGAGCACCGGAAATCGCGGACTGGACCGAACTAGGCGAGCTTCGGTGATGCCTATCGAAAGAAGTGAAGGAAAAGAATGACAGAGCTTTCATCTTGACTGCAGGTAGCCAGTAACTTCATTCATTGATGAAGAAACTTGACTTCCCGAGAGCACCTCCTCCCGTTCAATTTAAAGAGATAAAGAGCCTGCTGCTAGGTCATGTTGTTCCGGCAACTTTAAGAAGACAGTGAGAGATAAATTACATTCGCTGATCCATGGTTCCAGGACAAGGTTTCGTGAATTCGTCTTTATATTGCTGAGGCAGACAGCGAGATGCAATTTTGGGGATCAGTTGGAGACCCAACTGCGGGATCGATTAAGTACCACTGTGAATCATTCGGAACTACAAGGAGACTAAACGATGAACACAGAGCTGACCTTCTCTGAAGTTTGGTCGATGTGTGGACAATTCAATAAAGTCTCCGAAGCTACAGTCGAACATTCCGTGGTGCAATACTGTTGTATCAGGTTGGAACAATCACGCCTTACGCTCAGACAACTGATCAATATCCTTCCCTTGCATGGACATGCGCCTGATGATATTTGTGCATGCTTCAATCCCTGCACTGTTTGTTCACTGATCAATCCCAATACTTATCGATTGACCTCGCTTGATCAGCGGCGAATATACGCTGGTGAACACATGAAACTCAGCTCAGAGATATTACTCGTACAATTCCCTGTCTGCTCACCGGGAACGGCCGGGTTTTGTGTTTACGTTAATAGAAATAAACGCGAGTGAATGGTGTATCTTTGGAATAGGGGTTTACGCATCATCGATTATTCACTTGCGTTATTCACACTTGACTGTTCGGGTCGCGATAGATCAACTGGTAGAGCATCTGCCCGGTATGCAGAAGGTTGGTGGTTGGATTCCGGCTCGAGGAGTTAGACTTTCCGGGGTGGAAAATGCAAGTGGATTTTCCATTACTAAGGGGGATTTCGTTGATAAACTGCTGAGAGACCTCATAGAAGACACGCTCATAAGCTACCCTCGAACGTCTTCTATACATTCCCCAACTCCAGTCTGTCGCATTGATTATTGACTCGCTGATCCGATTGGCGTCGGACTGCAGATGACTGGTCGATTATCAGATGGGTTACGCCTTGTGTGATTTGACAAATTATTGATTTCTGATTATTCAGTTCGGCCTGGCACGCTGGAGCTAACTATTGGCTTGCTGAGAAAAAAGTTCCTTTCTTTTTTGTCTTGGACTACCAACACATTTCTAAAGCAGTGTTTGACTTGATCCAGTCGAGTGTGCCCACCAGACCCACTGGATTGGGTATTCATTGTGTTAATGTTCATCGCCTTACGCTCCTCGGCGAAGCCCCACTTATGCTGCGGTTGAAAAGTGACCTTGTCCATTTACGCCGTCTGACACCGGTTCGCGCAAAGAACGCCCGTCAACGACATGCAGGAGTACGCCCAGGTCGAGGATGTATCGACCAGATTTTTACTGTTCGCAAATTACTTGAAATGCGTCACACATACCGTCGACCTATAATAATGGTTTTCCTCGACTTGAAAAGGGCCTTCGATTCAGTTAGTCAAACAGCGCTATTCAATGCTCTTCACTGAAAAAATATGTCACAGAAGTTTGTGAATCTACTGAGATCACTGCACTTCCATACGTCTGGCCGCGGAAGGGTTTACGATGAACTATCCAGTCCATTCGAAACAACCAGTGGTGTTCAATAAGAAAATCCCTTTTAGCCATTCCTGTTCAACTTCATCATCGACGAAATAATGAACAAAGTCCCGCGAAACCTCCAGGATGTGGGCTTTGAACTAGCAAATCGTGATAAGCTATATGACCGAGAATACTCCGACAACCTTGTCTGCACGGAGCATGCGCAAAGTGCACTAAATAGACTTGAGGGAGCTGTAGCTCCATTGCGCATCTGTTTTGCACATTCAAAGTGTAAAGTGATTCTCAAAGTCCATGTGCACGTTTTGTATCGTAGTAGGTTGGCACATCAGTATACTGTATTTGGTCACTCTAAGTAGTTTAGTTCGAAGGTAATCTCAAAAAAATAGAATGGAAGTAATAGCATTTAATGCACTATACATTTTTACTTCTAAGTGACTTTTTTGTCGTCTCTATCAATTTAGTTTTCGGGAATAAGTCCTTGAAAATCGATGAAAATTATTCAGCATAACTGTTGAAATAACCGACCTGTTCACCGTGTATTCATGGTGAAAAGTGGACTCACCGGTTGTTGAAATCCAAGATCCATAACTTCGCATTTGTTATACCAGCATAACTATGAAACCGCACTAAGGATTTCAGACGTATCAGTAGTGGGTCACATTGATGATCCGTTCAAACCGAAACCGAGAACACTGAACATGTTCCATCCCCCTCTCCACCAATCAGTTGGCAAACCTGCAATATCTCAGATCATGTTCACGTGACATAGTTGGAAGTGGGAGGGCCTGTTCCAGCAGATTCGTTTTCTTCTGGATATATCGTTCAATGTCCACAAACTCTTACTCAACTATCAAGTTTCTGATATTGACAATATCACTCTTTGTCATTTGCTCTTTCCTTAAAAAAGTAGCTAAGTGACCAGGAAACATGACTGCTTGATACGTATTAAACACATCAAAAGAGCTCAGTTGCAACTGACTGAGGAATCTAACCGGAATTCCACTACTCGAGGTCACTTAAGGTTTTTTCGTCTCAGTTGATTCCAGGATCATGAATCAGTGCAAAGCGGGCATTCTTTATAAACACAAGGACCCATTGTTCTATGGGCTACCATCAGTCCAGACTTGAACCCGACTGAAAATGTCCGAGGTCTATTTGCGAGGTGGATCTATGCGGATGGAATATTCTTCGGCACTCTGCAAGAGCTGATGTCTGTCATCCTCAACGAATGGGACGGTATAGAACTAGAGAACGTCCGGAACATCACTGAAAGCATACCCGCACACTGTTTCAATAATTAACAACAAGGGCAAGTGTGTTCCGTAACCAGCTGGTTGTTTCTACCAATTGTCTAGTGGTGTGTTTATTCGCACTTGTCATCGTCTGAAGCAAATTTATTATCTCGGATAGATCGATTTACCTGAGTGACATTTGATATCCGTGTATATGTTCAATATAGTTGTAAGTAGACACGTAAACACGTCATATTCGGTCGTTGTAAGTGATTTGCTTCAAGGGAATCTCAGAAAAGACAGAATGGGTTTAATAGCATTTCTTGCACCACTTTCAATTAGGATCTACTTTCGTTTTTCATTGGATTCGCTGTGTTCTTGTGCGTAACTCGTCCATATAGTTCGAGATGGAAGTTGCATCGGGTAGTTTAAACGCCCGTAACGGCAACTGTAGCTGTATTATTGCTTTTTGGCAGCAGACGTAGTGATTCGAATGCTTCCATACGAGCTCCGGTAAGCTGTTTTCCAACCAGTCAAGTGAAGCCGGATCTTGATAGCCAGATGGTGTAGATAGAGCCGAATCGCTTTGTGACTGGCCAGTACATTATCTGCCAATACGTATATACCTCCTTCAGCATATAAACGAGTTAGTTTCAGCCAAATCTGACAGAATACATTCCCGATATTCTTGTCCGGTCTTATCGTTTCCTAGTGCGCTCAGTCCGGGTAGGAGCCATTCCATTACGTACGATTATCCGGGCAGATATAATTCTCTTAAGAATGCAACTTTAGAGAAACACTGAAACTAATCTGAAGTCAGAGGCATATGGACCGCACCGATGTTTCTGGGAAGAGACTTCTTGTCTGATTATTTCTCAACTGGTTGAGAATCCCTTTGCCACTGAAAGAAAGTGCATCCAATTGATATGGATGATATTGACAAAGAATGAAACTGACTGAACCAGTTCACAAATATTTAGCCCCTTGGTCAGACACAAATTTCAGATTAGTCTGACAAGCATGGGACCATGACTAAGCTTAGATGAGATTTTGTCCACTTTTCGGTTTCCAGGTGGTGCCTACACTTCTGCGAAGAGACACACACACACAAACAACGAGAGAAAGAAAGCATGCAACGCTCCTTTCGATCTACCAGTGAGTTAGCTCAGATGGCGTACCTTGGATTACGGGATTAGCGAAACAAACGGAAGACTGTTTGTCATTTTAGTCTCTATTGCCAGAGTGACAGACTGCACTCCACGTTCATCTTGTTGACAGTCGCGCCTCATTCATTGGCGCTTTGTGTATGTTAGTCCCAAACATCCGGACCACGGTTGCTGACCCTCTCTGATAATTGTACAATAAGTTCCCATAACTTTGTGGTATGTTAATTCTACCACGTTCCTGAGTAAGTTCGGGGTAGTTAACGTTTTCCATCACTTCTATTCTAGACACGGATCCCAAAAGGTTAAAAACGCATCCATTCCTTATCATGGACAGGGCTTCGGAGAGGTTTTAGGCCGACCAAGGTTTCCGTCAGATCGAGATCAGAGTGCAAGATCCTATTGGAAAAGGGTAGTGATTCAACAGGTATCATACGGGACACGACCTGGTACAACCTCGTGCCCATATACCCCGAGGAGTTCTACGCAATTAGAATCGTCGTAAAAAAGTCTGACGAAAGCCCACACTGATTGGTCGACTTGTGATTCACTAACTATTTCCTTTGATGTAACATATTTATAGAAATCCATGCTGAATTAAAAGTAACATACAGTTCCACAGATTTGGTCTCCTTACTATTTTGGCTTGCGTATTTCTGGGTAGGAGTGGTGTCAATAGGTTCTCAGTCCAAATATCGCAGTTAATACAAAAAGCTTGTTTTCGCCGCATATACTACCTGGCTAATACTTTTGTGTATGAGGGGTAAGAATCAATCCATCATTGGTGTTAACAAAGTCAGAAACGATTAATTGTGAATGGAAAAAACGTCGAAGAATTCTGTTTGTCATCCACTCACGTGAAGAGTCACCTTGGGTGTCTGAGTTGTTCAGCTGTCTTGACAAATCCCTTTTGGGGACGCAGTGATGTATTGAGCAACTTGGATCTTGAGTGAAAATTCTTACCTTATATCAGGAATTCGATTAGCTAGATGATGCTACCGTAAGAAGCTTGTTTGTTTCGGATATGTTGTCACAGTAGTAATCGGTATTTTTTAGAGTTACCAAAACGAACCTTGTCCGTAAAATTTATTACAACAACCAGCTGACGGAAAAGGCTCACTCTTTTTTTATCACTTGCTTGCACGTGAATGCAGTGGAGAGTGTATAGACCCCATAACCACAAAGGCCCACTCCACTATTAGAAATGGAGGACAAGTAGACCCTGAGACTTGGGCTAGAGAACGCTAATAAGGTTCCAGCAAGACAGGGTTGGTAAGCAGCCGAAAGACGGTGTAGATTACTGCCTGCAAGACACGAGTCATCGTCAATTTACCAACTACTTACTTCATTACTGCGCTTTCCTCAGAGCTGGTGTCTGCGCCCATAACCACCAGTCTGCCGCCTTCTCTACACTTCCGCATCCTGACTTCTCCAGCCAGGACTTTCAATTCCTGTGGTTGAAAATTCGGTTCTCTTCTTTCAACCATCATTTCTTTACTGTTTACCTCTCTCCCTACCCTATTATTTCGGATATGAATGGCCAAAGATAAGTGGCATCTAGGATGGGACATTAGGCTAAAATACTTCAGAAGCACTAAACCGGCCGTGGTCAGAAAGTTATCACGGAGATCTCAAGACTTTTTGGTCCCGGATTCGAGCTCTACAGCAGCTGGTCAGTCCCCCATTCAGAAGCCTCTAATTTTCTGTGATCCCCTTGTAGTAATTCGAAAGCCCACTATGCTTTGGATTCATTTCTACTACCCAGCCCATTAGGTGAAGCCGAGTATGGACCACCAGACCGTGCAGATACAAGGGGCTCGCTGTATGACTGATCAGTACGTTATCTGCCAAAAATGGGCATGCACGCCTTCACATATAAACGAGTTTGTACTGAGCAATTCCAACAGTACACATTCCTTCTATTCTCGTCGGGTCTTGTCGTTTCTGGGTGCGCATAGCCTCTGTATGACATATTAGATTACGCACCTTTGGCCGGGCAGATTCAATCTCTACACTCATTCATAAACAATTGTGCTACGTCTATATAGTAAATAAAGAAGGAAGTAAATCAGTGTTGTTAGTAATAGCATTTCATTTATCCTAGGTTGATTCATTAGCAATGAGAGGTGACCACAAATCGTATTCAGTTTTCGATGTTGGATTTTCCTCACGTATTTATCCCGTTGTAACGCATCTATACTAAATTAAAAGTATTCAAAAGCTAAAAACCATGTAAAAGTATAAAACGGTTGCGATTTATCAACTTCTCTAAGAAGAGCCTCCAGAGTTTGCTACTTACGATATGTTAGTAGTAAAATAATACCCGAAATTTGAAATGTAGCAGTTCTTTAATAAGTAGTGCTTTTCCCCTTGCCCGGGGAGTGCAAAGTTTCACAGACTTAAATAAAAATAAAAAAGAAGTGAAGCGATATAAGATTTATACATAAAAAACAAAACCTAAGTTGTAGTCCAGCCGCTACTTACATGTGGTTGCGTCTACATATTTCCCGCCTATGAAATGCTATTTATTGTGAAGTAATAAGCCTGCAGTTTATTCTTCTTTCGGGCGAATTCCGATCTTACCCTAGATCATGCAACTCAAGGGAATGACCTATCATTCAAGCACTTTCGCGCATCTTTATCCCTGAACAAACTGAACTATCTTTTTCTCTGACGTTCGCACTCTGTTTCTGCTTGTTGATTGGTGGCCTTCTTGATATTCTGTTGCCGAGAGAAGATAAAAACCCAATTGCTTCAGTATAAAATGATGTCTAACTGCTTATTACATGAAATATAAACCCTATGTGTTCGGAAGGCACCTTGGCGTAAGTTTGCAGAATCGATAGTTCACGTGTTGCAATCCATTCGTACTCCCTTCGTGGTTTGTGAGTACAGCGATTCAGAGTATCTAAACAGCTGCACGGGATTCCTATGATTGGTAGATTTTCATATTCAGATATTAGTTCAGAGTTGCTTTCGGTTTGTGCTTTCTTTCTCGGTTGCAATGAATCATTTAATTCATATATTCGCCTGGATTTTACAAACTGATGAGCCGCGAATAAAAATACAATACTGTGTCAGTCTTATTCTACGACGTCGAGTGTGGAAAGTTGATAAGGTGCGAGCCTCACTCCATCACAATTACATATGTTAACCCATCGTAACTCGGGCACCTGCCTTTTCCGGGACTTTATCCCGGTTGGCTCATAAGGAAATACTGCCGGGGAAAACAAACTAGAAGCTTTTCGAAGGATAACATACTACTGCTTTGAATTAGTTGTTTGATGAGATCCCTTAAGAAATGAATCTTGTTTATCAGCTTATGGCCCGTGTGGATGGCGTCCATGGATTCAAAACCCGTGCCAGTTAGCCCACCGCGGTGGAAAATTTCACAAGTTTGATCACCTCAACAGCTTCCAAATCTGCCAAACCCAACTGCCCATCTTTCGTGTTGCTGATCGATAAACTGTGAAGCCACCGGGTAAT
The DNA here is from genome assembly GCA_948099385.1 of Fasciola hepatica. Lineage (NCBI taxonomy): Eukaryota > Metazoa > Platyhelminthes > Trematoda > Plagiorchiida > Fasciolidae > Fasciola > Fasciola hepatica. The sequence goes on along the minus strand of CANUEZ040000007.1, from coordinate 148,304 downwards.
CTCTATCTCCAAAAAAGTCTTTCGAAAGCAATGAAATGCACGTAAGTGATTATCATTTCGGTTTCGTTTTCAGCCCGTAAAATTGCGTTTTCTGGACTAGTTCACCTACCATAGATCTGAGCCCAAATAACATGTGCAACTAAACATGTGCTTTTGATTTTCAAAACCTGCTACTGTTCTACAAGTGACACGTGTGAACGTATCTGTGGAGTAACAAAACAATTGGTGATCATAAGATTTTAGGAAAGTTTTGTCAATATCAGAAAATATACAGAAAGAAGGAAGGGGTGAAATAAAAATTACCTACCTACCTACCTACTCACCTACCTGCCTGCCTGCTTGCCTAACTATCTGACGAACTAACTACCTAACTAACTAACCAACAAACCAACAAACTAATTGATTGACTAAACTGACTGGTTACCCAAATAGCGGACTAAACTAAACCAGGCTTAACTATTTTCGGAGTTCGAATGAATAAATGAATGAATCATTTGTTAGATAAACATGTTCTGGCAATCCGAATCTCGGGTGTGAGCTGATTTAACTGAACAGACAAGCGATCGAACCAAGTATACCCTTAATCTGCGCCACAGATGACGGCTCTCACAATGCTACACATGCGAATCATACTTTTGGACCTCGGGTAATAAATCATACAAAGGTTTAAAAAATCCGAAGTTTCATAGTCGATCTGATGTTCACAAGCGAGGAACATAGTGAAGTCTTCTTGGAACCAACCTTCCCCGGTCGATACAACTAAGCCTTGTTTGACAATCTGGCGTTCTTTGATGTACCTGAATGAGGACGGAATCTATCATTGGGAAACCGCTAATGTCAGGTTTTCGGCATGCTAATACTCGTTGACATCATAGCTACTGGGTTCCAATAGTGATACGTTCATTCGTCGCCATCAGTTCGAAATGCCATTTTATATCGTAAACGGGAAAAGTTCAGCATCCACAAGAAGACTGAATACACCCGCTTACGCGCGTGTGCACCCTCCCCCCAACACGCACCCCCCACACACACATACGCACACATGCACACACATACGCACACACGTGAGTCATGCGATACTGGGCCAAACAGACCATGAAAGAAGATCGCTGATGGAGAGAAGAAATGAAATCGTACGTGTAGACACCAACTGGTCAAGCGCACTAATGCAAATTATTCGATGCACAATGTTGATTCACCACTAAGAGTCAAACTGCCACATTTTTTCTCAAGGACTTGATGGTGTTACAGGGAAGTGCACAGATGGACTGTTCCATTTCACGGTTCAGTTAGTCGGTCAAGTGGTTTCAAAGTTATGACAGTAAATCCACACTCTGGGCTTCATTTTTTCGTCCAAATTACTTTCAGTCACTGGCGGAGTTGTTCAACTGGAATGTGAACGGGGTTTCAAAATATACTGGAAAGAAGGGAATAGTTCTGAAATTTTGATCATGATTATTATGATCATAATAATAATACACTTATTTCAGTGAAATGTCACAATCCTCGGGCAAAGGGAAAGTGTAATTCCTAAAAAACTGCTACACTTCAAATTTGGTGTGTTTTTCGCTACTGACGTATTATAAGTAGCAAATTCCTGATGCACCCATTAACCAAGTCGATTAATCGCAAATGATATGACTCAAAAATCATTCAGTTTCATTCACAATCATGCTAAGCAAGAATGAGAGAATTTATTTGGTCTGTCTCTTTATCGAAAATAAGCGGCACCCAGATAAATCAACCTGAAATTTATGCAACTGATGCTCTCACCAAGACTTCATTCACGCGATCCTGCTTATCGTTCCAAAAAGATGGAGCATCAACTCATGATGCACCAGCCTCGATGCATAAATTTCAGTTCTTTTTATTCCGTTGTTTGTATAAGATGAAATCTGAAATGAATGATTTTTTGAGCGAATGATTTTCGCTGAACTGTAAGCACATGAGCTTGCAGAAATCATACAGTCATCAGTTGTATAAATTTTAAGTTGTTTTACCTAGGTGCTTGTGAAGAATAAAAGAAATTCCAACGAATTTTCCATTAAAAATCATTCCGCGTATTTTCGATAAAGAGACGGACCAAATAAATTCTGCGACTGAATGATTTTCATTGTCCCACTGACACGTTTGTGATCAACAACCCCATCGCGATCGATGGTCAACCCCGTTGCACTTTAATACTGATCCCAACTTGTGCATACGTGCGCACGCACACAGACGCACTCATTGAGTCATTCAGATTTCAATCAAGGCTCATCAGCTCTGTGGCCCTTGGGACCGTCAGACCTTTGGGTGAGAGGCAATTGAACTTCGACACCGATAGGAGTTGAACACGTGGTCTGTGGTTTGTCTCGATTGCTCACGACCTCACGCACTTTACCTGACTTCAGATATTAACATGTACAGTACTGGGTAAATGAGAGGATATATGCAGCTATAGATAGCAACGGGTAAGTGTGCAACAAATCCGGTAAATTGACAACAAGCTTAAACTTACCGGACTTCGTCCGATTATTCCCACCTGGCCCATTTTGAGAACACAGACTGGTTCAATCCCTTAACCTGTTGTAATACATTGTGATGTAGAGGCTTTAGTATGGCTCAATGAAAACGAGCTTATTCGCCAATCTGTGTTCGCCAAAAGTTCTTAGTGGGGAATAATCGGACAGTTGTAGCAAGTTGTAACAGATTTCTACTGGTCGTTGAGATACGCGTAGAACAATCCAAAAAACGACAAGTTTGAGGTTCAAGCGACCAAGTCAACGAAATCTCTATGGGAAATGTGGGTCTAAGGTCATGGTACAAAATCAATGCACGCATCAGTCAAGGGTCACGTGAAGTCAATGTCCGATGTGTGGTTCAAAGAATGAGCAGAAGTGGAGCAAAACCTCAATGGAAAACATAAAATTAGGGTGAGGGTAGGGGATTAGATCGATCTTGAGTTGGAGCCTCGAGTTTGCTTGTTTTGTCGATTACACAGATCAAAGACCGAGATGTACTAAAAAGACGTAACAAGTACATTAGGCTAAGTACGAAACTGGCACTGGCAAGAGCTCACTTTCAGTTCCTCGAAAAATGTATTCATGAGTCTATATTTCCGAAGCCGTTCTTCTCTGCGTTGAAGAGAAACCGAGCGTGTCAATTCGGTACTAAGTGCCTAATGGTCAAGACAGTATGTGTAAACATATTGTGGAATTAGAACGTACATTTGAGTCATCTTCTCATGTTCTTGATCAGTTAACATTGGAAGAAATGCAATCCTTTGAGGAATACGTCCAGTGAGTTGTGTAAAAGCAAGTGAATCGGAAACATCAAATCCTCTGGAAACAGAAAGAGGGAGCGAAACCGGCAAGTGAGTTCCCACCGAAACCTGAAAGTTTTGTGCACAACTTATCTCTAATGAAGCTAGACAAAACATAGCTAGAAGGGTTATCCTTGAGACTCAAATTCTGCTGCCCAAGCAACCGGAGTAAACAACCAGATTTGGAGGTGGAGCTTGAGAATCTTTAAGCTCAATTATCCAGCATACTTCCTTCGTCACTGTTGGGACTACAGAATTTCAAATCTACCTTAGTGAACACGTGCTACCAATATCATATGGCTAAGGCATCAACAAGTGAGCTATTAGGGACAGAATATATAAAACGTCTGAGAAAATTACAAAAGAACATTGACATCGTGATATCGAAACTGGACAAGGGTACAGGTGTAGCACTTCTGAATAAGTCACACCATATCACAAAAATTAAAACCTTTTTGAGTGACACATCCAAATTTCGCGAAAATGGCAACAGAGAAGGACAAAACGCCACAAATAGAGAAGTCTCTAACGATCATTTTACGACGTCTGAAACAAAATGACAATAAATTCATCTACTATCGAACGGATACGGCCCATAGGAACTATCATTCCCAGATTGTACGGATTGCCAAAAATTCACAAGAACGCAGTCCCTTTAAGACCTACCCTTGACATGTGCAATTCACCGTATCATGCAGTGGCCAAATTGTTGGAACCGGTTAGACTGGAGATATCAGAGCACAGCCTAAAAGATAAATCGGAATTCATAAGCTGTGTGAAAGACCTGAACGTGAAAGAGCGACGGATGTTATCGTTAGATGTCAGTTCACTCTTAACCAAAATTCCAGTCGGTGAACTCAACGATTACTTAAGTGACTATATCGAAAGCAACGCAATCCCATGGAGTTGTGGTGATTCAGCAGCTACTATACGGGATACGGCCAGGTATAGCTTCGTAGACACGTGCGCGTATCAGCCTCAGCCAATCAGGATCACCGAGGACATGTCCGACAAAAGCTCGCTGTGGTTGGTCATCTTCGAGTCTACCAATTATATTCTCTAATTTAACATATTTACACAAATCAGTTCTGCAATACCGCTAACTTGCTATTTCGCGCCCTTGGTCTTCTTGCTACTTTCGTTCGCATAGTTCTGAGTGGGGGCAATTTCAGTACATCCTTTCAGTTCAGTTCATTACGGTTATAACAAGAATCTCCGAAACAATTGCTGTTTTTCTGAAAGCACACAATTTAGTTCAAACTTAACGACCAGATCTATAGTCAAAAGGACAGGGTAGCAATGGGGTTCCAGTAGTAATCACAATGAGCTGAACTGAAAGGATGTACTGAAATTGCCCCCACTCAGAACTATGCGAACGAAAGTAGCAAGAAGACCAAGGGCGCGAAATAGCAAGTTAGCGGTATTGCAGAACTGATTTGTGTAAATATGTTAAATTAGAGAATATAATTGGTAGACTCGAAGATGACCAACCACAGCGAGCTTTTGTCGGACATGTCCTCGGTGATCCTGATTGGTTGAGGCTGATACGCGCACGTGGCTACGAAGCTATACCTGGCCGTATCCCGTATAGTAGCTGCTGAATCACGGCAGTTCCCCCCTGGGACCACCGTTTGTTGACGTCTTCATGGCAAAGATGGAAAATGATCCACTTGAATAAATCACTTGTAGCTGTTGTTTATTCAAACGTTATGTAGATGACACCTTGTGTGTGATCAATTCCTCAGACCAGATAGGTCAACTGCTAGGTTTATTTAATCCAGCTCATGACATCTTGCAGTTCACAATGAAAACAGTATCAAACAATACGATAAGCTTCCTGGATGTTCCGATGAGCCGTCGTGAAGATGGTTCAATCAGTCGCTCAGTACACAGGAAGGTGACGTGCAATGAACAACACCTCCACTTGCACAGTTTCGTGCCTCTCACAGTGAAAAGGAACCTAATCAGTTGCCTCACAAACAGAGCAAGATGAATATGTTCGGAGGACACAACTAAAGAAGAACTCCGGAAGTTGTGAGGGATTATTTATCCAGAATAGCTACCAGGACCGCACAGTTGATTAGATGATGCAGATGAAAGTGAAAACTCCAAGAGAGTCGGTGGTAGAGAGAAAGCCAGTACACTCAAGTTTGCCATTCAGAAGCAACTCGTAAGCAGAGATTGCTCAGAGAAGGTTGTCAGGTGCCGTCTGCAAACCATTTTAAGCAGTCAGTCTCCGGATATTGTTCCATTCCAAATCGGCAGCGATTTTGCGGATGAAAGACAAAATACTCGATTCTGTAGCCTCATTCTGCGCGTGCTCATTCACTTGTTCGTGTGGGACAAAGTACATCGGTCTCAAGACGTCGAGATCACCACCCTGCCTGGTTGAACACAGGAGCAATCAGATCGCTCACTAACGCGGTCATTTCATACCTAGCTCAGTCCAATCGCACAGAAAACGTATCCGAAACTTTTCGTGCTCTGTATAAGGTTCAGTGTCAGCAATCAGGATCAGCAAAATGTAGCATCCTGGCCATACACCCACACAAACCCCCTATGTGTGATCAGAAACAATTTGTGTGTGCTCTTAAGCTGCCCTGGCCCACCATCCACCCTACTACAAGACAAAGACCAGATGAAAACTGACATAATACGTGAGAAACAATCCATATCCGGTGTTGATTTAAGCCTGAATTAAAATTGTATTCTCTCAAGTTTGTGCCACCAATAATCTCTATCACATTCTATTTGACCTAATGGTCAAATCCCTTAACTTGTTGTAATATATTTTGACGTAATGGCATGAGTATGAATCACTGAAAATGAGCTTGTTCACCAACCTGTATTCTTAATGAAGGATGTCCGTGGTGTGAAAGAGAGGAAGTGTCGAATGTGTTGAAGCACGTTGTTAACTTATCAGATTTGTTGCACACTTACTCATCCACCACAATCTATAGGTTCACGTATACTCTCATTTACCCGGGGCTGTATACGTCTGAAGCAATAAATCGAAGAGAAATTTCTCAATGTTACTAGCTTTTTCATGAATGGATGAGTATATTCTATGATCTACTTGACCTGTTTACACACAAGTGAGCGATCTCTGAGTGGGCTAGTCCAATAACTGACTTGTTTTGACCGGTCCTGAGTGAGAGCATCCTTCACCAATCGAGTGCTACTTTTTAGAGATTCATTCCTATAGTGGTTCAGTGAGACTTGTTTGAGCGAAATCGGGGACATTTTGCAGACTGTGACTTTTTGTGGATGCTACTTTTCAAGGTTAAAAACCAACGGAAAACACGGTTGGGATTGGGTTTCTAAAATTTTGAGAACAGTTGTCAAACTATTACATTGTGAGGGCGCAACATCTGACAGACTTGAGTGCGATAAGAATAATAATAATAAGTAATACCGACTGGTAACAGTTGTAGTAGTAGTAGTAGCAATACTATTGTTATTGTTATTAGTAGTAGTGCCAGTAGTAGTGGTAGTAGCAGTAGTAATAGTAGTAGTAGTCTTTGCCCGTACAGATAGTGCTCAGTCGGGCCATATTGGTGGTTACTGCACTGTTTAACTCTTCAAATACCAACCTTATTTCCTCAACAATGTTTACCAAGCTTGAGTCCGTTTAGGATCCCATGTTTTCTTGTGATTTCTCTCTTTTTCATGAGAAAAAGTATTCAAATTTTGTGTTGTGGTTTTCTGAAATTACAACCTAAAGATTCAAGCATTGTCTGCGTAAAATATTTATGTTCGTTTATTTCATAAGGTCAAAAACAATAAAGAGCATAAGTTATATCACGAAAATGTGCACTTTTCCTGTCCTATCCCGTACTCTATAGTTTCATTTAAAATTAGCTATATTTTTAGTAGCACAGGGAGTATATTTTAACATCCGATTAAAAACCCAATAGCCAAGTAAAACGGGTTGTCTCACAACAATACAGCAGTAATACGTATTTGTATTTTTCCACCATGTTGTATTCGTAATCAGTGGTAGCAGATCACGTGATTGTTGCACTCCATTTATTTGTAAGAACGGATATTCAACCAGAAAGCAGCCGACGAGTAAGCCGCGAGCAAGCAAGTTAGTCAGTGAGCAAACAAGAGCTGAGCAACATGAGCACTCACTCGCAAACAACTAAGGTCAGTCGACACAGGAACATCGATAGATGAACATTGTCCGCACTGAAGCATGACAAAACACTAGTTACAAGCAAGTGTATGCCCATCCATGAAAAAGATAATGACTGGTTGTCCGCTTACTATGAGTGACTCAAATCAGGCACAACACGTCGCTACAATCTCCCGCACATGTCACAGTTGGGCTTGTCTTCTTGTGTTTTCACAGATAAAACGATTGCAATTAGGGCAGGCTGTTTTAACTTTTCGGTCGTGATTTCTGAGGCAGTATGAGGAGTATCTTCCTCTTTTTCGACTCTTTGGACTGCTTCTGTCCCGAAGTTGATGGTGTGTGTTTAGCCCCGGTGTTGTGCGCAACAGATACTCAAGTAGCTTCAGAAGCTCCGACAAGCGGAAGTCGAAGATTGTTTTGAGTTGTTTGCCCTCCGCAGAATGGTGGGATTTGTCAGTTCTTTGGCTAACCTGCATGGAAATCGACATCTGCCATTTGGATTGCTTCTGTCCCAGTCCTTGTTTTCCAACATCCAATTTAGGAAAACATTCAGTGTTCCAATATCAAACATATTGAAGAAGTCTCAGAGGTACGCCTGACGCAATGTCAAACGGTCAGCATTGTGTACACCATCTTTGGTGTGGTTATTCCCCAGGATCATGTTAGGCTTCTTCTGACTTTCAACAGATACTGAATAAAAAACGGAGTTGAAATTACGCGAACTGCTTTGTTTTTCTTTGGGATATATCTGAGCACTGCTGGTCCACTTGAGAATATGAATTCTCTCGAAGACTCCCGGCCTTTTTGCAGTTTCCATCATCGGTGTTACTGTTCTTATCATAGTAATATTCATCTGCATCGAAAATTGTGCTCGTTCTCATAACAAAAACATCTAGTCCCGGATCTCGTGACTGCGAGAGAAAAAGATAACGTTTTCTCAAAAATAAATAACTGATTTTAACTTATTAAAAAATAATATTTTCGAAGTGTGGTCATATAATACATATATCAAGCTGATTCGGGGAAAATACAAATCGGGAATGAATTAGTTGCTATAGTTTTTCGGTAATCACGGAATATCACATTCTGGGGCTCCCTGAGGACTCTCTTTAATGTGCAGATAAGTCCGGAAGTTGTCGTCAGTCCATCAGTATGGTCGCTCAGAATTGGTACAGACCGTGGTCTAGAAAAGTAAATGTGTTCCCCTCGAAAGTCGCCGGGTGTACAAGCCCCAATTGGGCTGAGGGAGCGACCGCGTTTTAATAAGCACTCTTCCAGTGGAACTGATTATCGTAAACGCATTCGGTTAACCAAACGGGATGACTAGCGCACCAGTGTTGACCAGATGCGAGAACCCCTTGATTTTTACGTGAGCGTCGGCAAAACATTAAAGTGAATATAGATCAATACGGAGAGCTGTCTACGCTAACCACTGTCTGTCTTTCTACTTTTGGTTGCGGCAGTAGGAAGTAGGGGGTGCAACAGCTTTGTTGTCATGATTCAACGGAAATGAAGGAAATACGCCGTAAGCTGTTCAAACTGGAGCAACGAATTGAGCTCGTTTATTTGTACGTGGAATGGAAACGGAATTCGCCAGAAACCTTTAGGTGGTTTAAGGCCCGTTACCATTGTGCCCGAAGAGTAGCAAGATCGACCGTCAGAGCTTTGACCAAGAAGTTTGAGAAGACGGGCATTATGAAAGACGAACATGGCCGTGTTAGAGTCTGAATTGCAATCAGCGAATGCCGCACTGACAAAATCTTTCAGAAAACCGTTGAACATCCGCTATTTAGCACACAGCGACTGGTCCCACAGTGTGGCATGAGTCACAGTTCCGTCGGTAGCGTTCTGAGGGAGAGGCATTAGATAGCATTTCAAGGTTTAGTCTCAGGAAATGAAATGCACGGATTAGATTATGGGAGATTCATTTTGCTCCTGGTTTCTAGTTGAAAGGGACGTATGTTGGACCATATTCGCTGAAGAGATTATTTTGGTGTATCATTGGATTGAGTGGACGATCCGTATTCAGGATTAAATAAAATCCATATAAAACGGTTTATTCGGTACTGTGAGAATTCAATTTTATGAACATGCTACTCATGAGTAAATCTTGCTCCTCAGTTAGTTACCTCCGTGGAAAGCCATCGTGACAATCACTCTTCCGCCCAGATTGAACATAAGAAACAGAACAGGTGGATTTCAAGACTGTTTCTTCCCGTCATTAGTTTTTAACTCCAGACCAAAGACATACAGGTTTTACAGAAATCTGACAGCCGCAATGCTGGTGACGAGTTACAGATGACACTCCGCACGGCAAAGTGGTTTATTCGACTGGTGTTTCACCTGCTTCGATTTTTACAACCGCGTTAAAATTACGTTCAGCTTCTGTGAAACATCTTACTTCTTTTTGTTTTGCTTTCTGTAGTTATTTCATAGTACTCTATATCTAGCTCAGATACATTACTATTTGAATTATTTTGTCTGTATGGAAGGTTTTTGCCACGCAGTATCAATATTCGAATTCATCTTCATTCATGTCAGTTGCAATTGTCCATTTTAACTGTTCGTTCTATTTTGAAAGACGGACATGGATTTGCGATCGGAAGCCTATTGAGTCTCGTCCTAGCAGATTTTTTTTATTCCTCATCGTTAAAGAGAAGAGGGTATCTTTTTAGAATGTTCATCACATTTTGATCGATACAAAAACCTAGGTGAATGGATAAAATAGAAGGACGATTCTTTATTCTTTTGTTTACATCCTTCTTGTTATATGATAATATTAATACAAATTTTCGAGAATAGGGTCGCAGCCAGTTAGAGGCTGCCATTTGGGATCAACCGGCAACGGCGAGAGGATTCGAACCGTTTGACCACTGCCAGTCCATCGGCTAATACCAGGCATTTGCTTCATCTTGAAAACAAAACTGTGACCAGAATGAACACTTGTTGCATCTCTGTGATTCAAAGAAATGTTGGAATAACCAGCAGGGGCACCTACCGAAGAATCAACTTGGAAATTTAGCATCTCTTCAGTACGATAGTGGTCTGGTAGGAACGATTCTCACTAGACTACTACGGATCCTCGCAAAGGGAAATATCAACAAGTAAGGGAATCCGGCAATAAACAAATATCCGGTTGTATCCATCGAGAGCTGTGGTAGACAAGTTTCCATGAGTTAACCGATTGCTTCAGTATCCAAAATGGAGGGTCACACGGTGCCTTTTATTCAAATTAGTTTGCTCAAACGGCAACATTGTTTTGCATACACTGGGACCTACCGAGCATATGACTTCAATACTACTTAGGGAACGGATAAAATATCCAAATCCTTGAATACGTAAAGTCTATCCCAGTAGGCCCACAATAAATCAGAATACAAATGTCAAAGTAGATCTGAAAACTCCTACTTGAACCAAACAGAACGACAGTTGCTCTATCTGAAAGTAACCTAGTCTGTATTTGACTATGCGATGCAGTCTGTCAAGAAAAAATCATGGTGACGAATTCCGAAACCGCCGGGATCCATCGCTGATTATGGGCCACCGTCTACTAGTACCGGAACATCATCTTATCTGAACCAGCGAGCTTCGACTAGTCTATTCAGAGCTTAACCATAGGCTGTTTAGTTTGGCCGGAACAGTTGATATACCATCTAGGACTCACATATCTTGTTATCAGTTGACTCTACTCTCTTTAAAGTTTGCAACAAATAGAGTTTCAGCTTCATCCTCCCAGAAGTATAGATGGTAATATGTAGTTTTGCTTCTCGTTTGTCCGACGTAAAGTATGCTTCAGTTTTACTCACCAGAGAAAACTCTATGGAAGCATTGTGCGCAGCTGTTTTCGACGTTTTATTGGGACTCGCCATCAAGCCCACACTGTAGCTCGAAACGGAAGCCCGACGGGAACACCGGGTTGCCTGGGCCGAGTTAAAGTAAGCACTGGAGGACCAGCTTCCGCACCCCAGTGACAGAATTTGCAATGTGGAATCCCAAGCTCAAATTATGGGGGGGGGGGGGTAAGTGAATGCTCATGGAGGATGAGTCCCAACTAAACGGACAGAACATTTTGGAACTTCTGTCATACTTTTTTGTTCCAATCATTTTCGATCACACTGCTTCTGCTTTTACCGATTTGATTCAGTAGTATTTCAGCAATCTAGAATCCCTTTGTCAATATTTCTCACAGTACCTGTTTTACAAACTTTGATAAAAGGATAGCTTTGGAAGGACTGCAGACGAAAATTTCTCAGCACGAGAATACAACATCATACTAATCGCTTCAAAAATCCACACTTTGGACCATGTGTCCTCGTTCTGTGGGTTAACGACGGAATAACCCTCGTTCATACACGCTCCATACGATTCAAATGAGATTACAGCTGTAAATCAAATACGGAGTTCTCAAGTATAAGAATGATTAGGCGGAAGAGTACTGGGTACCCATACGTGATGAGTGACAACAACTGCGAAACCGGTCGTGTACTTCCGGGGAAATTTCGTCCTGTTATCCAGATACAACATCATACTACTCATTTCGAAAAATGCAATGACTTCATTGGTTGCGGGCTTTGGAAATCCCTGTCAAAACTAGACGTGATATTTTAGAATGGTTGGACTGGAAGACTATCAGAAATCAGTTCTCATCTAGAATAGTATGAGGACGTCACAGACCCACGATTTATCCTTTTTTGATGCATTTCCTAATTCCCCAATGATTGCAGCGGGACTGCCGTTCTCACTGCTTCAAAAGGGTTCGACTTCGGTTACCCTTTACACTGAGTAAACAACACCTCTTTCGTTTTCCAGACTTCTGATCCCACCTAAGAAACACCTCATTTACCGTTATAAAATCATACGTTATTTGTGATAATGCGTCCGTCAGTAACAACCACTAGGGTGCACGGGAGCCTGTGGATGCCCCGAGAAAATCGAAATATGAAGTTTACTACTATGTAGTTAGGTAGTAACCAAATTAGTAATGACTCATGCGAAAGGAGAATGGACGGTGATAAATACAGTGCGCATATTCAGGTGCTTTTTGCTGTGCCCAGGCAAATTCCAACCGACTTCACAGCTGGAATCTGAGAATGATTTCATTCTATCTGCAACATACAGGAAGATCTCATTGTTGGCGCTTAGAATGAACAGGAAGAAGGGTTATGCATGACACTCGATAGGTTGGTGAAGAGCCCTGTTTTGTGCCACTTTATGGACTGGAATACCCCGAGGAATGAAGTGTGCAGTTGCAAGTTCACTGGCTTTTGAATTTCGACTCCTCTGCATCGAATAATCACGAAGGAAGTCAAAAACAAGCCAGAAATACTGCTAGAGTTGCCCAGGGAGGTTTACGAAAGTAACTACCCAACTGCGGGATAAGTTTACACAAGATCCGGTCACCATGTAATCTGCAATTGCTTATTCGCAAACTGTTGTAACATTTGAAGCTTATTCCGATTCACCACAGCTTAGGTCGATCGACCAGAAGGAATTATACTCAGTAAATTCACTTAACTTTAGGACGGAGGTCGGACTAATACGCATTTCGATTACGACAATCCAGCCAACTTCATAATAATAGTAATAATATTACTATTATTTTTTCATTTCTTTCTGTTTATTATAGAACAACTTGAAATATTTCTGGGAGGAAGTCGTGGATAGTCAACCACCGCCAGATGGGGAAGTGACCGGCCGTGGCAGGAACAGAATCCGGGACGTCTAAATCCGAGTGGGCGATGATGACAATTACACTTTCACAGATTCTGCTTCTGATAAGATACGCCTACTCATAAATTCATGGTGCCCTTTACTGCGATACCGAGCACATACTTATTCATTCTCAGGCTCATTTAAATACCAAAAATTACTGGCTCAATAAAATGCAAACTAGTTTCAACGTGAAGATCGAGAGGAATCCGGCTGCTTGTTTGTGCACAAATGACAGACCAATCAATGGTCCAATCCACGTGTTTCTGAAAACCATTTAGTGCAACCGATGAATTCGTAGTGACAGGCAGTCGGAAATCTCCGTGAGAACACGTCATTTTCAGGGCTGCAGTCCGCATTCTTTCAGTTCACGGACAGGGTGCTTTATGAACACTGACCAATGACAAGGTCCGCGTGTTCGACATAACAGTGCAGTCGTGACGCGTGTGTCCATGACACAATCAGTCTATCACACGTCACTGTTCACATCGACCTCTGACGGACAACCTACAGCCCACCTTTGACACTAACCAGCCAAACAATCAGGCTTCTGACATACTGTGATTCGACTTAACCAATCACGTCTACGCCGCACGCTTGATAATCAGTAACGACGCCGTATGTGTCCATGCATTCCTTGCCTCATCCTATATAGAGTATTTATTTTTGGTTACAAATGAATACATTTTCCACACTTTATTCGTGGTCACTTGTCCTTTGGGATCGGAAGATCGGGGAATCATTGACCGGGGATAATCCAGAAGTTCTGCTCACCGACACAGCACGTAGCATGACGAATGTTTAATTTTATTTGATTTAGTGGAGTTGCTTTATTACCACGGTTAGACTGTTCTCTTCCTCTCGCCAAGCCTTTTGTCACCTGATACACAGTGACTTCTCGTTGAATAACTATTTTTCATCACATTGGTTATCTGCCGGGTTCCCATCGCTCGCAAAGCTCAGCGGCTGAGCTTTGAGAAATCGCAGTCTCACTTGTCGATCTATGGACTTGGTCCTTCGCCTCCCAGTTACCCATCCGAAATAAGTTAGGCTAGCCGTGAACTGTAATACTTTTGGCACTTCATCTACCGCGTTTTGCGGATTGAACTCTCACTAATGGTACAATAGAATAACAATCATCCACAACACAGCAAAAATTGCAAAGCTCGTCATTGTTCGTCATACCCGATAGATATCGTTGTTCAGCACTGCATGAACAAAGCTCACCGGATATTATCGATACGTATTTTAAGACGAAGCAGATATAGACGAGACAAAAAACGTGGATATGGCGTGAACGAAGCTGGTCAGAAGTAAGCGGTATTCAGTTTGATATGCTGTGACTGCCGAATCAAAGGGACAGGCCTTGACAGAATCGTGGTCGTCTATCGAACAAATGCAACTGGATTTTTACTTTTGATTTGCCAAACATATTTCTACTACGCATGCGAAAGTTCACAGATTTGTCATTATAAAGTTTTTTAATACCAACTTCATCTGTCCCGTAAGAGTTGTAGAGTATAACCGGCAGTCCATTATCACCCTCGGAAAGCCCTTCATGACGGGACTGCACCTTGACGTGGTGTGATGGCTTGCGTGCCTCCATGACCCAAACAGCTATGCTCGATGACTTTCCTAAGCCGGAAGTGCAATCATGCCTGACAGGTCAATGGGTAGAGGTTAGACAAAGTCCGGTTTCTGAACCAACTGATGAGAAAAATCTGGGTCTAACCACCATGCTACCACCATGGGGAAGACACTCCAGCGAATAAACATGGAGAGAAACAGTTTACCGGTCTAAAAACCTCCACTAGATGGACGTAGGAGTGAAGTACCTAAGGTTTCTCTCGACGGTGGGAGAAGTCATCAAACTTCATTGGGCAGCTATAGCCCACCTAAGTTGGGCAGCCCTCAGCTCAAACGATGATGTCCAGCCCAAGTCCCGCTTACCCCGTTGGGTGCATGGAGCTGAGGACTGCATCCGAAAGGCGGACAGATGACAAAGCATCAGCGAAGACTAGATAGAATGCTTGAAACAATCAGGTCGCACGTGACAGGTCGGAAGAATGTCCTTCTCGAGTGCTTCGGTCACATTCCCATACTGGGTTAACGCTCCACTATTATGTGGGTCAGACGTTTGAGTCAGAGGCTCCTATTAAAGTTCCCAAAAAACCCTTCTGTGTTATGGGCAGCGGCGAATTACGATTTTCACAGAAACTTCGAGCACCCTTACCAATTCCTCCCTCTCCCCTTAATTTGAGATTGCCAGAAAAAGTTTTAGGTTTTTAAGGATCTGAAAAAAGCAGTAGTTCAGGAGTCGAGCGTAAACCGAGGGCTGTTCTTAAGCTCACATGTTCACTTCACTTGGCTGCCTGTAAAGTTCGCACACACTATAGCAGATAGGGGAATTGGCTGCCCTCTCCAGAACTCTTTAAATTGTCTCCGAACATTCATAAATGCCCCACTTCTGTGATAACTCTCCGCATCCGGGATACAACCTCAGTCTCTCGCTTCACTCTTCGCGTGTCGGGTGATTCGGTGTATAGAGCTCGTGGTCAGACTGGCGTTTGGATTGTTCTGAACATGAAAACTGAGCGTGCACTGCTAGACTGGATTCCAGTCAGCAGTCTTTTGTGTGCAGTTCGGTAGCATAGTTTTGTACGTGACAACAGCATCAGACTGAAACCTCGATGAATGTTTGTTGTGTCTGTGTATGCGCCCACTGACTGCAGTTCCTCTGAGTCCATCGATGAATTCTATCGGGATTTGTGCTAGCTGCTTCAAAAGAACCGCACAACGGAAGTGGTGGTCATTGCTGGGGATTTCAATGCTCAGTTTGGCCGTTTAGGGGGATTCCGATAGGCACATTTAAGGCTCGCTTGCTATCCCCTCCGGATTGCACTGAAAAGAGTGATTGTCTCATCCAGCTGTGCCCTAATCGCAGGTTGCTTCTGGCGAATACGAGTTTCTGTCATAAGAAACGGCATAGACTGAAATGGCGTCCTCCTATGTCATCATAACGTTGGACTCAGGTTGACCATATTGTCATTGGTCACCGCTGAATTGGTTCATCTGAAGATTTCCGTTCATTTCAGTCTATGCCTGTGGACTCGGACCAAGCCTTGATACGTGCTCGCTTCCGTTTACTTCTTGTCCGTGGTCGCAAGAACGTAAAAGCCCCTCGTCCCATACAGGTGGTTCCAACGTCACACAAGACTCCGGTTCAAGTAGGTCTCACAAATGTTGAGTATGTTTGACATCAATTGCTCTGTTAGATACTCACAGATCCGCCAATTCGCGTGCCACATTCGATGAAATGAGTGAATCCCTGAGATGCCAACGTACTGAGCCTGAGAAATGACCGTGAGCGGTGGTGGATTGCGAAATGTAGGGTAATGGAGAAGGGTACGTCCATTGGAAATACTTGCAACCTCTTCCGTTTGCTTAGAGATACCGGTCCACGGAAGCCGGATATGAGTTATTCAAGGAACCCGACAGTCCACTAATTCGCTTTCAGGGAAGTCGTTTGGATCTTTGGGAGGAGCTCTTTATGGATCAGTGGAGTTGGCCCACTTCAACAGTGGACCTTCCGAAAAAACCTGCCAGAGAAACATTGCAAGTAGATATTACTCCTCTATCAAAAATGGAGGTTAAGCGGGAGATAAGTTACTTGGAAAGGTACAAAGCCGCTCGACCGGATGGGTCGTCTCCTTCTTTTGTCAGGGATGGAGGTGAAACTGTGGTTTTTTTGCAGTTAAGGAAACTCCTCCAGATAATCTGGGATAGTGAGCAGATTCCCGGGGAATAGAGTAAGTCCGTGACTGAGCAGATTTACAGGGAAGGTAACAGATTTTTAAAAATCACGAAGGAATTAGCTTGGTTAGTATCGCGTCCAAAATGCTCGCTAGGACTATTCTTCACCGACTATCCAGCACCTGCGAATAATGCGCGCGTTAGGATCAGGCCGGTTTCAGGAATCACTGTAAAGGCCAAAACGCAAAAGTTCTGGACCGGGGGAAATTTGATCAACGATCCAATGCTCGATTCACCAAATAACAAGCTTCGCTCGGTAAAGATAACACGTTGGAGCCTCAAAGCAACTGCTCTGCAAATTCTACAGTACTGTTCTTGAGCTAAGATACAAGTGTATAACAATCATATCTTTGACAGTGAGCCTCAGTCTATATGCGGCCAATAGGTAGTCAAAATTAAGACAAAACTCTGTACTGGATGAACAGTGGACCAAAACGTGAATACAGTCAATTCTGAGCGCTTAATCAGGCCCAGAAACAGTTTTTTGAGCGTGGAAACCAAAAATCAATGTAAACTAACTGAATGTCTATGTGAGCGAGCCAAACAAATCTGAATCGTAATAAAACAAAACTGTCTTGAGTCAGTCGAACTTATTACCGTGCTAAATGTCCGCGAAGTTATCACAATAAGAAAGCAAGACCACGAAAGGAAAGCATGAATACGCCAAGAGCAGATAGAGTGACCGAAACAAAATAGCGTCAGTACGAATGAAGTTGGGAAAATGTAGCCCGCAATCCGACAGGACGCATACTAGGGTAAGCAGATGATGAACTTTTATTCAGTTTGGATGGTACCATCATTCATCCATCAAAAATGAAGGTAGTGCGAGAGATAGGTTGTTTGAAAAAGTACAAAGGCGCTGGGCCGGATGGGTTTTCTTCATCTTTCTTCAAGGGTGGAATCGAAGCTATGGTTTCGGAATTAAAAACCTCCTCCGGGTCATTTGGGTTAGTGAACAGGTTCCCCGGGGTATGTTGTGAATTGGTGATTATGCCGATTTACAAAAAAAGACGATAGTTCTTCCGGTGAAAGCCACAGAGTAATTAGCTTGGTAATTATCGCGTCCAAAATGATCGCCAGGATTACTCTTCACTGATTGTCCAGCACCCGAGATAGTTATACACTTGATAACCCATGCGGTTTCAGACCCGGCCATGGTTTGAGCGCAGTTTTTAGAGCACAGACACACCGTAGGCCGAAAATTTCTGTCTTTCTTCGTCTGAAAGCTGCATTCTATTCAGTGGATGGCACAGTTCTCCGGCGCTTTCTCTCATCAAAGGGTGTACCGAGAAAATGTATTTCTCTTTTCCAATGCTTGTATGCGAACAGCCGAAGCCGAGTTCGTGCTTACGGCAATTTTTTACCAGAGTTCACCACGGAAAGAGGTGTTCGTCAAGGTTGTCTTCTTCCTGCCTTCCTGTTTAATTTTGTAGTTGAATTCATCATTCAGGTAGTCCCATCCTCGTGTGAGAACAGAGGCTTCGATCACTGTTCAAGCAGTAAACTGTCTGACTTGGAAATAAGGGGAGAATATTCTTCTTCTGAGTGAAAATCCAAGTAAGTTGCAAGATTTCTTAGATAGCCTAAACAACAGTGTAGCAATGTTTGTGATGCGTTTTGCTTCTGCAAAGTGTGAAATTTTGCTGCAGGACTGGGTTGGCTCAACACCAAATCTTGTCTTAACAAGGGAAGCTCTAGCTGAAGTAGATAAGTTCTGTTACCTGGTCAGTTGCATCTCACCAGGTGGACAGGTACCGGATGAACTGTCATCTCATATGTGGCTTTTACTAACCTCAGTCATCTGTGGTGCCGGCTTGAAATCCGCGTTTTCTGTAAAGGGTCGAGTGTACAATGCGGCAGTAAGGTCCATTCTTTTATATAGTTCAGAAACATGGCCGTTGATGGTAGAAGATAGGCGAAGATTGTCGGTGTTCTAGCACCGATGTCTCCACAGCATTGCCCGAGTATGATGGGAACACCTCATCAGCAATGCTGAGGTAGGGCGTAAGGTTCTAAGAATCAGAGATCGGTCTCTGGAAAAAGTACTGAATCTAAACAGGTTAGATGGTTGGGAAGTATGTCACGCATACACACCGATAGACTTCCACGGGGTACACTATTCTGTGCGGCAGGTGGTGATTAGAAGGTAGGTCGAGGTGGTCCATCAATGACATGAAAAAAAGGTATGAAAACGCTAACCCGTGGACTTGGCCAATTAGTACGTGTTGAACTTCCAGGTTGGGGTCCACGCGAACCGTCTACCAGATGGTGAGAGACATTAAGTGATATGGTTAGGTGTCGCGACCAGTGGCGTAGTTGCATCCGGACTGTTTGTCTTCACGATTTCCGCTTCTTGCATTGCTTTAAGCACTTTTTCACTTCATGCTTCAGTTCTTCTCCCCTCGACTAGAAGATGGTGAAAAGTAGCAATCGAAACCAACTTACAAAAGTGCAAGGTTGGTGGTTGAATGACTTGAACTGAACCGCTGAAAAATACGTCTTAGTTCTTTTAAAATAAGACAAGTAGCTTACCTCATAAATCATGAATTAAGTGTTATTCGAGTAACAGATAGCTAAGATGATGCGGCGAAAAGCATTACAGTTCAAAGTTCTGTAGCAGTCCGCCTAAAATTTTATTTATTACGGGTGTGCTAAACATGTATTGTCCCCCGTCATGTCCGGTTAGCTATGGGGAAGTTAAGTTCACGAATTACTTTGTTTTTCTATGGAACCGTCTGAATGTGATGAACAGAATCTAACACTGGGTCTGTAGGGCCTCTTTCGGTTCATAAACTGTTATAAAGACCAGCCCCGGTATGATCACCCCAGTCAGAAAGAGAGCACGTGCCTCTGGACCATAACAGTTTACTGACATTTCTTTCCGGAAAGGTTTTATAAGGTACAGTGATGCACGTACAAATCAATAAAAACACTTGATTGGATGACGCTTACGAAGGCGTTACAAAGACTGGTTAGTCACGTGCTGCCCGACGAGCGTGGACGGACATCGGCTGCGGTGCGAATCGGACTGGTTTGTGTTCTCACTACATGCACATTGTATGACTGCCTCAGTCCGGACTTTCGCTTAGTTTGAATTTTGTCATACCTCTGCTTCATCATCCACACAAGTTTGTTTCGTACTCACAACGATCTGCAGTCAACTGATTCTACTGAAGTAAACACGAGTGTGCGATTCCTCTCTGCTAAATGTCTTTGTGGTCACACCGCCTTGCGACTACAAGTCACTATAGATCCGTCATTGAATCTCGTCTACTGAGAACATTTGATTAGTAAGCATTTGTATGACACATTAGACGGGTGGAAACAGTCCACTCGATCCGGTATCTGGTCAGCAATGACTCCGTAAGTTTAACGTATCAAGGGTAGGTGACCAATAATTCCACTGATCTCACTGAATTCGTACACCAGTTTTCCTGTACACCCGTTTTATCAATGATCAGTAAAACTTTTGTTTTCTGAGGTTTTTTCGATTGACTATGGCTCAGTGACTGTAAGACAAGTCATTTTAACGTATACTTTCTGTACATTTCCAATTTTTCTACGAGTTCCAACGTCCCTTGAGGCAGCACTGATTTGTTTTATCGACGTTTCAATGCGTACAATCAGTACCCACGTTTTCAAATACCACCACTATACCGCGTAACGCGAAACCTCCCAATAAATCATTCGTCCTGGAACAACCTCGTTTTCTGATCTGGAGTGTCTTTGAACACAGTGGACCAATTTTCTAACCGCTAAGGATAAACTTTTTAAGAACTTTCACGATGACATTTTGGCACTCGGGCAATTTAGTAATCTGCCACCAAGTCCTGGCAGCTGAAGTAAGCTCCATTAAAAAATTTGGTCGACTTTGGACATTTAGAACCCAGATATCTACGGTGAGACTTGTGAAAATTGTGAGTTCTCCTTGTACAATTTGTTTCATTTTATTTCTGCTATACTTAATTTTCCATCTCTATAGGTGATCACGATCCTATGCCTGCTCCGGTTTACTAGTGCCGTCCTTGAGTGTTCTGACAATGATTTAGTGTATCATACAGACTAGTTAATGCACTACAGTGCACTACAGGTGCACTTGAATAATAAATGATTTACTTAGACTTAGAAGGACTGTGCGATACTGAAACAAATCGATGAGATTTGAGTATAGCGCTTTTAAAAGTGGGCTGGAATTCCCGTACCAAATTTGGGTTTGTGCACTCACCGGGATAGTGAAGAAAACTAATTGGCAACGAGCCCAAAAAGTAGCACAAAGGAACAGAGAAACAACCTCTTCAAACGGCCGTTGGCACTGAGTATGAATCAGTGTGTATACTCCCTGACAGTTTCTAATAAAGAAATAATTCTGAGTGGACCGTTCCTCGTCAACCCCATGTAAGCCATTGTTGCCAAGACCCCCTGTATCAAATGAACCAAAGATACAATACTCAAGAGTCACCGATTTATCCCGACCCAAAAATGTCTTAAAAAGACTTTCTTAGGTAATAGCAGCCTACTTCGGTTTATATTTGAGTGTTCCTTTTGAAACTTTACCATTTCGGTTTTATGCTATTTTGTGTTGTAGCCAACCCAGCATTTTACGAATTTTATGCCTTACTACTGTAAAACTTTTCAAGTAGTCAAGCTATTAACCCACTAATTCTGGCCCCCTTCACTGAACCCTAAATGGGAACAGTCATTTTTCGCCTCACGTTTTTTTATGGAGTTATGTACACATACTCCAGTTATGTGTTTGCTTCTGTACGCACGACTGGAAGCTGTCCAAGGAAACAATAAGTAACAACAAGTAACAATTTTTCCTTTTCCTTTTATGAGACGACAAAGTACGGTATTTCTGGAAAGGGCTGCCAATCATAGGTTACCAGATGGCGAAGTGATCGACGGTGGCAGAAACCGAAATCGGGACGTCAAGGTATAGAGTCCAGATGATGACCCTTTGATCATCGGGGCATTTACTCACTGACCATTCAGAGAATAGATGTTGCGTGTTTTGGTTTTCAATCGTTAGACAAGTAGCAAAACCTGACTGGGACTGGTACGGCTGAATCCAAAGTGGTAATAATAATGATAATAGTAACTTCTTACCTCGGTTTTGTAATAGGGTATCTTCCATAAACTCTTCAATATTTCTTCTTGAATTTTTCACCAGCTGAACAATCGTAGTCAGTTTACAGGTCATTGTGATGGACGACGTTGAAATAAAGTTTGTGTGAATGTTTGATTTTCCTAAAAAAATGGGAAACTTCATTCAACTCACCTGAAAATGTGTAAACGAGGGAATGTTACATAGAATTGATACCAGCCATCGGTTTTAGGCTTACTGGTCCACGTGATCACACAAATCATGACGTTCATTTTCTGGATTATTTTACTTTTCATACAAATAATTTAAAAATCAGATTTGTTGTGAGATATGATTCAACGAGAACTCACAAAAGTAATTTCAACTGTAATCAGTGCACTAGACTACAAACTCTACCAAGAAGACATTGTTACGCCACCGAATGTGGCGCGATATTTGATTGGTCTAGAGACTTTTCATGTACGCCTACACTATTCGTATTGAACAACTGTCTACTGTGAACAATCCCAGTAGCTAAAAATTAAATTCAAAAGCTCAGGGGGTAATAAATTTTTTTTATAGTGTTTTATCCGGATAATTATAATTCACAGAAACCAGAGCTGAATGTCACCGACCTGAAATTCCGAAGCGTTTAATATTACGCTAGCCGACTGGTCTTCAATGCCGAGTGATTTGCCATGCAATACCAAAGCTCAGCTTACCACTTAAAACCATGGAAGCTCGACACAAACGTTTCACCTGGCTTGCAGGAAATCACTGAGGTGTATATGCATCGAGCCCCCACTGAAACCTGAACCAGGGATGAACGGTTGTGAGCCAAACACCTAACTGCCAAGTTTTCCGGACAGTTTCCTAAGGGATTTTTCAACTACCTAATATGGCGGCTTCCTTTCACTAGCTTTTTAAGGGCAATAATACGTTGAACCTGATGAACTAGAAGATTCACCTGTTCAGTTAGTACTGATTTGGTTCGAGTAAACACACTCTTCTATCTAGCTTCAAGTAACCTGAAGTTGTAAGCTCCTGTTCAAGGTGGGACATTTTGGTGTGGACTTTCCATTCTTCTTCGGGTCTTTCTATTTCGTTTCTGTCAGCTTGCCAAACCAGATGTAATTCTTGATTTTAAAATATTACTGAGGTCGGTTTTTTCGACACTTCTCATCAGGCCAATACAATACACAGCACGAAGTCAAAGGAAGGCCATAGGTGGTGCGAATGGTTCACAGTCGTCCCGTACACCATTAATTCAAAGGACATTAGAATTACCACTCCAAACGGTGCAATCAGGAACATTTTATATACAGCTTAGCCAAATTGTGACAACCAATCTTTGAGCGAATCGCATGACCACTGGCCAAAAATATGATCACGTACTTGATCCAGCTGATATAATCTTATACTGACAACGCCTTCCGCACCTGAACCTTATGATTTATTTACGTTAAACTGCTTTCTCGTCGTCACTGTCTCCTTGGGTGCAAAAATATACAGGTAGAAAATAATACCACAGGTGAAGATTGCACAATCTATTTATGGAATTATCCAGCTACCACTGAATTGAGGTCATTTTTGAACTGACCAGTGTATTTAGTTCAAGTCTGCATTGGGTCCACAGACTACAATACCTAGTTCAACTTCACTCCCCAAGACCGAGTCGGTTGGACATAAACACTTTTCTGTCAGTATGGGATGACTGTTCATCAATCGAACGAGATCGCTTCCAAACACTGTTAACTCTTGGAATGTTGTGGTGTTTGGAATATGTTGCTGTTTCCGTCGGCCCACTGATCTACTGCTGACCGATAATGCCTTTCAAAAGTCACTTCCTCGGGAAGGGCAACCGGTATATTGTTTCAGCGTGTAACAAGTAAATCTCAATCATCGCCGATTCTTCGGTGATTTATAAAGCCTCTTGCACCAACCAGATTGCTCGCTTTATAATATGCCGAACAAAAGTCTCTTTTTGACCAATCAGGAAAAGCCCCCGATTTGGTAAAACGAAAGCTTATCCGACGCAGTGCCTATCTGTCGATAACACAATTGTATTTGGCGTTTCTTCTAGTTCGCATAATCTCTTTATCTAACTAACTTTAGACACAATGAAATGAAACTATTTATTCTCTTTGTCCATTTTCTTAGAAAGGATGTCTCGCAGATTCATCTGAATGTACGCTAAGTACTGGCTTCGCCTGCCATGATTTTCATGTCTCAGGCCGATGGTTTCGTTAGATTCCTGGTCACTGGGCTGATCCACGTATGTTACCACAATAGTCGAACTAGCACTATCAATGTGTACCTAAGGATCTCTGGGTTGATTGAGTTTGCTTATTCAAAATACCTAATCGGAACGAAGTTAACTAAATAGAAGTGAATACCAATGTTTACCTTGGTAATTTGAATACTGGCCGATACCGAGAGGGCATGTTTGCTTGTTCCAACGATAACTGATCTCCACCACTTTTAAAACAAATCGCGACAGATCCGCCTATAAATGGTTGGATCCTAGCTTCTTTAACTTAATTGGATTCCGATTCCTTTCCGGTTTTAAGAGCCAGTAGACGAAATACGATCTTGCAATAGACAAAAGTGTTCGTATGACCTGTCGACATTTTTTAGGACGCTTGACAGCCGCTGCGAGGACTTGAATGTTGCCCATCCATAGGCTACTCCGGTGATCGGGTAAGTAGATGGTAACTCGAGGCAAGAGATCCCTACTTTTCCTTATTCAAAGGAATACTTTTATTCAAAATAATCTCATTTGTGCCACAAGAGTATGAGATGATGTTCCTGTTAGAAAATTCCACTGAGGAATTAAAAATGGGATTCCCTGATAATTCTTCAATTTGGCTAGTCAGAGTTAACGTTAAAAATGACGACATTGGGGTCGTGATTTAAAACAAACTTGGGTTGTTGTGAATGGAATACATACGGAGCGTACAAGTATAATGACGAGCAGATAGAGGAGCACAGTACACGCATACCTGCTGAGCGGCAATAGCCGTGCATCAGGTCGTGTGCTTCCCAGAAATATTTCCACCCGTCTGTAGATAAAACTTGTTCAGATCCGTCCTACTAGTCCTACTGAGAGGACCTTCCTGCCTTCGGATCAGCTTTATTTATTGATACAAATACGACAGTTTGTGTACGATGAGGGGTGATCATAACCAAATAATAACCCGCACAAGTATCGGTTCACCTGGTATTCTGGGCCAGCTCTTCTGAGTGGTTAGTCTGGTAATAAGCTCAGCTAGTTTATTCGGTTCAGACGACAGCTGGTATTTGATTGCTTTTTCAGTTCGTTTTGTTTGCAGCAATCTCGTGTTCTATTCATGACAGGTGAAGAAGTGCTGGCTGTTCACCAAACCATTGTGTTGTCCACTAGACAAATCAAACCGTTTGTTGAAAATGTTCCAGCCCATTCTTTCCCTCGACTCACCCTTATCTCTCACATGAACTTTAACCTTCATAGTTCCTTGCGGCAGAAACTCAACCTTGTGAACCTTTTACCGTTGTTTCCATTTTTAAAAGCTTGACTTAGTGAGGCTGCGCTATTTAAGTTGCGTACTTTCATTGGTATGAATTCTGAGAGTTTATTTCCGAACAGGTAAAGAAGTAATGTTGTTCGTGATTTCTATGGTTATCGCTGTACAGAGCGGGTGGTAGTAAGTTAGTTTAACAAGTTTTGTGCAAGTGGGATTAATCCGGTTTGAGGATGGTGGTAGTGACGGAGCACATGAGTACAAATCCCAAAAATTTGTTTCATTCTCATTGGGAATCATCAACAGTAGGGGCAGAAAATCCTTACTTTGACTCTACTATGATAGATATCACTCCTTCCCAATTCTGGAGGTGAAAGCTGATTAAATAAACGGGGTCGCATTGAGGATGAAATGAGAGCACTTTCAGTCAACACCCCCAGTAGCAAACCTTCCGAACCACTGTCCTTAAACTTGATTAGCTCCCAATATATTGAAGTGAAATAAATCAATCATAGATATGTCCAGCCTTGGTTCGCCATTAATGTGGGGCATACAGCCCTTAATCTCAGTAACGTATCGCCTGAGCCCACTAATTCGTTTCACGGTCATTCAATTTTCAAGGTCAATTTCTCTGCTGACTCTGTAATATTTAAACTAATTTGTCTACTGACAAACATAACAGTAATAAGTTGCGAATTTCGATTTATCCGAAAGCCTACTGTTGCCTGTTGAATGGTGACCCCGTATGAAGATCCATTCCGTAAATAATAAAAAATTTCCCACTACTCATACTGATCAGGTACAAGTCCATCATGAGAACAGAAAGAAGACATAAGTCGTGAGAAGCAAGCATTTTTTTACGCTTGTCTACCGAGTACGTAAAACATTTTAGTTTATATATCAAGCAGAGAGAAGAAACATCTTTCTGTTCTCATGAATTGGATAAAGGGCACCCATTGCTTTGCATTTTTGAAGCAAGCCCATCAATCAGCGTGTGAGTTATCCAGTGGGAGTGACACAACATGGTGTATCACATAATTTGTCATTTGTAACTCTTTGCGGAGAGTGCGGCACAATCTTATTTTTCATTTGTTTCACCTCTATTTACAGTGTTCGCCAACACCACCCCCCCCCCCTGAAATAATGAGAACACTGTACGTGATTGAAGTGCCGTATGGAAACCAAACTGATTTGTTGTGAGTGGGACAGTGTAATTTCCAAGCGGTCACTCATTAGTTGAGCCACCTCTGGATTGCATATCAGCTTTTATCAGCACTATCTTTTTCGCCATCAGCCCTGTGATGGAATCTGGTGTTAAACAGTCCCATTACTCCTTAAAATTCGTCTTCAACTCCCTTAAAAGGTTTTAATTGTCATCTTTGATTCACTTGCCTTCCAAGCCGATCCCACAAAAGTTGATTAGATTGAGATCGGGCAATGGAGGTGGCCACAGAAGCGTCTTTGTACCGTGATGCGCATGAAACTTGAGTACGACAAGGGAACGACATATAGCCGTGTTGTCGTCCTGAAAAATCGCCTTCGTAGTTGCGCTCAACAGTGACTAGATGTATCGGATCAGGAAGTCTAGGTAGACTTGACCGCTGGCGATACTGTCCCAAAATACCAGCTCTCTCCGACGTTTCCACCAGATGGCTACCTAAACAGAAACTAAACCTGCATTGTGCTGCTTTATTGCTGTCATCATGCCACTTCTATTAGATCCCGAGATTTGTTAACAAGCCCGCCCTATGCGATCATGTTTGAATAATGAAAATGCCGACTCATCAGTCCGAATGCTGGGTTTCCACTGTTGAACTCATCGATCCGGTCTCGAAAGACCAAAATACTCGGTAATCTCGTGGTATGACTTCCTGATTCCCACCTTCCGACTGTAGCCCAGACGACCTTCACCTTTGTGAGCATCACCTAAACTCAAAAGAGCGGATAAATGGGTGGGTTGTCAGACTGTAAAGTACATCTAAGTGCGCCTGACGTTCATAACAAATTTCATGCAACGGTAAACTGTATGACGCGAAAGTACAATTGCCCTGGGCTTGTCCGAAATATCCCGAGCTGACGGCGTGCAGCCTCCGGACCATAGCTTTTTTAAATGGGGGCGGAGGCGTTTTTTGACGAGGCTAATAAATAGGCTGTTTGAAGAACTAAGAGAAATCTTCCCAGCCGCTCCACCTTCTAATGCAATTTCCGAAGTGTTATTATCCAGGCAAATGGACTTTCCGTCTTTTATCTTTGGTTTGTTTCCTTTTGCTATGCAACAACGGTACAATATTTCGGGAAAGAGGTCGTGGCTAATTAGAGACTGTCAATTGGGGAAAAGTAAATGTCCACTGAGTTCGGACTCGAACCCGGTAAAGAAGGGCAAAAATTCCAACAGCATGACTGTTTGACCACCATACTACAACCGAGTATAAAAAATTACTATCCCAAGGATAGTGCTCTGACAATAATCAGTCGGTGTGATTATGTTACCAACTGAAGGCAGCATTTTCAGTGGTGCCAGGGGAAACTTCAGAAAGTGGTTCCGAAGTCCTAAGTCTCTCACGAATTACCTCGTTATCACATTTTTGGATGAAATTTGTTCTATAAATGATTCATAATGAAGCAGTAAGGCTAAAAACGCCATCGAAAGCTATTGAGTAACTGTACAACTGTTTCGTTTAACTTTTTATTGAGCAGTACTGTTATCTCCGGGAATAGCATTGATAGTGTGCAACAAAAAAAGAGTCGCGCACTTACTGCTTCGTCCGAAAACAAGGATTTGTGTGAGAAGTGGAATACTGGATAAAGGATTGAACCTCAAAGTGTACTTAACGAACTGTAAATGAACTTATGATCCATAAGGCAGTTCACAGCTGGCTCCCA
Organism: Fasciola hepatica; assembly: GCA_948099385.1. NCBI lineage: Eukaryota > Metazoa > Platyhelminthes > Trematoda > Plagiorchiida > Fasciolidae > Fasciola > Fasciola hepatica. The sequence goes on along the minus strand of CANUEZ040000007.1, from coordinate 119,874 downwards.
ACAATTTGGTTTGTGCATCGGAAGAGTGAGTGAAAGCCCCTCTCCGAAGAGTCTACAGTGTCTATTAACACATGACAGCTTCTAGAATGGTGGTCAACCAGATCCTGCCGGAGGGGGTTCAGTGATGCTCTGTATCGATCCGATGCCCCGTTTGTTCTGACACACAAGAAGAGGAATATGAAGTAGAGGAAAAGGCGGCGGACAAGGCGGACTTGTGTTGTGAAGTAAACGGCACAGCTCGATATGTAGCCGAATGCAGTGGTGTCGTTATTGGGTTCCGGAGCCATTCCATTTTCGTCGGGTTTTCCGAATTCCACAGACTCTCAATCGGTTAGGGAGTCTGGTGTTGGGGTGCGCAGAAACACCTGATTCGAATCGAATTCAAGTATTTCGAGCGAGGGAAAAACATACATGAACCAGACGAAATGCCACGCATGTCCGGTGAATCTCCGTAATATGAACCGTCATCGGAATGGTGTCTATCAGCATCCTCATATTCTTTTTCCAAGACCTCCATTTTCCCTTGATCCGGCATCCGGGGCTTCATCATCCTCCAGCCTTAGAACACGTAGAACTTTCTGAGCCAGTGCCACGAACTACCCTTGAGACTGATTAGTTCGACTGGATTGAATGCATTAATAACTAATGCAATAACCGCGAAACCCGTCGAGAACCTCTGAGAATGATTGTTCATTCATTTATAGATACTGCTCACATCCGTTTTATAGCTCATTTGCAATTGGCACGAATGCATATCCACGGAGCCACTCCCTGATTGGTAACCATGATTGTAAGCCACATATGCGGAGACACTACGCTACCATTTACTTCGCGTTCATACGACATAATATGTGTTGCATTCCGGAATCAGTAGTAAAGCAGAACACGGAATGCACGAATCCGTTTACTAACGCACGCTGAAGCAAGTACGAAAAACTGAGCAAGTGCAAGACGTAAAAGCAATGGGCTCAGCCAAACAAGCTGTCCGGTGCGGAGAGAAATGTGATTGAATGAATGGTGCCGTCAGATGCCAGGTGCGTACGTGTGGCGTACGTGGCACCGAATAAGCACGAGTCAGTAAGATGAGTGCGCGTGAGATTGCCAGATTGCATGTGACTACTTGAACTGACACAACAATACGTAAGTCCCTTTTGAGAAGATGCTTGTCATAGGAGTCGGTTGCCGTGCGGGCGACAGGGCGTTACCGTTCAGAAAACCAGTGACAAAAGGGTGTTGTATGGTGTGGTGTCGACTAGAAACAGGCTACTGAGAGTCAGCCTAGTGATTGTACGGTGTGTTCATGCGTGGCTCACAATCATGCACTTGTGATTCGAGTCCCATCATTTGTGACTCGGTGAATGTACACGGCACCGCTGATGATTACTATCAGCTGTACAACTATGCCTCCATGATTTTAGTGCTGAGCTGAGTGTTGATATTACATGATGAATCATTTCATATACCATTATCGTCATCTGATTTAGCCCGTTTGGGCCAAGTCACACTTGCATGGATGACCTTATTGTGCAACGCGTGATGATTAGCTAACTTACTTGCAAACAGTGTCATTTGGTGTCCAGTTCTTCGTTGCCCCGGCAAGGAAGTGAGATAGCTGTCATGTGCTTATCCTTTTGATTACCTGTTATTCTGCCTCTGTTTCCTAACCAACTGTTCATTATTCATATATACTTTGTCATCGTTCCATCTGAGACCAGGGAGGCACTGGCATCAAGTGGTTCGTGAACCATGCAACAGTTCCGTCCACGGACACACATACATCTTCTCCCCAACACTCGGTATCTTGGTAAGATTAACACGATTATTCCTCCTCTTGGGATGGAAGTGAATGCTGTGTTTCAGAATGGAAAATCGGATGACACATGGCCTCATCACAAATTTATTTCAGATATGCGAGGAATCCCACAAAACATATTGAGAACTAGGTGGAACTAGGTACATTGGCCGCATGACCGGGAGCTTATCCGAACGTGTTCGTGAACATCACCCGGTTTAGTTGAACACAGGAGCGAATGGGGCAGTTTCGAGCTTTACGTCCACACCTTATAGAGTCAAACCATTCAGTAGAGGTGATAAGAGCTGTTCGCACCATTTACGAAGTCTGGGGCAAGCAATCAGGATTTGTCAAGTGACGCATCTTAGCCACAGCCGAAGCAGTGCGTATTCGACTCTTTGGTCCTTCCCTTGTGTGCTCAGAAACAATTGGCACAAGCACTTAAACTCCCATGGCCCACTTCTTGTTCTCAAACATGTTTGCCTCCACTCGAAAGTTCTTCTGTTTGTTCAATTTCACACGCACACACGCATGTGCATAGACGAGTTTGGATCTCCATTCCCCTTTTTTGTTTTGAGTCATGTTTAATGTTATGTACTGCCATGAGCACGACTAACTGAAAGCGAGCTTGTTCACCACGCTGTTTTGTTCATAAAATTTATTTGTTTGAATTGTATAGCTTTACGCTGCCAAGATCATGGATCACCAAGAAAAGAGGCTGACAAGCTGATCACTGGTCAGTTATAGACTCCATTTTAACGGTGGTCTCGCAAATAAATCAATTTCGGTATTCGCCCCTGAAGTTCACAAAAGTTTTCGGTCAAAAATGACTAGACTGAGGCTCTCGAGTGGCATTTTAAAACCTGACAAGATGTGGCCCCGTTGGAAAAGAAAAAGCACACGGACATGCATAATGGAAGTTACTCACAAAGCAACAGGCTTGTTAGAAATAAAAATAAGGTACCGGATACGCCAACAGCAAAACCGGCCGTGTGCTTCCAAGAATCTTTGTGTATCCATTCGCAGATACTACTTTAATCAAAAAAGACTGCTCGAATGTTAAATTCACCACATAGGGGGGGGGGGGGGGGGGGGTGTGCAGTACCATTGCTTTATTGTAGTTGTACTCCTGAAGGCGTGCCGGGTAAGCAGTTCATTGATTAGAAACCACGCATTCGGACAATAACAACATTTGAATACAAAACTGCTCATTTACACCAATGATATACAATCCGCTTTAAGTCAATCCTTGTTCAGTCGAGGAATGCCATCTCGTTGTCTGTGTATCTTACTTCAGTTCATTGCGTCTACTCTGAGTTGCCTCATCATGTTCCTTGTCGCTCTATCATCCATAAATTTTTCCCAGCAATGAATTACTTATTCGATAAGTGGCACGTATAACACCTACCAACAGTGCTGTTATTCACAGTGGTGTGTATACTCGAAGACAGTAGTAATAGCAGTAGTAGTAATGGTAGTAGTAGTAGTGATAGAGGCAGCAGTGGTAGTTGGTAGTAGAGTGGTGGAGTGGGCATACTACTTACTGAATAAGCAAGTAGTCGATTTCTGAAAACGCAACTATGGACAGTTGTGGATTAACAACGAGCACGGCTATCAGAGAAACGACGCAGTAAGGTAAAAGAAGTTAAGCAAACCATACAGTTGTATCCTGCTACTAGAAAACAACTGCCTTCAAGTGGACTGAATCAATGGAATGCAAACGAGCATTGTTGTTCCTTCTGATTAGTTTTGATGACTTCTAAACGAGTAGTTACCCCGTCCCACTTCCCAGGCACGTATAGTGGATTTTAACGGAAGTAGTAAAGTAACATCGGTATCAATAGTGGCATAAGAGGTATAGCTGGAGTAATGGTATAGTAGTAGTATTTGCATGTGATACTTCTCACCGTACCGTGAGATGAAGCTCCCCGTCCGACCATGAACGAGAATGACATCATCACCGATAAGAGCGGACTGGCGTCTGTTATTATTACTTTAAACCAAGTAAAAATGCTCTTAAAATCTTCGGATTTGTAGGTTTTCCAAGACTGTGAGTTGGATCCTGATTACCACCCACAGGAGCAATCAGTGCAACATCCTTATTTAGACTACGTAGCAGTCCAAAAAGGTCACATTGTAAAGAAGAAAGTAAGACAGGCGAGGGAGATCCGCATTTGAGCAGCCAGACAAGTAAAGTCGGTAAAAAGTGTACCAACGTCTATATAGTCGTTCTTCGAGACTGCGGAGTAGCAACATCGGTCCTGTGGCTGCCTGAGCAATTTGGCTCCGTTCTGATCCGGTGCCTGCTGTCATTAGTTCGATTCTTCTGCGCACCAATGTCGTTCGTTTTAGTCCAACTGTTCCGATTGACGGCTCAATCAGTAGCCCCTCACATGGGCTATCCAGCTGCTTGCCTAAGATCCCGTTGAGTCCCATCTATTAGTATGTGTGCTTCTTTTTGTCTGCTTTTGGATGCTTCCGATGTACGGACCATCTTTTCTTTGGCCTGCGGCTCTCAGTTGGCAGGTCCGATTTGTTTGATACTCTCATAATTCTATTGCTACAATATTCCCCGTTACAATAGGTACACTCCCCTTCACTATGACTATCATATCTAAAGTACAAGAAACATATTATGACTCGCTCCTGACCTGAAAAAGTTCACGAATTATCGGGCCTTCTTTCATTGCGCACCTCCTCACACAGTGTTTCACGTACTGTATTGTATCGCTTTGTGGTGTGGCGTAAGCTTCTAAGAATGAATCTGACTCATGTTTTACTTAATGTTAGGTCAAACTAATTTCAAGCTGAGGGAGGAAAAACTGCTTCAGCAAGAAAATTCACCGGTTTCCATTTGCCGTCAACTTTGCTTTTCCACGCAGAGAGCTCTTTTATATTTTACTTCATGCAAGCGTAATTCTGCTTACCGTAAACTTCCCGAGAACTCGTTCTTACCTATGGTCCCGTCCAAATTGCATGTGGCCCCACTATTTAAAGGACTCATTTGATATCGTAACCCTTTACAGTCTTATGATAAATTCCCCTATAATGTGGACGAAACAATATTTATCCTTTCTTCCCAAAAAATCATCAATGATGCCCATGAGTTGCGGTTATAGCTAAAAAAGCACTTCCCTAGCAATTTTCACCTAATACGTAGGAGGTATGACTCATCCATGTACAGTCTGTCAAAAAATTCTGGATCACCTCAATTCGGTCGAAATCCTGACATACAGTGGAATTCCAGCTTATATAATTGATATCACTCTCTGTCTCTCCCTCCCTGAAAACTATGGTGTCTATTGTTTATTTTTGACCACTGAGAGTAATATCCGTTGTATAGACTGGAACATGACGGCATGTCAAGATTTCGACCCAACTAAGGTGATTCCGAATTTTTTAGGCAGACGGTACCGTAAGCATCCAACTTCCGTTCGAGGATCAATCTTCCAACGAGATTGCTGATGTGTTTACGGAGGCAGACATTTTTGTGCTCGATCAGAAACCGACTACTCGATCGAATTATTCGATTTGCTGTGTTGAAAATTACTTACTTTTTTTCAAAAATGTGCGCTCAATTCTGTCTATCTCAACCAGAATCAAAAATGAGTTCCCCGTTCCTAAGTATAGTAATATTAAAGCATCTAGACGACCAAATGCAAATAAATTATCCACAAAATAAAACGGCCTGAAGTGATCGGGATCTGCAGTCGTCCAATTCCACTCCCGTGGCTCACAAATGCGGTGTGATCACAGGGCATGATTTATTTGCACCCCTGGTCATCAAAAACAAACCCAGTGGGCGAATGGTTATCCGGGAAGCTACATCGGATATCAAAGAAAAACGGAGAGTCTACAAATGCTGGAAAAAAAGAAAATCATTTTACTTTCTACTCGTAAAGAAGATGAAATTCTTAAACAGGTACTTCAAAGTTCAAGCATCGCTACAAACCGAGCATTACTGAGGTTCTACTGTTCAGTGAAAGTGACCCGTTAATAATTTTATATGATCAATGTAAGTAAGAAAATCAAGCAGAAATTCTCATGTAATTTCACTCTCATTGTGAAGCTAAGAAAAACATGATTGGATATGACCACACAACGAAGTGTCGTGAAGTGAATCTTTCTGCCGTGAACCCGGGTAGATGGAGTGTAGAAAAAGCGATATTAGAATGGTTATGGGTCAAGTACTACAGGCAAATAAGTGAATGGTCTCCTTGAAGTCCAAATACAGAGCTAACCGATAAAACACCTGGAGCCGGACTAGGGCAGTACTTTATGTTGCACGATACCACGGGATGTAGTGGATTAGTCATTTCTAAAACGCAATTTATTCCCAACGAATAGCCCATTCAAAAACCCAACTTCTTCTGGCTCCGGTGAAAGTTTAAATAAGATTCACTTACTCGTAAATACTAAACACGCATCACCGATCCCTTACCCCTGAATGCGCAATGCTAACATCCTGAGACATTGGGCGTAACGGAGAACCGGTGTGAGAACTGGCGCCACAACTCACACATTCTGATAAAGAGAATCTCCGGATCGGTCGTAACCATATATTTTGCTCACAGGAAACGCGCATGAAGTGGTCGGAAAAAGCAGATCAAAGCGGGACTGACTGGAAAAACGAAACAAATTTACCGTGATTATCGATGGTTGAATGGAGTTCCCGAATAGCTGGATGAGGTGCAAAATGAGGGTCGTCCCCGGTATGCGGGACAATGCGAAAATTTGGTTCAGACTGAACCAACAAACTTGAAACTTTGGGAAAATTTTGGGTACGGGTACAAGCAAACACATGGACACATTCAGGCGTGAATTCAGATACGGTCTTTTATAATACAGAATTGCAAATTATTTATTATTCCTTCGGTCAGTTTCGGTCAAATGAATCACTCATCATTGAAGAAAGTATGCCAGGAAGTCTGATTCTCTTCTTGGTGTTTGATCATGCAGTCAGATGAGTCACCCATTAAACTCTGTCTCGAATAATGGATACTACAGTTTGCCCGTTTACACTCTACTGCGGATGAGCAACAGATGCCAGCATGATAAAGGTAAGTAAAGCTACTGGTAGTGCACAGACAATTTTGGGTTCAAACCCCTGGACCACAAACACTACCACGGCTACCACAGTAGTTGCCAGTCAAATTCCTCTTTCGACAGCGTCTAATCACCCTGGTTTTGCTTTGCTACCATGTGGTAAACAACGGGAAGTGAAACACTAAGATGAACAAACACACATACGGTCCCAGTAGCTCAAACGTGGTTATTTACCGGACGATAAACGAGCGCTATCCATCACCGAAGTTGATGGGCAAAGGTGGAATTCGAGCCTTTCCCGTCTGACGTGATAACCACTAAGAATATTCAAGTCAGTGATAACCCTCGACTTATCTTCTACTTTTCTCGTAAATACGGTCCTACTTTACAACATCAACAGGTGCGGAACGGTCCATATAGCACTTGCCTTACCTTTAACCAGGAATTCAAAGAGAAAAGGCCATCTAGCCAAAGATTTTGTTCTCCGCAGGAAATGGAGATGGTCATACTGTAATGAGCCGGCTGTTGATAACCACGTTAGTGTTCGATTAATGCAAGTGCGGGTTCCCGATGATACACGTCCTAAACTATCAGCCCATTGAGATCTTTCCGATTTTGTATTTTACGGATCGAATATGAGCAACCCTTTGCGGAAGATCACTGGGCCCGGCATACTACAGTTTGGTGACCCTGTCAACGGGACCGAACAGAATGGGAGGTCGTGGTAACTCAGTGATTTGGATGCACCGTGTGACTGATAGTGGTCTTATGAAGTGGTCTATCAAATAAGATGTCCCGGTGAACCGAACAATCCTAGTCTGTGTGCTATAAGTGAGTAAATAACGCAGCGGACAGTGTGCTTGCTGTATTGATGTGTATAACCTCTGGAATAACCCCGACCAGTGATTCCTCTATAATCCAATCCCAAAGGACAAGTGACCACGAATAAAGTGTGGAAAATGTATTCATTTGTAACCAAAAATAAATACCCTATATAGGATGAGGCAAGGAATGCATGGACACATACGGCGTCGTTACTGATTATCAAGCGTGCGGCGTAGACGTGATTGGTTAAGTCGAATCACAGTATGTCAGAAGCCTGATTGTTTGGCTGGTTAGTGCCAAAGGTGGGCTGTAGATTGTCCGTCAGAGGTCGATGTGAACAGTGACGTGTGATAGACTGATTGGTTCATGGACACACGCATCACGACTGCACTGTTATGTCGAACACGCGGACCTTGTCATTGGTTAGTGTTCACAAAGCACCCTGTCCGTGAATTGAAAGAATGCGGACTGCAGCCTTGCGTACGACGTGTTATCATGGAGACTTCCGACTCCTCGACAGCGCTTTCGTTGGAAGTGGCAGCACTGCAGTGAGCAGGCTGTTGGTAGCCATACTGGTGTTCAATTACCGTAAGGGTAACATCCCATGACACACTAACTGAGGAGGTGGCCTTTTTTCTATTTTTATGTTTTTTAGATGGAACACGAGCAACCTTCCACTGGGGATTACTGGTTCTTGCTTACTGCAATACGTCATCCGAAGGATTAAGTGAATAAACAATTTAGAAGACAAACGCTACCAGAGGAATTCCTTTGATATACTATTATTGGTAGTGCACGTATTAAATTCAGCAATGAAAACCACTATGATATGAAATAAATGATTAATTTAAGCAGTTTTATGTGGCTCGAAGTCGTGTGTTTGTGTGTGTGTGTGTGTGTGTGTGTGTGTGTGTGTGTGTGTGTGTGTGATTGGCTAAAGCCACGGTAGGTTATTGCATCCAAATGTTTCAGGATGATTGGTGTTTGAACTTTGAAGAACTTGACTCTAAATGAGAGGTGAGTGGCACAAATAAAATGAGTTTACAGAACATCATAAATGATTTTGTGACAGTAACTGTGATGCTTAGTAGTCAATAGATATAACAAGGATTTTGTGAAGGGGAGAAAATTCAAATAGAGGGACGGTGGGAATTAAATCACCCGGAGCCAAGTGCACTGAAAATCTGGAGAGGAAAAATCATTTGTAATGGTATTGTACCACTTGTTTTATCGTATTGTGTTTTGTTATGTTTTACTCATTGTTTTCATTGCTTTGTATTTCACACTGCATTGTTTTTTTTTGATGTGCTCTCTCTGCTAGTCAAAAAGCCTACTTTTCAATCATAAACGATAGGTGGATAACGGTTAATTTAGAATGACGAAAGGGTGAAATAGCAGGGTGTTTGTAGAGGATGACTTACTGGGACCCATCCAGTCAAGGAGGTTCATACACAGCCGCCCTTTGGCTTTCGTCCTTTCAACCAAAGAATGAACCCTTTGTGAAAGTGATAAATTACAGAAAAGATTTATACAAAAGAGCCTTTTAAATTGGGTTCATGATGAAGACAAATGCCTCGCAATCTGGTATGGTCGTGGTCTGTGAGAATCATGTTCATAATCGTGCCATCGGCATCAGTGAGTGTGTAACTAACGTCAAGCAGTTGTTGAGATACGTCGGTTTTAATGATTCTTTCATTAAGTGATCACAAATACTGCTTAGAAACTGTAAAGTCATCAGCTGCAACCAAGAAGTAAATTTGAATCAGCCGAGGGCAATCAAGTTGAGAGCCGCCCGCGATTCAAGCGTTCAAATCCTTGAAAATGCCAGTAAATCACAAGGTCAGGGCTCATGGATCACAATCGAAATCACTCCACTCAGCACCCACGCAGGGCTGATGTCCAAATAATACGTGTAGCGCAATCATCTGTGGGGAATAACAAAAATGAGACTGAACGGAAAGAATCAATCCAATCTTAAGTCAGAGAGTCTTGATCCGACAGTTCATATAACCTGGTTATAATACTACCCAAAGGATGCGAAAAAACTTGTCTAGTTACGACCATTTCATTATAGGGAATGGTAATTGATTAATCATGAAAATCGGGTAGGAATACAAAGACTCAGCAAACCTGAAAGAACGGTTTCGGGGTATCAGGTTTTATGATTAGCAGGTGATGGTCGAGACGGGTAGAAACGACGCGGCGGTTAGACCACGAAATGGCGTTGGTGTATGATGAAGCTAGCATCAGTTGGTGCTTCCGGCCTCCTTGGTTGGGGCGGAACGGACGAGAAGTGTCGTTGGTCAGAGTAGTTGAGGGACTTGGTCCAGAATGAAAGTCAGCCTTGCGAATGCTGTGCGGTCTGCCTGTCAACCTCTCGTGTCCCGCAAATTCAAAAATGTCCTTCAGACAAACAAAATGGTAAAAAGAAACATCAAAAGTGTTAGGGGAAAAAGAAAAAGTCACAGCAAGTCATTTTTGCTAACTGTTTCTTTCCTTGTATCCTGCTTCCCCGCTGCCATTTTTTAACTGTCGTTCCAGAGTTAGTACCATGATTGATTTTAAGCCGATGTAATATATATATATATATATATATATATATATATATATATATATATATATATATATATATATATATAATGTCCAGTGGTATTAAAACTGCGCTCATACTGCCCTATTCCCTCCGGTTACTTCATCGCTCTGTGCGTCATACCACTTAAGTTCACCAACTTAAGGATAAGTAAGCAGTTGTTTTTCAGTTCTCTGGGCGTACGAAAATAACTTAGGAATACAAGTTCACATCACTGGTATGGGAAGAAGACTGATATAATAAACGAATATGTATGAAATACAGCAGTATTCTTCGGAGGAACCCCCCCCCCCCCTCCCGTGTATGTCTCAGATAGTCCGTCAAGGAAGGTGTGAGAGCTTGTGGGTGATAGCGCGTATGACTGTGACCAAGTACGCGGGTTAGGAAGGTGAACGGGTAATTCGCAAAATATACATGGAAACATATTTGAACAACATTTCTAAGCAATATCTATTGTTTGACCTGTAGTTGGGAATTTATTTCTCCTGTGGCGAAAATCAAGAAGGCGGATGTGAAAAAAGGGATCAAAACAATCTGTGGGGCCTCCTAACTCAGCCGGTAGAGCACAGACGGTACTAAAATGTGGGTGGCGACGGTGTACGGGCTCGAATCCTATCAGTTTAGGAAATTTGGTCCAATTCAAAATTCGTCTAACCAGTGAAAACTCAGTCCACTTTTCATCGATTTCAAGCTTTTAAAAGCACCCTACTTGGCTAACGGTACTAGCCAGAAGATAAAGTTGACCGGAAGAAACTTGTTCTGCACTTCTTTTTCTCAATGTCAGAATGGCTAGCTTTGGAGAGTTTTCCAGAATCAAATAATCTCAACACTTAGACTGTTCAATAAACAATGGATGCTTTGCACAAAAGTGAACATAGCAGTTTATCCTTCTTGATTCCATCATGGATGCGGATAAAACAAATAAGAAGCGACTTGTGCCTACAATTGCGTTCCAGAGGCATTACGAGAGGGGGGCGGGGCGAGTTCCTAGGGGTTGGGCACAATGTGGTGTGGTTGGTTTAGGCAATTTGTCGAACCAAGCCTCGTTCATTTGTGGAGCCTTGTTGTTGACATATCAGTTCACGCCATCGGTGCCGAATTGCCTCTGTCATCTATCATCACGTTTAGTTCAACTCTCACATGAAAGATTGCTTTCGACTGGATTCGCTTTCTTCCTTTGGACTGGCCAGCTATTTACTCGTGTGCGTGTATACTTGTGTATGTATGTATGTATGTGTGTGTGTGTGTGTGTGTGTGTGTGTGTGTGTTAGAGCCATAACAGAGACAAACGAACTATGGAGTTATGCCTTTTCCCTTGATGTCAACACGACTATCTGGCAACAGCATGCCCCGTTCTAGGAAACACCAATTAGACAGACTCCCGCTGAAGCGGTCGAGCAAGCTGAATGGTTCAAATATATCTAACATTTGGAATTCGACTTTCCGCCGAAGCAAATTGGAAAGAAAGGATTTATGTCTCTGAAGTAAGCTACTGATTAATGTATTACCCTCACATTAATATTTACCACCCTAAAAGCATCAACCAATTCTGTGATTTGCACGTAATAATTTTGCTATTGATTTGAAATATTTGCCATTATGTAAACACTTGAAATTTCCCACATCCAATCCAAATGGCAGTATAACGGTCCCCTGTTCTTCGTCAAATTGTTATATAAATGAACAAAAACCATTTGACCAACTTTCGACGGTTCCTCAATTTAGCTGGAAGAACAAGAAGCCTTTGGCATATTACTTTTCTCCCGCATAGTACAAACATGCGACACCGTCGTTTACTCATATTAGTAATACCCAGTCATTCATCGAATATGAAGGTTCTGGGTAGATTTGGGTAGAAATCTTTTTCATTAGTTTACAAAAATATTGGAATATTCGAATAATTGAAAGTGATATATCTCGCGGTTTATGTGATATGACAAAGCTACCGATGAGTGAAACGAAAGGGGCGATTATGACAACATTCAGAGCTATGAAAGCATTGAACCAAACCATCCACAACTTCTCTTGTTTTCCGCTGCAGTCATGTCTTCTAAGAAATGATCTCTGAAACTGATTGTGCCTATCTGATTAATCATTAAAACTGTCTTAGAGATTGTAGAATATTTTGCGAGTTTGTTCACCACAAGCCGCAGATAGATACGATACAATGGCTATTTATCATCTGAAATATTGTTTGCCGTGAGACTTGTGTGCGTGTGTGTGTGTGTGTGTGGATCATGTCACACATAGATCATCGGATACAGTGTGAATCGGCAATCTATTCGTTTGACTATTCATTTATTCACTCGGAAGCAGCAAAAAATTTCCTTTCGCATACACAAGCACTCACAACGAACGATACAAACGTACCCAAGGAAAGCATGTGTGGTCACCTACTCGTCCGTTGGGGGACTGGTTGATTGTTCGTATGCGTGTGTACTGGTCTTTATTCTTTCTTCTTCAGTCATTAAGCTGGCACAATCTTGTGTCGTGGATACGTATAAATCGTTCGATGCCTGAATTGAATCGGACTGTCAACTATCCGTCATTTCGGTCAAACATCTACCTATCTATCTATCCATCCATCCATCCATCCGTCAGTCCGTCCGTCTGTCCGTTCATCCATCAACCCATTCATTCATCCCCGTATATTTTATAAGCTTTAAATCGGTGGACGTGGTACAATACCTCGGTAGTTGGAGATGGTAATACAGATGGTTATTCTGGTCCTGGTGGTTGATGCATAATCTGCCGCATTCTATCTTCCCTACAAATGTGACCGGACCACAGTGAAACTGGGTAGCGAAATAAATAGCTAGCTAGCGAACGATCATTTCTATGAGGAAATAGTTGACAGATAAGTCGTAGATTATCGGCTGGTGTCCGTAACGCCAGTCTAGGTGGGCTGCTGTGTCGGGAAGAGGCCAGCTCGAACCAATTCTGAATGGAACCAAAACAGATGAGGGTGTAAGTGGTCGAAAGGGAAGTATAGGCAGAAGAGCAAGTAAATGAGAACTAACTTTGTCACTTCGTTACACCCGATGGTTACCCACTACCTGTTTGTTTGTATGCACAGCCTGGTCCTGCATAAAAACAGACTTTCGAACTCACCACGCACATCCGCACACAGATACAACTAAACAAGCATGAAAGATTAACTCACTGTCGGTATCTGGTTTGAGCAACAATGAACTAATGGGCACATTTACTGGGACAGAAACGTTTGGCAGTACTAGCACGGGGGGCTGATCTCTTGCTCACTTTCTCATTCACTCAGTCAGTCAGTCATTCGGTTACCCCTTCCTCTGAGTTCTATTCGCATCCTTGTCTGGGGCGAACGTGCTCGCACAGTCAGCGAGCAAATGGGCGGTAGCAAGCGGAGTGGATGCTAGGGAAGGCAGAAGCCGAGTAGCGGAGAAGAAATTGGTTCTATCGATGATCGGATCGAGACACAGAAAGCAATTGCATTCACGACGATGATGGCCGTAGTAGCCGATCGGGTACCGATAGCTGGCCCCAGTCAAATGACAACCGTCCTCAGTCCACTGGTTTCCTTGCTAGCTTGTTTATGCCACTCCTAATCACTACTATCATTATTACCAATATCGTCGTCATCATTCTGATCAACATAAGCTTCACCAAGAACGATTTTTTCCACAAACAGGTGAATCCACCCTATATTTCATGAATAACCGAATAGCGAGCAGATATGCAACTGGGCTGTAAGCAGATTGTCCGTGCGCGAGACTTGGCTGCTTCGATGTTTTCTACACACATACAGGTATCAGTTTGCCGCGTAGATGCTACATTTTGCCAAGAATCATAATAGATTACGTACAAGCTCGACCACTGATTCGGCTGACCGGGTGGTCGAAGTGCATCAATGATGCATCTCTGGGACGTTCAGGATGCACGTATAGAATAATCCAGTCCACTTGTTTCTCTTTTTATCCTTGATCACGACTGGTATTCGTCTGTCATGAAAGACAAGCCGGAAGCTTTTTGTGGCACACACGTGAATCAAACCATCATTCCCCTAAACTGTGGAAAGTAAATGAGTGCGAAAAATCGGGATTAGAGAAGAGACCGAGCAGAAACGGAACAGTGGGATTTGGTTTCTTATTTGCTTATCCCAGTGATAACATAGTGGTTCAAGAAGGTTTACACGAATAGGGTAAAAAGTAACAAATGACAGTCTGAACTTCAGCTGATAATCCATCCAAATGAGATATTTCACCTATTGGAGTGGTCAGACCCATCGCCATCTAAATATTAATGGTATTATTGGTGATAATAATAACAATAGCAATAATAATAGTAATGATAGTAATCCGAGTCACAATCGTCATCGCCATCATTATCTTCGAGGCTTTCGATGTAATATTCGGCGGACGAATACAATGTGGTATTCGCCCAGCGTGAGAAATCTCTCTTGTCACCCGGTCTCCAGTTGCAAAGTATTCGCCTATTAGTGAGAACGGAACATGTACGTGAGCAGTCCAGTCCTAGTCAGTGACGAGAAAATTTCAGAGAATGCAATGGTGCCTGCTACTTTTATAGGAATAAGCTATCTATAGCTTAGTTTTTGAATCATATTCTTCTAATCAAATTAAGGTTCTCTTCAGTGACACCATGAATGACCACATGAAATCCGCAAACCACATGTTAGTTGCAGTTTGTGCAGTACCATCTTAGCATTGAAAATCAAAGGAGCCATGTGTTTGCGTCTTACTTGTAAATGATATTCTCCAAATATTGCTTTTTTCCTTTGTTATATGATATGTTACATTATTTCTGGACGCGGGGTGCGACCAATCAAAGGCTATCCAATGGTGAATTGACCCGGGGATGGATAGATCCCTACCCGAGACGTCAAGGTCCCGAGTCCACAATCGTGACCAGCTAATCACGGCCTGGCAGACAGCGATCATCATGATCGCTGCATGATATACGATTGCATTGACCGGTCAGCTCGAAAAGAAAAATTGTGGACACATCACGTGGCTCATATATAGCAGTGAGAAATCTACTTTCCATCGAATCACGTAGATTATACAGGTAATGGCTCATGATTTCCCAAATTGCCTCATTTCAAATGATTCCAGAGGCCCCCCCCCCCAAGGTGAGAGATCTAATCGAAGAAGTTTCTTTAAATGATATCTTCTAATCGGCGTCCCAGGGCTTACCAAGCAGCAGCCACCTTGGTGAAAATGGTTCACACAGAAAACCATAATTCAACCTATCCGGGTTCATTCAGAACAGCACTGAGAGGTCTTCCGTCGTGGGAGTCAGATGCTTTACGGGTGACGAGATGTGTTCAATATCAGTGACTGATGGGTGCCATATCATGCACTGTTGAGCCGAAGCAATCCGTTAAGAGTCAGATCCCATAACCTGGTGGTAACTGGGTTTGAGTTTCGATTGTTGATAAATGAATGTGGGCTGCCGTTACTTCATAACAGGTCAGCTGAAGCAGATGTACCACAATCCTTCCACTATTGTCAGTGACGAGTGCAACTAGGCTACCACATGGTGAATGTTTCATGAAGTGATAACCATTGGACTGAAAACGGATATTTCTGTATTGCTAGTGGGATTTTCATCCCGAGGAAAAGAGATTGTGGGGAGCAGTTCAACGCAAAACTTGCGGCAAATATTGCGTACAAATCGATAAACGCATCGGGCAAGACTTTAAATTCTTTCATTTTGACAATAAAACAACACTAACGACAGCAACAGCTTGTTCGCATTAAGTAGTTATGGCCTTATTGGTGTGCAACGAAAATAAACCTTCGAGTACGTTTATTTACAAGGCATTCATTCAGAGAGGAATTTTAATGACATTGATAGTTGTCTCACAGCAGGTGTGTCGTGTGTGGTTAGAGAAATGTTCAAGAAATTGTATTCTCTCAGGTAAAACTTGCGTTTTTTCCTCTGCACAACTTTTTCGTTTAGACTTAAATTACATAAAATTACGTCAGTTGGTAGTAGTCCAGCTTAGTCCAAACGGCCATCAACCATTTACTGGGTGTCGAGGTTATGGTTTCTGTCTCTCAGAATTAATGTGAAAAAATGGGGGTATGAAAAGCGTATGAAGAAAACTATAAGTAATACTATCAGGCAGATAAAGAAAGTGTGTGAATACAAGAACGCCACCCATCCCGACACTGAGCTATATTCTCCAGTGTATCTAACCACTGAGTTTGGTCGTTTTTTTGGATCACACCCATTTGGGATACGAGCAATAAGGGACAGCACAAGTGAGCAGTCCTTCGGAGTTGAAAACCAGATATATACTCCAAAAATGTCAGTAACAGGTAATAGATATCACTTTTTAACCTACCTTTGTTCCATAACATCGGAATATGTGGATGGACCGCGCAGATCGAATCTAACTTGGATCTTCATCAGATCTTTTCTCCTTTTAGATCAAGGTAAAGTATTTTCAACCGATCAAAGATTAGCCTAGAGTCAGTCGGAGGTTGAAAACCTTTTAATGCACCCAATTTACCTATGGAAAAGCCTAATTTGACCGGCCGTGGTCAAACTGTTATTGTCGTGGACGTCAGATAATAATGAACTGGATTTGATTCCCCTCCACAGCCACTTTCCCACTTGACATACTTCCATCGGCCACGCCTCCTTTCCTGAACTATTGCACATCAATGTGCAATAAACATTAAATTGAATTAAAAAGACTATTAACCATTTATTATAGTACAAGAGAAGACGGTACAGAAACCTTTCTAGAAGATTTTGTGTTGTGCCACAGCTGACGGCAACTTTACTAATGAAACATATCGCGCTCAACTTATTCACGAAAAATACCGTGATACATTGGCTCAGGACTCAATTACTTCTGAAATCTTCTGGCCAAATTCATTCTCAAATGTTCATAACGTTTTATGCTTCTATGGGCAAAAGTGAATCAAAGCATTAGGTTAACCTTTTCGAGCGAGAATTGAAAATTGTTAGTGAATAGTGTGTAATATGGACAAACAAAAAAACACTTCGTCACATACTGGATAGGCAAGATTGCACTGAGCACCGTAACCCGCGGGTAGATTATCAGAAATTGTGTGAAATAGTAAGGAGGGGACGGCTAACGTGACAAACAAAAAATGTGACAAGAATGTCTGCGTTTCTTATTTATTTCAGTAGCTTATTATCCTTGTGCAGTGTAGCTTGTTGGTTCTCGTTTCATGGAGCTAGTTCCGTAAAACTGTAGTTTGCAAGGACAAGCAATCTTCCGCCCTGGAGGGGGATTGCTTGTGTTCGGTCTGAAACAACAAAACACACGGAAAACTCAATCGGCTTAAAGCTCAGTAAGTGTCCCATCAGCTACCAGCAGCCGGCTCACTACACAACACTTCGGTGACAGTTCTGACCTCTTTTGTAGTCGTTTTTTTTTTGGGCAAAACTGTCGCTTTATTACCGGACATTTCACCAATAGAAAAACTGGTATAGGGTAAACAAAATGACTTTTGGATTGATTCTGGGGCTGTTTTTTGCTCGACGTTGTGCGCTACGACAAGACTCAACCAATTAGACCTATTTGAAACCAAGTAATTGGACAGTTTTGATACAACCGGAGCATCTCCAGATGGGTCAAAGTATTACCTGTCAGTGATGACATAAATTGTTCGTGTATAAACCAGTGTATTACAAATCGACTTCACAGTACTGTATACTCATAATCCCGATGTTCAGTGTCTTGTGTGCGCGTAGTTCCGGGCACGAGATACTTCAATACAGGACGCATTGTGACTTGACCTACGTACTACACTGCCTTTGAGTCCATTGAATTACCATAGCGTATCTTGGAAATTCATATTGATTTCCTGGTCAGGAATTGACTAGAGTCAAAAAATCGGCGTGACCTTTTACACTAGTTGGTAAAATCCGGCGGAGCTTTTTGGTTTCCATAACAATATGAGCAATTTTCCCGTGGTCGGATAGTTGAATTTCACGTCGATAAGACTGATAACAAATTAGACGAAGGCGTGTAGCGCTACCTAGTTATTTTTGAGACTCAGTTTGACAATGGTGTATGGCCCCCATTGTACAAAATGTTAAAGAATGACATTGAATGGAGTCCTTTTCGGTACTTTGTGACTGAGAACGACCTATTACTTCAGCTTGGTTGGGCGTGACTAGGACCACGGGAGAAACTTCGCAGAAGAAAATAGATTTCAAGGAGCTTTTTGCTGTCAATGACTGACTCACTGTGCATATTAAGGATGGATGCATTCGAATATGAGAAAAATTTACCCCATATCAATAGACTTAACTGGAAGGACAATAGTTACCCTACCAAACCAAGTAACTATGGACTGATGTGCGCTACCTTCCTGTAGAAATATCACTAGCCTTTCCACAGTGAATAAACATTGCATCAATGATTTTCGTGTTTTCAGTAATCACGTCGTCGCGAATAGGTTGCTGTAATTTGTTCATTTCTAAAACTTAATCTAGTTTCACGGTTTTTCTTCTGAAATTAACTAGAATGCAATGAATTAGAATTTGGAATTGGAGTGAATCAATTTTATCGTCTGGGATTCACTCTGCTCTGAGTTACTTGAATTCGAACAAGGGCTTCGCACTCAACGAGCCTAATACTCCACCTGTGATATGTACCTACCTACTTTTAATTTTTACACGACCATATCCCTGCGAGAAAATAGGTCAGCTCCGTGGATATTGCGCTTCGTCACCGCAACCATTTCCAGCGATTGGGTATGGGGTTGGTGCTTCCAGTAGCTTCCAGTAGCGAAGACGGTAGGCCAACTATAGGCCTAAACTCACCAAGTCCTTCTCAACGAGGCTGATCCGCGATTTTAGCTGACCGCCAAACAAACAGCATCTTCCCAGACAGGGTGCAGGACAAAGAGTTTTTTTGAATGATTGCGCGCCCAGTTACTGAAAATATATGGTTTAATCATAGCTATACTCAAGTACAATCATGGTACGGTTGCGAGTTGGAGTATTTGACATTGTTAGTATCAATAGGTGTGTGGAAAATGTTTTCGAAAAGCACGTAACCGGCTTCGTGGTTATTGCTGCTCATTAGATGTGCGTAACTAGTATTCCTTTGTTCAATCGTCCTTATATTTATACAGTCGGTGTGTAGTTAATTCTAATATGAGCATCAAATCGCGATCGTCGTGTCGTCGTTCTCGAGGTTAGGAGCGATCAACTGGCAAAGAAATATCAGCGAATCGAAGATGGGATTACTCGGTGTACTCTTCCTCGAAGAGAATCATCCACTAGCAAATGCTGATGCACAAATCAAATTGCGGTGAACAAATAAAATTTTCCACCTAACATTCGAGCCTGTGAGCCAACGAGTGCACGCTATGCCCTCAGAACCGTTGTGAGTTTGGCAGGCGTACCGTCATTTTCTAGTATGTCCATAGAGACTCGCAATTAGCCGAGTCAAGAGCAGCGCGGAATGGATGAAATAGTTTATTTTTGGTTGATGGGACTTATAGCAGTGTTCCAGTACTTGGCGCAATGTGAAGGGCAGCTACGGTAGAAGCTTCGTGGTTCTGTTGAGTGGAATAGTCTCTTGCGTCTGAGAAGTGATTAGTTAGTAGTAAGTGGAGAATCTTCGGCGACATTATTTAGGCTTATTCCTCGATAGTTTTCACCCACCTCACCCCTATTTAATCTTTCCTGAGAACAGACAACAGAATAGATGTACTCTGACCACTCGAAATTATATCATTCTCCACGTACAGCGGAATAGAGTGTGAAGCCTGTCAATCAGTGATAGCATTTCCTAGGACGCATTATGGAGGGCGGGGGGTAAATCCATTGTGTGTTAACAACGTTGGCTGGTGAGCCGGTTGAAATGCTCTACCTACCGTTCTGTTTTCCTTCTTTGTTCAGGTATAAAATGGCCTGCTGTATCACACAGAACGGACTCGAACTTAGGGTGCCTTTTCAATAAGGTGTCAATCAGTCGAAATAATTTGCAAAAAAATTCACCGATACCTGATGCGTTCACCATCGCCAATTCTGTCCAGTGTCCCCATGATTGATTCCAACACATCAAAAGTTTTCTCGTTGTAGTCCGTGACTTTCGGTACTTCCCACCAAGCGAGTTTCCTTCGCCTTGGCTGATAGACGTAGACTGATAATGGATATCCCGTTTTTTAGATGTTTTTCAGTTCTCTCTAGCTGTTTCCGGGTTTCTCTCCGGTGGTTTAAGAAGGCAGTCTGCAGTTTTCACAAGACCCGCAACATTTGCTCTCCTGTTCAACATCAGAAAATTAAAATTACATCCACAAAACAGTAATTATACTGAAAGCTCCCTCAAACTCCACAGAAGAACAAGAAGAAGAACGAAGCCTGTGTGGACTGTGGAAAGAAAAAGATGTAGCTTCATTTCTTACTTTTAAAAGGTAACCAGATTTTCCGGTGCATCGTAATTTGACCTATGCTCCAATTGTCGAACCGTTCAATTATGCCTGTTGTACTGATCTAAATGTATTGCTATGACACGTATACCCAGTTGACTTGTTGACAACCAGAATGCAAATCTGTTGGCGCCTATCGAAGCTATACTGGCCAACTCAGAAAAAAACCCGCACTGTGCACAGAATATAATTAGTACAAATTATCTGTCCTATCTGGTATCAGCCACACTACCCCATTTTAAGTACTGGATCACCTATCACACTTTCCCACTGTGCATCCCACGTACCGCGACCCGTATAGACTGACATGTTTCAAACTGACTACCGAGAAAACCAAATGCCATCTTGCTTGCATCTTGAAATACTTGTCTTCTTTCTGAATGTATTAACTGGACAAAGGAGGTCAAATGATTCATATCTCATCTGGCTATCGACTACTCCAATCACTTTTGACAATGAATTGAGATATTTAAATAACGAAGAGACACGAAAGAGAGCCTGAAGTGACACAGAACGACGGTTTACATCTATCCACGAAAAGATAAGGTACACAACATGTCTGCTTTGACCGGTACATACTAACATGTTCAAAAGATACAAGAGTATCGCTCAAATACAGTCCTATCTGAGAAAACCGTTTATAGTGTCGAGACTCCGATGATACACCTCTTTCTCTACGAAATCGAGCTCAACATGTCTTACTGGGTTGACAATAACACAAGATGTTCTTATATACACTAGGATTATTAATTATTTTGCTTGTTGGAAAGGAAAGAAGACGTATCTCGCGAGATACGAGTAGTTCCTTCGCCTTTGTCCATCGTGAAGATAAAGCACCCATTTTTATTCCATGAGCTGAAAGAAATGCTACAATGAAATAGAGTGAATTGAACGGTCCTACTGTACTCTCGGCAGAACAGAGGAAAAGGTTTCTTTCCGGCTGGTGCCGAGCTAAGCGAACGATTTTTTGTCAGATATTTATTTGCTCCGACCAGTGATTGATTCATCACGTTAAGCAACACTTCGCTGAAAGCCAGCAGCCTCAGAGTAGTGGATCGCGCAACAATAATCGAAAATACTTGATCAGATCAACTCTGTGTTCCTTGATCGAGCAGCTCTCTCCCTTACATATATACATACACACACACACACGTACACACGCACGGAGAGAGAGACAGAGAGGGAGGGAGAGAGAGAGAGAGAGAGAGAGAGAGAGAGAGAGAGAGAGAAAGAGAAAGAGAGGGAGAGAGTACGCAACTGATTAGGACCCCAGAGAGCCAGTCAGAACGGATGGCGGGGCTCATCGGCAGGATTTGCGAGGAGGGTCAGTTGTCAGGGTTCGTTGGCAAGTTCGCTAGAAAATGTAGTATGCGAGATGTATTGCTTTTTCGTGTGGGTTACACATGCACAGTCTGAAAGGACAGAAATAAAACTCATCGAGCCCCAGCTCGGTACTTATATAAGCAGACATCAAAGCTGGTGTGAGAGATAGGAATGGCCATCAATATCTGAGCGTTACCGGTGTTTCACAGCCGAGGAACCCGGCTATTTTGCGTTCTTCCACGTGGTCATAGCAAATCGCGTCACTGATTTTGACAGCCATATCAGCACTCGCCCCAATACTTGTTGGGTCAAGCAGTGAACCATTCTCTCCATGTAAATGTCACCGTGACTGTAATGAATTATCGATAGATAACGCGTGAGACATTAGAATCACAAAGTCTATTTGGGAGATAATTGAACCTCGAACCTAACTTCATAGAAGCAACTGCACTGCCGCATACATGGATTGTGTGTCCAATTTACGGCTGCCATTTATTTGATCTAGTAAATGGTTACCTCTAACAGAGAAAAATAACACAAAACTTGGTTCTTTTATAGACTGTGATTGCATCATCGAACAGGTTTCTCACATTTTTATTACATGCTTCCGCATGAGTGCAGTAAAACGAGGCATATCCCTTATAGCCATGAAGGCCCACTGCACTATTGGGGATTACCGGCAAACAAACCTTGAAAAGTGCAGTGGAAAACCACATAAGGTCCCAATAGTTCAGGTGTGGTAACGATCCGGACGGCAGTGACTTACTGAATACCACGGAGTAGTTCTTCAAGCTGGTCTATCGGTGGACCACGAATAAATCCCGAGAGGGTAGTCAACACCACCCAACAACAACGGAAGTATTGCCTACTTAATTACTTAACTCTTCAAATTGTTCTCACAATTGGCTTCATCAATCTGTCCCTCAGCTTTGAATCCGACCTGACACTGAAACACCAATCAAGTATGAACATGTCCTTACCCCCACCCCACCCCCCACCCCTCACCCCCCAACTCCCCCGGGAATAAAATATAACGCTGTGTCTTCCTTTCAGAACCACTCTTTACTGACCAGTCGTTCACCGACTACGCAGCAACTCCTTTCCGATCAGTCAGTTACAAAATTTCGGCAATTCTTTCCAGACTTTATGCTTCCTTTTGAGTCACAACGATTTGACACCGGATGATAAATGATGTAAGGACTTACCCAAATAATGATTCCTGTCTAATCGGATGAAACAGTTGTGCAGTGTGCTACGACATTGGTTGTGCATGATGGACAATGAATCACTGCAAATCCAAACTCATTCGTAACAACTGTGCTTTGGAATTCAAGAGAAAAGAGGGTTTTTAGATTATCATTTTCTCCTCAGACCACTCCACTGCTTGATTTCCTCAGCATCCATCACGAATGAGCATATTGACGAAGTCAACCAAGATGTGTGCACTGGGTAAACTCTCAGCTTCGATCTCGAGGTTGGTTCGCATCATGGTTCGTCAAGAACATGTCAAACAATCGGTGTTGCTCCAGTATACTTGTTGAACTATCGAGTCTGAGGTGAGCCTTTCAAACTTCTTCACTTCACAATGGTTTGGTTCATTACAACACCGAAGTCAATGGAACCTCAGGAAGATGGTCACCAATTCCATCAAAGAAGGCCATAAATCTCTTCCAATGTACTCATGTATGACCACAGAGTATGAAACAGTGAAATTACGACGATTTCAGGACGTTCACGTCTCATCTATTCTGGAAGTTTTCAAAGTGATCCTGGCGAAAGCGAAACAAACAGATTTCTAGGATGAGGTTCATGGAAAAAATATTGGACATTTTCAGTTTAGACAATGTCGTAATACCCGGTAAAAATGCACTCACCGACTGGCCCAGTGAGAATTTAAATGGGAAAGAGCTTTAGCTGTTATCAAGCGAATCATCATCGTGCAATCCGGGTTATTCCTATTCCTATGGATAAATTTCATGATCGTTATATCCGGTAAAACTCATTTTTTTACAATGTTGTCTGCCTTCTTGTCCTGGAAAATAGATTTTTCTGGTAAATTTCAGAAGTACTGTGATTTTTTCACTTTCGTTTTTATCTTTTCACTCACGCGGAAATCTAAAGTGCAATGTGATATTCCTTTTTCCTCGAGAATCAATTTTTACAGATCGAAAGATGATTTATGCCACTATCGAAACAAAGTCTGATAGGTACTTCTTTTTCCGAGGCAAAAAAGTCATTTTATCCCGCTTATGTGAATCCATTTTAAGCTGTAAATCACCGAGCATATCACGTCACATACACACACATGCACACACACACACACACACACACACACACACACACACCGATAACGTCGCACATGAGAACGAAAACTGATATTGTTTGACGAAACAGCAATCGGTTGAAAACCTGTCTTCAGAAAGTTCACATGCAGTAAGCGAAAAGTTGATTGATTACAGACCTTTCCCTCAGCTCTGTTATTGAATATTAAACAATTACTCCTGGCATATCACATGGCGTCTAGTTTTTTTAATGCATTTTGAACTACACCTGGTTCTGCTACATTAATCTACTTTGCCCCAAAATTTCCCCGCGAGCTGGTTTTCAGACTTTCCTGAAATGTTGAGTCTTTTGATCATTCCGTAATTCGAGGCTCTCGAATTACTTTTGCACCGCATCATGCGACTGACAGTATTTCATTGAATTTCTTATTTTAACCACACCGTTTCAAAGCTGAGACTGATTTATTTAAAGACACTTTGGACCCAGTAAACTAGTATACGGAGTGAAAATAGAGCAATCCTGGAAGTGGAATTTTCCCACGGTTCAGAAAATTCTGAGCAAATGATAAATAAGAGCAGCCGCGAAAGAATCCGGCAAAGATGACTCGTTAAACTGTGGATGACAGAACAAATATAACACGGATCGTCTGACTCAAGTGTGGATTTTTCCGCTGCGCTCAAAAATACTCAAATTGCCGATGCGAACTTATAGATTTGCCAGTGCACAGCTGATACAAACCTGTTTTGTTAAGGATAAACCGAATTAGTGCCTATTTATCAAGTCCCAACGGGAATTCCCGTCTGGATTCCCATAAGTCATCAATCACGGGGTCAAGGTTAGTCCTCTCGCCGGGGTTGTTTGGCGGTCAAACTCTATGTCGTAATTCGCCTTCGTCTTTGGTTTTCCAAGTCAACGACCGATCACCCTTACGGCCGTTGACTTCTAAGATGAATACCTCGGTACTGTTATAAGTGGAACAGTGTTTTCAAGATCTTGTATAATTATTTCTAAGTAGGCACTACACTGATATGCGTGTGGTAAACAATTTAAATCGCTAACAGTTTGCATGAGCATTCAGTCTTCTCACAGTTTGCCGATAGATTCCAAAGTAGTCAGGACACTGAACAGTCGTCTAAAGAGATTCAGGAGGTGTGGTGCAGGGAGGATATGAGTACTGCCTTATTCCGTTAATATTCATTCAACCACCCAAATTCACTTCATTACTTTATCCCTTCCTTGACGGAACTGTAACAAAACCCATTTAAAAAGTGATCTTCAAATTCTACGAGTTACAGGTCCCTCAAGTCCACCAGGTCCGGGCGGTCTACTCTGCTCGAACAGAAGTCACAGCATTCTTGATGGAAAAATCCTCACATACGTGTTCCATTCCGCATTACTCGAAAGTTGCAACCATCGATCCAATACCCAAGCAAACGACATTCACGATTCTCTCTAAAAGAGTGCATCTTATTGTATGTATTTTAACAATGGCTGAAACCCACTGAGTGTGCTCTACTCAGTCCACTCATAATGCACCCGAAGTTTCCATCTGACAATTTTCATTCTGAAATGATCCAAATGGTAAAAGTTATTGACGTGAGCGAGTCTCGAACCCACGGGTAGTTCTCACCTTCACTCGAAAGCTCTACCAGCAGAGCTAACCAGCCATGACTAGGGGGTTCTGACTTTTCGTACACGGATCACACAGTATACCCGTCCAAATTACAATAGCACATGGCATCTGCCACGGCGAACTAACTTGTAACTTAAATGCCTATATAAGGATTTCCTTTGTACTGACTAGCGTCCACCAGTTCAGTGCTCTGAGCATGTGCTACTATGCTATTGACGTCCGCGATTTTTGACATTTGGATCATTCTAAAAATTTGTCGAGTCTGCCAAACACCAATACACGATTTCCATTTTGCATATGAATTTCATAGGAGTGCACTTGAAGCGATATCCTATCTAGTTCATTTTATCTATGGATCGCTGACCAACTCTGTAGAATCTGATACACGTATGTTTATTGAATATGCTTTCGTTCTGTATCCATTCCTAAATTACTCTTATTGCAGGAGCCGCCTGGGTTGCCCGGCTGCGGGCTTTCCTGTCATTTCGTAGACTCCGGAGATCGTTTAATGGTATTTTATTGACATGGCTTACCGACCATCTTTCGCGCCTTTTATAAGGCGGGAATCTGATGCACAGCATGCCAGAAGCTCAAACAATCAGAAGATACGATAGGTTCGGGATATTGGTGCAGTTAGGTAATAAAGCAATGGATCGCATTTTACCGGCTTCGTTTGTTACATTTGACAAACACCTTTTCACTCTTACTCAACCTTCCGGAAGTTATTTACATTTGTAAGCTTGCATTTATTTGGTTGTTGTTGTGTTGATTGTTCTTATTAAATCGCTCAGTGATTTTCCCTTGTAGTAAATGCTTATCCAATATATAGACTGGCACAAAGCTATCAAACCCCGTAGCTGGTAAGAAAAACTTTCACGTGATGTGACCTTGTGCGGTATGGGTGTGTCGAAAAGGTCTGGTTAATGTGCCCTGGGCCGTGGTAACTCAACAACCGACAGTGGATACCAATAAACTGGAAAGCCAGTAGATTTGTGGGTTAGTCATACAAGTCTTAGTAAATAGTCACAACGTTCTTTAAATTGCTGTAATCTTACTCCTACTTGTTTTCACTTGTTTTAGCGACCCCCCCCCCCCCCAGACACACACACACACACACAACTCGCATTCCCCTTGGATTGTTATTGGACATACTTACGGTCTAACTAAATGGTGTGTTGTATCAAACGAAGAGGACTTTAATAATCTATCTGGTAATCATCAAAAAGTTGCGACTCTCTCTGAATAGAGTCAGCGCCCCCTTTGTCCTTTCAAGAGCTTTGAAAGTGACTTCATTCTACCTCTCTCAGCCTTCCAGAATGATCCTTCTACTCTTCGCACCGCTAACTTACCCAGAGTTGAATCTGTAACGGTGACAAACGCGTCCACGGCACCGGGGGAAACGTGAACGAACACAGCGACCATGACGGTGCTTTGACTCGGACACAGACAAGCGAGGTCGTCGGATTTGCTGGACGTAGAGCTCCTCCCTGGGGGTTGCATGCGCACGATCTGCGAAGGCACAGACGGAAAGAGAGCCCGATGAGCCGAAGCTCGGTAGGCGCATAAATGAACAGAAAGGCTTACAGAAGAGAATGGGGATGGCTGTCTATGCCAGTGCGCTACAAATCCACCATGTTTCCCCGGAGTGACGTCGGACTCTTATCTTCACAGGCCCGTCTCATTTTGCTAATTACTTACGCAAACCGAGGCATCTTTCTGTTCAAATTCGAAAGCTCAGGATATTCGTAGTCAAATCTACTTTCATATCTTCCTCCGTTTCCCAGTGCGTTCAACCAGCTGTACATTTTTGCTTCACTCGGGGTTCTTTCAAACAACTACAGAAGAGTTTCAAAGTGCTACACTGATGTATTCTGTTGATCTGTTGCCCTTGTATTTAGCCGATAAATAAGGCTTTTGTGATTTGCATGGTAATTCCGGTAGAAAACTTACGTTAAACATTCATGATTACCCTAACCACCACCCATCTCTCTCTCCCGCTCTCTCTCTTTCTGAAAATCTTCTGAAACATCTTTCTGACACCAAAGATGGTCCTTTATTCCTTGTTGTTTCCACCGGGATAAACTTGTAAAAAAATCAACTCTGAGTCATATTATACTTTTCCTGAAAAGCACATCACTTTCACTCTATCTTCTTGTATCACAGTTACTGAATATTTTTTTAAATTTTTTAGCCATATTTTATGAACATTTTTTCAGAACTCTACTCGTTGACGTAATCGGATGAAATACGCGGACTTCAACCGAATTTTGGCGATTGACCACTAACCTGGGTGGTCATTTTCTCGTAAACAACCGTTTCAGAATAAACTGTACCGAGTATGCTTGACTGTTTGGTTGCGCAGTGCAAAAGATACGGAATCGGTAACCTTGCCGGAAAGCAACCAAGGTTTTCTCACTCAGTGAAGTCATGCTCGTCGATAAAAATCATCAACACACTATTTCAGTTTACTCAAAAAATGTGCACTCACGTGACTCATCACGATTTGAGCAGTTTGGAAACTTGAATGACTTATTGGTTTCACAAACAGCCCATTGGCCTTCTTAAGGAATCCGTTTTTTATTTCAGGGTCCCTGAATTTCAACAACGTACCCCTCGAGAACATTTCTTCGTTCTTTAATCTTAATTTGTTTTTTCTCATTTCAAGAAGTTGACCGCGGTCACTTAGGAGCTACCAACTGGGGAAAGTGACCGGTGGCCGTGGCGGCCGCGGCAGCGAGACTCCAACCCGCGGATGGAGCGGTCTTAATTCCTCAACGACAATCGTCTCGCCATCGTTCGTCAAACTGTAGGCCGTCTTTTAGCGTGAAATACTAGCGTACTAGACACACTGTCGCTGTCGAACCAGTGTTCGAGTAAGTTTACCGCTGAACGTTCAAACCGAAAGTGTAACGTGTCATGGATGAGGTGAAATTTATGCAGTGTTGGACGTTTTATCATCTTGTACCGGGTAACATTTTGCACGCTAATCCCCTCATTGTCTCCACTGATAATCAACCATCGAATATCCGCCCCACCGGGTGAATACGTCATTCATACTTCTAAACGTCACTGCATCGATCGACAAACAAACAAACAAATAATCAACCATTCAATCAACTAATTAATTGAGACTTAATTACTTGCAGGTAACCCTTCAGACGGGGCATTTTAGTACTTCTATCGCCTCTACGAGTACCTTGGCTAGGCTAAGCTATTTCCGTGTTCGATTTACGTAACTGTAGGTTCCTGATGACACAATTACTGAGCTTTGAGCCCAGGGAGGTTTTTCAGTTTTCCTATTTTGCATACCGAACACGAGAAATGCCTAGCGGAGGAACACATCCTTGCATATTACACTAGTAGTATCACATGAGACCAAAGTTTATGCGATCTTGTGCTTCGCAATACACTCAATCTTGCAGTGTTTTAGATGTTACGATTCACTAAGCATTCGCCTTGTTCATAACCATAACCAGCCACCTTCAAGCCGCACAGTTTCTCTCAGCCAACAAGCACGTATTCATCGGTTGATCATCGTGGTCAGATGACTCCCAGCGCCAGATCACACGTAGTTGGGGCGTACTTGACAGTTTGTGATAAATTGTCACGACGTCATTGTGAGGAGTGCGCGCATGATTTCCCACCATTGGACAGTGGCCTCCCGAGTACAACCATCATCGTGTAGCTCTAGACGCAACCGTGCGTAGGATGAACTGACTGGTGAAATGAAAACAACACTAAATTTCTCATAATGGACAATAGAACTTGCACCGTTCTGCACCAAGTTAGGTAATTCACATTTGCTATGACGGTGAGTATTATTACCGGACCATATATCCTCCGGTAACAAGCGTCTGTTCAGGGTTGGCTTCAGCATTACCTGGTTTAACGGGAACGATATGTCAAAAGCACGGACGCGCTCGAGCGCACGGTTTCCTGGGTGGTATAGTGGCACAATGATCGTCACGCATGTATGAACACAGGAGGAATGTTCAAGCTGGGCTGTCTAGCTGGTTTAAGGGACTAGAAAGTCAATATCATGGAGGACAAACATCAATCCATTCGATCGGTCGATCGACGGTCGTCGCTACCAGCAGTAAAGCTTGTCCGCTCAGTCACTCAAGTGTAATTTTTAGCTTCACGTAAAATTGTCCTCGCAAAGCATGATTGTAATCACCAATCAATCTTTGATTTACTTAAAGACAACAATCGGTTGCATTCGGTCGGACGGTCAGAAATCCCAAGGCATTAACTAGCTTGACAAGACAATGCCACTCATAACAAACACCGGAGATATTTATACGATCATCCGTACAAAAAAGGTTGCACCTGCACCAGGGCTTGTCATCTGCCATAGGTTATTTTGGCCCAGAAGTTACTAGTGCCGTTGGTGGCCATTTTACGCAGTGCTCGATGGAGGGGCGTGACTGATGGAGCAAAAATTTCAACAGAAAAGAAAAATAAACCAGTGTCTCAAATTTCTCTGCCACCGGACTTTGATGTACATGGCAGGAAGAGTTATTTATTTAAGGTATTCCCCCCTGATATTAGGACAACGCCGGGGCTACGGCCTCACGCCTGTCTGCCCAAATGTGGCTGTTAATTTCCCTCGTCTCCATTCTCTCCTCCCTTCGAATCTAACTGATCATCTCACAAATCAAAACGACTGATCACGATGATCATTTGGCTCTGATCCACTGTCCTCTCTCTCTCTCTCTCTCTATCTATCTATCTATCTATCTATCTATCTATCTCTCTCTCTCTATCTCTATCTCTCACGCACGCACCCTCTGTATCTTTCACAACGCCAAACTTTGTTGCATCCAAAGCCTTCGAACCAAATTTGATGTGTGCTTGAGATGTAGGCAATATGGCTTTATTTCTGTCCCGTCAAACGAGTAGACCAGATTATTTTGGACAAAATAGCTTAACTGCAGCACGTAGGCTAGACACCGACACGCGCGTAGAGTCCTTCGCGTGACAGACGACTTGTGATTTGTTTTTGTGCGACGGTCGCCGATTACGTAATCAGGCCCGACCTTGAATATCGAGATCGGACAAACTTCTAACGGGAGAAAGCAGAAGAAACAGTTCTGAAATTGGAAATAATTAATGGTAATTACGATAGATCAAATAATAATAATAGTAATAATCTGGCACTGGAAACGAACAGTGTTCAAAAAGTTTGTGTATGCGTATGTATGTGTGTTCACGAGCTAAATCGATTGTGTGATGCGAAGCACTCGACATTCGTCGAGGTTTATGGATAAAAGACAGAAAGGAAGATTGAACGAACGAAAAACTCCACGTGGGGAACTGGTTTCAGTGAGGAAATGAAAAACGCCTCTGAAAAATGAAAATGCCAAACAAAACAAAAAACAAAACAAACAGAGGAAGTGGAAAGTAATGCCACGGCGAGGGAACAATGTGCGTGCATGTGCTTACAGGCAATCTGTTTGGAATAATTGACGAAAACCGTTAGAGGTTAGCTACACTCGGTTATGTTCCATTCAGGTAAACTTGGGAAAAGAACTCGTTATAAGAAACGCTTATCGAATAGGTCTCATGAGCGTGAGTAATACAGAACAATGACTGGCAGAGAACGAACAGAACCGAAGTCACTGTGGGACTGTAACGTCAGGTCACCCTACTTGTGATTTCATTAAGATACAGTATCTTGTGGAATTATTCTGAACTTTCTGACAGAACTCGGCGGTCGAGGAATTAAATAAGACAAATGGAGTATTGTGGACAGAATGTAGCCTCAGCGACATTGTTTCCGTATACCCGCGGCAGAAATAACCTTACGGATATCGGGTCATCTGATTGTTCGGTATCGGTGGCAACTTGGGACATTGGTGACCTTGAACGCCACAATCGGAATCAAGTTGGTGGCCCACCAATCTACAGCCCATCTCCGGGTGTTCGTAACAGCCAAATCGATTGAATGGACGATTCATGAACGAGGAATCATGTGATCGTTTATTAGATGGGGCGAAAAAGTTATTTATTTTACCTTGAAAACAGAAGAAATAGAGAGAGAGAAAGAGGAATTCACGATTGTTTGTTTGTTCCGATAGGTTTCTGCGCGTGTATGTGTAGTTTATATACGTTTGTCTGTAATTATATGGGAATGTGAGCAGTATTAGTGGTAATCGCTGACCTCACAGCATGACTGTACACACAAACATACACATACACACAATCACGCACACATCCACCACCAAAATCAACGGTGGTGAATTCGAACAAGCACAAGCAAATAAACACAGACATTATCACGTTCGCGCGAACAAACACGCGCATAAGCACGCAGACACTCACGCAGAACAACAGTTGGAGTGCAGAAGTATGACTTGTGGATCATCAGACGGCAGAATCGAGTTTGCACGAGGTATGATCGGAGGAAATGTCGTATTGTCCTGACAACAAAAACCAAAGAACAATGAAACTAAAAAAGCATGTGGTTTTGTTGCTGCGATTGTATCGAATCGGGGAGAGGAAGTGAGCAGAATTCGCGTTGGATGTGCGTGTGGAGGGTGACACGCCGGTCGGTGACGTCAAGTTGTGGTGCTCGTTGACTCAACCGTTAGTTCTTTGAAACCGGTGTTGGGATCGATCTTGCGAACCAGTCGAATGCGCAGTTGAGATTCAATTCGTGGCTGCTTGCTCTGTGTCTCACACGGAATTTCGGATGCGATGCTGATGTCACGCTGATCTATTGGCGGTGGGGAAAAACCTGGTGACGGAGAAGTTTGTTCGTCTGCGGAAGAAGGTCGTTTGAGCTCTTTCTGATGAGCACGACTGCCGTCGAATGTTCTCACAGTCGTGGAGTCTACGACACCTAAAACGATCTCCGCGGTTGTGTGAATACGGCTTGGCCCAAGTAGGTGTCCACCGATCACGGCTCCCGTGTTATCGGCAAGTGCGATATGTAGATGGGGTAGTCCATCACAATCCAGCGTGCCCACCAAAGAAACAATCTCGAAGGGACCAGAAAATTCTCTAACCTTTGTAGTGAATAACAAGAAGTAGGGGACTTCGTTATTCATATTTATAAAACAAGTTACGAAGGCACTGAAACATGGAAATGGTATTCGTACCTAAGAAGAACAACCTAATCATATTATAACACATGCCAAGGAGGCAACCCCGATCTCAAGTGGATCATAGTGACCAAATATAGGCCAAATGACAGGGAATGCTTACAAATGACACAAAACGATTTAAAAATCTTTTTCGAAGAATGATAAAATTTGTCAGTCAAATCTGATGAAGCTTTTGTCCAAAAAAATGCGGTTGGGTGAGCGTCGCCACAGTTCTTGAGAAAGAGAAAAAACAGATTACGTTCGTCCCCATTAGCTTCGAGTGTGGCTACATGACAATATAGGTTGCATTTACAGTTATTTCAGTCAATAACCAGAAGTTGGGTGTAAAAACGCTGACGAATCTAAGGAACGGCCCGGAGTTATCCATTTTGATCTTATTCCCTTCACACACACACACACACACACACACACACACACACACACACATTCACACGATCAGAGTCGTTTGTGCTCCGGGGTCAGCCTTAGTTTTCTGATATAGTTGTCGCTGAAATTGAATATCAGTATGTACGTTTCGACCTGCAGCAACAGATCGGCATGCAAAAAAAACGACTCGACTAAAGAAAGCTTTGCTACTTCACATCTGCTCTCTATTGGACTATAGTCTGTTCCTGTTTCAGAGGTGAATTAGAGACCGATAAATAACCGGCTTTCATCGCATCACGTACTTGAACGGTTAAGATGATTGACCCCTCCTCCCCTTCCACCCCCCCCTCCAAATACACCCAGAGAAGAAAAGTCATCATACTGTTCAAAATGATAAGTTCTCTGATGGGAGCAAAGGGGAGTCCGAATAGTCACTACCCGTTTATTGCTGTTATTTCCAAACCCATTCGCCGATTACTAGACTGATTAACCAACCACAACGTAACTCTGCAAATTGTCAACCACGAATTTGCAGCACTTAATTGGCAAGGTTTGTGTCATCGAATTTACTGTCGCCTGTACGTGTTCTCTTGTGTGTGTGTGTGTGTGTGTGTGTGTGTGTGTGTGTACATGCTTATACTTATGCTCTGAATCAAGTGCAGTCGGAGTCAGGTGATCCTCGCCAGGTACAGCCAAGCTGATCGCTTTATACGGACGGAGTTTCGGACTGCAGAGAAGCTCCCAATCGCTGTCCGAGAAGCATTCAGAAAACGAATCACGCTTTGCGCGCACAGTTTGTTCCTCGCAATTCATCAAACACGGATACAGTTTGATGACAGAAAGCGCACGCAAAGCAGCAGTTCCAACGCAATACTGGCATTACGATGAACGTCTGCTAACAGGTGCGAGAAAATGCTGTCCCGTGTTGCTGATCATCATGGTGAACAATGTGACGTGTGGAGAGGGGCGCCAGATACCGAGGACGGCAAAGGACGTCAGACAGATTTGTCCATACACACATGGATAACCAGTGGTTATTCACGGTTCATTCGGAAAGTTAATGACCACAACTAATACGGACAAACTGTTCACGAAGTAACCTCAACAGAAGATATGGTATGAAGAAATATGGCAGCACGAAACGAGTGTGAGTCTGATTGGTGAACAGTATGTCACGAGAGGTTGGTTCACTGGAACCCGGGCTATGCGGCAGTTGTGTTTGTGTTAGAAATATTGAAGTGCTTCGGTGTAGTCTAGGTAATCCTGAGGCTACCGCTGCTTTCGTGAATTGAGTGGAAAATATAAAATAGACAGAACAGACAAGGAGTATGAGAACGAGTGGATGAAATCTGATTATTCTATGCGCAAATATGGACGGGACATACATGCCGTGGGTGTTCTGTGCTGGCCCACTAGTTCTAGTGAGAACACTCTTGTGCTTTCGAACCATCTAATTTAACTAGCGTAAAACACAGTGATTACGTCGGATGTTGGTTCTTGCACCTAGTCCTTGCTCAAAACGTATTGATTGAACAGGTGTGGGCGGCTAAGTCTTCTAATTGGCTGGTTTTGAGGAAAAACGCCACTTGACAAGATTCATCTCTCATCCCATCGATCCACTGTCCAATCGTCCCTGACTTTGACCTCGATACTGGACAGGCTCTGCCTGTGCATCACATGACTCACTGTGATGGCCTCGGTCCGCTAGGACGGACAGGCTGCGTGTTGGCCATGGTTCAACTACTACCATCACAATAGATACAAGGGCTAGTGAGGAGACCCAGCGATGATAACTCCCAAGTCGGGAGTAGTAAAGAGCCACGTGAGATTATAATGGGTTGGGCGTAGTCATGCTCCGAGTGACAGCGGGCTGCTATGTTCCACAAATGTGGCCAATGTTGGTGGGGTTCGGGACTCACACCTCGGAACGAGTAACTACTTGTACCGCTCGAACGCAGTCGGTCATGAGGAAAGCAAGGCGACTGAAAGAGCAAAAAAGAGATCGAGGGTCTGCATTTTCCAAGGAAAATAATGGACAACAAGGGATTTCTCCTATCCAAACTAAGTCTGACCGTAACTATGTTTCTCAAGTGAGTGCACTGAGGCATAAAATATTACCAGCTTTTTGAGTGAAAGAAAATTTTATCGTTTCTTGCGTCACAATGCACATTCTTTGATCAGGTTATATCTCTCCCTCTCTCTCTCTCTCTCTCTACCTTTTTCCCAATCTCGACCATGACTTTAGCAGGTCAGTCTCTACGGACTAACCCGGTGAATTCATATCGGTCATTTGCGTCCTCGTCGATCGTCAACGCTGAATGTTCCACGGATCCCAAATAATCAATTTTATTTCATATACAATCAACGGTAAATTTTGATCATGTTGACGACTTTTGGGGAGAATTATTTCTTATTGAATGTTTCATTGGTGTATTTGTGATTAAATTAGGATTTAGGCGTACTTGAATTTCGGCCCCTATTTCACGAATCGCCAGCTGAACACCACTGTGGTAGGTTTCCAGCGTCAAGCTGACCAAACTATATGGTTACCGTAATTCCAGCCATGATTGACAGTTGCAATGTCGTCGTGTTGAGCCAAAAAATAGCAAAATAGACCTGATGTCCACGTCATTTGGCCCCACCCCCCACCAAGGACCACCAAGTTAGAGTAAGTTGGCAAACAAGCACATCCAGCTAATTTCTTTCCCGTTTGGTCTGTACAACTTTGTGCACACTGGACCCTACAGTGTGACAGAATTTAGGATGTAATACGCGCGTAATTGAGGATAAGGTATGGTGATATTCTTTGCAGAAATTAAAGCAAAAACGATCAGGCAATCGGCAAACAACGCATGCACATTAGACACGAGGATTTGGTTCCTGTTAACAGGATATGACTCACTTCCAGATTGGCCAATCGCAAACGTGCACCTTGAACACTCCCACAACACGTGACCACAAAAGCACCATTCAGCTGTTGTCTTGTCACGTAATATGACAGACAAGCGCGTAAATCTTGTCCAGGCGTAAGCCGGAGCATATGCATACACAAAGGTCCACCACACTCTGTGGGCATGGATGAGGATATCCGACAATGATCCAGATCCGGCGTTAATTGCGCTTGTGATTGTGCCTGCGGTTGTTGTTGTTGTTGTTGTTGCAGCTGCCGCTGTTTCGATTCGGTCGGGTGAGATAGGTTCACCCACCACAGAGGTGATAGGCAATCTCGTCGGTCCGAGTTGGGACCAGATTTAATGCCACGATCTGGGACATTGTCCACATCCAGGGTGGATGAGTTCGATGTGGCATCGGGTGAAGAAACTGAAGCACATGATGGTGCGCTAGATAGGTCTTGGAAGGGACGATTCATCTTTCCAACGGTATTCAAATTATCACTGTGCTGAAATGATTAAGACACATCGAAACAACACGGTTATTATATTCACGCACGAAATGAAACCACTGTGTACGCGACTTCAGGTCACATTTAAGCATATGTTCGCCCGTTTAGTCTATCACGGGTAGAAATGGCTATCCTAGACATCGGATTTTCCGTGACGAGCCAATTGCCTAACTGTCAAATAGCTATCGACCGATCGATCGAACTATCAGATGCGCCGTGGTGCGGTGTGTGGGCCTAAATAGCTGTAGCGACGTATCACCTTACTGGAAATTTGTGCGGTCGGCTGCCTGTGGAATCCACTGTTCGTCTAATGAACTAAAAATAATTCAAATTCACGTGATCACATCATATCAGAAACGGTTAGTGACACAGACACGTACACGGACAAACAGATATCTCCGAACGCAACAACCATAAATGCGATTCCCGACGAGTGACATCTAAATACGCAGATCCGTTGGTGAGTAAATAACAGTGCATAAGTTTGCTTAAGTCATAGTATCGAACGTTTAATTTCCTGGCATCATCACAACTTGCTTTAATTCCCCATAATTATTGTACGCCTCTTTCCATTGGAATAGGATCTTGCGTGAATTTTAACCGACTATTGGACTCGTGACGGATAGTCCCATGGGAATTCGAAATACCTATACTATTCAATTAACTAGTATTTTATTCCACGGTAAAACAAACGCTCCTGAAATACTGTTAACAAAAATGGTTTCTTATCTAGTTCAAAAAACGGGGTGCATGAAGGCTTACTTTTTGACCGACCGGACTTGACTGTTGTTGATCAGAGGCGTACTTCAATTCCGAAGATGCTGTTGCAAGTACGGCCTGATGTGATCCAGTGGTTCCGCCAACAGAACCCGTATTGTGACCGCCAGATTCGACACGACTAGACGGACGACTGAATCGCGGACTAATCTTGTGATCAGACTGTCGATCCAAAGCGGGCGAATTGTTCAAGTCGATTGTGGTGCGATAATGTTGCCGTATTAGCTCGGTACAATAGAGCATCATGCAGGGATCGAAATTTGCGGGACCGAATGGGGGACGGAAAGACTGGTACCAAGGAGAAACTGATTTCATCAGTTCCGGCAAGCCGGTCGGATCATATGTGGGTAAATTTGACGCGGGGTGAGATCGTATTGGCCCTGGATGGGATCCAGATGGGTTTGGATGAACTCCAATATCCGATGCGGTTGGCCAGGGTCCATGACTCGAGTCAAAACTGAGTCTGGGTCGAATACTACTATTTGTATTAATATGATCACCAACACCTCCGCCGACACCAGTCGGGCCACTGGTTGAGCTGTTATTGGCAGGGGCATTACACGAAGATGGACGACAAGAATGTGGTATCGTATCCAGTCCGAAAAATCGAGGATCAGATTCGGAAATAACTCCTTCCCGCCTTTTCTCTTCCCACGCGCAAACCAGACAAGGAGCCGTACTGGTGGGCGATAGGATATCTTTTACTTGTGAATCAACAAACCCCAATCTGTCTATTGATCGTAGTTTTGTGGGGAACTCGTTTGGTTTAGCTACTGATGTGGTATTGCTATTGCCATTGCTGGTGCTGTTCGCGGAGTTCGGGCCATCACGCCTGGATAACCCGTTTCGGATTTCCAAATTCGGGACTGACAAATCGTTCAACTTCTTTGTCTGTGTTGGCCGTATCACTGTGGATGAAGTCGGAGCGATTGGAACCAGGGGTGGACGTGAAAGTGGTGGTGGTTGGGGCTGTAGTGACTGTGACTGCGATTGTGATGCCGAGGGAAAATTGGGTGGTAAACCGAACGCCCAGTTCCAAGGATGCGGTAGTTTTGTGAAATCCATTGGTCCATGGTGTACGGTTTTGTTTATCGAACCACGACTGGAACATGCGTTGGAATCCGGGTATTTCGTATGTATTGCATCGGAACCTGGAAGGTTTGTACCAGGAAAACCTTGTCTCATATCACAAGGGATCAACCCACGAGGTGGAATTTTGCTCGGATATGTTGAAAGAGCTGAGGGAACTGGAGGAAATGGGAATGAAGCTGTAGGATAGGGAAATTTGAGGGGACCGCTGATCGGCTGTGATTCAGAATGTTTCGGGAGCAAACTGTTGACTGGCGTGGTGGCCGTTGGCTCTGAGAAAGAATTGCCAGGACCAGAAGCAGCGGCTGCCATGGCTGCAGCCGCCCAGGTAGCCATCATCATGGGATTCCATTCGGGAGGCTGTCGGAACAGAGAGGAAGACAAGAAGGAGGGACTTTGCAGAATTAAAAAAGCTTAAATTACATCTTTTGCTAACGGATAGCTCTTCAACATGCTGTTCTTCTAGCAAAAATCGCACATAATTCGTTTGTCGAAGTTAGTGATAAGTCGAGGAAAGAATGATGAAGAAATCTAGATGCCAAATTGAATCCAATATAATCAAAAATCACACAGTTCATGAGGCCTATAAACGAATTGGAAGTGATAGTGCTACTGAAAACTGGATGATAAACGATTTGAAGGTGGGGGCTGGTACAAATACCCACCATTTGTTCATTGCAGCTTCACACAAATAGTCTGTAGCGAACGATCGTTATGAGAAAAAAGAATCTACCGTTTTATGCCCGAACGAGCGCTACTGCTTACAAAAGTAGCAGGGGGTTTCTATATTTGGTGGCTAGCCAGTGAGGTAAAACGTGTTAATGAGAACCACAGTTGACTGATAATTGGTGAATTTTAATGTCACTCTACCAGGAATTAATTTTTTCTGCACAAAAATTTGAAATAAATAGTTTTGGAACACTGCGCACCGAGATTTTTCCTTACTTAGCCATTTCCTATTTGTGTTCCAAGATTTTCAAGCCACACTGCGAGGAGTCATTTATGCTGACCGTGGTAGTGGTGACGTTGCCCAGTGCCAAATTAACTGACAATGGGACTTTCCGCGCCTGAACAACCTAAGGGCTGCATACAAAACTGATCGTCTAGGCGGTGGTTACCTCGATTCATTTGTGATTCAATACTGGCGCAGTGCTCGTTGTCATTCACAACCGAAACGTGATGTCGTCGGTTTCTCAGTGTTCACGATGTTGTTTTTTCCGTTCTTTCTTAATGGTTTTTCACCTTTCGCTTGAATTTATTTAAAAACTTATTACCAGAACTCACATAAAATCTAGTCTACGCTAGAAAATGCAGGGATTTCTTAAACATGCACAAGAACAACGGCACTGATGACCTTGAAGTTAATCCGGGTGCTAGTAATACCAGGTAACTACACAGAAATGGTGTAATATGATATTCCAGCGATACAGCATGGCCGAATTCAAATGCTGCACTTCAGTTCAATTCGTTTTTTAATTGTGAGCTTGAGCGCAATTGATGGGGAAGAAGTATACCCGTGGCTTCAAAGACCCGCTGCACCACTAGGCATAGTCGGCAATCAGAGCCTGAAAGTTAGAGTGCTGGAGAACCGCATACAGGGTCCTAGTAGGTCGGGTCTGGCAACCAGCCGGATGTCAGTGAATGGCTGTCTACCACCAGAGTGACCGGTAGTGGCGCATTTGAACCCGTAACCTAGGAGGAGATAAGTAAACGCCCTAAACCACTCGACCACCCCACCGGTCGATGGATGCCGAATAGGAGCCGAACTAAACAAAATCCTCCCA
The DNA here is from genome assembly GCA_948099385.1 of Fasciola hepatica. Lineage (NCBI taxonomy): Eukaryota > Metazoa > Platyhelminthes > Trematoda > Plagiorchiida > Fasciolidae > Fasciola > Fasciola hepatica. The sequence continues at coordinate 79,433 of CANUEZ040000007.1, read as the reverse complement.
ATGAAAACGATGATGATGCACACGGAGCTAACGAGCGCTAGTCACTTCATCGCCGACTCTTCATTACATTTACCGTGTGCAGTGTCAGCTAATAGCCTGATTCGATGAATAGCTTTTTTGCATCCTAAGGTCATGCAGGAGCATGTTATCTAGGGTACACTTATGAACAAAAGGGCCCATTGAGCTATCCAAGTGAACCGGTGAATATGAATCTGAGACCTCAGGTATATAACAGGGAACTGACGACTACCAGGAGAATACACCACCGGTGACAGGATTGGAGCCCCGTACCACCAGCTTGCAAAACAAATACACGTTCACAAGCATGAACAAAAATAAACGTACAGCTTGAGCACACTTGAGAACGCATTCCAATATCCTCGGCTAGGACTCGTACTGAAGATTTGTTTAACCGCCTCAACACGAAAAAATTCAGCGTAGTTTTCTATCTTGTCAGATTCCTAACAAACTACAATATTACGCCTAACCTGAAAAATTGTGAACATTCAGCGGGCTCCTAATTCACGCTTGCATTTCATCATCATCATCATCATCGTACAGCGTTAAACAGTAGGGCAAGCCCCACTGACCACTGCCTTTCTCACCATGTTGCACGTTGAATGAGAAAGTATGAATATACAAGATGGACAGGGAGTGGACCTACACAGGTGGAAAAAGGAAAGAATGCCCTAGTAGCCAACACACGGAATACACAGTCTAACTGTACAAACACACATCGATCAATCATTCTGATTCGATAGAAAGTGACAACACGATCGCCACTGCTCGCGGTTCGCAGCCATATCCTTCAGTGTCTCCAGCCAACTGGTCGAGGGGTCTTTTGGACCCCAACCACGAAGACGTGAGGCACCTACTTTTCCTAAGTTTGCTGTACATTTTCTCATTCCTGGTTGCCACGTCATCTGTTGACCTCCATGTGGTCTTTTCCACTCCCTAGGAGGGGCGGAGAATAGGATACGGTATGGTAAACGTGTGCTTGCCATACGTGACACGTGTCCCAACCAACGTAGTCCACTAAGCTGGATACGCTGTGACAAAACGTTCTCTGAATTAGTACCTAATACTCGCTTTCTGACCTCATCGTTGCTTACTCGGCTATTCCACCCAATCCTAGCGATACTACGTAAACATCGATGGTCGAAAACCTCAAGACGACGAATATCTTCAGCACGCAGACTCCAAGTCTCGCAACCATACAACAAAACTGAACGCACTACAGCACAGTATACACGGCCTTTCAACTTCAGTGAAATATCGGATCGGCGCCACAAGTGCTTCAGTCCAGCGTGCACCACTCGAGCCTTGGATATCCGCGCGCTCACCTCTACTACAGTGCTCCCATCCGTCGTCACGCAGCTACCGAGGTAGGTGAAGTGGTCGACAACTGACAGCACCTCCCCATCGAGCATCAAGCTCGGAATTGTTGACGTCCAGTCTTGTAACATCACCTTGCACTTTGAAGGTGCAAAGCGCATGCCGATTGGAGCTACAGCTCTTGCGAGATTATCTAGTGCACGCTGAGCATGTTCCGTGGATTCGAACAAGCAGACAACGTCGTCTGCGTAATCTAAGTCACATAGCTTTTCACTATCTCCTAGTTCGACCCCTACATCCTGAAGATTTTGCAGCGCACTCTCCATTATTTCGTCCATGACGAAGTTAAAAAGGAATGGAGACAAAGGGCATCCCTGTCGAACACCACTGGTCGTTTCGAACCGACCGGATAGTTCACCGTAAACCCTTACGCGGCCAGAAGTATGAGAATACAATGATCTCATTAGGTTCACGAACTTCTGGGGCATACCTTTTCGATGAAGAACACTGAAAAGCGATGTTCGATCAACTGAATCAAAGGCGCCTTTCAAGTCTAAGAAAATCATTATTGTTGGTCGGCGGTGCGTGTGACGCGTTTCAAGTAGTCGGCGAAGAGTAAAAATCTGGTCGATGCATCCTCGAACTGGGCGGAATCCTGCCTGCTGTTCGCGGACATTCCTCTCGCGAGCGGGTGTAAGATAGTGCAGCAAAATCGAAGCTAACACTTTGGTGACTATCGGAATTAAGCTAATCCCAAGATGATTACTGCAGTCATTGCGTATTCCCTTCTTGAAGATGGGAACAATCAATGACTCGCTCCATATTAACGGAATACGCTCCTCCTTCCAAATGTCACGGAGCAAGGCGGTTGGTGATTTTATCAACGCCTCACCACCCAGTTTGAAAAGAACTGGGGGAAGTTCGTCGGGACCCGCCGCTTTCCCCCGCCTTAGTAATCGAATACACGACTCTACTTCTACTTCTGATGGGGGCTCAAGTGATACCACCCAAGGAGTCACAGTTGTTGACACGGGAGTAACTACACTAGCGTGCGGCCAGCTAAACTGTTCCTTGAAGTACTCGGCCCATCGGTCAAGCCTTTGCTGTTTGCTATGGATGGGTTCTCCATTTCTATCCCAAATCGTTTCACTGACCTGAGTTCGCCGTCCACCGGTGTCACGAATAAGTTTGAACAGTCTTTGACTGTCACCTGAATAAGCTGCTATTTCCATTTCTTCGGCTACCTTGACCCACCAATTTTCGCGATCATTCCTGAGGCTTTTCGTAACTCGTTTTTGCAGCTTTCTCCGCATCTTATTCATCTCCTTACGGTTCGAAAGCTGACGCTTCTGCTCCATTATACTCAGCGACTCTTGCGAGATCAAGTGTCTTTGATGGACAACGGATCGAGAACCACAGGCGAAACCTGCTGCAACGTGCATCGCCTATTTGATATGAGCCCAATGCTCAACTACATTACTGTTCTCCGTGGATCCTAGCTCATGTGCTAACTTCTGCTCATACCGGGTGCGTACTTCTGGTTCACACAAACATTGCACGGCTAATCGGGTATGCGGTTTGCGTGGATGACCATGGAGCTGAAGCGTTAATCGCATTAGAACTATTGCATGGTCCGACTCTACGTACGTAGACCAGTAAGATCTCTAGTTTTGAACAGAAGTGCGCCACCGGTAGCTTACGGCAATATGATCAATTTGACTCAAAGTACCTGTAGAGTTAGAGCGCCATGTCGCCGTGCGACGCGAGCTGTGTCGGAAATTGGTGCTAGACAAGACCAATCGATTGTCTGCATAAAACTGTAGGAGTCTATCCCCGTTATGTGTGCGTAAAACGGGTAAGGCACACCGCCCACTTCAACAGGCTTCTGATGCACTAAGTTTGCCAACTAGTGCCTTAAAGTCACCAGCTAGCACTACAATGTCAGAACCCTTACTGCTGCGAACGAGAGTGGCGAAGGTATCATAGAACTCATCTTTCTGCAAGTCTGAGCTGCAGTCTGTTGGGGCGTACGCCGAGATCACAAACAAGTTACGCTTAACACAACTATCCTTTCGAACGCCGACTGACCCTTGGAGTCTCACAGCACATAAATGACTGTTAACCGGAATCCACTCTAAAAGGGCAGCCTCAGCCTTGTCAGTCAAGACAATTCCTACACCACGTTGACCCACAGCTCTAGCTGCTTCGTCTCCTGAGGTGCGCAGAATATACCTCGATGAGATACCAGGAGCAGTTAGTTGAATTACACTGCTCGAATCCTGGATACGCGTTTCGCTTAAGCAGCAGACATCAATCTTCAGAGAATTTATTGTGAGCGCTATGTACGCCTGCTGACCGGCCTGCATGAGTGTACGCACGTTGAAGGAGCCGAGATTCAGAGGCTGACGGGGCTTGAGGAAATGTGAGTTACCAGACAGAGGATTATTCCCGACACTGTTTGACAGTGAATCGTTGCGAGTATCGACCGTGTTATCAGTGGGAGCATTATGGGTGGATAGATGGGGCAAAGAGGGATGGTTAGGGACAGAAGACAAAGGTTGAATAAAAGAGAGGGAACTCTGAGCAGTAGCACACTTATCACTACCCACCCCGCTCGATGCAATGGGCAGCGCGGTCCTGATTAGCCTGCGCGACGACCGATGCAGTATGGAATTCTTTGTATTCGTGCAGTTCATGGGAGATTTTGGACGGGTACTGCTAGGGTGTCCAGCCACAAAGCAGGAGAACGATTAGGGTCCTCATCCAAAGCCTTTAGTTCTAACAAGAACCTATCCGCAAGGCAGCGGGATGGCTTAGTGGAAGCCCATTTGCTTGGATCAATTATTCTTCCACTGGTTTTTCCGACTGAGTTGCCAGCTCAAATCAACCCCCAACCTGGAGGACCAGGAGACTGGACTTCGTCTGACCTCTACCCATTGACCTGTCAGGTATGATTGCATCTCCGGCTTAAGGAAGCTATCCTGTATAGCTCTTTGGGTCATAGAGGCGCGCAAGCCATCACACCACGTCAAGGTGCAGTCTCGTCGTGATGAGTTGCTTCGAAAGTGAATATGAATCGGAGACATCAGGTATATAACAGGGAACTGACGACTACCAGGAGAATACACCACCGGTGACAGGATTGGAGCCCCGTACCACCAGTTTGCAAAACAAATACACGTTCACAAGCATGAACACAAATAAACGTACAGCTTGAGCACACTTGAGAACGCATTCCAATATCCTCGGCTAGGACTCGTACTGAAGATTTGTTTAACCGCCTCAACACGAAAAAATTCAGCGTAGTTTTCTATCTTGTCAGATTCCTAACAAACTACAATATTACGCCTAACCTGAAAAATTGTGAACATTCAGCGGGCTCTTAATTCACACTTGCATTTCACTTTTATGGGTAAACGTAAGAGTAGTTATATAACCGTTGTGTACCAACCCACGGGTTCATCACGCATTTACTTTAGTTTAGTTTAATAAGGAGTTGGATAGTTGATCAGTCAATTTGCATTATTTTCGAATATCTGACTGCGAATAGCATTGATTGCACACTTTACAGCTCGTTCTTATTATTTTTATCAGGGAGTCGGAAATTTCCATGAAAACACGTCATCTGCAAGGCTGCAGCCCGCCTTCTTCCAATTCATGGACACCGTTCCTTGTTAACACCAACCAATGACAAGGCCTTCATATCCCACACAGCAGTGCGGTCATGATGCATGTGTCCATGAGCCAATCAGTCCATCACACGTCATTGTTCACGCTGATCATTGACAGACAACCTACAGCCTACCCTTCCCCTCCACCAACCAATAAGACATGTGAAACACTGTGATCCGACTTAACCAAACACATCTGCACACCAAGATGGGCAATCAATAACAACGTCATACGTGCTCATGTATTCCCTGTCTCGCGCTAAATGCAGTGTGGATTTTTCCGCACTAGTTCGTTGTTACTTTTCATTTTGGGATTAGACGATAAAGCAATACCTGACCGGGGATAATCCAGAAATCTGTGCACAGACACAACAATTCCAACCTTAACTAGTTTATCATGCGTACCCGCGAGAGTGATACGAAAATGATCAACAATATGCCATGTGTGTGTGTGTGTGTGTGTGTGTGTGTGTGTGTGTGTGTGTGTGTGTGTGTGTGTGTGTGTGTACGTTAATGGGTCACGAGGGTAGGCGTCAGAGTTTTTATGAATGAACAACTTTGTTTAAAATCAGAGCGTTAAAAGGAATTGTTTTACTTGATACTCGCGCCCAAAGATTCACTGGCAATATGATCCTATGATATCGAGTTGTGGAGATTCACGTAAAGTTCCACTAAGTTAAGTGTAGTGACGAGTCAGGCGGAGTGCCACTGTCATCATGGCTGTATTTTTCTATCACTGGCTAATTGTTTGGCGCTACCATGTGAATTATCGTTACGTGGAACAACCTCATTCGAATAGGTGAGATTTGGTTTCACATTGTCTTTTTCCAATTTGTCTGCTGTTTTCTGGTTTTTCAAACGGAACCTGAATCTCCTCCCAAAGCCATTTTACTTTTTCTGAGTGCCGTTTTACTCGCAGAGTCGAAATACTCGAACATGTATAGTAGTTCTGAGAATAGAAAAGCAAAACAGACACGATGTTTGATGAACAAAGGGTCGCCGAATGTACCGGAGAACAGTCCTCGAAGTGTGAACCTCGCCTCAGAATGAATAGAAACACGAAATTTATCAATTGACTAAGTGTAAAACTAAAAATAACCTACATGAGTATTTTTTGTTGGCGTCGAATTCTTCAGAACATCGTACACTGATATGAGGTCACCTACCCGATTCGACAGTGCGCCGGAAAGATTGTGTGGCCACATATGGGGCGATAAACGCATCAACGACTGTGCTGTAGCAGCAGCTGCAGCAGCAGCCATGGCCAAACTCGATGCCGAGGAAATGGGCTCTGACACGCTATTCAAGAGAATTCCGGGTTTGTGTTCTAACCCCGTGGGTAAAGTTGGGCAGGCGGGGAAAGAGCTGCCAGAGTCTGCTTTTATCCCCGAGTGTGCCAGACGATCCTGTGAACTTGTCCCGGTAGCTGGCGGCTCGCTCATCTGATCCAGTCCACCGTCTCCAATCGGATTGCTGGGACTTGGGAATGGATTCAAACTTGGGATGTTCGGTCCGGTAGAGTTTGATGTGGTCCGGTTAATCGATGTCGGACTGCGATGAAAAGGCTCAGGTGGGACAGGGTATTTATTCCGATTGTTAGTTAATTGTTCCAGTATCTGCGTGAACGACGAGCTGACAGAATTAGCTTTCGAATAGTTCACTGCTGTCCGTGGCATCTTTGTGGGAGACAATGGGATAGAGAAATGCAAACCGCCGGGGAATGATGAATTGGGTGAGGCTGATGCCATTGTGCCTGTGGAATCTTTGGTCATGGGATTCGACTGACATGGGCTAACGGAGTTCGCCTGTTGTGTTTCAGCCAACAGTTCTTCGAAGGCACGTTGAAACATGTGATGTGAACCCAACATGCCTGATTCGGTTCCAGATGACAACGCGGACGAGATCAGACCGTTTTCGAGTCCACTGGGTGGCATGCGAAAATCCCCGCAGGCACCGAAGCCCAAATTATTGGACAAGTCTCGGGTATTTTCTCGCGAGCCACAACCAACCCCGGTGGACGTGGACTGGCTCGCGGCCAGTAAACTAATCTGACTCATAATTCCCGGCTGCCAAGAGGAACTGTCCACAGCCCGTGTGTGTGTCACATGTGTATCGATGCTATCTTTGTCCGGACCCGATTTCGACGCTTCCGGTGTCTTCCGATTCGATCGAGATGTGGCTGTTGTCGTTTGAATAGTGTTCGTATCAACACTGCTCATCAAGTTGTGCTGTCGAATAAGTTGTTCGAACAGATTTTGTCGATCGATTTCCGGCATTCCCAGAAGCTCGACATGACGTCGTACAGTGTGTCGCTTGATAGTGTCCAGTTTGCGTTGAGTCATGACTTTGTGACACACGAGACACATCACCTGCATGAGAAAATGTGAAGGACGTACAAGAAAATACTCGACATCAGAGTTTGGAAATCGATGAAACAATACTTAGTACATTTGACAACAGCAAGATTTTTCATCCTCGTCTTAGTAAAACCATGAAATATCGCCGGTAAAACACAAAATTAACGCGATTTTTCCGGTACAAATACGGATATTTAAGCTGTGGTTTATTCTTTTTTCTTGGTGGTTTACTCGTTAAATTTGCATCATGTGAGAAATACAAGGAAGGCATTTGGGAAATATTTTGAAAATGTGGTGAATATATTGGTGTACATTTTGCACACAGATTTAGGCAGAGGCATGTATAAAAAGCAGTTCATTAAACCGAACTGAATTAAGAACTAGTAACTAGTGCCCTGGTTGCTAGGCCGACTGGATTATTGCAAAATCCCAACAAAAACCCAGGACCCTCCAATACACCAACATCGTAACCTCCACAGCCACCATCACCAACGGGCTTCTAACACGGTCATTAGGGTTTGAGGATGCTTAGGCCGCAAGCAAATACGTGTAAGCCAAAAAGACAGACGTACGCCCAACTTTAGGCCTGTTTGTATGTGCGTATGCAGCGTATACATATATACATATAAATGTACGCATACAAGTAAGTATGAATGTATTTAACAAACAGTGTCGTGTGATTGCTTGCTAGTTCTACGCTGTCTGTTTATCTGATTGCTTGCCCGCCTGCCTGCCACAATCTCATTACCGGACCACTTTGCCGGAGCACTGATGATCAGGGCACCTGTAATGTGTGACGAACTGATTCTGTGACACGGTACAGCACCAAGGCCAGAGGGGTACAGCGACACCAGCATGCATACAGTCGAATTTTTTGGTCCCTAAAATGCTAGCTGACAGAATCTTTATTTTTCAAACCATTCTACTTTCTGTAGACTATTATCATTAGTATCATTATTGTTATTATTATTAGTATTGCACTTTAGTGAAAAAGAATCGATTGCAAATCACGTATCCTTCATCTATGGAGTTTGGTAAGGATAGTGAATACTACTCCTGTTTAGGTAGAAGGAAGTATGAACCTTCTTTCACGCCACTTGTTGTGCATCATGTAAGGAGAAGGACCGAAATTTCGAGGTTTATCAAACAGAATGGAAAAATAGCATTCATACGACGAAATGCTCCGGAATAGACCGTATGACCTAATGCAATCGAATTATGTGTTCATATGGTATTGTTTTCGGAGGTGTTTTTCTGTAATGTTTCTGCGGTGGAATATACTTCGTACACAAACTAGAGATAAGTCAAGCCCAAGAACGCTCTCGTCTATCTGATTGCATTTTTCGCCCTCATATCAGTTAAGGAAATAAAGTAGCGCTTACAAATAACGAACTGGACAATATTACCAACCGTATTAATAGTAATAGCCAAGTTATTTTCAATAATACTCCGATAACTGTGTCACATGATCTCCATTGCTGATGGGTTTCTTGATAATCCCTCGTGATCTGGCGCTTGCGGTCTAACGCCTCACATACACGCACACACACGCGCGCGCACACACACACACATCGGTTTACCCCAGGGATAGGCTGTTCCTATTTTTTACGTCTGTTTACACCGCAAGTTTATCTGTGACAATTCCTTACACCTGGCTCGCATTTTCTCGCGGTATTTATTTATGCCCGGAAGGTAAGCTAATCTGATCTGTCCAGATGTTCGCCTGTATAAACAGTGGAAATTCATCGGTCATCGGACATGGGGAATCAGAATACCGAGCACTTCCACATTTACCACGAGTTCACACAAAGACCGTGAAAAAGTGCCGAAAGCCAATGTGTGACACACTGGCCCAACCGAATCCTTCATCGAGATATGCCAGTGGCTTTTGGCCACCAAAAACAACGACAGCCATAACGTCATTATTTGCCTTTATGGTGGCGCATTTGACCCAAACTTTCGAATGAGTGCACAGTGCACAGCATAACTGGGGATTGGGAAAAAATTTTCTTGTTCCGATCCCGTTGAATGAGTTACCAAGATTACATCACATGAATTGAATGATGCCCGTAACTTTTGACCTTAACTTCTCATCAACTGTAATCATACATTAGAATTGGCTTATACCATTATCAGTGCTTCCTGGCTTTCTCGTTTTGAAACTCACAAAATGTTCTCATACTGGACAGTCCCCAGGGTCTTTATACCCTACTCAAACCAGCAATATTTGCAGTCCAAGTGTTCCTATAGCCTTGTATTCTTCCTTCTCCAGCGTCCATCATTCTCGGAAGCATCTACTCTGGCGTGAGCACAAATACACGCTTGTGCAAACCACGAACCATAGAGAAAAGCAAGTTTGGAGAGAGACGCTATCTCATAAAGAATTCATTCCGTTTTCTGTGGTGTACTTCAACAATGAACTGGACCAAGAAATTAGCTAGGAACGTGAAAGCAATCAGGATTTCAGCCAACTCCGAATGATGAGTAATGACTTCATTAACGTATAGTTTTGTGTGTATTCTCAATAAACTTTTCAGGCAGCCTGATTCTGCACAAAAACCAAACACGCGAATAACAGATTGCATATATATATATATATATATATATATATATATATATATGTGTTTATCACAAACCAGTTGCTTTAAAAAAACGATTACAATGGTTGTTTGCCTAGGGACAAGGGATTGACGGAGTCCGCTGCGCCTTTTTCTCCGTCGTGGAAACAACTGTTTTCAAAGTTTCTACGGTTGAAAAAATTATTCGTTTTATCATTCCAAAAAAGCTAACATTATTATTATTATTATTATTATTGCCATCCAAATCACCATCATCATTCGTATCACTAATCATGATTATTGACCAAATGTTTACCGATTGAAGAAAAAAGTCATATTATGCTGTGTTCGAAACGAACCACACTTCCAACATCTTTATTCCAAGTTGAGGAAATGGAACCAGTGCCAATCATTGGAGGAGGTTAGAAGAAAGAAACATCAGTTGATGAGAACCGAATAGAGGCACCGGCTGTACGTGTGTGGCAGTTCATGTTGTATTTCGCCCCACCTATGTTGACTCAAACTTCAACCAACATCTGGGTGGTCTTCATACTCAAATTAGAAGTATCCTTTGGCGTAGGACTCGATATACGGGAATGAGTAAACAAGTGATCAGTCCATCATCGCTGTCATCAAATTCGTCATTATCATTATCATCAGTTCGCAGTACCTCGTGTGTGGTCAGTTCTGGGGGAGAGGGTGAAACAAATCAATGCTTAGTTTAGTGCAAAGAGCACACGCATACACACACGCACTAACGCACGCACTCACGCATGCGAGCAAGCTCTAACACATCCGTCGTAAAAATGACAGCCAGCGAAAACATGCCAGAGAAACGCCACTTTCGCATGGAGTTGGAGGTTAAGAATACGTGTTGAGCAATCGGATTTTAGTACCCGAATAAGTATCCTGATAGAAATACGCGTATCCAAAAATCTGGAGGTTTCGCTGTTCAACAAACTTATCCATACATGAAACAGATACGAATCAGGACCACAAAGCTCTGCCTGAGAAGATCATCAAAATTTTACAAGAATAGTGTCCACAGAAAAGTCAAATTATGCCTATAAAATCCAAGTTATCATTCCGCACTCCTACGATCGCGGAGCTAGCTTTCGTCATACACTGTTTTCCGAAATGAGTATCCCTTGAAGGATGGATCGAGGTGGCCAATATATAAAGGTGAAAAAGGTTTTTTTTCTCAATTATTTGATGTGCTCAGTCGAGTAGGCATGTTAGACTTTTGGATTGGGGTTCACGAGACCCACCAATCGGATTGCTTTTCAGACAGGCAACGTGATTAAGCACCGCGGTCAGTGGCTTTGTTGCATTCGACCTGTCTTCTGTCTGCATGACCTTCATTTATACCTTTGTCTAATGTTCCTTTACTCAATTTGCTTTAAATTATTTTACTTCGACAGCGCTATGAGGCAGCAGTCGAAACCAGACCGTAGACGTGTGCATGGCTGGAAGAATTGAAATGAAATGAATCCATGTATGATTATTGCAATGGGCAGACCATGCCTCTCAAGTACAGGAACCCATTGTACTATGATGTAGTACTGTCAGCCATGACATTACGGATTTGCGTGGAGAATTTGCACATAATAAGTCAGGCGTGATAACGGACAATGACGACGACGACGGAATGCTATTTAACAGATTTGACCGACAGTATCAGGATTCAAACCCTGTGCCCCGCATTTCAGTATACGACTTCTGCGAAGTTAACGGCTACTGTTAACCAGAGACACCATATCCTACTATGTTGCATATATGAGTACTTTAAACTTTGGGATAATTCAAGCAACCCATGGGTTGGCTCTCATCCATCTCTGATTTCTGACATTACACACCAATCACCTAAAAAGCGATCGACTCCTTTGCTTGGAATCCTCTCAGTGATGACTTAATTGAATCGAAGCCATTACGACCAGTTCAGAAAACTTTTAAGTCCGCCTAAGCTACCGTGTTCCCCCAGTAATAAGACCTACTCCAACAGTAAGCCCTAGCAGTGTTTTTGCGGATGCCTTAATATAAGCCCGAACCCGGAAATAAACGCCAATTTTGACCGTCAGTTATCGGGTGATTCGATAAGACGGAAGCTTACCGATGAGCACTGTGAGGTCACAACGGCGTAATAAAGAAATAAAATTCTAGCGCGATCACTTTCCTTTTGCTTTTCGTGTTTGTTACCAACACAATACAAGTGCAAAAAAAGCTATTCCGTCGATTACAGGAAAGTAATTACTGAAAACTTCCGAGGCAAAAGTCTTACAACCTGAAAAATCAGTAGCTTGATCTCAAAGTGGCCTGCAAATAGATAAGCGACCAGGGTAACTTCATTCCCTAGGTTGAAGAAGGAAATGTCAAGAAGTGTAAACCGGGATCAGATCGGCAACCATTATTTTCTAGACCTAAAAATATCGTCTGTGAATGTATCTCTGACAAGAGAGCAAAGACTTTAGCCGTGCACAGGGCTGATATCCAAGCGTTTACCCGTGCTATGGCACCACATTTTGAAATATACCCAAAAGAACTCAAAGCGTCACAACACTGGGCGAATGGTTTCCTTTAACGATATAAAAATGTTCCTAAAAAGTTTGGCAACTATGTTTAGGGTGCACTTGCTTTCACGTACTTTGTTGGTGCCACAGACTTTTTCGAATACAAACTCTTCAGCATAACCGACATGGACGAAATATCAGTGTTTATGGGCCTAGTATTCCAAAAGAATATTGATCAGATGAGTGCCTCGTAAATCTACATTTCAATCACTGGCTACGAAAGCACACGTGTTACCTGTATTCGGCAATTTATCTGAATGGAAGGAAAGCCATACTTCAGTTGAATACTAAGGGCAACAAATATAAGATTGAATATGTTTCTGGTATTTACTTTCTTGCAACCAAAAAATGCCTGGTGTAAACAAGTAGTTATAATAAAGTGGGCTGATTCTATGCTGCCTCTTGTTTTGCCGCATGGTCAGCGAGGTCTGCTTGTCTGGAATCCAACCAACACTCGCCGCATCAAAGACTTGAAGAACTGCTTTGCAAAGAGAACAATGGACCAGATATTGTTTCCCGCGGGAAAGATTTCATATCTTCAGACTCGACACTACAACAAACAAACCTTCTAAGGAAATTTGCGCATGGAAAACTATAACTACGATGAAAATTAATGAAATTAAATCATCGTGGATGCTTTGTGAAGCCCAGTTTGAAGGAGGCATTGATCCAGGTGAAGAAATCGTGCAATAAAATCACTTACAGCTGTGTTACCGCTGCTTTACGAGCAGGCTACATGAACAATGAATACTGATTTAGTGAATGCTTTATTGGTGGACACGAGAGATTGGGGCCAACGGATCTACGGGACATGGAGTCACAAGAAAATCAGACCCAAACTGGGAATTCGGAGATTTACGACGACATTCCAGAAGATGACATGACCGTATTTGGACAAACGCAGAATTTCGAAACAAGACTACCCGAAAATAAACCCCAGTGTAATTTTCAAAGCAAGGATAAATATAAGACAGAGTCGTATTTTCGGAGGAAACACGGTAGAACTATCCGACAGAGTGAGGGAAAATACTACACTGAAGGTGACGTGCAAACTTTAGAAGAGTTCACAAATTGAATTTTCTTCGCTAAAGGATATCCCGAGAAATATTTCTGGGAAAACACCGCATACCAAGGAGCGCAAACAATTAAACAACCTGAAATAAGTGCTAAAACACGCCTGCCAGGCGGTGGAATGGCATCCGTTCAAATTGGCTGAAGGTTTTTTTGGTCCAATGGACTGTTCACTGGCAGGTACAACGATACATAATACACTCAAAAAATGGACTTGATTCTGGGTTCACTGAGGGCCTGGGCGCCCGGGCGCATACTCCGTGATTGTGAAAAACAGCGAGACAGTTCGTTATGGTTATGCAAACAAACCACAAATCAATGCGGTAAAGTGTAACTCCTCCGTGAAAAAACCACTACTTTGACCGAGTCAATGATTATCATCACGTACCAGTCAAAAGTTTTGCACAGCACAGATTGACTCACACGATGTCAGCTTGCTTTTGAATTATCCTAAAAGACCTGTCAAACCGTGCGTCATTTGTTGTACCAGTTGAACATTCAATCCAAACAACGTTTCTCTGTCTAACTGTTTGCGTTTTCAATCAATCAGCTCTATTTTTCTATATTTGAATACATGAGTGAATCCGCTCATTAGCAAATTTGGGGGCACTACTCCAGCTTTAGTTGGCCGGTAAAACTTTCCACGAATAATCATCCATGTTCAATACGATCACTCTGTCAACAGGGAATTTTGTGCGAACGTAACTCCGCAAAATAATGATCCCTGATGTTCGTAGCACTTTCTGCTCTGTGTTTGGGAAATAATTCCTCTATTCACCCTTCACAAATAAGAGCCTAACAACTCAAAACACCCGAGCCAAATAGCTCCAAGCTTTTTTTCATGTTCCCCAGTCATTTCAAACAAGATTTTAGGATTCAGCAGTGCTGCCTGATCGCTATCAATCGTATTTCGTTAATACTACCCCGTTTAAAAATTATACTATGAAGGTTCATGATGGACGCATCAAATCTAACTAAGTTTGCTCTGAAGATCTTTATATTCAACACTCAGTACGGAAATTAGTTTGTCATAGACTTTAAATGAACTCTCCTTCTGTGCATGCATTATGACCAAGAAGGTGAGAGTAGTTACTGGACTATGAGTAAATTTCTTTCTACTGTATGTAATCAAATCAACTCAAATTCCTCAGCAATTTTCGTTCCCTTTGATGTCATCGCCAAGTAGCTCAGCTAGACATTTGACTGACACTGGAATACACAAATAAGAAATTCTGAAAAAATCGAGGAAAGCTATCACGGACTCGTGAATAACTATACGCACTTTTAGGTGAACGAAAACGATAATGCGGAGAAACTTTGCGCCTGGTTGCATACTACAGTCAAATATTTTTTGTATAAACAGTCTACAGCAGCCATGTTCTTGAAATACATAGTCAATGACACACTGAATGGTGATTACGATGCATCAGAAAATGCTTTGTGTTACGCAATTTATTTTTTTGTCTGATCTGGTTAGCGAAGCAAAAACCAAGGCATGAGCCTGGAAATTCGCACTTCAAGGTAAATTTATATGCTTCCTCGCCAAATTACGCAGTGACAAAGATGTGACTATTACAACGTGTTGTCAACACGAGTTGCACATGGCTAAGATTAACTGGGGCACACGGGGCCGACATACATGCCATGTGTGTTTGGACACACGCAAACACGTGTAAACCGCAGCAGTCACACCTCATACCGAGCACACAAGACTGTGTGCTCTTTTCTAATTCGGTATTCTACTTCCGTATTCCTAAGATGGGAAGAAATATGTGGTGGGAAATCGAAGACCACCCTAGAAGATAGAGCTTGAAACGCCTGATAAAAACCCAGTCCAGTATATGCCCCAAAGCGCACGTCTGCTCACACACACACACACACACACACATACATACATACATACATACATACATACATACATACATACATACATACATACATACATACATACATACATACATACATGCATACATACATACATACATACATACATACATACATACATACATACATACATACATACATACATACATACATACATACATACATACATACATACATACATACATACATACATACATACATACATACATACATACATACATACATACATACATACATACATACATACATACATACATACATACATACATACATACATACATACATACATACATACATACATACATACATACATACATACATACATACATACATACATACATACATACATACATACATACATACATACATACATACATACATACATACATACATACATACATACATACATACATACATACATACATACATACATACATACATACATACTCGTATGCGCCTGACCATTTTTTGTGGTTATATATTTGCCTTTGATCTACCAATACTGATAACAGGAAAGCCTCAGGGAGAAGAGAATTAATAAGTTGCTTTGCCACCTGGAATAACTGATACTACTCAGTTCATGAGTCGATGGGCATATTCTATGACTACTCAGTCAGCTAATGTGAAAGACCGATGGCTATATTGGTGCAGATGATTCAGCATCCGCTTTAGATATATTTATAACTTAAGAGCAGTACGAACTACTGCATACCTGAAGCTGAGATTTGCCATGATTTTGACTACATTTGTAGAATAGCTCATTCTCTCACGCTTGCGGCCTCCCCATCCTACAGTTCTGTTACCGCTACACGGAAAAGTGCTTTGTTAGAAGATCGGGGATCGAAAAACGAGTACAACGCTCCAAATGTTCTAGTAAACAAGCTCTTTCCGTCCGTTAGTCGTTTGCTTAGCCTGGTTTCGCATGGCCTATTCCCGCAGGCGTCAGCGTTCCAACTCTGAAAATGTGCATGTAGTCAACAATGTACTCTTACTGTGTAGAATTGATAGTGGTAATAACAGTATGATAAAAGCAATAGTGTAGTAGTTGAGTTACAATCCAGAAGAAGTGCATGGCAATTAGATTTTTTATTGGAAGTCACTCATTCAGAAGACAGCAGAACAGATCTACTGAAACAGCCATGCTTATTTCCTTTCCAGCTGTCTGGTCCACTTGAAGGCCGTCGTTATCTGGTAGGAAGATGCAGTCGTGTGGCTCACATGCCCTCAATTACGTTTTTACGTTTGGCCCCTTTGATATAGCTTCGTTCGTTATTAATCCACAACTGTCAGTAATCGCCTTTTGAGCAATAAACTACTTGTTTATTCTGTAAGTAGTACGCACACTCTGTCGCAGTAGTACTGGTGATAGTAGTAGTAACAGTAGTAGTAGTAGTAGTAGTATTAGTGGTAGTGGTGATGGTAGTGGTAGTAGTTGCTGTAGTAGTAGTCTAATGAGCTGTCTGTGTGCGCGTACTAGCTGCCTACGAGTTGCACTCTGGGTTTTATGGATATGCATAATACCTGATGATTTTTGTAAGCTGCCCAATACTTGCACGAATTCCACTGGCAAATGGTACTCAAGACGGCAAATATCCTATTATAACATTTACTACCATTTTAGCCCTCTCCTGGTTTTCTTCTATATATCATGACACACGTTTCCTTCAAGGAAGTAAAAATTGAACTGAATGTTTTCGGTAGCCATCCAGCTCGACAGAGTACGTGACGGTGAACGAACTGTTTGAACAAAAGCCGTGGGCCAGAGAGTACGCGATAAAAATACCACTGGCAGCTTTCGTGTGCACAAAGTCTGGAGCTGGTATTTTGTGACACTTTTCATGCTCATAACTAAGCACTAGATTTCTATCGGTTTGCATACACACACGCACATGACGGCCGGAAATTTCGTTCCATCCAAAATAAACAATCGAATTGGTCACGAAGGTGACCATACCGAAAATACTACGAGAGTGAACATATTTCGTTTCAGGAAGCAGATACACATACATTATTCGTAGGATGTATTACTGGCACCAAGAGCCCGAATGGAAAATCCACTTACATTTATCTCATCCAACGGCCTAACCCCGCGAGTTGAAATCGAACTGGTGACATCCCGCAAGCCGGGCAGAAGCTCTACCAACTGGGTTATCACGGTACGGACAGTATACGACTGAACGTGACTCAATGGACACTGAAATGTATTCACAGAATGCACTTTTGTCACGAGGAATGCTCCCGGTTCGATTCCGGATAGCGGTTTTGGGCTTTTGGATGTGAAATGGAGGCGGATTTTCCCTTATACACAGACATTATTTGACCGAAGACTAGTGATCCGGTGGGAAATATTACGGCTGTATCATAGCTACTTGACTGCCTTGCCTGTTTACTTCGGTAGTTGTGGTCACTTTTCAGTGGATTTTGTCATGACCACCTGAAGTATGTGCACACGTTTGTGTGCATCACGGAGGGAGGGGCATGACTGTGTGCGTGCATTTGTGTATGAGAGTGTTTGATTCTCCGATAGTCTTAGTGATCGCTTTTCATCCCTTCGTTTTATTTCCCGTGGTTGGGACTGAACAGATAGCTCAGTGACTGGGTCAAACCGATTGATTTGGTCTGATCAAAAACCAAACACACACACAGAGGAAGAGACATGTGGCTTTTTTGACATGACTCTAATTCGACGTCGACGGCTCCCGTTCGTCTAAGTGTCTCCCTCTTACCTTCTCGTCGTTTCCTGTTGAATCTGACACTCCCAGTTGTCAGCATGCATACAGACACCCAGACCGGAGACAATAATATATGATATACTATGTTCGGACAGGCAAATATCAAGTGCCAGTTTCTCACCTATTTTGTCTGGGCGAAAGCGAACGGGGACGACTCACCGCCAATATAACAACCACAATCACAAACACACCCCGCCATCTGTACACAGATCAACTTCATTTAGGTCAATTTTTCAGAATGACTAAGACAGGCTAGTGCTGAGAAGAGTATGTGTGTGGGGTGGGGGGGGGGGGTGCAAGAAAGCCATAATACAGGAGAATGTGGTCCGTTTGTCATCCGTTCACCGCTGACCCCGTCCTGTTTGTATGGTTGCTGTCGCTGTCGTTGTCGTTTTCATCGTTCTGCTTTCTGTCGGTGCTAGTGACAGCGGAGTTCCATCGATGATGGCGTTTGTGTACTGAAGCGTGTGCCATCTTGGCGGTCAACCAGAACTTGGGGACAGCTTGGGGGTTCGGCTGGAGTGAAATTTGTTTGTTCGACAATGCTCAATCAACTAACCCAAATATGTCATTTCTGGCTGCTTGGGTGTCCGCGTGTGTGCGTGTTTCTGCGTGAACAATTTCAAGTTATGGTCACATCCCTGGTACGGGACAAGCAGAAAGATGATATACCATAATGTAGCCACCAAGGCCCCTGAATGACGCCTGATCGTCTGGGCGTCTATCTGTCTGGAGACCAGACTTTCACAGGGGTTATACAAATGCGAGAATTGAATGGAGGAACCGAGAAATCATTATGGATACGCATGTCTGCTTTATTGGATGAACTGATGGAGGTGATAATGACACTGATGCGGATGAGAATGCAGATCCACTAACAGCCGAGACGGAGTTCACCCATCTTTCGTCGGGAAAGCACTGTTTTACCATCCCAACGGATATACACTAGTCAATCACTCTGTCAAGTACTGTGGGTGGGTGAACCACAGTCAGCTATCACACTCCTGGTTTGGTTTCAGTACTGAACAATTTGTCAGACGACTCGTCAACGACTGCTGGTGTGTGTGAGAGAGCGTGTGTGTGTGTGTGTGTGTGTGTGTGTGTGTGTGTGTGTGTCGAAAGTGGAGTTCTACATGAGCGGAGCTGTGAGTAGTGAGGATATAGACAGAATGGTGGTAAAGAGGATCGTACGGAAGTGGCCACCCAGTTACGAGTGTCCAGATGGTAAACCCGTTGTCGGTTTATGATGCTTCCATGAACGATCACATGTGCAATTTAATATAATGCAGTGAGGGACAAACAAAAGGCGGACAGACGGGCAGACATGCCTGTGAGTAGGTTCAGCAAGTGGCTCACTTTCACAGCTCGGTATTTCCCTAAATAACGGTTTTGTCTTCGTGTTCATTTCTGAGGATGTGGGTGGTAATAAAGTGAGATTTGCCACATGCCAGTGGTAAAATTCTGGGTGTACGGGTTAATGATTCCCCTCGCAACCATCGAGGCTTTTGTTTCTCGGAACACGGATGAAGATTCTCCTATAGTTGCAGTTCACAAGGAATGAGGCGGCTGAACCTATTCTTTCCATGAAAAGTCCATTTTTCAGGTCTCTATGTCCATGCACTCAATATGCCGAAGACAACAACAGTAGTGAATCTGTTCCTTGCCCACTAGTCCAAAACAAATAAAATGTGCACGGGAACACGATAGCAGTGAAACTGCTTTCCCCTGCCACATGTAATGCAGTTATCTTGGAAATATGATGAACCTGTAGTGACAGCCATTGTGGTTCATACTGTTAATAGATTTATTGTTTAACTGAATGGTAACTGCCAAGCGCGGTAGCCGTTTGACCGTTGCTCTTGCGCACGCTCTCACGCACGTTCTCAAATACACGCTGGCCACTATCTCTCCCAATCGCCTTCTCGTTCTCATGGATCGCGGAGAATACCTTTCTGGCTAAGGTATTCGTGCAGCGCCGAGTAACGTGCAGGTGGTCCACGCAAAACGAAGAACCGAAGAACACGTTTCATGAGGAAACCGTGAAGTAAAGTTTAGCGACCATACAAATCCACCGCCTCCTTTATTTCGGTAATTGTCGTGTCAGAATGCAAGACCTGTAGGTTTTCAAAATTTATATTCCCAGAATTCGCCGAGATGTCCTCATTTAGCCATCCTTGTCATACGATGGAGGAGAGGTTTTCAGCATGTCAACCGTCGAGTTAGATCCACTCAACGTGACACTTCAGCTGTGCCTACTGGAGTGATCAAGGGGAACGAGCCGGTACTGTCAGTGCGAATACAACACTTCAATCATGTTAGACAGAAGGAACTGATAGAAGTAGTGACTTTTTCAGAAGCAAATCACTAGACATTTCACCGACCCGTGTACCAATGGTAACGACAGGAAACTGAACTAGTTTTATTCGGTAGTATTGTTACCAGTGGTGATGGTGGTGGTGGCGGCGGTAGTAGTAGTAGTAGTAGCAGTAGTACTAGCAGCAGTTGTAATAGTGGTGGCAGTGGTAGCTATCGTTATAATCAGATGGCTAACTGAGTTTAACATAAGATACTTTGGACATTTTGTTGGTAGTATTGTCATGACACTTTCCTCTTTTTTGTACTGATCAAAATGGAGGATCTTATTAGAGGGCTTAATTTTGATGGTTCCTTCCAGTGCATTTATCAAGGTATGCATTCAACCATAACAAGAAAGGACGTCATATTAGCTGCTCATTTTTATTCTCCCTCAAGAAACATAATTCGCTTCTAAGGAACCTTGACTCAATGAATTTCCAATTAAATCTTGCAAAATGCTGAGTCGAGCACACGTGTACATAGGAAGTTATTCTCTTGTGATCCTTACGTTATGATTGGTTGAAATTCAACATGCCAGGCCTCCTCGAAACGTAATTAGCACGGCAATCAGCCTTCGAGTGGTATATCGTTGACATCCTTCTTCAGTGTATACGAAGAGTTTATAGTGGGTGATTTCTTTCGGTTACTGCTGGGCAGAATATGGGACTGATCCGGTCACTGCAAAACGATCCACTGGCTATACATATTCCGGAACAGTTCAAAAACGTACAATTCGAGCTCACTCTTAGTCACACATAAAAACACAAAACATGGTAATATATACACAGATACAGGTACACACTTAATCTATCTTTCGCAAGTATGAAAGACACTTGGACAACCTCATCAATAAGCGGTGTCCTTTCTCGCTTTTAGAATCACGCCCCTACCATATATCCGACTCTGCCCGAACACACTCCTCTTTGGTGTGACCGAAATTCCAATTTACAATAACACGCACACTATACAGATGCGCAAAACGAATTCATTAATTTTCTGTGATACTCAAATGTCAAGCTTCCTAGAGCTGTTTGGCAGTTTCGATTCTGCCTCGATTCTGATGTGCATTTACTCGGATTCCTAATTGACTTACTCGAAGGCACCAAATGCGGAACATCTAAGACACGATAAACTGTCCGGACACGAACCCCTTAACGTATTAGGTTTTCAGCAGAGATATGGAACAGACGCCCCGTTAGATGAAGGATGTTTAGGTGAACACAGGGTTGGAGTTACACGAAATATAAAGGTCTATACATTTTGCAGCGATTTTTTTTCGGAGAAGAGGTGAAGGATGATGAGGCCGAGTTGTTGTGATGGCAACACTATGGTAACTGACGGACTGACTGACCACCGAAAGGGACGGGAACGCGGAACAAGCGGGGATTAGTAAAGGGCACACAACTATCGCCAACGCCTGTTACAATTATCAGCCTCTAATTTGATCGCCACTGGCGAGCATAAAACAGAATAATGCACCTCCCCGTGATTTTCCCATCTGACGAGACTATATCACATGCAGTTTAAGTAATAGCCATCATCATCATCATCATTAGCAGCATCCTCACAAGCGGCAGCAACCGCACCAACATCAACACCAACATAGACATCAAAACAAGAATAGTAACCTGTCAACCACAAACGTCTCAGTGTCTTGCTATTCGGTCCCGAAACTAACCGATTTGTTTGTACTGACTGGTCTGATATAGTCGTGAGATTTGCATGCATGGGGTGTACATGTTCCGGTCCATATTGCGCAGAAGGCTGGATGGAATAGCGAGAGTTCCGGTAACGAATTAATCACCGGGAGTGCCCATAGATGATGATTATTCGACTAGCTTGATGACAGACTGATCAGAGAGATCGTTTGTTTATAGATTCCCCCGTGATGATTTATGTTTTGTCCGTAAATATTCTGGTCCGATCAACGGAGAATAGACGAGCAATTTGGCAAAACTCGTGGTCCCTGTTATTGTGACTCAGTGCTAACGGGAATATAGACTGGGGGAAAATTGAGAAAAAGGACTTGCGTAAAAAGGTCACCTGGGAAAAGAAATATGAACGCATGGTTCCTTTGAATGGATCGATGGATAAATTGATTTCGGAACGGATGGATGGATGAATGAATGGATTTCTGGATGGATTTATTTGGGAATGGATAGATGGATGGATTTGGTGACGGATGGATGGATGGGTGGATGGATTAATGGTAATTTGCACCATGAGTAGGAGCACTGCCCAAGAGACTTTTGTTATTTTATTTGGTGTGAATATGTGGGAATTTAATGGTCCCAGTTTTCGGGGTTACTAACTTTGGAGATTTTCTGCTATCTTTCTTCTAGAACGTGCAGGTTTATTACACTGGTCTCTCCGACGGGGGCTGCTATTTGAAGTGCATTTTCTGATCAACTTTGGCACCAATTAAATGTCACGTATCTGCAGAGTTCAATCTCTTCGTCTCTTCAGTGATCATACGTAGTCATTGTTGACAAATTATATCCCGTAACCAGGACAGTGAGCTAAACAACGGGTGAGTAACCTTTTGGTGCAAATTTGTTTGCACACACACACACGTATTTTTTCCTTTCGTCTTGTTGAGAATTTCACAGAAATAGCTGAAAACCTTTTACAGTTGAA
The DNA here is from genome assembly GCA_948099385.1 of Fasciola hepatica. Classification (NCBI taxonomy): domain Eukaryota; kingdom Metazoa; phylum Platyhelminthes; class Trematoda; order Plagiorchiida; family Fasciolidae; genus Fasciola; species Fasciola hepatica. Next base: position 56,266 of record CANUEZ040000007.1, on the reverse strand, counting down.
CAATCAGATGTTGTTGCTCGTGCAGTCCACCTTGCGAAACCAATGGATTTTAGCTACGAATTTTCGTATACGTTCGCGTGCTTCTTTTTGTGTACGTCTTCAGTGTAGGTCTACCTGAAACCGATTCGTCTCCTGTAACGAGAAAATCTCAGACGCAATCCGACTATGCTAGGTTCCAGTAGTCCAGATTATATATATATATATATATATATATATATATATATATATATATATATATATAAAACTAACCACTGGGTCTTCATCATCATCACTTGATGGTTCTATGCTTTCTGTCCTTTACTGGACGATGCTGGAAGTTAGCAACCAAAACCAGAGCGCGGAAGTGCTAGGCTAGTGGTTGTATAAACTGAAACTGAAACTGAATGAGGCTAACCGGAATTTATTCCCATCCAAATCGGTAATTTTGTTCGGTCTTATATCTTGGTACCTTGTCGAGTGAATTTCTTACTGAAAATAACCTGTTCTGAGCCTTCCACTGCTCATCACACACAAATCTTTCGCCTGCAAAATGAACCCACCGTCAAAATGACAATTTCAGCCATTTAAATACCCGGATGAAATCGACACGCCGTGAAAACTCAATTTTACTAAGTTGCTTCATCACTATCGCCATAACCACATAGGTAATTAAAGAACCGCATAAAAATTATCTTGACTGCAATGCTCACATCAATGTGAAGTGGAATTTCTGTTTTATGGTAAGTTTGACCGTCATCATTGAGAAGCCTTTTTAAACCATTTGTAGCGGAAAATCAACCGTTTATGAAAAAATTCATCTTGACGTTCTCCTATGGGCAGAATTATAAAAAAAAAATGACTCCAAACATACTTCTATTGAACTCATTGAATGGGAAACCTTTCTAAACATAACAGATGATAATTACTTTGATTCTATTTAACTGTTTAATTATATTTTCATACCTTCGTATTTCTCGGTTTCCATTGTTCAGAACATTTTATCTTGGCAACCAAGGTCACACATTAAATTATCCATGGAAAGCACTTCAGGGAGAGCAGCTTTTATTACGGCTGTAAAGTCATGGGAATAGTTTGGAGCGTGCATGGACGAGGAGTCCCGTTTTAGAATATATATATATATATATATATATATATATATATATATATATATATATATATATAGTGACAGGTACGAAAATTTGATCAAATGCGCGCGTCACGTGGGTGTACACTTGCTCCTGGGCTTGACTAGTCACCAATACAGTATTATCAACCATTACGTAAGTCTGAACAGAAAGTGACTCGTTGTACTTTGATTTCTTCTCGTTTCCCATTCAGAATATGTCGTCGTCATGATTAAACGGTGGATGAAAGGTGCGATAGACTGTGTTGGCTGATGGACAATCCAACGGACAGACTGATGAACAGAAAAGAAAGTTAGCAAGTAAGCAAACACGAGTCAGTCAGCGTGTAAGTAGTTCAAATCTGCTAAAATCGGTGCGGGTGGTCTCATCAGTGAACTAGTGCACATATGAGTATATAGCTATGAGTGCACGGATAACTACAAGAATAACGGCGACAACAGCAACGATGTCGAGAAAGAGAACGCCACAACGGCGACAGAAGCAGCAGTGAACATGAGTTCAATACGGGACTGACAATGTGTCTGGCGGTAGACAAGCTGCCGCCACAACCCGCTAGATAGATAAAGATAGAGAGCATATAAACGGAGAAGAAAAAGAGTGCACAGATTGACTTTGTCTCAGATATCATGACATCTACGGCCTTTCAACAAACGCACCGTCTATTGGTGAGCTTTGAAATACTCAACGATCAGCAGATGGAATCGGGTATAGTATTTTCTGCACACTCTCGCGAAGATGTATATGTTTGAATCGAGTGTGAATATACTAACGAGGATGTCGAACAAGAATAAGCTGGTTTATAGCCTGATTATCACTATCTTACTTATGAAAAACAAAGAACTGTAACGGAATTAAGTGTTAGCTGGCTATTTTGGAAACGTCCCAAAACAATGAAAAGAAGATTGAAAAAGACGGTTCACTTGGTCATCTCAAATTACCGCTTACTGTTGAAGTTGTCAGTTTGTGATCCCGTGCACAAATCGAGAAATCAAAGAACGAGAAGGAAGTCAGACTGGCTGACTGACAGTTGACCGATCAACCTGGTGATCATTTCCCCACATTTTATCCATGATGGTTCATTTATTTTAGGCAGAGTGAACGTTTGTACTCTGTCAGCTAATTCGTGAACTGGCTCCTGTTTGAGCTGCTAATTTTGTATTCTTTCATAATGAGTAATGTGAATTTGGAAGTCATCTGATATTTTTAGACCCCATCAGTTTAGTTGGACTTGGACCGTTTGGTTAGTCCAGACCAGTTTTTATCTCTGAATCTAATATCCTATATGGTGAGGGGTGGGAGGAATGGGCGAACCCTAGATTGCTAATAAAGGACCACCCGTTTGAACGCGAAGGATTCCTTTCTCCCTCGCTTTCACCTGCACTTGGCCTCATTGTGTTCGGCATCGATTCAACTGGGCTCTGAAAGGAACCGAGCCAGGTATCCATCCGGAAGGTTCAATCGAAGTAACTGGCTAAATGACACTTGCTGTGCATCATCTTCTTTACGTTTTTTCTACAGCACACACGGACAAGTACGCAGTCAGACAAGGTGGACCTCTTCTACTTCTATTTCGGTGGTAGGAGTCGATCCTTGTTCGGCTCTGCCAGAACTCCTTTTTGTAGATGCTCGGAAACAATTACGGGAAAAAGTAAAGCATTCAGACACGTATGCGACCAGTCAAACGGAAAATATTGGGTAGTAATGCACCAGCTGATGGTTGGGAAAAGTTCGCATTTTTTCTTTGGGTCGGCAGAATGACTGATCACGCTCTAACATGACGTTGAAGAGATCCTGGGATATGCCTCTCTCTGTGATGCTCTAGAAGCAAGTGGATGGGCATTGGTCTAAAGTTGGTACGCTATATTGATAATTATATATATATATATATATATATATATATATATATATATATATATGCGTTGTGGTTTTCCATCGAACCGGGAGTGATCAAATAGTCATCACAGGGAGCTTTCAACCCTACGGTCCCGGGTCCAAATCCTGCTTTGGCCGCCAGTCACTCCCTAGTTGGCAGCCCTTAAATGGCCTCGACCCTCGTTCTGAAAAATGGTATCATTATTACAAAATAAAAGGAAGCGGACAAAAAGACAAGAGATAAGAGAATTGAATCTATGGACTACTCAGTAGCAGACTCAACCGGAGCTATCACTGACGAACCGTATAAAGGGCCACACTCTAGGTCTGCGTGCAGTTCTCTCTCTCTCTGATATTGGTATCCTAGCAATTAGGTAATTAGCTGAAACGGCAGTTAAAGTTTTATACTCTCTACTGCCGATTCCTCCTTCGATCTTTCTGATTAAATGAAGGCCGAAATTAACCAGGGGGTGTCAGATTATCTGTGTGAGTGTGTCTATGCGACAAAGGGATGCTAATAGGAGCGGTCAAGTTGGAGAAAGTGTAGAGGGCAGAAAGTGCATACAGACAGGACCAGGTAGAGTTAACTCGTGGATGATGATATACACACGGACGAACCAACAACAATTAGTCGGTATAAGCGTGGTAATGCTGCATTTTAGACGCTGCATTTAGATGGAAACAATAAATCTGCACCACTCCCACCCGTAGGAACCTGGTTCATGAACGGTACTGCTCGTCTTCATCTAAAACTGCCAAGTTGCCACTCGCTATCCACCCGGACTGTATTTTTCTCCTTTCGTGCAATTTCCTCTGGTTGATTCCCTTGCTTACCTCACCACACACACCCAGACATTTCGTTTCTCTGCCGAAACCACAGACTAATCTCACTGCTTTCAGTCCCCGGTCTCATTCCTTTGGCTTATTCACTCCCGTTCTTAGTAGTATGGACGCTTGGGCGGATCTGTGGCCATTGGGGAGCAGGTGAATGACTGATTGGCTAAGGTAACATAAGACTGAATGAATGGGTAACTGTGGACCTGAAGATTCATTTGTTTAATGGTCGGGGTGTTGTATATCCGGACCGGTGTTTAATTCGCCACTAACTCCCAACTCTATCGCTTTTCTTTTCTGTTTTAACCCCTTATTCCCAACTAATTTCCATTTCGTTCACCGGAGTGCATTTGGGTTACCACCCCGAATGGTCGTTTCCCAGGTAGATACGGAGAGAGAGATAGAGAGAGAGAGATAGAATAAGATGAAAAATAAATGGTAGTGAAAAAGTGGTAAATTATTTGAGACTGTCTGAAACAAACCTGAGTGAGTGCTATCCGTATAGTGAGGTTTATGTGTATAAATCAACTGGTTACCGGATGCCAGGCCTTAAAACTGTGATAGTCATATCGTAGATTTTCTGTGGACGTTTGAAGTTATTTGTAATTGTTTGTCTTTTTCTCTCTATCGATCGACTAATTCCACATATACACCGACAAGCATACCGACAAGCAAGAAAGAAGACCTGAACACTTATGTGTTACCACAATAATGATCCCACAGTTAGAACAGTTAAAACTATTTTTTTCTCTTTTCGCATATGTTATCTGTCCTGCAAATATTACAGTGATGTGACTTGGCCTGTCCGGGCTGAACGTTTGTTTCCTACTTATGTTTCATCGCCATATTTGATGGCCCACAAATGCTGAGCAACACCGATTTCGACGTTAGATATTTAGAACGGTTCGGCTACTGCAGCAGCAGCAGTTTCATCCGTCTTAGGAGTTCTCTGCAGTGAATATCCACCGAGCGACCACTGGGACTCAGCGTCGGGCTGGAAGGTCCTGAACCGTTGAACAATCCGGACCGGCATTCCAAGGTTAATTCCTCATTTCTAATACATAATGACAGTGTATATTCGTCACCTGTTTTGGATTTGAACAGCTTGTCACTCAAACGGCGGTCTACTCACATGGGACTGGGTGGTGAAGGTATGCACTAGTGATGATTTCCAGGAAAGGATAACATATTTGTACAGTGTTTGAACTTTTCCCTAATGATTAGCTGAACTTTGATATTGTACGATGAATCATTTCATGAAACACTGTTCTCTATCCCGGATTCTTTCGGCCAGAGTACGTCTGAATCGTTTGCATTATGTTGATTCATATATATATATATATATATATATATATATATATATATACATATATATATATATATATTTACCGATGTGAGTCCTTGATGGCGATTAAAATGTTTAATTCAGGACCGACCGTCACATTGTCCCACCAAACCCTGCGATGCTAATATGAGTAGACAAATAAGCACAAAATTCAGTGACAGCCCACCTAGGAAAGAGCTAAAAAAAAGGGATGACGTCACACCCAGTTACGGTCATGCCACACCGGGAAACTGGATTTTCTGAACGGAGAACGTTTCTGTTCATTTTGGTGTCTCATTTGATGGACAAATCTCCGGAGTTGTTCGTGCTAGAATATCCACGACTGAACCGACCAGCACTGTTTGTGCACTTGTTCAGTCACTGTATTAATACGTCCATCTATTTTTCTTTTGTAAGTTACGTGCAAAATAGCTCACCGTGGTCTCACTGAACAGTAGGTGATACTTGACGCACTTGATAATGATGGGGTATATGGGGTGTTTGAGAGGAGTAGCACCGCGGAGTTGGTGAACTATCGCTCCCCTCCGAGTATTTCTCACTTCTTTGGTCTCCATCACCTGCCCAACTCTCATCTGTGGCTCCACAAAGCTGAGGCATGTATCAGCTGCCACACCCTGGCAAACCGTGTGACAGGTGGGCCAAATCAGGTTGAGGGTAACCGATGCCTAAAAATCTCGATGAGACTGCGCCCAGCATGCGAAGACGGATGCTCCTGCATAAGCGAATAAGACCTGACTGGATCCAAGGGCTACCAAGGTAATCGGTCCAATCAACAGGGTTGCATGGACCCCTGGGTCTAGGTGACTTCTACCGAACGGCGAGTGAGCTCCTGAGGAGCCACCGGCAACCATGCACCAGGATCACTAGGACGCGCCGGGCATCTCGGATTCGTAGACCATTATCCAAAAGGCGTACGAACCTCTCGTTCGGTCACCGGCTCCCAACACAGCATTTGGCTGTGCACGGTCTAAAGTTGCTACCTCGAACAAAAAGTCGAGTGACGCTGGGGACACCAGTTCGTAGCAAATCACCGGGACCCTGAGTGACAAGTTCTCTTTCATTCGGGTGTGCATGAAGCCCGCTCACCCTCTAGCAGGAGCTGGTCGAATAACAGTTAAGTAAGTAAGTAAGTAAGTAAGTACTTGGTGTAAGTAGTACCTATAGATGGATAGATAAAGTTCCTCGGAAGCACTCGATAGGTTTCGCGGCTATTGCCACTCATCGGGTATGCGTAACTGGTACTCCTCTATCCATTTGCCCTTATACTTTGTGCATCAGGGGTGTGAGCGGATGGTGCTGTGAGAATAGTAAGTCCATTGAGGATTCCAAACAGAGATTTGTCTTTAATTTTGTACATTGGTTAGTTGCAGCTAACCTCAAGCACGACCAAACTGCGGTCGCAACTTGTAATACTTGAAGTAAGTAGTATCTATAGATGGATGGGTACAGATTCTTGGAAGCACACAGCTGGGATTTGTTGGCGCGCTTTCTTAGAGGAGCAACCACTCACCTCTGTAAAGTACAAATGAAATTATTATGAACAGAGTGGGTGGTATTACTCCACACTGTTCACGAGTCTCAGTAGACCTGTTTCCTTTTAGGCGTGCAGATAACTAATACGGTTATCAGGCTGATGAAAACTCTACAGATTTGATACAAAGGATAGACCATGGGTAGGTAATTGAACTGAGGAGGTCAGATCTATTATCCCACTCTCTCTTCAGCTTGCTCATACAAACAGATAGCCAGGATATGGCTGGTACAGTATCCTCTACTTGATATTCAAAATTTCAACAATAGCTCTGTTCGATTCAGTCCGGTAATGAATAGTACATCTATATGGGCGCCGCTTATCTGTTTGCACCGCCCATATACAGAGAAGGAAGCTTCTTCCATATGCAGAGGAAAGGCTCACGGATGCTCCCGGCCATGTTACCTATGCCAACCCTCACGTCAACTCAAATGAAAACATTCTTCCAATCCTGAGATTGCAAACATACACAGTAGAGGACAACCGGCATAACATACATCTAAGAAAAGCAAGAAATGAAGCCAAACAAGGAAAGTCAATGGGATGAATCGGATAGGATGCGTGATGTACAAGCCCCTCTGGAAACCCGTAGAACTCGTGCACAAAAGAGTGAGTGAATGAATGAGAGCGTGAGAACACATAGACGTCCAAGGGAACTTGTCCATCAAGGAACTGTCTTGCTTGCTGTCCGTCTCGCAAACGCTCACCAAAATGCTTGAGGGCAAACCATGCTGGTTTTTTATGAGGGCAACTATGTGAATTATGAAGACCGCCAGGCCAATAAATGTCACATTTCTGTCCATAAACGTGGAGATTCTCGTTTCTTCAGACCGGACAAACTTAGGATATGCACTCAAAAACGGGCAGGTGCTTGCGCGCTTACACACACGTGCACACATTGAGACGGGGAGAAGGTTTACTGGACAAAGAGGCATACGTGCCATTTTATTGCCCAATACTTCGCCAACGGTTGCAGCTTTGACTGATGCGACGTCCCCCGACACCGTTTCACCGACTTAGCTTTCCTGCTGGTGCTGCCGGTGCTAATGCTGTTGTTGTCAGTATGGCTGCCGAGCATCAAGACGCAGATCTGACCAGCATCGGGAATGACTGATCTCTAGAAAGGGAGGTGGTCATGAGGCTAGTGACTGTTGGTCAATGCCAGCGATAGGAGGAAGGTGGTTGTCGAACCATAAAGAGAGTAACTAGCATAACGGAGTTCCGTTTCCCCGGGACAGGGTGAAAAAAGAAGAACCGAAAATGTTTCCCCTCAGTCCGATGCGATAATGAGCATGCTCTGACGCGTTGGGAAAATATGGAAGGTGACGCCGCACTGCTTCCAGTAAGCTTTCAAACACTGAGGAGATAGAGAGAGTAGGAAAAGAATGTCGGACCATACAGGGGTGAAGATGAAGCAGTCTGACAGCCACTTGTGTTCCGGTGATTTTTTCGTCGGTAGCCAACAAAACGGATCGGTTAGATGAACCGATAGATGGATGGATGGATGGATGGATGGATAGAGCAGTGGACCGACAAGTATGTGGCGGATGGGTAGAGGACTGGGAGCACGCATAACTAATTTGCTGCAGACATCTTGTTCCCACAAATTCCATCAGGCTAACGCGTGGGTGCACACAACTACACATTATTCTGGTCGATATGGGGCAGAGTGACTTATTCTGAGTTATTAAAGGCCCCCTGGGAATAATTCCATTAGTCGTATTCCCCCCTACAATCCACCCCCCCCCCTTTCCTACCGCACCCCTTTGTATCATATAGATAACAGTAAGGGAACTGAAATGTAAAGATACCACATTCCAAAATAAATCATCTAATTAGCATACTAAACACTGATTCTATTTTGCATGCATAAAAAGATACTAAAGTGACAAGGACTGCAATAATAGTCAAATGTGAAGTCCTTTTGTAAGTGGGTACTCAAACGAGCTTATTCTGTAGAAATTTACAAGAAACCACTGGAATTCATCTGATAATCAACACTTAACTATAGAATTAGAGAAGAGTGTCAGTTTACTTACTTCATATCGTCCATGCGGAATAACCAACCACAGATGTTTCCATTCTTCACGAAATCGTCGTCGCCGGTCTTTTTCACGCCATGTAAGATACTTGTAAGCTGCTGTAGAAACATTGCCCCGACCGCTGCCTGCTACACCTATTCCACCCGATGGCATGTGACGTTTCAAAGAGGTTTTCAACGTATCCGATAATTTCGTCGAACCCACAATAGTCCCACGTTCATTAGCCATCACTGAACCTCCATTTGCAGTCAACTCGTTTGTGTCTGTAAAACAACCTTTGGATGGAAAAGCATCTTTGCGCAATCGACCCCGGCGTTTGACCTGTGTCCTTCCCGGCCCTGGGTCGGTAGCCACTTGACGTGGTGGAATTTCTGGGACAGTTTGATGGAATGAGGTATATCCACTCACCGTGTTCAGGTGATCGGAAGGGGTACTTGAAACAAGACATGGCTTTTTTGCTGTGTGAAATGTTGGAGTTTTAGACGTGAGGGATTTCCACGTCGATTCTTGGTGAAACGATGCGGAACAACTGTCTGGCAAAGACGGTGAAGGGGAACTGGAAGAGCTGAATGAACCCATGTATGAAGCACAACTGGATCCGGATTTCATGGCTGGGGAAACTCTGGTGGATGAGTGACCAACACTACCACCACAGGTACCAGCAGCAATAGCAGCAGTAGTGCTCCCGCTATTGGCACCACCAACACTAGTTGTATCCCCAGTACTGCCGCCATTGGCTCCACGTACATGATCGATCAGTCTAGGATGGGCGGAATAATCCAGTGGATTCACAAATGCCGGTGGACTTGCGTTGGATCCGCGACGAATAATTCCCAACCCAATAGTGCCCGTTTCTTCCAGCTTCATATGACTCGGACTGTGTTTTGAACACGGTTGGGATGAGACCAAATTATTGACCGAATCGCACACGAATAGGGATGTTTGTGACTGTTGTTGCACAGATCCCGGATCATGTGTTGATGGTGATGGTTGGGAACGAGGTAGGCAGCCGTTGCGGAATGTCACGTTCTCACTCAGTCGTCTCAGATCACATCCTTGCATTTGGGCAAAAAGTTTATCACTCATCTGTTGCAACTTTTTCACTTCGTCTGGTAACGAAGCCAAATTGGCATATTCGTGGTTGACGGCCATCGAGTGATTTCGATCAGAATATGTTAACGATTATCGTAGATAGACTTTGGGCGACAACCGCACCAGATAAAATTTTCAAATATCCACGCATTGGAAAATCAAACGTATATATGCGTGCCCAGTAAAAGCACAGATCCGTTAAACGCAACTGTGAAGAAACGAATAGAGGAAAGGAGAGATACATTTAGAGAACTGTTCGTGTAGTCAAATTTTATTTGTATTTAATAGAATGGAACCAATCCATCAATATATTTTTGCAGTCATTCTGTTGCAGCTGGTTTTACCCAACCTTCTGAACAGAAGAGCCTGCTGTCGTGCTGTCAGCGAACACGAAAAACCAGATGGAGAGTGTTTCCTTCGAATGTTACTGTTGTTTAACAATTTCACCTTCCTGAAGTTTCCTAATTCAATTCTGGTCGGATTTATTTGTTTGTTCTGAACAATCTACACGATTCCCCTGAATTCACATCAATTCAACTAATTCCTTCGCATATTCACTTAGTCTCACAGTAACTCACTTATTCACTCGTTGACTCAGTCAGCCACAAATTCACTTTCTCGGTCGCTAATCCTGTCGACTTGGTGGTTAGGCTCCACTTTGTCTAGGCTACAAGAAAACCACACTCATCCGTACGCTCACACACACATACAGGCTGTGCGTCCTGGTGATGTGCATTACATGTAACTCATATGTTCTTTCTCTCTCTCTCTCTCTCTCTCTCTCTCTCTCTCTCTCTCTCTCTCTCTTGCTGACTCGTCTCGTTTCAATGCGCCAGTATGTCTGCGTTTGTACGCTTCGTTTAGTGTGGTGGCAACAAAGAAGATGGTGGTGATGGTGACGATGATGGCGATAGTAATAATGGCGTCTGTATGTCTGTGTGTACCGAAATAAGCAGTCATCTCTTAGTTCAATTGTAGCACTTCTTGTGTGTGTGCGTGGGCGTGGGATAACACACAGAGGCCTGCGCAACAAGTTAAAAACCGAGTTAGTATATTATCATAGACATGCACGCACGTGAATGCCATGTGTACGGTACGGTATGGTGCGGTACTGTACGGCGCATAGACATCCAGATTGGCGTTGAAGCCGACTCGACTAGACAGTATGGCGCCAGATCAATAAATCAATGGTATCACGACTCCGGGTATTTTACGAGATGTTCAAAATGGTGGCGATGATGTTGATAAGGTTGAGTACGTTAGGTATGCTCTTCGCCGACGTGGTCTGCTTGAGCATACAGGAGTCATCAGGTTAATACACACCTCACGCACACGCACATGTCTGTATCCGCGCCCGTGAGTGTATGAATGTTCGTGTCTGAGTGAGACATTAAAAGAGGAAGATGAACGCTTTAATCCCACTACATTACTTCGTAAATTTACGTGTGTGTGTGTGTGTTTGTGCTGGATCGTACGTGTCCGGCAAGTACAGCCGGACATATTTATGGCTTTTCACTATTGAAGTTCTGAAAGAGAGTAAAACTTGCAGATAGATAAAGATGCAAAAATTTTGACAAATTCACGCCCCAAGTTGTACACAGTTGCGCGATGTGGTGAAAAACATCAAGTTTCGGTTTCAAACGCACGCATACACACAAAGACACGCACACACTGATGCGGATAGCGCGACTGTGTCTAACCACGTTGACTGTGAACACTGGCGACAAGTTTTGCCATGTTGTGTTGTGTTGTTCTTTTTTGAGATTCGTCCGCTATGCAACGAGTGGTAGACACAATTGACTGGGTTATAGTATTGTTGTACTACTGGCTAGTGTGTCTGCGGTTGCCACTGACGTCCACTTATTGTTCGCTGTTGGTTGGTAAACTAGTGTAAGTAGATGGCGAACCATTGGTTGTCCTTCTTTGGGGTTATCATGGATTCGGATGCTTTTCCCGAACCGTATGTGCGCACAGTGGTGCTTTTGTTGTCGATTTGCTTACAGATATAGATATTTACGTCTATTTAGATATTGTGGTCAACTGAATCAAATGAGACTTGCTGACTGGTTCAGAGTGGTACCGTACGAGTGCACACACGCACGTTTGTATGGGACTTTTGGGACAAGTATGAAGACACGAAATTACGGAAGCCGCTGAGTCACACGACCTCATGTAAAATGTAAATTTTGAGGGCCGTACCCGAGGATATAAACGTTTTTTCTATCTTTGCACGACAGCCCAATACAGCTGTTGTTACAGTGCGCTCTTTGACGGTTAAATGGTGCGACTTATGGACATTGTAATTCTGTGTATGTGTGTGTGGTAGGTCAAAAGTATGATGGGGAACTGCATACTAGAAATGAGAAGTGAATATCTCATTACTTTCAACAGTATTGATGCGAGTAAGCATACCTACCACTCGGTATATGTATGAATGTGAACCGTTTTCATCAAAAAGTTGACGCTGATGTGATTAGACCTTAGCACCACGAATGAAAGAACAAACGTGTTGCATGAGACCAAGGTCATAATGACCCGCTGGGAAGCCTCATTCTTTGAAAATGAAATCAGAATAATTGATACGGCTAGCTGTGTTATGCTTTGATGTCAGACTAGATCCAACGCAATATTCGAGGCCTGTTCTAGCTCAGTTGTGTGCTGGATTCCGACTTCCAATTCTGAATTGCTGGATATGCACCGCTGCTGTTGAACCCGTCTAACAAGCCTCTGTCACCACCTCTAAAGTAAGAGGTTCGAGTTCAGACACCGACGCCGGCCAATTTGGTGGGAGATAGTGTTCTGTTCTTCCCACTAGTTCCAATGAGATTTTCTTTCCTTCGAATCATCTCGAATTATTAATGCCTAAGAGATAGTTATTGTATGATGCATGGTTATGGTCAAAATTTTGGTCTGCAAACTTATTGGTCCACCTGGTATTCATAACCAGCTGTTCTGAGAGCTTAGTCTGGTTAAGAACTCAGTTGGATGATTCGGTTCGGACAACAGTTGGCATTTGACTGGTCTTTCGGTCCGCTTTGTTCGCATCAATCTTGCCCTCGATTCAGGACAGATGAAGACGAGCTAGCTGCTCGCCAAACCATAGTGCTATCTGTCAAACGATTACGGCCGTTCCTCCGTAGAAAGGAAAACCACTACCGCCCGGTTGGTTGCTATACTTGAGAAAACTGGAAACGTATGTGAATCTCTTTCATTCCAAGTCTCAGGTTTATGACTGTCAGATACTCCTGATAGCGCAGTGGATCTTCGAGGCTGTGGGGTATAAGACACTTTCAACGCGTTCAAGTGCGAGTATCGTATTATCTAAAATAAAACTGCAGTGAATGGAACATTCATTCTCCTAACATTATGGGTCCCTGCTTAACATGCTCATAGTTCGATGACGACGCCAAAGCTGGCGGCACTGCATCATCAAACCAGATTTTCGTTGAAGGGCTGAGTGTAATTCGATCTCCAGTACAACAACTGTTCTAGAAATGTACGTAATGATATTCACTACCTTATTGTGCATCCACTGTAACAGCTCACTCAGTGGCCCACACAACTGGGTGGAACCTCGTGAAAGAAGGGCGAAGACCCGATGATTACAACCACACATGCACAGACAAACGGACAATCAAGTCGTTCACAAACACAGACATTGACCAGTCGAGATGGCTGACAAATAAACACATTCGACAGTTGGTTCCTTCGAAAAACACGTAGAAGTATGACCGACAAACACTCTTCATTGCTAATTTTATTTCGTGCTAACGCGTAGACGCAACTTGGCAAGGGAACCCCATCGCCACCGGCAATTGTAACTCTGAGACCTAAAGTGGAGAATCACCGATACGGGTGCAAGCAGATTATTGCCTACCACTAAAACTGACCGTCGTTGATGGCCGGGGTGTAAACACCTCTCTCATCTCAGACTCCGTGTTTTCCGATCATTCCATGTAACCAGCACCGGTCGAATTCGAGAGCTTCTCGCTCCTAGTGATAAAGGTCACCTTTTGAATCGCATGCCAATGATTCTTTGAAACTCGTATGAGAGTACCAGTTTGAAATTCAACGCATCTAGCTCGTCCATTTTTCAAGAGTTTGGTAAAATGAAATGATTAATGGATTATTTATTGTGAATGTCAGAACTATCACAGTCTGGTGTGGATATTCGCCTATCGTCAAAATATGGATCATAGTTACTTATGTGTGCGCATTTATACATGTTTAACGGAACTCTTTGTGTTTGTGTATGTTTAAAACGGCGAATAAGCCGCACTGACCGGGCGCGGGAGCGATAAACTTGTCTTTCTATCATTAATCTTCTCGAACGCTGTATGACCGATTTGGTCACAGAGGGAGAGGGTGTGTGAGAGAGGCGAGTAAATAGCGCCAGATCGCATATTTCACTTGGTAAATATCAGTAGCTGCACACACACACGTGTGTGTGTGTGTGTGTGTGTGTGTGTATGTGTGGGCATTTGTGTCACGGAGCCACCGTAGACATTATTGACACCCATGGGGAAGCCACGAGCGCATATCGCCAGACCGAACGGCGCCTGTTTATTTCAAACGGTACCACCCAGTACATCGACAATGATGCTGACAAGCGCATAGGCAGTGATGCAGGCATGCACAAACCCAAGTACTGTATATTTTCAAGTGATAAATCGATTCTAGGTGCGTGCAATTCTCACGAGACGGATGCTGTTTTCGGGAAACAATCAAACATGTAACAGGAATAAACTTGCTATACTATACCATACTATACTGTACTACACTACTCTCTAGAGTATAAATCGCCCACCCTGACATCAAGTGTGCAAATATTTTGCATCGAATAAACTCATAGTTTTACGATATGAATTCACCAATGCCCTTACTAATCGATTGTATTACTGGATACGACGATTTTTACTCTTCAAATATACATGATGGACGCCTAACTGTAGGGTCAAAGTCCAACCACAGTGGACTAGTTAGTGACCCAGTTACGGTCAGTGATCTTGGATAGCTAGGATTTTCACTACTGTGGGAATTCTAAAACGGGCCTATCGGTATCGGTGATATTGTAGCGAGGAATACTGGAGCAACAGGACCATGCGAATATCAGACCGATCGGGCCAACCAAATGAGACGGCGACTAAGTCGGAGGCATCCCGAAGCAGACAAAAAGAGGCATACGGACTAGCAGATGGAAAGCAGCGGGAACTCAGGCAACCAACGTGATAGCCCATGTGAAGCGCTACCGATCAAGCCTTCAACCGGGACAGCTGGACCAGCCGAACAGAAAGGAGCACAAGAGAATCAAGCTAATAACCAGAGGCAAATGACCAGAACGCAACCGAAATACTCAGGCAGCCGGAATATCAATGTTGCTTCAGTGCGGTCTGGAAAAAGGGCTATATAATCGATTGTGTGTTTCATGAACTTAACTTGTTTGGTCGTCCAAATACAAGTGTTCTCCCACATCTTACAGTCCTCGTTACAAAATGGTTGTTTCTCGCACATCGATTTCGGCGCTGGAACCAACTCAAGCCAAGTGTGCTATTAAAAAGAGCCATCATTGACAGTGAGACACAGTACGGTGAACAACCAGATGCCACATAAGTTGGTCAGCTTCTATCTTCATAATTCGAGCACAAGTTTGAGAGTTTCAGCGAGTCTGTTTTCCCCATATTCGAGTTCCCCTTTCTATGGTACCTGAGTTTTCATGATAATCCTGCAGTTTCCTGAACTACACGCCCACTTTCATATTTCATGGATAGAACGGCTGAGCGAAAGGGGTTAGCATGATTAGATCTGGTATAATCTCAGATGCTCAGTTATTGTTGAGCAGTAGGATACGTAGGCTGAGAAGACGCCCATCAAGCAAGCCGAGTATAGTGTGGATAGATGAGTTGTTGCCGTCGAAAGTCGATGAACAATGGTCGCCGTATTGCGTAGCAAGCAGAGTTGAGTGTGGATACCACGTTAGTGATCAGGGCATAAATAAACAAACAAAAATTTACCCAGTACAGTGCACCCTGCTCACAGCTTCATCTGGGTTGGGTTTAAAAATGGGGGATTTTTTTCATTTAGCAGTTTGTATGTATTTGCCTTTAAAAAGCCCTTTTCATGCTGTGTAAAACAAGCAGAAACAGAGGTTATTCTCACATGGTTCAACATTACCACCTGTGTTATAGTTTATTGCATAAAAAAGGTTTACATTACGCATACTCCCGAAAGACTATGATGTTCTTCGAAGTACGACCAAGCTTTGCTTGCTCAAATCTATTTAGTCTTGTCAATTAGGCTTGGTTAGATCTGTCCGATGTGAAGGTGGTTAGTAGTGCTTACTGATTTGCTGCTTCCAGATCACAGTGATGTGTGACAGTTAGCACCTGTGCGCTTCAGCTTAGTATACTACCGGCAAAATGTAATTAACCCCACAAACCTAGATTTCTGACTGGTGCAACCTGAACTGAGATGTGCGTAGGGTACATTTCCATTGCAAGAACTATTTGTTGGGAGATGTTTGTGACCAGCATGAGATGGTAAAACAACAAGCTGAGCACCCTGTTTAGGGTCTACCGGAGATGGTGGACGGCGTTGCAATCAAGGATACAATACCAAACGAAATGTCCCTCAATCACTTGCCGTTCTGATTGAATTGTCAAACATTCTGTGCATTTGCCTCACGAATTCCTGGTTATTCATCGCCAGGAAAACTGATCTGAACTATACTGCACAGGACTTCGTTTGGGCTGCCTGTAATTAGAAGTGCGGTTATTTGCCTGAAGGGTGTTCTGCGTGAAACTCGTGAAGGAGAGCCTATCTTTCACTCTAAAATCATCGTCTTCATCACTCAGATTACCTTCCTTCAATCAGAAATAACCGCAAGAGAAATAATAAATGATGCACAAAAAATTTTGTACAATTTTTTTCTTTTTTTAGCCTCCAATTGGCCATGTACTCCTTACTGAAACACCGCATACTACTGAGTGGCAAATATATTATCAAGCACAAAAAGGGTATTTTGGTAACCCTGTCGTACTCATATGCAATTCGAGATATCCCACTTGGACCAATCAGTGTTTATTTGTTCAGTGTACACTCCAATCAGCGTCCACGCATTTAAGCACACAAACAAATACACTAAGTGCGTATGACTCATCTTAGTGCAACTATGGATATTAATTGCCACAGTACGCAAGTCACGTATGCGTTATCTGCTTCCACATCACTTGATCATGTTGAACAACTTTGGGCCCACAAATCGTATTGCTCATAGTTCAATGCCTGTGTGCATATGCTTTCAGTTGCGTGTTTCACACCAACGTAAGTGCAGTATTTCGTATGCTAAGATAACAATACTTTTCAGTGCCCCTTGGTGTCTTACGGCTCCATTTCGGGCAGTCCGGTTATAACAATATTCTGTCCTGGAAGCCTGGAGACTGTGCTTTGTACAAACTCCGATACATGGCTATGGTGTTAAATACCGGTTTTTAGTACTCCGTGTCTGTCCGATCCTGAGTCCTTGACGTCTAGGGCAAAAACATGCATTCTATCACACCAGCTATGGTTATGAGGCCACCTCAGGAAATGCAAACACATTTCTTTGAGTGACAAAATATTGGTGAGAGAAAGCGGGTTGAACATGGACTAAAAATTATGCCATAAGATATCAAGGGCTGGTGTTCAGCTCGGTTTAGTTCAGTACACTCAACCGTCAACCTCGTACTTCTGTGACTTGCTTTCGGTTGCTACCTTCCAGCATCTTCGAGCAAATGGTAGAAAGCTTAAAAGCATTAACTGGAAGTGATCCAAAAATCAAAGTAATAAGCAGAAATCACGCAGACAAGGAAAGAGTTCGAAAGCAACTACTCTACCGACCACGACACCTGACCATATCACTTATTGGTTCTAACCATTTGGAAGTTGGGTCACATGAACACCAACCGGGAAGTCTAACTCGACCAAGTCCACCAGTCAAGACTTTGATACCTTTTTGCCATATTTTATGGACTGACCACCTCCGTTTGCATTCCAACTATTACCTGCCTCGGGGAATAGCGCATGCCGAGGAAGTCTACCGGTTGATGTGCGTAACATATGTCCCAGTCATCTTAATCTGTTTAAACTCAATACTTGTTGCAGAGTATGACCACTCTTTCCTAACACCTTGCGGTTAATCTCAGCATTGATGATACAGTGTCCCCACCATATTCCGGCAATGCTACGGAGACATCGATGCTTGGACACTGACAGTCTTCACCTGTCTTCCACCCTTAACGGCCATGTTTCTGAGACGCATAAAAGAACAGACATAACAATCACAGTGCTCACTGAACCCCTGACAGACAGTCAGATATCACGCTGGCGCCACCCATGGCTACTCGTGCTTTCAATAAACGCGATGATACTTCATCCGATATCTGTCCACCTGGCAAGATATAACTGCCCGGGTAAAAAAAATTACCTACTTTAGCGAGCTTCCCCAACCAATACAGTCTTGCAGCAATAGTGCTGAAATGCTGGTACGAATCATCTCAATTGGCGACAACACAATACTCACGGTTTCACATTGATACTTGCGCAGAATCGGGGCTCACTTTTCTCTATAATACGATTTAGGCCCGATGGTATAGATTTCCGCCATCTATGGGGTTAGAAGTTCAAACCCCGATAATGATGGTCACATTGATGATAAATAGTGATTCACTATTGCCTGGCAGGTGACCACGTTTGGTTTATAGGGACCTTTTGTGGATATCGGCTATAACTCTAGGTGTCACGTGAGCAAACGGTAATCAAAAAGTAGGCTTTTGATTACTATTTATGACGTGTGGTTGGTTTCCTGGACCTATCACCGAATGACTCAGATGACGAAGGAAAGAGCCATACAGGAAACAGTAAATTTTGCAACAATTCTTCCAGCTGAAAGCGCTGACTACTTCATCTCGACTGGTGATGAGACGTTTGCGATCTAAACGCCTAGCTCAGCTGTCAGAACATCGTGGCAACAGGGGATTACCGTCTACTACCAGAGTGATCGGCTGTGATAACAGGATTTAAAATTCCGATCTCCGAAGTGGTAGACCAGAGATGTTCTAAAACAGTCGTCATGGTGAAGAGTAAACCCTACGGACTCGGGTCCAAATCCTGATTCCGCCGCCAGCCATCCCAACCGGTATCGTCTAATTGATCACGACCGCCCTCCTGAAATATTGTATCATTATTACACAATATAGGGAAGTAAATAAACGCTATAAAAGCTGTAACCCGCTAAACTATCACCAATTGTTTCATAATGTTTAATTTACCAGCAATCAAAAGAAGAACGGTTTACGTCAAACAGATAGATGATTTTCTCAAAGAGTTCAGAAATCCACGTCAGTGTGATTAGACGCCAGAATCAAGAAATATACCTGTAGAGGGACCCTGGTATACCTAGCCGATTCGGAACATCGAATGAGTGATGAACAAAAGTACAGGGTTTCCTAAGTTGGATCCGAAGCTATTTGCCACCGAAAACAGAAGAAAGCCGATTCGCTTACATTGCGCTGTTCTCGGAAGCAATTTGTCACGTGATTTATTTCTCTTCATGTGAATACTAGTTGATCTCAGGGTCATAGTAACTCGGCTGACTCTATTGGAAACAAAACACGGTAAATTCATACCATTATCCAGATAATCATTTCCTCATTCAATTGATTGACTGGGACCCAAAGGTCTTAAAAGATGTTCCCGGAAATCAGCATGAAAGCACTCAGCATCGATTTCCAATTTGTGCACACTGGCCGCAAAATACACATCAATGTGATCAAAGCCGAAGGACAAAACTATGTATACGTTTATGGCACGGACAAGACGAACTTACTCTTTGTGGGCTTCTCTCTTAGTATTTAGATATCACTATCATTACTATCATTATTACTACTATAATTATTGTGTCCTCATAAGCCCCGTCGTCACCAACACAACTGTCAAAGATATTTTAGCACTTCGCATCTTGTCACCCCGACCTCCCGCCTAATCTTTGCATCTTCGCGACACATGCTAGTCGATCCCGGCTGGAAGCAAGCACGAAGAAATACGACTCGTAAAGAGACGTGAACTTAACGCAAATCTAAGCACAGATCGGGTGAGTCAGAGATGGAGCATGCTTCCCCCACGGGAAATCCCCACAAGTTGTTCTGTCTCACTCAGATCACCCGTAGGAAACTATTAAGTGTGAGTGAAACGATCTGCTAATTTGTCAGTTCGTCCGTTCACAATCAGCAGCGACGTCTCAAACGCTGACTGGAGCTGTTCCGTGCACCATTCAGCTTCACGCAAGGTTATAATTGTACTCGTCCCGCGGCCTGTTCCGACATACTCACCCATTGTGTAGGAGATTCAAGAGGAAATGCAAGCCTCAGAACGTCACAAAGCGCCGGACTCCTATGATGTTCCACGGGCACTGTTTAAAGATGGTGGAGTACAACTTATAAGAGAACTACTCGTTCGTTCTCCAGTGTTTGGGATTTAAAGCGTGTCCCCTCATCCTAAGGGGAAAAGACTGTTGCCCCATCCTCAAGAAAGGTTCTGGTGTCGACTGTGCTAGCCGTAGTGATATAAGCCTTATCCCAATAGCGTTTAAGCTGCTAGTGTCTGTCGTACTTCGCAGATTGTGCCAACGAGAGAGGAGCGGGCTCTCAACCAGCAGGATTGGTTTCGCTCAGGTCGTGGACTCATCGATCAAAGCCCCTCGCCCCCCCCCCCCCAATCCCCAGGCAGCTGCAAGAGCAGTCTTATACCTTCCAGAGACTAGTAATTCTTGTATTCCTAGATGTTCGAACGGCCTTCGATTCTGTCGATTCGACAGTACTGCAGAATCGTTCGTTAAGAATTGGAGCTACCCAGTAATTATATGCGGGTTTTTACACCTGTGTACCCTCATAACTTACTTCTGGTTACGGACTACGGCCAACTTTCACCCACTTTTGTTGTTTTCACTGGAGTGCGTCGAGATTACGCTATATCCCTTTTCTTTCCCGCCGTATCATTGGTTGTTCCACCGAATGTCTTATCCGGTCTACTAAATGGTGGAGTGGAACTCCTCTCAAGGAACAACTTGAGACTTAGAATAACCCGACGAGGTCGTCTTTCCGGGGGATGATGCATGTGAAAAGAAACACTTTTTGGACAGCTTGGCTGCTAAGGTGTCCCCCTTTCAAGTGCAAGAAGCTTTTGCTAGAGTGACATGATCCCGTTGAGGTGATCTTCTAAAGCTAGCCGATAAATCTAAGTATTTCTGAAGCGTGATTACAGCTAAAGATGGTGCTGAGGAGGAGTTCACTTCATAAAGAGCAATAACCAGGAGAAGCTTCATCAACCTTCGTCACCTGAGGTAACGCTGTGACATCCAGCTCCCCTTAAAAGTACGGGAGTTGAACTCAGAATTTTATGAAATCCGCAAAGGCAGCAGCGGCCTCAATTCCTTCTGCAAGTCGGGACCAATATATTTTACCGTCTTTCTTTGCTGAAAGCATAGCTTCGCCGCGAAGGCTGTGTAAATAGAGTGAACTACGGAGTCTCACTCCCCCGACCTTTGAGCAGCGGCTGAGTTTTCTTATTAATCTGTTCTGTACCGGGATACCTTGCCTAGTTGTTCGGGGGCGGCCCTTCTTATGGAAAATTAGTGTTGTCCATCGAGCATCTGTACTACCGTCGACAGGAACCGTGACCAGTTTGGAGAGAATAGCCTTTAACAAGGCTTGAATTTTGTCGATGATTCCTAAAGGGGAGACGTAAATTATGCCTTACGGAGGAGGCTTTCTTCGGGTTAGGATGGTTTTCCGGGCGCTTGCTTAGGAGTACGTGGTTGGTGTCATTGGCGTTTCCAGTTTCGCCGCTGCACTGCTCTCAGAAGTTCTCGATTGTTGAGGCCCAGCGAGATCTCATCAAGATGTAGTCGGGCCAATCGTTGTACGAGTATTAAGTCAGTGGGTGTTTTTAGAATGTTGGAAACGTGTACTGGGATTCGAACCTCTGGCCTCCGAGGTGGTAAGCAAACAGTCCAAACCACTCGACTACCACCGGTAAGTATCCGTCCAGTTGTTCTCATGTACGGAAAAGGAACAACAAGTCAAAGTGTATCGGTCTTCGTGCACTCTATCTATTGCATCGAGCAGAAAGGTTTGTGATAATTAGGGTATTGCTCAGATTCTCACATTTTCACCCACTATATTCTACTCCAACGGTCTCCATTCTCTCCGTCTGTCACATCTTAATGCCCCTAACTGTACTGTAACTAAACACAAATCACTGTTGAACTGAGACATAAATATTATTGTATCAACACCACAAAAGCAGAAGCGGATAACGGGGAAATACTAAGTAAAAACAAACGTAAGTAGCTTGATAGTATTGGAAGATGGGCTGCTCCCTAAGCTCAGCCAATCATTAAACCTCAGAACCGTCAATGTTCAACACCCAGTACAAGTTGGCAAGCAAGCCTATCTAATGACTGACTTTTATTTTTGCCTGAGGGGAAACACAAATCCAGGATGTGAGCTGTGTTACACATCTGACTGTGAGGTATTTCCTACGCATGCTAGATGATAAAGAAGCCCTGTCTGCTGGCCAGAACGGTATACGGATTGTGGTTTTGAGAGATAAATAGTTGCTCACGTGCAATGAGGCTTCAGGACTCATTGGGAATGCGGGAAGAAAAGCGCATCAAGCCATTATTTCTCGTTGGTTTGGCTTATCCACTTACGTATTGTAGTCCCCATTCGAAGAAATAAAGAATTCTACAGAATGCAACTCAACGAACTCATTCATGTAAGCATGTGTAACGAAACGGCACATCGGAAGCCTGGCCAGATGACAATTGGGCCTATCCACCTGTCGAACGGATAAGGGCGATGAACTTCTTTAGTTCAGCGTGAATCAGTACGTTATAGCGAAACTTTTACGTGAAGTTGCGACTTTCGTGTCCCACTATCGAAGAAAGTTGTGCTGAACGGCTTTTTGGAGCCGAAGCTTTAATAATGCATTACTTCAGTGACCAGAGCCGGGACTGGTTAATTCCTCCAGAACCGATTAATGGGTAAGAGCTGTCTATATGAGGTCAACCGTTATGCTCTGAAGGAGGTACGGATGACGAAAGGTCTTTTAGTTTCGTCTACCGTGTGCTTGCTCACCGAGCTAGGTAGGTCAGATAGTGAATTATCTCTTAGATCAACGCGATTACGATCAGGTTAGATGGTCCTACGCCGAAATCACAGAATAGCTCGTCAATACACTGTAGCTCCCTTGACCAGTGGTTAACGAGATGGTGAAGCGAATGCGAGACTGATGAATCTGGTGCTTAATCTCTCCACACCAGGCCTTCGTAACAGGAACGACATTTAGTTTTTTTTAACATTTAGACTCCGTTAACATTTTCAAATGTACTGTATCAAACTGATAAGAAATTCCGAGAAGTGATTGCCATTTCACGTCCTCTGTATGATGTTTCAGATAATGTTTTACAGGATCCAGTTAAGTACTAGCCTTGAATCAAAATAACCTTGCTCGCGGCCACTAAAAACGCTCGGGACTCTACCATCACGACGAGACTGCACCTTGACGTGGTGTGATGGGTTGCGAGCCTCCATGACCCCAAGAGCTATGCAGGACCGCTTCCTTAAGCCGGAGATACAATCATGCCTGACAGGTCAATGGGTAGAGGCCAGATGAAGTCCGGTCTCAAAACCATTTGATGGACAACATTTAGTTCTAACCACTATACCATCAGCATGGAGAAGACACGCCAGCGAATAGACATGGAGAGGAACAGTTTACCGGCCTAAAAACCTCCACTAGATGGACGTAGGAGTGGAGTACCTGAGGTTTCTCTCGACGGAGGGAGAAGTCATCAAACTTCATTGGGCAGCTATCGCCCACCTAAGCTGGGCAACCCCCAGCCCAAAGGAAGCTGCCCCGTTGACGTTCCTCTTCGTTCATTTGAAACATGGAACTAAGGACTGAATCCCAAAGGCGGATCAATAACAAAGCACCAGCGAAGACAAGACAAGACACATGCAGTAATCAGGTTTCACTTGACAGACCAGAAGAAGTTTTCCTTCACTGGGTTCTTCGGTCACTTTTCCGTGCTGGGTTAATGCCTCACTGCCTTGTGGGTGAGACTTTGAGTCAAAGGCTCCGGTTAGGGTTCCCAAAGAAAAACCCCTCCTGTGGTGTGGGCAGCCGTGAAGTATAATGTGCCCAGAAATCTCCATCGGTCAATCGGGAAGCATTCCTTATCTCTCTACTCTTCATCCTTCAAGTTCCAATTCTAAATGCGTACGAGTAGCCAAAAGGAGTAATGACAGTGAACTTGTAGCTCTCGGAGAAGGTAGCAAATTAGAGACAGGGGAAGGAAGAGAATCCACTTTCCGACCCAAGTTTCATCTTCACTTAGCAGCTTTCAAAGTCCGCGCACTTTGGCAAACAGGGCAACAGGCTGCTCTAGTTAGGACTTTTTGAAATTTTAACATAGACGTGCGCTGCGTCCCTGAAGCACGCATACAAGACCCAAATTCAGTGTTAACACTTCGGTCCCCAGAAACAACCTCGGCTTCTCGTTTCACTCTTCGCTTGTCGGATGATCTGGTTTCTAGTGCTCGTGGTCAGACTGGTGTTGGCATCGCTCTGAGCGTGTACTGCCGTTTGGTTGAATGGTTCTGTGCATGTCAACAGCACTAGACTGAAGCCCCGAAGCCTGTTTGTCGTTTCTGTGTATGCTGCAACTGACTGTGACTTTCCTGAGGCTAAAGACGAATTCTACCAGGATTTATCTCAACTGCTCCCCGGCAAGTGCTCTACGGACATCATGTTTGTTGCTGGTAATTTCAATGCTCAGTTCGGAATCCTAGAGGAGACGGAGGGGAATATGGGACGTCGATATTTCATTCCAGCCGATCGAACTGATAACGGTGATCGACTCGTTCAACCATGTTCTGACCACTGATTATTCCCAGCGGGTACAAATTTCTCACACAAAAAGCGACATTGGATAACCTGGCGTCCTCCTACGCCTTCACAGCGTTGGATTCAGATGGACCATATTGCTGTCAGTTAAGGCAGGCAAGGAACTATTCGACATTGTCGATCATTTTGGTCCACGTTTATAGACACAGACCAACCTCTTGTCTGCGCGTTTCAGCTTGCGCCTCGGCGGTGGCCGAAACAACGCCAAAGCGAACCATCTCCCGCAGCTGCTACTGGACGATCTGCTTTTTGAACAGAGTTATCCATCAGGCTTTCGATGCAGTCCAATACCCAGGATCCAGAAGAGAGATGAACAGAGACCAAACAGGTTCTACGTGCGGTTGCTGATGCTGCTCAAGGTCCAACAACTAGACGCACACAGAAACAATGGATATCTGCATCCTCAGTTGAGCGTTTCATCATCATCATCATCATCATCATCATCATCATCATCATCATCATCATCATCATCATCATCATCATCATCATCATCATCATCATCATCATCATCATCATCATCATCCGAATCATCATCATCATCATCATCCGAATCATCATCATCATCATCATCCGAATCATCATCATCATCATCATCATCATCATCATCATCATCATCATCATCATCATCATCATCATCATCCGAATCACCATCATCATCATCATCATCATCATCATCACCGTCATCATCATCATCATCCGAATCATCATCATAATCATCATCGTTTACATCACCATCATCATCATCATCATCATCATCATCATCATCATCATCATCATCATCATCATCATCATCATCATCATCATCATCATCATCATCATCATCATCATCATCATCATCATCATCATCATCATCCTTCTGTTCCCACGAATTTTTTGCACCAACTTATCGAACATTTTTCGGTTAGATCTGCTTTCTTGTTTGGTGCTCTTCATCCATTGGATCTTTCAGTAATTCGCTAATTTCGAGGAAGTAATTCGCTCGCCCTGAAAATGGTCTTCTCGTCCAGAATTGGTTGATGCAATCCCGTCTAATCACTTTGTCGTAGAACTCCAGGGTTTGTGGGTCGAGGATTTCCTTCTAATTTTCGAGGTATTTTAGAGCGTAACACTTTTACGTCATTTTCAGCTACAAAATGAACAGCGCTAAAACCAGCTCGTTTTTACATAAACTGTGCTTCGCCTTTAAATCCCGAACATTTCGTCGCGAACCGAGGTGACATAAACACTAGTGAGCAGTGACCATCTGGTTCACTTGAGACCTAACATCAGCGGTTATCAACACTCTGGTTCACGGCCAGAATCACGTGGGGATTTCGGTCTTATGGATCGGAGGCAGGGCAGGGATTTTTACTGCTCACTTGGTTCAAAACTAGTTAGGCTATCGATGGCACTGTTATGTCTGGATCTCGGATTCCTATTAGTTTGCACATATATTTCCTAAATGTGCTTGAGTACAATGGAAGGGGCATTCGCTCGATGGCCTTCAAGAATCGCTGCCTTATAAAGGATAATCAAGAACTATAACACCAAGAGACTTGGAGGACATCCATATAAAAGCCTAACAAGTCAAACCTTGTAACGAGCACAGAGAAGCGTGTGGTTTTGTACCATCAGTTTAGTTGTCCAAGTCAGAGTCCAACCACTAGGCATGTAGCCCACCGTTCAGATTTTAAGAACACGTACGGGACTGAGTTTAATGTCCTTAAAATGCAGGCATTTTTGAGATTGTCACTTGATTCATTGAAGCGGAAATGGGTGGTGTACTGGTCCACGTCCTTGAGCCAAGATCAGTAATTCTGCTCTGCGAACCTCTGTGATTGTGGATTTTTACCAAAATAAATTGTAGGATTCCTCATTGGCAAGAGGAGCCTGGATCTTATATAACGTAAAATTCACTTGCAGTTTCCTTCTCGTGGTGTTCGACTTTTCGATGTGAAAAGTGGAAGCGGATTTTCTATTATATAATTTGTAAAATTTTCCTGGTGGTAATTATTACACAATCTTATTTAGTTCAGTTTGCGTGGCAAAGCAAGATTGCGAAGTGAAAATAGGATTTCAGAATCGTTAACTTGACTTCTGTAGTAGATTTGATCGCTAAATGGAAAACAAAAGTAAAAAAGTGATCTTTTTACAAACAACAAAAATTCCCGCACACTTTCATTAGTACAGTACTGTACAACGTAAATCTTTTTTGACCGCAACACAAATTTTTGTCCTCTTTAGACATGGTCCAGCACTAGTCGTATTCGTTAGGCAAATAACGCAAATATTCTGACCCACCGGTGAATCGTAGGCTTCTCTTATAAACGTCTCTTTATCGATTCTCCATTGATCAGCATACGACCAGCGCGGCACAGAACTGTTCTACTTTCGACTACGTCAAACAGAATAGCTAGTTTGTGTGTGGACCTGACAGCCGCAGAACGAAAACTATGACAAGATCTTTCTTGAGAAAGCAAGAGAGAGAGAGAGAGAAAGATGTGTTGTTTAGTATGGCGTGGATTTTTGTTCAATGCAATCCCAAAGGCCACCTTTGCACTCCATTCTTCAACTAGCATTTTCAGCGGTATGAGGTTTTTCACTGATTACGTCTAAAGTGGGAATCGGACGGTACGCTCAACGACCACATTTGAAAAGTAGTATCTTTGGGGTGCTTCTTCAAGAGGAAAACAAAATAAAATGTTATCAGTAATTATCCTCACTTTAGTAAGTTGAGTCCAGTCCGAAGAATTAAACCGTCATCAGCAGGCAAAATCACTATCGCTAAATAAGCTGTCTAATTGACTAGTATGTGATTTATCACCTCACCCAGATACACGTTCAATTTGTAGTGGTCATTACTATCACCAGCTTATTATTCTACGCAGAACTACGTTATACATTGCCCAAAAACTACCGTTCGATTAGAACAGACAGTCAGTTGGTCAGAAATCGAGAGCATGGGAACCAAATGGAAAACGATTTACTGGTACACTAGTGGTTCGTCGTAAAGCGGCCAAGTTTATCTTTTAAACAGCGTGCAATTTATATTTTTCAACGAGGGAAAGAAATCGTCATACATTTCCCACGCCACCAACAGTCGCCTTTCGCCCCCCCCCCACCGTGGCATCCGTCAAATCTGTCCAGTCCCAATTACGCAACCGGATTTCGTAAAGATGATTTAGCCATAAATTCGCGAAAAAAAGGACTAAGCGAAACAACTACTGCCGGGATGTGCTCACCCCAGATGAAACTGTCTAAAAAACAAGCGAGCCGAGAAAATGACAGCAGGTTGATTCATGTCCGAAATAACGTTGTTGTTCTCCCCTAATGATGATAATGACGGAGTGGGTGTTGCACGCGCGCTCGAGTGTGCTTATATGGAAGGGGAAATTTCCTGAGAAATGCAACATCCTGATTGGTTTCGGACAGGTTCCTGTGAAATTCGACCTATTTCTATGCAACTTGAAAAAGAACGTTTGTGTGTGTATGTATGTATGTATGAATGTATGTATGTGGCGGGGTGCAGATGGAAGCGAAAGCACTTGCTGGAGAGGATCATACGGTTACGGGCGAAAAACAGTTTCTAACACACCACATATTCCGGAAGCATACACAAAAACAGACCAGAGAAAAAGTCATACAAACTGATCCTCCGTTGTCTAAACGAACCTCTAATTTCACAGCGCGATTGTGTTTCAGTCTGGTTCACCGTTAGCCTTTCAGGAGTCCGTAAGTTCAGCCAGCGAATTGTCATTCACTAACCGAAGACCAGACATTATCGTACCCCTAAACCATTCGCGAACTCAATTTCCTCTGCTTTACAGGATCGCGTAAATCGCTAGCGATGTCAATCTGAGAGCATATTCTTTCATTCTATTCCTCACACACACACACACACATACACACACACACACACACACACACACATATGCGCTGTTTTCAAGATTGTGTGTTTTGGGGCTCCTGTCAAACTGGCAACTCGAAATGGGAACTAGCTATTTGAAATTGGTCCGAACGAGCAAATAAAAACCTGTTTGCACGGCTGCTTTTGCCTGTTCGACCATCAAAATATGATGACGTGGTGCGTAGGGAAGAATCACGGTCTAGTGAACACGTCTTGAATGATTTCCACGCCGGAATGCAAAAACGAAGAGAGGGAAAAAACGCGTAAAACTGCGCGGAGGAGAGAGAGAGAGAGAGAGAGAGAGAGAGAGAGAGAGAAAAAAAAAGAGAAGCTGTATATGTCTTCGGTCATCCAAATATCCGGTTGAACAACACTCAGACACACTCACATTCACAACTGAGAAGGTGTCAAACATGTAAACAGATCGAGATCATCTCCCCTCGTATGCGAAAATCCGAGTCAGTTCAATCGGAAAACATGAAAACGCCTATACTCAATTTGAGGCTCAAAAAATTTACGGTTTCCCCTAAAAGCATAGCAATATACTGTCGACACTTGTTTCGGTCAGCTCTGGAGTCGTAAAATTTCTGTGCAACCGTTGGTGACCTATCCGCCTACTACTGGGACAACTATTGGTACACCGATTATCCAACACTGGACACACGCACACCTTTTAGAATTACTCAGAAAGTAATATACTACTGGTGGCTGACGACACCTTTAATATGTTTGGAAGCTCTCGAACGAATTGCTTTCATGACCATGTTTCAAAACCAGTCAAGGTCTGTCTGGATAAAGAATCTCTTCTAATAGAGAAATGATTGTGAGTAGAAGGAGATTAAGGTTTTACGTATGTATGACTCATCATGCACGGTGAACAGTCAAACCACTGAAAACCCTGGAAGCACTGTTCAGCTTTTTCATCCCTGTCAGGAAGGACGTTACTTCGTGTAGCGTATGAGATCCATAAACAGTCCAGAGTCGGCCTGGATAGCCTCGTGGTTGGGGTGTCCGTCTTACAATCGTTCGTTCCGGGTTAGAGTCCCAGTTTAGGTCCGGTGAATGTAAGTTGTTGGTTATTTCTAACAAGGATGAATCAGCTGTACATGGTTTCCAATGGTCTGAACTTTCACACTGCACGATGAATCATATTAAATGGTAGATTACTACGAATCCCATTTTTTCATGTTACATGCCATGAACTGATGAAGCCTCGCGCAGATTTGAATATATCTTCATAAACTAAACTGTTTCGTTCCCACTCAAAGCAGCCGCAGATAAGTCATGGCGTAGCCGGTGTGAATCGATAGAGTATCTGGTTGATACATGTATTCACGCTTCCTCCTTATCTATCTACCTGAGACGAACTTTTCCCTCGTCATCCATAACGGTCACTTTCACCAATGTCCAGTAACCAATTCCAACCAGATTCCCAAAGATCTCATTGTCTCAACCTTCCCAATGCTGAATGAGGAAATAGAAGCATCCTCTATGTGTTACTGAATGTGACATTACAAGTGAACCTGATAAACGACCATGATATTAGAGGCAAGAAACAAGCATAAGGGGACAAGTGTAGTAGTACCACCCGCATTTCGCCAGCGTCTATTCCCTATTGTTCCTCACTACTTCGTAGATTAGTGCGACTATCACGCCAAGATGAGGGTCCAGAAAGTTTACCGGTCACTTTTGACACATTCACGCTGAACAAGAGTGAGTCTAAACGAATAATGTTAGGATCTACTTGGAATGGGCTGCGGTTGGCAAGGAAAACGAAAGTGAACACTGTGGTTAGCTAATGTGTAAACGCGTCAAACTGGCAGCCTCAATGCAGGAGAACATGATCTGTATCGCCCAAGGTGCCGACAGATTGCAACTTGTGCCGCCGTTTACACCCTACCCGCTCTTTAAACGATAACCGGCAGGGAAGGGGATTTACTGTTTTACAGCAAGCAGCCTAAGTTAGCACTGGTGAACTTGTGCATCGGTTAGGGTCCCCGTACTCATACCCTCATCCGATCTAATTCTGTCTGCTCTGCGTCCCCTTTGTGTCGAGCATTTCGGCAAGTTGAGCACAGATGGACATTGAATTCAGACAGAGGTGTGATGTATAGTCAGTCCCCCGCGGCATACACGAGTAACGTGTGAATAGGAATCATTTAGGGTGGTAGGTGAGAAACAAAGGGACCGAAAGGAAGAAACCTTTGGCACAAAAATTGATGAAGAGGACAAGACTGAGAACTGAGGTGATGACGATGATTATCGTGACGGAATTTGGGGAGAAATCAAGAAGAGAAGTCACCAGCGTGTAAATTAGGGAAACGACTGCTGCGGATACAGGGGATAGCAAAGACCGTTTGACTCATTCTGTCAACTTTCGTTAACCAGTGCCTGACTGACGAGTCTGGACACCAGTTCACTCTTTGTGAAGGAGCCTTCCCAGAAAATACAATAACTCGATGGACTTACGGGTAGCCTCGTGTTTTAACGAGTGCAGTGAGAAGTAGTCACGTGTGTGTGTGTGTGTGTGTGTGTGTGTGTGTGTGTGCAAGTGTAAGTGCTCAGAATATGCTGCATAAAGCAGACTGGACGCTATAAGTCTTCTGATTTCGTTAGTTAGGACGGCTGTGGAAAAGAAGAAAGAAACCATATCGGAAGTAACGACCTTTTCATTTACGTGAAGGAGTTGCCTATGCCAGTATCTGTTTTTCTGTCTCTCTGAGAAAAGGCCACTCTTACTCGCGACTGGGCAATAAAAATGCACGCTTTTAACGGTCGTGTTCACGTTATCTTCGGCTTTTCGTGTTTGATTCGAAATATTCCCTCTGTTGGCCAGACAGCGGGCAGTTAACGTGGCAAGTTAGCCTAACCCTTTTTTCAAGTACACGAGTACGCTCTAATTTTGAGGAATCAGATGGTTCGTGCAAAGCATCATCTCTGGTAACGTGCTTTCAGGGTTCATCAGATGGATGAAAGTCTTTTTAAATGAAGATACTAACACTGTGGATATAGGAAAGAAGAGCTCATACAACGGCCACTTTTCTGGCCTATGAGACTAAAATATAAACAGGTACTCAATAAAACATGTAGAAAACAACTCAGGTTGGAAGATCTTTCAGTAGTGATCCTGTTTACCCAAGTTAGTGGAAAATCCGTCAAAAAACGGCTTCAGTTATTATTTCTACAAATTCCGGTTGACTCAAATAACAGGCAAATTCGTTTTCTGAATAAAACCGGTTGGGCGCTTCCTGGGAAATTTTTCCCTATCATCCAGATACAATAACATACTACCTGTATCAACTGGGTTTTCTGATCGAAATACGTATTCTGTTCCACAATGAAGATCGATAACACAGAAAAGTAGGATAAAAGTAATGTTTTATATTTGCAAACTTCTGCCACATATGTAACCTGACCTTTTCAGATGCACGAATTTCCTATATAACAGTGCGTATTTATAATCGATACGCAAATGCATCGTTTCTAGATGCATTCCAACAATGACATTCGAGCTTATAACGATCAACAGAGTTCAAATTACACCAGAATCCAACAGTATGACCTGTCGTGCCCGATCGAGTCCAAAACTGTCAACTTCGTATCTAGATTTGCTTATTCGACAGTTAATAACGATTCTGTTGCCAATTTTAGCAAGAGGTAGTGATGAGCTCAGTGTTTTGCTTGAGACTTTGATTTTGCAAGCAGTAATTTGTCATCTTATGGAAAGTTTACCCGGTATAAAAACTGGGAAAACGGTATACCGAACGATGGAGTGTGTAGTTCGTAGAATGTATCCTGAGGATTCCGATAGCTAAACCTCGACTGAAACAAGACTTCTTCAAGGCTTTGGTGATTTCTGAAGTTGAACTGGCGGTCCTCAAGAACTGCCAACGAATAGGATGCTTGATTGACTGGTGACGGTAGCCGGTGAATCAGTGTATGTTACACTTCTCGAATCCGAAGTAACAAATTGTGTCGAGCGAAGGCCGAAAGGTATCTAGTTTATTTAAACAACCAAACTTCACACAAATAGTTAATTGATAAGAGAAGATACAAAGTGAACTGCTGATCTGCAGACAACCGCTGATCAGTATCGGACTCGATCAGCGATGTTTGTAACAAAGCGTGACTAATGATAATCATCGGAATGTTCGGTAGGCATTCGGAAACGAAGCTGATCGTCGTCTTTAGTTGTGCAGATGATTGTATTTGCTGCTGAATGTAAGCCGCATCCTGAAACTAAACATCTAGGTCATTCTATTCACCTCGAGGTAGCAATGGCTAGTGCTGGCTGGATAAAAAGTGGCACCAAATCCGGATGAGCTCGCAAGGAGCAGCCACTATTCTGATGGCAGACCTATCTACGTGTGCCTATGTACGGTGGAACGAAATCCAAGCTCTAGGGGAGATAAGCTAATTCATTACTTTGGTGTCAAAAAGAGCTGCTACACATGTAAACAAGGAAAAAGTTCCTCTGAAATTGACTCAAAGTAAAATAAAATCATGTTGGTGAAATTTCTGGCTCTCCGACCTGATTTGCAACTGTAATCCTCAATTTTTCAAACGAGACTCTTTTCCAACCAGTGGTTTGAACCTCGTCTACACAAGCGGACGAATAAGTTTTCGTACTTAATTTGCTCAATGCAACCGTGCTACTCAGTAACATTGGTTTGATATCTGCGGCACCACTAACAATGCATCTGTCTACAGTCAGGGAATACACCTTACCGAGCTATTTCAATTTTGGTATGTAGCTGCACCAACACTACTACAAACTGAAATAAGCAATGCATACCTGGTACTACATGAGAAAAACCATTAATGCCGATAGTGCTTTAATCTCTGAAAGTGGTTTCGATAAGCCCTCCTGATCGCTGAGATTGCCGTTTAGGTCACAAGTACGAGCCACTTGATGAATGCATTGTCAGTGCACACAAACTAAAGTGAATAAAACAACAGCTTTTCCCTTGCGAATCTAAAACTTCGATCATGCAGTAGGGTGTGGCGGAGTGTGCATACTACTTGCTGAATAAGTAAGTAGTTGACTGCTCGAAAGACAATTGTGGGGTGGTAATGAATGCTACTATCTCTGACGGACAGAGAGCAGTAAAATAGAGCAAAGCATACGAACCATGTTACAGCATCCTCCGACTAGATAACGACTGTCTTCAAGTGGACGGGACAGATGTTATGCAAATAAGTGTTGTTGTTGTTGATTCATATTGGCCATTTGGGAACTACTGAATCTCGATCATCGGCTCGTTTGTTCGGCAGGCCTCGTGGACCGATACGGCTATAATGTTAGCTGTATTGGTAGCTGCGGTTCTGCTATTCAGTCTAAGTAGTATATCTGGCTGAATTATCTCATTGCGTTTTCAAGACACAACGAATAGTATGTGTGAATATGCGTGCTTTGGGCAGATCGAAGAGGGCATCTTCCCGTGTGCATGCATACGTGTTTAGTGTTAGACTCTGGTTCGTAGTTTGATTGACTGGCCATGTGATTGATTAGCGGGATCGCCGACCTACCTACACCCGACCGATAGGTTCACAAACGAGATGGTTGGTGAGTGATTGAATGAATGAGTGAGTGGGCGAGTGAGCGACTATTGATAAGGTAAGCGTCGCCGGCACTATTTCACATCCCACTAGCCACCACAACCAGACTGGCCGCAACTGAGCTAGTAGCAACGGTAGCAATAGGCGGTAAACACACCTACACAATTAAACACGCGGGCATTCATCGGTGGACACTAGAGTACACTACGGCTTTTGACTGCACATTGAAAGCCTACAACATATAGCCGTACCGATGCTTGCATAAAAATGGTAAAGCTTATAATAGACGCAACCAAACAGATCCACAGGCATTAACCGTTGCCTGTAACGATGGATAGTAAAACAAGGCTTGTGGTTACCCAGACACTCTGACGCCTACATTAGGTGGGGACAGTGAATAACCTGACCGGAGGACTACCATCGGGGTGAGACCGACGTGGCGGAATCATCTGACAGATGGACAGGCTAGAAGACAGGTCAATGAATGCCCAATGCGTCATCTCGTCGCTGTGGCGATGGTTGTACCCGTAGATTAAAGATAATGGACAGTCATTTTCAGCTATGGCAACGTGTCAGTCGGTAGGGATATGTGGATTATCGTATCATCTTCGATTTATTTCTCGATTTATCTTCACCGTAACTGTCTACACGAATGTCATACTTATCCTTCTGGTACTTCCGTACACAATTTCAGGATAACCGCTATGGAAGACCCTGACATCTACTTCAATCGCTAAGGATATCAGACATGAGTTAAGGTAACGGTTCAACCGGTAGCGAATCCTACACGATGCGTAAGGACACGTCCATATTTCCGACGGAATCTCGAGGCGGTGAGGCGAAGGGCTGAATACGGATAGGTGCATAAGTTCATTCTACTTATGTCACGAAATCAAGCCTACCTGACCGATAGGGTATTCCTAAAATTAGGAGAAGAAATTCATCTTAGATAAAGCATAAGTGGTAAGACGAAGGAGATAAGTGCCACCGTTTACTTGAGACTATTCATAGCGGAAACGATCCCACTCTCACGTTTTTAGTCCAAAGTGCGAGTTCCCACGGACATCCGTGTACACGTCTGCGTTCAACCAATCTGGTGTCCGAGTTTAAACGACGAGTGCAAAAGCTACATTCGTTCAATCCTGCTGGTTGCTTTGTGAAACTGTAACACGTTACACGGAAAATCCCAAATGCCTTGCAACTGACGGGGTGGGTTGAGAATGGGTGGCACAAGCTTCTTAAACAGAAAGTAAGAACCCGACTTATTATTCGGAGGTGAGCACATCGCCATAGGTGTAAACTGGTGGAGTACCACATCGTGAACGGAAATGCAATGATAGATTTTCAAGACCGTCTCGGAATACAATAGACAATTTGGCAAGTACTCAGACCAGAAGTCTGTGAAATATTCAACAGTCGAGTAAGCAGCCCGAATTGAAAGACAATGCGCGTGATTCCCATTGAAGCACTGAGTTCAATATTTATTTTAAGCCGGTCGACATAACTGTTCACGAATCCCTGTTGATCTGCCAACAAATGTAAAATATTTCTGAAAAAGGTTCATGGCTAACATAAAGCTTTTGAATGAGAAAGTGACCGGTGTGGCTGCAAATTTGCAACTCGAGATCGCGGGGTCTAGAGTTCCGCGTGAGCACTAATACACCGACGTTCATTCTTGATATGAATACGACACATATTTTGAGCCAACTCGGTCATAAATTGTCAAAAATGGTGAAAATACTGATTTCGTTTCAGTGATCAAATTCCTCCACATCGGTATGATTCAAACGTTTCGATGGACACTACGCAAAAACATATCGTCTCATTCATCCAGTTTCATGGACAGGCCTCATAGAAGCTCCCTTTTGAAAAGCCTGTTTTACAGATTGACACTACCACTTTCCTTTACATCGCTTCCACGGTTGGGTACAACGACAGTCTGTTTATTCAATACCCTAATGACGTAATACTTGGCATTCCCCATTACATTAGCTCTGCTCAGATGTTCTAGTGACAAAGAGTCGCTCTACTCACTAACTGGTCTTCTAATCTCAACTCGAAAATGAATCCTTCCAAGTGCTCCGATATTTTTTATTATTTTGTCCTCACAATCCAAACTTGCTTATAACCGGCAAGCAAATCGCTATAGCACCATCAACCAAATACCTCGGAATTATTCTTAGCTGAGATCTTTCCTGGTCCAACCACGTCTATGATGTTTTCCCAAAAAGTGGACGAATACCGTACAATGTGCTACGGAAAAAGTTCTTCACTATACCACTTCATTTATTCAAACGATTAATATTCGCACCTACTCTAAGCTACCACTGTTATTTGTCCAGGGTTGCTTGATGAAGACTTTACACGTATTACCAGATACATCAAGCATCTTTCTCAAAGTAGCGGAGTCCCTAAGTCTGCTCAACCTGCACACAAAATTAGAACACCCTCCCTCCCCCCCAATACTTGTCCGAAGTTCTCATCGACGATACCGGATTGCCAATTACAACCATTTTATCCAGATATTACTGAATGTGTGTTCTAAACCTTCTATGGAACGAACAATTACAAATCATCTACGGCTCCCTGTTTCGCCAGATTCTGACCAACCTGAATTGTCTTAACAACGAAAATTCGGGTGCATAAAGTAACCGTATGACTTGACTCGATTAGTTTAAAGTGCACCTTACTCTTTGAGTTTAAAAAAAACAAGCCAGAGACTTTGGCTATCTCACGAGTGGGTGTAACTGTTTGCCGGTGCGAATTACGCCCATACGCGGCACTCGTCTGTTAGTCTACAACTGAAGTAGTTATGGAAACATTTTCTTGCAAACCCGATCTCATCAGCGCAGTTTATTGTGCCCATTTGAATCAGTTCAAAGCACATCAAAAATCTGTCCCAACAAACTCTCCCAAACAGACAATCTTTTATCTCTATACAAAAAATAGTTGATTTCGATTAGGCAGAATAGCACCACAGCAAAGAAAAACCGAACAAAAAGGATGGGGAATCGGTGAACATGACCAGACGACTTATTCGTTTTTATTGCATACTTGTGCAGGAGTGTAGGGTAACGGGTAAACCCAAACTGTTCCAAGGATCCACTGCACTATTAGGGATAACCGGCAACCAGATATGGGATCCGCGGTAGAGAATCAAATAGTGTCCAAATAGGTCATTGGGAGGATTCGAACCACTGAACTCCGAGGTGATAATCGAGCGATCTACACAACTCGGCCACAGCAATAAATACACCGTATACGTCATGATATAACTGACTGTGATGCTGCTACGTCGAGGGAGTGGAACCGCGAGTTTTTCATTCTCGCATATATCTGGTCAATTCGCATATTACACTCCCGTTTGGTATGGACAATGGACCACTTTTTTGTGCGTGGATAACAAAACCTTTTCCTGCTCCGTGCGATCCATCTGTCACTTCCACAGAACCACTAGCTGGAGTAGGCTGAGACAGATATTTAGGAATCACTTTGGATGCAAATTTGACGTGGTCATCTCACATTTCAAACTGTGCGAAGAAACTACGCCGGCTATCAAGCCAAATCCGAAAGCTTAGACATTTTACTATCAAACAGAATCCTATTTCCCTTCTCGTTTGCTGAAGTGTAGTTCCTGATCCCTCATTTCTTCCTGGCCTTCGTCGAGGTTTGTCTAGTATCAGTTTGGTATCTTTCATACCCATCTGCTAATTTGTGCGAATTACACCTGACAGCATGTGGAAAGTTTGTTCACCAAGTCCTTGCTGACAGCTTTCATTCTTTATACAGTGATATACACGAGTATAACTCCCTCGCTTCGCAAAATTCCTTTCTTCGATCCAAACGAACTCGCTTTTCCACCTACAAAATTCTACCGTAACTTATCTGGTCCGATTTCTCACGAACTTTACCAGCTATAATGTGTAATAGTTTATCATTTATTCCTTCGATTTGATGAGTTGTTAAATGTGAATCTTTTCACCAAAATACGGACTTCTATCTAAACACAAGTCTGGTCAGATAAAAGAGAAATTAAACTATACAGATTATGTTGTTCACTGGGATGTCAATTACTGGACAATCAGGCTGAGTTTTTCCTGTGTGAAACGCAGCACTTCGACAGCTCGCCTGTAGCCCCCGATACCGCACAAACACAGACACTCGCACATGTTTCCAAAGATTCCTCTTCCAGAAAATAGAACCCTTTCCAAGTGAGTACAGTTGATGTTTGACCACCCACCAAAGGGTACCTCTGTTCAGTCGAAAACAAAAGCTTCATTTAATAGGTGAGAACTTGACTTTTCAACATAACTTTGTTCTTATTCGACAACAGACCGCTGATTTCAGTCAAAATGAAAATACAAGGGACTGCTCGTGGATTCGACCAGACTATCCATATCAATCCGCTTGATTACTAATTGACGACCAAACAGAGAAGTACTATTCGGGAGAGAGATGTGGAACAAGTGCGGCCTAGACTGAGTGTGACACGTTCGGTTGCTGAGGCGCTAAGTGATAAATCTGTTACCAAAGTTGTAAACTGGACCCGTTTACTAGTCACGAGATCGCCTGATCTTGTTCATTTTTACGGAACCGATTTAGGAGCCTAGGCGGAAGTGTTGATAAGTAAGTCATATTGACGTGAACTTTGATCATAATTGGGATCCGGTTCATCTGCTTTACAAGGCAAAACGTGGGCGGGGAACGGCAGCTGTTAGTCGACGCTTTGAATTCACATCGAACGAACTCAGCAACCCGGTTTATCTGGTCGAGTTAAACACAATGAGGAAGCTCGAATGAAAAGGAAATTATTCATTTGACTCACATTCTCATTGTCGCAGTGAATCTGCAATATTTAGGTCCATTCACGTGTAGATTTAGGCAAACCGTCTTGTGATGAACCAACTGGAACTCCTTGCTCCAAAGTACTCGAAAACCATGACAGTATCACAGGGTCTTGTACAAGACCGTGGTGTGGTGGAACGATATCAGACAAATGGTATTCCACATTTCAACGTGTTTCACTCTGAATAACCAATTAAAAGATGTTCAGTTCTACAGAACCTTGTACTAAATTGTCGCAAAGCAGCTTTTAGTATGGTGAATGCAAACAAGACTAGTTCGAGCCCACCAAATCGAACGCACTTACCGTAATTAATCTAAATATCATCCCTTTGGTGATTTTAGTTGTAAATCACGGAATGACTGATGCAAGAGTTCCAAATAGTTCTGGTATACAAGCTACAAATTTATTGTATACTCTTTCACACTCCCCTTACCTCACCTTCATTCCTGCGTCAGAAAAGAACGAAACCGTTGTTCAAAAGTTGTCCGTATCCCGTAAGAATGTGGCCAAACAGAGGGGAGAGGTCTAGGATACAGAACGATAATAAGACAATATCCTCCAGGATCCGTACCATTGTCCCCATGATTGACTATATCCAAATTTGCTGAAAATACCCCAAAACGGTACATGTCCATATTACACTAAGTGCATGAGCTGTATTAGCTATTGTAGCACAACGAAAGACGTATTTTATTTTAAATATTTTCACTCGGCTCCATAAAATTTGATTCTATGCCTTTCCAATCCATCAACAGACGGGCTACATTCACGCATATCTTAGTACCCGGGAAAAGTTTGGCCATCTCCTTATGCTGTCCACCAGTGCTGCTGTCCCTACCACCTATGCCGCCGTAACTGCATTTGCAGGGGCGAAATTTTCTGGGGAGCTGGGTACTTGTACCACTGTTCTCTTCTCAGTTCCGTCCGATAGGGGTTTTTGTAGCCACAGGGTAAGTACAAATAGTGGACTTCACACGTCAGCACAAACGAAGAGAGAGACAGAGAGAGAGAGAGAGAAATGCATCTGCATCTTGTGAAATCTGAATACAAAAGAAGAGTGGATAGCCTTTCCTTCAATTTCTTTGATCACTCAGACCCCAATGTTCTATTTAATGATACGAATGCGTGTAAAAAGGCGTCTTTGTGTTCAAAACACCTGCGGAGCCAGATGGAACAGCATTTGCGTGATTATATCCCGGTTTTGCGTGCCTGTTGTCATGGCTTGTTCGTGCGAGGCGGAGCATAGGGAAGGGGGCGTAATAAATACGATAAGATTGAACACGATTAGAACGAATTGATCTGTCGTACCTAATCCGTGCACATATGAATGTACCCCGGGGAATCGCGACAGGAGTAAATAGCATTGGGAGATTGGGGGTGAGTGGAGGACTTCTGGTCTAGAATATGAAGCCGCCTTCTCGTTGCTCTCCGGACAATAAAAGGCCGCTGATCACTAGGTTGTCGTTTTTCTTTCGTCCGATGTTTGAGAAAGCCATCAATCATGAAGGTAAATAGAACACATTCCTTTCGCATTCTCCCTTGTCATCCATGTCAAGGTGCATAAAATCTAGATGAAATAAGTTATACAAGTTCTCAATGTGAAACCAAGAGACATTACTACAGGTAAAGTGTAATTTCAGAAAATAATGAAGAATTGTTGCAAACGAGATACTCGTGTGTGCCTGTGTGTGTGTCTCTCTCCCTCTACGTATGTGTGTGTGTGTGTGTGTGTGGGTGTGTGGGTGTGTGGGTGTGTGCGTGCGTGCACGTGACTGTCAAACTGAGGGAGGGGGCAAAATTCAGTTCTGCGTGTGGCGACGATATGCCCCGGGGATGTGAATCAAAAAGCCTGGAGCCGT
This sequence comes from Fasciola hepatica, assembly GCA_948099385.1. Lineage (NCBI taxonomy): Eukaryota > Metazoa > Platyhelminthes > Trematoda > Plagiorchiida > Fasciolidae > Fasciola > Fasciola hepatica. Next base: position 15,273 of record CANUEZ040000007.1, on the reverse strand, counting down.
ACTGAACCATCTATTCACCTGATTTAACTTTCTTCTTTAACGTTCTTGTTTTAGTCTTCTCGCCTTCAACCACTTCTCCGAAGAGCAATTTTAAACTGGCACAATTCCCCCAAATGGGCATCCAAGGTGCATCTTCAAAAATTCCAGTTAATCAAAAGAAGCCAATGGAACACAGTCATCATGGAACCCTGCTGATAACTGTAAGATTATGTTAGGGTTGGGAATTGTTATATAATTACAATGACAAGTCTTTTATTAGTGAAAATTATAAACTTTTACTCCCATTTTATCTCTTGTAGTTTTGTTACTGACGGTTTTTGGCAAAAACCCAGATGGTGGATTGGGGGTATTATCGAATTTATTGTGAAAGAGAATAAGTAAAGTGTTCCGAAACTCCAGCAAATTACCTTCAAACTAACTAAAAACGAATTACTCGGATTATTCATTCCTTCCAAAACGCTGAAATTGAAACGTAGCGTATCATTTTTCCGAAAAGAGAAAAAATGTCGAAATATCCCAGTTTGTGGATTCACAGACGCTAACGGAACTATCCATCGACAAATATTCATTTGTCATAGTAGAGTGGAAGAAGAGAAAATGCGTGAACACTTACACATTTCTTTCATTCGCCATACATCAAGAAAAACGTGCTTAGGGCAGAGAAAACAAAGAAGAAAGAAACCATATCAAATAGAATCATTTGGGTCCGAGAAAAGCAAACATGAAATTTTTAAAATAGGGAGATTCGCAGGAATAAATTTGTGTAAACCTGTTTATAAACGTACGAATGTACGTGTATAAATGTACATACGGATGGATGGATGGATGGATGGATGGATGGATGGATGGATGGATGGATGGATGGATGGATGGATGGATGGATGGATGGATGGATGGATGGATGGATGGATGGATGGATGGATGGATGGATGGATGGATGGATGGATGGATGGATGGATGGATGGATGGATGGATGGATGGATGGATGGATGGATGGATGGATGGATGGATGGATGGATGGATGGATGGATGGATGGATGGATGGATGGATGGATGGATGGATGGATGGATGGATGGATGGATGGATGGATGGATGGATGGATGGATGGATGGATGGATGGATGGATGGATGGATGGATGGATGGATGGATGGATGGATGGATGGATGGATGGATGGATGGATGGATGGATGGATGGATGGATGGATGGATGGATGGATGGATGGATGGATGGATGGATGGATGGATGGATGGATGGATGGATGGATGGATGGATGGATGGATGGATGGATGGATGGATGGATGGATGGATGGATGGATGGATGGATGGATGGATGGATGGATGGATGGATGGATGGATGGATGGATGGATGGATGGATGGATGGATGGATGGATGGATGGATGGATGGATGGATGGATGGATGGATGGATGGATGGATGGATGGATGGATGGATGGATGGATGGATGGATGGATGGATGGATGGATGGATGGATGGATGGATGGATGGATGGATGGATGGATGGATGGATGGATGGATGGATGGATGGATGGATGGATGGATGGATGGATGGATGGATGGATGGATGGATGGATGGATGGATGGATGGATGGATGGATGGATGGATGGATGGATGGATGGATGGATGGATGGATGGATGGATGGATGGATGGATGGATGGATGGATGGATGGATGGATGGATGGATGGATGGATGGATGGATGGATGGATGGATGGATGGATGGATGGATGGATGGATGGATGGATGGATGGATGGATGGATGGATGGATGGATGGATGGATGGATGGATGGATGGATGGATGGATGGATGGATGGATGGATGGATGGATGGATGGATGGATGGATGGATGGATGGATGGATGGATGGATGGATGGATGGATGGATGGATGGATGGATGGATGGATGGATGGATGGATGGATGGATGGATGGATGGATGGATGGATGGATGGATGGATGGATGGATGGATGGATGGATGGATGGATGGATGGATGGATGGATGGATGGATGGATGGATGGATGGATGGATGGATGGATGGATGGATGGATGGATGGATGGATGGATGGATGGATGGATGGATGGATGGATGGATGGATGGATGGATGGATGGATGGATGGATGGATGGATGGATGGATGGATGGATGGATGGATGGATGGATGGATGGATGGATGGATGGATGGATGGATGGATGGATGGATGGATGGATGGATGGATGGATGGATGGATGGATGGATGGATGGATGGATGGATGGATGGATGGATGGATGGATGGATGGATGGATGGATGGATGGATGGATGGATGGATGGATGGATGGATGGATGGATGGATGGATGGATGGATGGATGGATGGATGGATGGATGGATGGATGGATGGATGGATGGATGGATGGATGGATGGATGGATGGATGGATGGATGGATGGATGGATGGATGGATGGATGGATGGATGGATGGATGGATGGATGGATGGATGGATGGATGGATGGATGGATGGATGGATGGATGGATGGATGGATGGATGGATGGATGGATGGATGGATGGATGGATGGATGGATGGATGGATGGATGGATGGATGGATGGATGGATGGATGGATGGATGGATGGATGGATGGATGGATGGATGGATGGATGGATGGATGGATGGATGGATGGATGGATGGATGGATGGATGGATGGATGGATGGATGGATGGATGGATGGATGGATGGATGGATGGATGGATGGATGGATGGATGGATGGATGGATGGATGGATGGATGGATGGATGGATGGATGGATGGATGGATGGATGGATGGATGGATGGATGGATGGATGGATGGATGGATGGATGGATGGATGGATGGATGGATGGATGGATGGATGGATGGATGGATGGATGGATGGATGGATGGATGGATGGATGGATGGATGGATGGATGGATGGATGGATGGATGGATGGATGGATGGATGGATGGATGGATGGATGGATGGATGGATGGATGGATGGATGGATGGATGGATGGATGGATGGATGGATGGATGGATGGATGGATGGATGGATGGATGGATGGATGGATGGATGGATGGATGGATGGATGGATGGATGGATGGATGGATGGATGGATGGATGGATGGATGGATGGATGGATGGATGGATGGATGGATGGATGGATGGATGGATGGATGGATGGATGGATGGATGGATGGATGGATGGATGGATGGATGGATGGATGGATGGATGGATGGATGGATGGATGGATGGATGGATGGATGGATGGATGGATGGATGGATGGATGGATGGATGGATGGATGGATGGATGGATGGATGGATGGATGGATGGATGGATGGATGGATGGATGGATGGATGGATGGATGGATGGATGGATGGATGGATGGATGGATGGATGGATGGATGGATGGATGGATGGATGGATGGATGGATGGATGGATGGATGGATGGATGGATGGATGGATGGATGGATGGATGGATGGATGGATGGATGGATGGATGGATGGATGGATGGATGGATGGATGGATGGATGGATGGATGGATGGATGGATGGATGGATGGATGGATGGATGGATGGATGGATGGATGGATGGATGGATGGATGGATGGATGGATGGATGGATGGATGGATGGATGGATGGATGGATGGATGGATGGATGGATGGATGGATGGATGGATGGATGGATGGATGGATGGATGGATGGATGGATGGATGGATGGATGGATGGATGGATGGATGGATGGATGGATGGATGGATGGATGGATGGATGGATGGATGGATGGATGGATGGATGGATGGATGGATGGATGGATGGATGGATGGATGGATGGATGGATGGATGGATGGATGGATGGATGGATGGATGGATGGATGGATGGATGGATGGATGGATGGATGGATTGATGGATGGATGGATGGATGGATGGATTGATGGATGGATGGATGGATGGATGGATGGATGGATGGATGGATGGATGGATGGATGGATGGATGGATGGATGGATTGATGGATGGATGGATGGATGGATGGATGGATGGATGGATGGATGGATTGATGGATGGATGGATGGATGGATGGATGGATGGATGGATGGATGGATGGATGGATGGATGGATGGATGGATGGATGGATGGATGGATGGATGGATGGATGGATGGATGGATGGATGGATGGATGGATGTTCTGTGTATGTTTCGTGCATTCGAAAGAAGACACGAATTCGTCGGATTAATCTATTTCACATAGCGTTCATTATTTCCTATTTCGACGTTCACGTCCTGAAGATTTTGCAAGATATTCTTCATTATCTCTTTCAGGACGAATTTGAAGATGAATGGCGACATGGAAAACTCTTTTCGGACACCTCTGATCTTTTGGAATGGACCTGTTAGTTCGCTGTGGACCCTTGCGGGATCAGAGATACTTGGGTAAAATAATCCCAGTAGATTCAAGAACTTCTGTAACATACCTTTTCAGTAAAGAACACTGAATATTGCAGTTCGGCCAGCTGAATCGAGGGTGCCTCTCAAGTCGAGGAAAACTATTATTGTCAGTTGACGGTGTGTGTGTGTGTGTGTGTGTAGCGTTTCAGGCAACTGGCAAAGAGTAAAAATCTGGTCGATACAACCTCGACCTGGGCTGAATCCAACATGTTGTTCACTGGCATTCCTCTCGTGAGCAGGTGTCAGATGGCGCGGAAGTGTCGAGGCTAATACTTGGTGATTATCGTAATTAAACTGATCCCACGGTGATTACTAAAGTGATTGCTTATTCCCTTCATGGGGGTTAATACCACCAATGACTCTCCCCGTTTTAATAGAATACATCCCTCGTTCCAAATTTCACGGAGTAAGGTGGTCAGTCATTTTATCGATGCATCTGCATCCAGTTTGAAACGAACTGGAGGGAGTTCGCCGGGACCTGCTTCTTTTCCAAGCTTTAGTAATCGAATGCTCCATTCTACTTCAACTCCCGATGGGGGCTCAAATGATACTACCCAAGGAATCGTACTTGTTGACATCGGAGTAACTAAATTAGCTCGTGGCCAGCTAAACTGCTCCTTGAATTATTCGGCCCAATGATCAGGTCTTTGCTGTTTGCTATGAATAGGCTCCCCATTTCTTCTAGATATCTTCTCACTGACCAGAGTTCGCCTCCCACCGGTGTCGCAAATAAGTCTGAACAGTCTTTGACTGTTACTTGGAGCAGCTGCTACTTCCGTTTCTTCGGCTACTTTGACCCACCAACTTTTGCGATCCTTCTCAAGGCTTTTTGTGACTTGTCTTTGTAGATTTCTTCGTATCTCATTCATCTCCTTACAGTTCGACAGCTGACGCTTTTGCTCCATTAGAATGGCCGACTCTTGTGAGATCCACTGTCTTTGGTGGATATCGGATCTACCGCCACAGGCGAAACCTACTGCCACGTGCATCGCCTGCTGCATATGGACTCAATGCTCATGGACAGTACTGTTCGTCGTAGATCCTAGCTCATGTGCTAATTTCTGTTCATAACTGGTGTGAACTTCTGGACCACACAAACGTTGCACGGCTAACCGGGTTTGCGGTTTACGACGATGACGATGGAGCTCGAGCGTTAATCGCAATATAACTAATGCCTAGTTCGACTGAAAGCGCCTAGACCAGTAGGAATTACAGTTCTGGACAGAACTGCTCCGCCGGTAGCTTACTGAGATATGAACAATCCGACCGAAAGTACCTGTAGAGTTAGAGCGTCATGTCGCCGTGCGACGCGAGCTGTGTCGGAAACCTGTACTAGACCAACTCTGTATAAAACTGAAGAAGGGTATCCCCGTTATCTGTGTGCTGAGCGGATAAGGCTCAGTGCCCATTTAAACAAGGTTCTGACGCACTAATTTTGCTAGCTTGTGCATTAAAGTCACCAGCTAGCACTATGATGTCAGAACCTTTGCTGCTGCAAACAAGGGTGGTGAGTTCATCATAGAACTCATGTTTCTGCGTGTCAGAGCTGGAGTCCGTTGGATCGTGTGCCGAGATCACAAACAAATTGCGCTTAACACAATTATCCTCTCGAACGCCAACTGACCCCTGGAATCTTACAGCACATAAACGACTGTTAACAGGGATCCGGTCTAAAAGGGCAGCTTCAACCTTATCAGTCAAGACCGTTCCCATTCCAAGTAGATCCACAGCTCTAGCTAATTCGTCTCCTGAGGTGGGCAGTAAATACCTTGATGAAATACCAAGGGCAGTTAGTTGAATCACACCGCTCAAATCGTGGACACGCTTTTTATTTGCGCAGCAAATATCTGTCAACAGAGAGTCTATTGTGAGCACTAGGAGCGTCTGCTGATCAGCCTGCATGAGAGTATGCACGTAAAGGAGCCGATATTCAGAGGCTGACGAGGCTTGAGAAAACATGTATTATGGGACTGAGATTTATTCCCGACACTTTCTGACAATGAACAATTGCGAGCATCGGGGGCGTTATTAGTGGAAGCAATATGGGTAGGTGGGGAGGCAAAGAGAGATCGCTGGGAATAGAAGACAAAGGTTGAATAAAAGAGGGAACTTTGAATAGTAACCCGCTTATCACTACCCATCCCGCTCGGTGCAATGGTTATTGCGGTCCTGATTATCCTGTGCGACGACCGATGCTGTATGGAGTTCTTTGTATTCCTACAGTTCGTGGGAGATATCGGACGGGTGCTGCTGGGGCGTCCAGCCACAAAGTAGGATAACGATTAGGTTGGTTGGTTCTCAACCAAAGCCTTTAGATCTAAAGAGAACTTGTCCGCAAGGCGGCGGGATGGATGAGTGGAAGACCATTTGCTTGGATATATTATTCTTCTACTGATTTTACCGACTGGGTTGCCAGCTCAAATCGGCTCCCAACCTGGAGGACCGCAAGACTTCCTGGTCGTCTTCTACCCATTGACCTTTCAGATATGACTGAATCTTCGGAGTGAGGTAGGCCTTCATATGTAGCTCGTTCGCTAGCTGAGGTGCACAAAACTTTATACCATGTCAGAATACACAGACCTCAAGTTGGCTTGCAATGAGGAGGTGTCCCGTTCAGTTCAGTTCAGCTCACGCAGGATAGATAATGGCAGTGGTCAACGGAGCATCCAGAATCGCTCCGGCGAGGTACGCACATATGAGACACACACTTATGAGCAGTGCACTTCGTACGTGGATCATACCGTTAATGCTCACAAAATTCACGGCAGTCTCAACAAAAAGAAAGTCAAGGAGAAAAAGTGAGGGAGAACTGAAAAGTTTATACCTGGCGGAATGGCAGGAAATAGAGAATTAAGGCACACACGGGCAGCTGAGCGTAACAGATAGTCATACCAGTTGCAAATGCTATACAGATAGATAAATCGACAGATAACGGATAGATAGATAGATAGATAGATAGATAGATAGATAGATAGATAGATAGATAGATAGATAGATAGATAGATAGATAGATAGATAGATAGATAGATAGATAGATAGATAGATAGATAGATAGATAGATAGATAGATAGATAGATAGATAGATAGATAGATAGATAGATAGATAGATAGATAGATAGATAGATAGATAGATAGATAGATAGATAGATAGATAGATAGATAGATAGATAGATAGATAGATAGATAGATAGATAGATAGATAGATAGATAGATAGATAGATAGATAGATAGATAGATAGATAGATAGATAGATAGATAGATAGATAGATAGATAGATAGATAGATAGATAGATAGATAGATAGATAGATAGATAGATAGATAGATAGATAGATAGATAGATAGATAGATAGATAGATAGATAGATAGATAGATAGATAGATAGATAGATAGATAGATAGATAGATAGATAGATAGATAGATAGATAGATAGATAGATAGATAGATAGATAGATAGATAGATAGATAGATAGATAGATAGATAGATAGATAGATAGATAGATAGATAGATAGATAGATAGATAGATAGATAGATAGATAGATAGATAGATAGATAGATAGATAGATAGATAGATAGATAGATAGATAGATAGATAGATAGATAGATAGATAGATAGATAGATAGATAGATAGATAGATAGATAGATAGATAGATAGATAGATAGATAGATAGATAGATAGATAGATAGATAGATAGATAGATAGATAGATAGATAGATAGATAGATAGATAGATAGATAGATAGATAGATAGATAGATAGATAGATAGATAGATAGATAGATAGATAGATAGATAGATAGATAGATAGATAGATAGATAGATAGATAGATAGATAGATAGATAGATAGATAGATAGATAGATAGATAGATAGATAGATAGATAGATAGATAGATAGATAGATAGATAGATAGATAGATAGATAGATAGATAGATAGATAGATAGATAGATAGATAGATAGATAGATAGATAGATAGATAGATAGATAGATAGATAGATAGATAGATAGATAGATAGATAGATAGATAGATAGATAGATAGATAGATAGATAGATAGATAGATAGATAGATAGATAGATAGATAGATAGATAGATAGATAGATAGATAGATAGATAGATAGATAGATAGATAGATAGATAGATAGATAGATAGATAGATAGATAGATAGATAGATCGATAGATCGATAGATCGATAGATCGATAGATCGATAGATCGATAGATCGATAGATCGATAGATCGATAGATCGATAGATCGATAGATCGATAGATCGATAGATCGATAGATCGATAGATCGATAGATCGATAGATCGATAGATCGATAGATAGATAGATAGATAGATAGATAGATAGATAGATAGATAGATAGATAGATAGATAGATAGATAGATAGATAGATAGATAGATAGATAGATAGATAGATAGATAGATAGATAGATAGATAGATAGATAGATAGATAGATAGATAGATAGATAGATAGATAGATAGATAGATAGATAGATAGATAGATAGATAGATAGATAGATAGATAGATAGATAGATAGATAGATAGATAGATAGATAGATAGATAGATAGATAGATAGATAGATAGATAGATAGATAGATAGATAGATAGATAGATAGATAGATAGATAGATAGATAGATAGATAGATAGATAGATAGATAGATAGATAGATAGATAGATAGATAGATAGATAGATAGATAGATAGATAGATAGATAGATAGATAGATAGATAGATAGATAGATAGATAGATAGATAGATAGATAGATAGATAGATAGATAGATAGATAGATAGATAGATAGATAGATAGATAGATAGATAGATAGATAGATAGATAGATAGATAGATAGATAGATAGATAGATAGATAGATAGATAGATAGATAGATAGATAGATAGATAGATAGATAGATAGATAGATAGATAGATAGATAGATAGATAGATAGATAGATAGATAGATAGATAGATAGATAGATAGATAGATAGATAGATAGATAGATAGATAGATAGATAGATAGATAGATAGATAGATAGATAGATAGATAGATAGATAGATAGATAGATAGATAGATAGATAGATAGATAGATAGATAGATAGATAGATAGATAGATAGATAGATAGATAGATAGATAGATAGATAGATAGATAGATAGATAGATAGATAGATAGATAGATAGATAGATAGATAGATAGATAGATAGATAGATAGATAGATAGATAGATAGATAGATAGATAGATAGATAGATAGATAGATAGATAGATAGATAGATAGATAGATAGATAGATAGATAGATAGATAGATAGATAGATAGATAGATAGATAGATAGATAGATAGATAGATAGATAGATAGATAGATAGATAGATAGATAGATAGATAGATAGATAGATAGATAGATAGATAGATAGATAGATAGATAGATAGATAGATAGATAGATAGATAGATAGATAGATAGATAGATAGATAGATAGATAGATAGATAGATAGATAGATAGATAGATAGATAGATAGATAGATAGATAGATAGATAGATAGATAGATAGATAGATAGATAGATAGATAGATAGATAGATAGATAGATAGATAGATAGATAGATAGATAGATAGATAGATAGATAGATAGATAGATAGATAGATAGATAGATAGATAGATAGATAGATAGATAGATAGATAGATAGATAGATAGATAGATAGATAGATAGATAGATAGATAGATAGATAGATAGATAGATAGATAGATAGATAGATAGATAGATAGATAGATAGATAGATAGATAGATAGATAGATAGATAGATAGATAGATAGATAGATAGATAGATAGATAGATAGATAGATAGATAGATAGATAGATAGATAGATAGATAGATAGATAGATAGATAGATAGATAGATAGATAGATAGATAGATAGATAGATAGATAGATAGATAGATAGATAGATAGATAGATAGATAGATAGATAGATAGATAGATAGATAGATAGATAGATAGATAGATAGATAGATAGATAGATAGATAGATAGATAGATAGATAGATAGATAGATAGATAGATAGATAGATAGATAGATAGATAGATAGATAGATAGATAGATAGATAGATAGATAGATAGATAGATAGATAGATAGATAGATAGATAGATAGATAGATAGATAGATAGATAGATAGATAGATAGATAGATAGATAGATAGATAGATAGATAGATAGATAGATAGATAGATAGATAGATAGATAGATAGATAGATAGATAGATAGATAGATAGATAGATAGATAGATAGATAGATAGATAGATAGATTAGATAGATAGATAGATAGATAGATAGATAGATAGATAGATAGATAGATAGATAGATAGATAGATAGATAGATAGATAGATAGATAGATAGATAGATAGATAGATAGATAGATAGATAGATAGATAGATAGATAGATAGATAGATAGATAGATAGATAGATAGATAGATAGATAGATAGATAGATAGATAGATAGATAGATAGATAGATAGATAGATAGATAGATAGATAGATAGATAGATAGATAGATAGATAGATAGATAGATAGATAGATAGATAGATAGATAGATAGATAGATAGATAGATAGATAGATAGATAGATAGATAGATAGATAGATAGATAGATAGATAGATAGATAGATAGATAGATAGATAGATAGATAGATAGATAGATAGATAGATAGATAGATAGATAGATAGATAGATAGATAGATAGATAGATAGATAGATAGATAGATAGATAGATAGATAGATAGATAGATAGATAGATAGATAGATAGATAGATAGATAGATAGATAGATAGATAGATAGATAGATAGATAGATAGATAGATAGATAGATAGATAGATAGATAGATAGATAGATAGATAGATAGATAGATAGATAGATAGATAGATAGATAGATAGATAGATAGATAGATAGATAGATAGATAGATAGATAGATAGATAGATAGATAGATAGATAGATAGATAGATAGATAGATAGATAGATAGATAGATAGATAGATAGATAGATAGATAGATAGATAGATAGATAGATAGATAGATAGATAGATAGATAGATAGATAGATAGATAGATAGATAGATAGATAGATAGATAGATAGATAGATAGATAGATAGATAGATAGATAGATAGATAGATAGATAGATAGATAGATAGATAGATAGATAGATAGATAGATAGATAGATAGATAGATAGATAGATAGATAGATAGATAGATAGATAGATAGATAGATAGATAGATAGATAGATAGATAGATAGATAGATAGATAGATAGATAGATAGATAGATAGATAGATAGATAGATAGATAGATAGATAGATAGATAGATAGATAGATAGATAGATAGATAGATAGATAGATAGATAGATAGATAGATAGATAGATAGATAGATAGATAGATAGATAGATAGATAGATAGATAGATAGATAGATAGATAGATAGATAGATAGATAGATAGATAGATAGATAGATAGATAGATAGATAGATAGATAGATAGATAGATAGATAGATAGATAGATAGATAGATAGATAGATAGATAGATAGATAGATAGATAGATAGATAGATAGATAGATAGATAGATAGATAGATAGATAGATAGATAGATAGATAGATAGATAGATAGATAGATAGATAGATAGATAGATAGATAGATAGATAGATAGATAGATAGATAGATAGATAGATAGATAGATAGATAGATAGATAGATAGATAGATAGATAGATAGATAGATAGATAGATAGATAGATAGATAGATAGATAGATAGATAGATAGATAGATAGATAGATAGATAGATAGATAGATAGATAGATAGATAGATAGATAGATAGATAGATAGATAGATAGATAGATAGATAGATAGATAGATAGATAGATAGATAGATAGATAGATAGATAGATAGATAGATAGATAGATAGATAGATAGATAGATAGATAGATAGATAGATAGATAGATAGATAGATAGATAGATAGATAGATAGATAGATAGATAGATAGATAGATAGATAGATAGATAGATAGATAGATAGATAGATAGATAGATAGATAGATAGATAGATAGATAGATAGATAGATAGATAGATAGATAGATAGATAGATAGATAGATAGATAGATAGATAGATAGATAGATAGATAGATAGATAGATAGATAGATAGATAGATAGATAGATAGATAGATAGATAGTAGATAGATAGATAGATAGATAGATAGATAGATAGATAGATAGATAGATAGATAGATAGATAGATAGATAGATAGATAG